>BCIG01000015.1:0-722239 GCA_001599915.1 Symbiotaphrina buchneri
ACCCTAACCCTAACCCTAACCCTAACCCTAACCCTAACCCTAACCCTAACCCTAACCCTAACCCTAACCCTAACCCTAACCCTAACCCTAACCCTGTGCCTCGGTAGAGACCTGACACCACTGACTCCGTCGACTTCCAGACGCTCATTGCTTCTAGCCCCAGTTTGGTGTACAGGGGGTTTGGGTAGTCGGCGCGGACGACCTTGTTGAGATCTGTTGATGCAGCATCCTTCGACGGCGTATCAAAGCGATCGAGGACTGTGACATCGTTGTAGCCTCGCAAGGATAGGTGGTAGGCGGTTGAGGTACCAAAGGCGCCTCCGCCAATGATGAGGATAGAGGGGTTAGCTGGTATTGACATACTCGTCTGTCGAGATGAGGCACCGGTAACAAGGCTTCTCACACTAGCTATCAGCAAATAATAGAGCGAGCTAGTTTATAACGCCCGAGGAGTCTCTCACCTCCTCCTCCGGACTGCGATCTGGAACATTAGCAGACCCTCATCTGACCTGCGGCCCCAATCGGCAACGATACGATAATTACGCCAAGGCGCAACACGGTACGGGCAACATCGGTCGTGAGAACCGATGCCGACCAAGCCGATATCATCGGCCCAAGGTTCCGTTTTAGTCCTTAGCCCCTGATCTCCCATCTCTCGCCCCTTATTAGCCTCTTCCCTTACAACGCTCAGATGCGCCCACTGACCAGCCGCCACAAGCCATCCCGCCGATACGCGCCGTAGCGGCCGAGATGTGATAAACCTCCACGCACTTCTCTGACTCGGCCTCGTCGGCTCGTATCAGGGTTTCGCATGGCTGATACGGCGGGCGCTGGTGCTGTGGACGGCGGTTACCCCTCACGCGCGCGACCAAGGCCGGGGTGCAGATAGGACCGGCTGCTTATCGAGTGTCCCCTTCATAGGCCGTGGAATCTGCATAAATATTGGGTTCCGCTCACCCTCTGGCAGGGGTCTGTTGACAGCAGGTCCCAATTTTCCCCTCCTTATATCCCTCTTCAAACGTCAACCGTCTCTTGCACTTAATTATGGATAAGTCTGCTACGAACGACGACGTCTCCAAGATGGAGCCCGCGCCGGTCACGAAGATCACTTCGGGCGTCCAGGAGGGTACCGTGGCTGCTGCCCGCGACATGTATCCGCAGCTCGTCAACCTCTCCACCGAAGAGTTGAAGGCGCTCGAAGGACGTGTGCTCCGAAAGATCGACCTCCGCCTGATGCCGATGTTAGTATTAATCTACATCCTCAATTATTGTAAGTTCGAATTAATGCTATTAATGTCCCATGATTTAAGTATTTATGAGAAATAGTGGATCGGTAAGTTGCCGGGCTATAATTATTCTACGTTGTAGGGAAGGGCAATGGCTGACATCGGATAGGAACACCATCGCACAAGCTAAACTCGGCGGCCTGGTCGGTGACCTCAAGCTCGTCGGCAACCAGTATCAGGTCTGCGTCAGCATCCTGAACCTGGGATACATCCTTATGCAAGTGCCGTCCAACCTGTTTCTTAACAAGATCGGCAAGCCAGCCTTGTACATTTCTATCGTCATGGCCATCTGGGTTCGTATCGCGTTGGTTCTGAATCTGCACACCGTAACTGACAAGTGGACTAGGGTGTCATCTGCGCTTGCAGCGGTGTGACTAAAGGTTACGGTGGTCTTCTGGCCTGTCGTCTCATGCTTGGTTTCGTCGAAGCCGCTTACTACCCCGGGTGCATGTACACCCTCAGTACGTGGTACAAGCGTGAGGAGCTTGGTTTTCGTATGGCCATATTCTATTGCGGCTCGCAGCTATCTGGCGCTTTCGCTGGTCTTATTGCTGCCGGAGTCGTCCAGGGGATGAACGGGTAAGTCTGAATTCAACTACAAGTGCCAGAAGCCCTTTTCTGACAACCTTTTTAGCGTCCGCGGCCTCCTGGCATGGCGCTGGTTATTCATCATCGAAGGTTCCATTACCGTCTTCGTCGCCTGCGGGGCCTACTTCGTGCTCCCCAACTTCCCAGCCACCACGCGCTGGCTGACGGAGCCCGAGCGCGAGATGGCCATGTGGCGGCTACAAGCCGACGTGGGCCAGGAGGACTGGACGTCTAGCGAGACGCAGCTGTCATGGAAGGCGTTCAAGATGGTGCTCAAGGACTACAAGAACTGGCTGCTGTGCCTGATGGTATACTGCTGCGGGGCGTCCATCTCGATCAACAGCTTCTTCCCGTCCATCGTCGCGACGCTGGGCAAGAGCAAGTTCGAGACGCTGCTGCTGACCAGTCCGCCGTACCTGCTCTCGTGCTTCACCATGATGTTCATCTGCTGGAATTCGGACCGAATGAAGGAGCGCTACTGGCACTTCTGTATTCCGCTGTGGGTCTCTCTCATTGGTTTTGTCGTCGCCGCGGCGTGTACCGGTTTCGGCCCCAGATACTTCGCGGCCATGATCATGTTGCCTGGTATCTATGTCTCCTTCAACACGTCCATGATCTGGACTGCAAACACCCTTCCTCGGCCTCCTGCTAAGCGTGCGGCTGCCCTGGCTTTCAACAACGCCATGTCCGGTATCTCTGGCTTGTATGGTGCCTACCTGTACCCCGACAATGCGGCACCGAGATATGCTTTGGCTATGGGTGTCAATGCGGGCATGTCTTTCCTGGGGATTTGCACGGCCACGGTGCTGATGTTCTGCTTGAAAAAGGAGAACAAGAAGTTGGAGGCGAGGGAGCTTGCGGAAGGTCTGCCGAAGGGGTTCCGCTACATGATTTGAGGCTTTCAGGGTTATTTTGCTGTGAGGGGCGTACAATTATCGATTACCCAGGTGTACACCCTGAGAATTACTAAAGGTCCATAAAAATGGGACGGTGTGTCTGAGAGGCCTCTCATTCAACTAATGCTACTACGAAACCAAAAATGCAACGTAATGAGCGATGTTGGAGCGTGGCTCCCTTGACTCCGGCCTGAGCGGCCCGTCCTCAAATCCTAATCCTACGCCCTCGACAGGCACAGCCGACGGCCTCGTAGACCGGGCCGCTAATAAGATGCAGTGCATTTGCCCGAGGCCTGGGTCTGCGGGGGGCCCACGTCCACCGTCTGATACCCAGCAAGGGCAGTCACGCTGCCGTCAATGCCATAGAACGTGCAGGTGACGCCGCCGTTCTCGTTAACAATGTGCGAGATGCTGAGAGGGTTGGCTGCAGGCAGTGGTCAGTTTCTTTTCTTCTCCAGAGACACAGAAAATGGAGCTGTGGACAAGCATACCGATGTAGACCAAAGTCCCATCAGTGGGGAATGACATGGTGAAGGCTGCATCCGCGGCCCCTTCGAAGGTAACCTCAACCTCATATTGACGTGCTTCCTTGGCCGGGGCAGCGGAGACAAGACCTGCAAGAAGGACTGTCAGGGAGGCTGCGATGGTGGAGGCGCGCATTGCGATTATGTTAGATTAGATATCGGTGGGTTTAGAGAAAGAAGTTGTAGTATTAGAAGATATAGATTCTTGAAGCGATGATCGATGCTCACGCCGACCAGAAATACAGGTAAGAGCTTTCCTTATATGCTCTCTCATCCGGTGCTTCACAATCTTCGTACTGTCCGCATGATACTGTTGTCTGCCTCGTAGTCGCAAGACTGTCTTGCTCCGAAAGCTCTGGGCGTAAGCTCAGCCCTACAGCTGAACGTTGCGTACACCACAGTATGTCGCACAGCAGCCGTGCGTCTGACTCGGAGAGCACCTTGCAGCGCGCATGAGCTATCGAGGCAGCATACTACGTTGCGACCAAACACCTTGCCCGTGTTCATGTTGCCTATCACTCTAGTTGGGGGCCCAGCTGCGGTGCAGGGAAATGCGGGGGCGTAAGCCTCATGCTGACATCTTGGCTGAGACATGGGCCCGGCTGGATTTGAAAGCTGCCGTACACATTGCCATGTGTCTCAAGTATATGTATTGATGGACAGCGTGAGGAGGATGTTTGTGGGGTTCCATATGGATGATAGGTCTCTTGAGGTCGCACGACTCCTGTATCTAGGGCCAGGCTGAACAACGCAAACAAACAACGGACGCACAGCATTCCTCGTCTGTCTCAGTCACAGACATGCGATGTAAGCTGAGCCAATGCATGCATTAACGCAGTTGGAAAATGGTCTTTCCCGCCCATGGCTCTCTGTAGCCTCCAAGCCAGCCTTCCACATGAAGTCTCTGTCGATGTCCTAGTCGGTACGGCAGTTGTGATATCCTGAAAGGTAATCGGTAATGGCACGCCCCTGTTTTCGGTAACGGCACGCCCTTCTCCTACAAAAAAGGGGGATTAGGTGGATCGTACAGACTAATCCCACTTTGATATACGGATAGATATGTGAATAGGTATAGGATGGCGCCTTTGATCGATTGATCGATTAATCGGTCCAACCATTTCAGAGATGAGCCAGATAGGCTACGACGTTAATCTACGGGCGGATAGATACGATACGATGCAGGTGATGAGATGCGGATAGATATGATATGATGTCGAGAGATGAGATTTTGAATAGATATGATACGATGCGAATACCGTAGATGAGAGGGGCGTGTGGTAACCAAAAACAGGGGCGTGCCATTACCGATTACCATCCTGAAAATCAACGGCAGCTGCAAAGATATTATTATTCGGGATTGGAGACGACTGTGGAAGAGACTGACCGACTCTTCTATGGTACGCTCGCATGAAGTTACAGCAGCAATGGAGGCAATCCGACTGGACTCACTGCATTTTCACATTGTGCCATTTGTTGCAAGCACTTTCAGCTGGTGACCTAGGTCCTGCAAGCTGCAGGCTGACCAGTTCCCAGGGCTGTCAGACTGCCACGATAGTGTTTTGAGGACTATCAAGCCTGAGGAGTAGAGTCATCGAGGCAGATAGGCAATTGGCATAAAGATTATGTAAATAGATGCACACTAGTGAACAGGAACGCGTGGTATAGATCGAGAAGTTTCCCCGCTATTGTATCTGCCGTTTGCAAGGTATGAAAGCAGGATGGACAACGTAAAACCCCCATTGCAAGAACACCGTCTCTTTTGAGCTCATGCGAGATGCCGTCACGGTGGAACTCGCATTATCCTTGTTCGGTCTGGTGGAGCTGAGCTGCTGGAGGGGACGTTGCTTGACTGGACAGCGGACGCTTGGTGGGACTCGCGCTCACTAGGGTCTCGGTGCGTGGCAGAGCTGGACGAGGGGAGAAGACAGGAGGCTGGGTAGATGTAAGTCCACATCCTGACCGGCGAGCCACCACATCATACATACATCCGTCAACATCCACCACTTAATGATGAGTTCTCCACCTTCGGTCTTGATGGTCACAGAAAGCTTTGGTGTATCGTTGTCGCGCTGGTCTCCAAGCTTAGCATATCGGTCGATCTACAGGAATTTGTAAGCATATTGTCTTGTGGCTTCAAGACTGGGACGTACGATGGCTTTGATAAGAAATTGACCGAGAGGCATACGCATATCGACATTCCCGTTGGGAGTGAGAATTGTAGGCTTGACACCGAGTGCCTTGCACTGTGCGGAGAGCGGATAGTAGAAAGGTTTTCCCCAAACCCAGATGGGATCGTTAGGGTCAGGGTGGATGCGGCCCATCGTGGCTGTTGACGGTGGGGCTTGGACGAAAGAACTTTTCGGCCGCTGGCAGAAGTGTAGGACACTGATGCAACTGTATGTGACCTGGCCGTCTCCTTTCGCAAAAAGGGCTCGTCGCTTGAGCATTCACTTGACGAAATTTTTTCGAACGGATTCACTTTTCCTCTCACCTCGCGTCATTTCCCTACGAGGCTACAGGCTGCTTCCCTTCTTGCAACAGACTTCGTGCAGTGTTCCGTCGCTGCTGGTGGTGCTCGCGATACTGTCAGGCCATCTTCAGCCCTTCAGCACTTTTCCTTCAGTTCCTCACGAGTCGTACGCGTCTGAAACACGCGATGGCGACTGCTCACCTTCCGTCCACGTACGAGGGCTTCCAGGTCATTCAGAACTTCGCACGCTGGTCTGCGTCTCGCATTGGCACGTACCAAGAGGGAAGAGTGTTCTCTTTGCTACGCGGATCCGGCACGCTTCGATGCTGGGAACTCGTTCCTTTGGACGGATACATCTATTGCGGACCAAAGGAGCTTCCAGAGAGTTCCATCAAAAGTTTCTTCTTTATGTACAACAACAGAGACGAGGAGAGCTCTATTCCCCTTGAATTGAAGTTACTGGCAGAGCGTCTTCAGGTATTTCACTACGATACTATTACCGGTGAACCTGTCTACAAAATTGAGTGGCACATCATGATTACCAAGGCTCAGTACACTGATGCTCAGATTTTCATATTCACCTTTCCCAGAGTTCCTGAGACTGTAGCTGTTGTTCCTTGCCTATATCTTTCACTAGGTCCTCACACTGGAGAAGGATAACAGTTTAAGCCTGGATAACAGCGGCTGAAATTCTTTACCATTCCAGTAAAGTCTTACTTTAGAACAATTTATCCTTACTTTATGCCCTTTTGTCTTCCTGCCAAGGATGTTAGAAAGGCAATGTATCAGATCTGTACTGCTGTACTTAATCTGAATAACATCTACAAGAATCCTTACACCGGTATTAAGTTCTTACAATATTATCCCAAGCTTATTAATAGTTGATAATGCTATATTATAAGGGTTATAATAAAAATTAAAAACTTCTATTACATTTATAGAACTATCAAACAATCTGGTCTATAAGTTGTAATCAGTTCTTTTACCTATAATACTTTTTTTAAAAAACTTTTTATTTAAAATAACTTTATCTATAGATAACATAATAGAAACCTTGTTTATCTAGTATAAATTTAATTATATTTTAAAGTAAAAACAGTATAAAATACATGTTATAGTTTATAATTACTGTTTTTTCTTTAATTTTACAATTATATAAGCCTTTATATTTATAAAGATTTATTAACCTAAAGAAACTAAGGAAAATAAATATATTATATATTTTATTTTATAATTAATCATTCTAAATAAATAATATATTAACTAGAAAGATATTGTTAAATATAATATAGATTTATTTATAAAGTTTTACATGATTATAAGACCTAATAACAAATATAGATAATGTATAATATTATTTTTTAAAAATTATACTTTTTAAAAAGATGTTTTAAAATACCTATTTAACATTTAAGAAACTATTTAAAAACTATTAACAATAATAATAATGTTTTACAGATATATTAGTTAATATAAATAATAATAAAAAAGATAAATAAACAAAATAAAATAAACAAAATAAAATAAACAAAATAAAAAATTAGCTAAATAAACATTTTACTTATAAAATAAAATGTTTTTTTATTTATTTTAACTTATAAAACAAATTATAAATTAATATATCAAAAAGTAAGTTAAAACATTATTTATCTAGTTTTTATAATTATTAAAATTAATTTTATAAAGGTTATAATCTAATTTTTAATTAAAATAAACTTTATAAAACTAGATATTACATCTTTATATTATATTATTAATCTTTAAAACAATAGATTATATACTTTAATAACAATAAAAAAGAATATCTAGAATAATAAATAAAATATAATAAATAATAATATATTATAATAAATATAATAAATAATAATAATAATATAGGATTCTAAAATAAATATAATATTAATATAGGTTAAAATTATTATAATATTATTATAATAAGTAAAAGTATTTTTAAAACTTTAAGTTAAAGTTTTTAAAAACCTGTTAAATAATTTTAATTCATTCTTTTTTATAAAAGAAAAGATTATAAGTTTAAAGATTATAAAATTAAAGATAAAAATTATATTATAATAAGTTAACTATCTTTTTCTTTAAATATAAAACCTTAACCATATATATTAAAAAGTTATAATTTCCAGGTAAATTAACAAGAGTTTACTTATTATTTATTTTATATATTTTTAAGTATTTTTTTTCTTATTTACCTTTTCACCTTTTATTATCTATTATTTTAACTATATATATTAAAAGCATTAAAATAATATTATTTAATATTATAAGTATTATATTATTAATTATAATTGTTTTAATGTTTTTTAATATTAAAAAACTGTAAATTTTATACATGTTAAAAACCTTTTTTTTAAAGATATAAACTGGTTTAAATCTTTTTAATTTAAGTTTAATTATATTAAAAACATTAGTAAAAAAGCTTAAATAAAAGTAAAAAACATTAAAAGATATATTAAGATATAAAAAAAAGTTTAACATTTTAGATATAATAATATAATAAAACAAGGTTATTATTTTTTATTTTATAAAAAAGTTAAAAAAATAACCTTATTATTGATAATCTATACTTATTATTCTAAATTTTAAAAATAATTAAAAAGAATAATAATCTTTATATAATATTCAAAAGATATTTATAGTATTTTAAATCCTTAGAAAATTAAAAAGATAAAAAAACAATAACTTATTTAAAAGAATATAGAAAATGTTTTAAAAAAGTCTAAAAGATAAAATTAAAAAAACATACTTATATTATAATATCTATACTTATAAATTTAATTAATAACTTTGTATAATAGGTTTTTATTTAATATATTCTAATTAATAATACTTTTTATATATTATATAAAGATAATAACTTTTATTTCTTTTTATTTATAATATATTTATTAACTATTAAGTTTTTTTCTATATTAATTAAAATAATATAAATAAATCTTTTATAAACTTTTAAACTTTATTAAAAGATAAAGATAATATTACTTTTTTAAATTGTTTTATTTTTAATCTATATAACCTATAATATATAATTATTTTAAAATTAACTTAACTTGTTAAATATTATTATTTACTTTTATATTAAAACTAATATAATTATAAATATTATCTTTATAATTTAAAAGATAAATAATCTATATAATAAGAAAAATATAATTAATATTATCTTTAATATCTTAGATAAATATTAGATTTATAACAAGCTTAATTATTTTATAATAAACAATGTAAAAAATAATAATACTATAATCTAGATAATTATAAAAATGCTTTAAAAATCTAGTTTATAATATAATATCTAAAAACAATAACTTTATTATAATATCTATATATTTAACTTAATTTATAAAACCTTTTTTTTATAAAAATACCTAAGTTATAGATAGTTTTAATAAGGATTAAGTTTTTAATTAATATAATCTAAATTATTAACAAAGATTTAAATCTTTTAAATAATTATATAATATTATTAACTATATTTTAAAAATGTTATAATAATATAAATAATAAGAAAAGTTCTTTAAAAAAAAGAATTAAGTTTAATATAAAATAATAAAACTTAATAGAATTCTTAGTTTAAAATACTTAATTAGATATTTAAGAAAGGTTTATAAATAATAATTAATAACTTTATTAACAAGGAAGATAATTTAATAAAAAATTAACTAGGTTTTTATAATAAAGGTTTTTAATACTTTTATTTATTAAAGTTCTTTTAATAAAATCAAGTACTTAAGTCTTAAAGTTATTTAGGTTATATTTTTATTTATATAAGTATAATTCTTTTATTTTATACTTTTATATTTACTTTATTATATCTTTAAAATCTTACTTTTTTTATATCTTTATATTAATATCTTTATTTTATTATAATATTTTTGTTTTTAGTTTATTATTATTAATATCTTATTTTATAATAGATTAAAAGTTATTTAAAAGGATTTATAAGTTTTTAAAACAATTTACTATAATTATAATACAGATAAAAGATATAAAAACAAGTATTAAACTAATATTATTAATTATAGATTTTCTGTTTTAATATTATAGAAAATAAAAATCAAACCTTAATTAAAAACTGATTAACCTTATAAATAATAATTAACAAGTTTAAAACTAGTTAAATTATTTAAAAAAAAACTTAATAAAAAAGGCTTAAAAGAAGTTTAACAAGTATTACAGTTTAACAAGTTATTTTCCTATTTATATAACTGTTATTATCTTAAATCTATAATTTAAATAGGTTTACTTTTAAAGAATATAATATCAAAAGTAGGTTTAAAAGATTTAAAATGTTTTTTATCATGTTTTAAAAAGATGTTTATAATGTTAAAACCTTTAAAAAAGCTTAAAAGATAATAAAGTTAACTGTTTTACCATTAAATAATAAAAACAAGTTTATAAGTTAATTAATAAACTTTATTAAGTTTGTAAATATAAACAATAAGCTTAAATAATACCTTGTTAAGTTATTTGTTTTTAAAGATATTAACCTTTTACAATGATAACTTAAATTAACTTAATAAAAACAGTTTTTTAACTTTTTAATTATAATAATTAATATTCTTTTTATACTAGCTATCTTTACAAAGTTAAAACAACTGTTTTTAGTTATAAAACTTATTATAACTAATTATTAAAACAACTTGAAAAAGGATGTTATTAAAATAAAGAAATGTTTTAAAAATTGGTTAAAAAAGGCCTTTTATTTAAAAAACAATTGATAAACATGATAATAAAGCTTTAACAGTAAAAAGACATACAACCTATAAAACAGTAGTTAAATACATTAAGTCTTATACAATTTACTAGGAAAAGTAAATATTATCAACCTTTAACCTGTAACTACTGTCTAGGAATATTATACAGAGTTTTAAAAGGTAAAGAGAAGGTTTGTTTAAATTACAGGTCATGTGCTAAATTAAGACTCAAGTTACATGTTGTAATAACAATATCAACCTTTACAATATAATAAATATCAATATCAGGTATTATAATAAATATGATAATAATATAGGCTATTTATTGTAATAATTATTATTCTAGACACTGACAGGGAATTGCCAGTCTCTCTCCATGATTTTCCCGGAGATACCATCAGGATCTTATTGGTTATGGCAAGCGTAGGTCCTTTAAGAAACTATGTCCTGAGCGTTAACATGCTGGTACAGCAGGAGCTCATCAGGCCATACCCATTCATCTTCCTAGCTGATTACATGAACCGATATCTGAGAGTAAGGAAACCGCATGAGTACTGCGTCATTCCCTCTGAACTTCTCAGCCAAAGTGAGCTGGAAACTCAAGACAATCAAACAGACCTGCGTCTGCTCATGGCGATAAAGCATATACATCCAAGACTCTTCCTTAAAGCCCCGGACAAGCTCCTTGACGCTCTTCTCAGCTTCTTCAGTGAAGACTTATTGCTGTTCAGTGATCTGGCTGATGTCCCTGTGGATACTGAAACGTACATTCGATTCCTGAAGGAGGTGCATCAAAGTCAAGCCGACACATATGCACGAATCACAGCATGGAGAGGCAAGCACTGGAAATAAGGGGTCACAACTGGCTTTGCTGGAGGCATTGGTAGCTACCACTAGGGAAGTAGACAGACGGTCCCAAAAGTTTCCGTAGTCAATGAATAACCAACTCCTGAAAAGTCCTTTTGGCGCTCTGGCTCAACGCCTAATAGTTCTATCAAAAGACACCAGTAACAGTTCCTCTAAGCCATCTATTGCCACCGGAAACAAGATGTGATCATACTATTCAAGTCTAACGATAGGTCCCTGGTCCGGGCAAACACCGCAAGGATGTGGCACGAGGCGGAAAGATCGTGTGATGATTACCGATATATGGCACCCCAGTCTTTAGTCCAGATATCGGAATTGAGGAATTGGAGGTCAGGAGGAGGCATGAACAAGCTTAACACCTCTACTTCGTCTCGTCGGCCTTTCGGACTCTAATCCCACCCCCTCGGCAGGCATAGCTGATAGCCCATGTAACCAGGGCCGCTAAAGCGCAGCGCATTTGCCCCAGATCAGAGGCTGCAGAGGCCCCACGTCCACCGTCTGAGAGCCCTTAACGGTGATCACGCTACCATCGACGCTGTAGAAAGTACAGTCGGCGACGGCGGAGCACACAATCTGGGAGACGCTAAGAGGGTTGACTGAGATGGGGTCAGTACAATTCTGCTCCAGGAGTCCAGGGAATTGAATGGGGGATAAGAATACTGATCTGTTCCAAAATGTTATTGGTAGGGAACGACATGGAGAAGGAGGCATCGCCGGCTCCTTCAAAGAAGATCTGTGCATCTTGGTGAGAGCCAGCTGGGTCTTGACATGCTTCCTTGGCTGGGGCGGCAGAGACGAGGCCTGCGAGGAATATTGTCAGGGTCGCAGCGACGGTGGAGGCGGGCATCGTGATTATGTTAGATTAGACTTTGATGGTTTAGAAATTGAAGTTCTAGTATTAGAAAGTTTAGATTATTGAATTGGATGATGGATGCTCACAAAAACAAGAAGGAGAGAGGAGAGCCGCTTTATATAGTCTCCCATCAGGCTCTTCCCCCTCTCAAAAGCAGCCGCATAATCATGTGGTGGACGTTTCGTTTGCAACGTTGTCTTGCTCCAGTTATGTGCTCCAGGCAAAGGTACGATGATGTCATAAAGCATGTTTGCACATGCAAACGTCTGCCTGCGCCACGATTTGGGGGCCTGAGAGCGGTGCAATATAATGGGGTGCGGAAGCCTCATGCTGACAGCTTGGCTGAGGCATGGGCCCAGGTGGGTTTGAAGCTGGCGGACACGTTGTCATGTGTCTGAAGTATATAGGCTGATAGACAGAGGGAGGAGGATGTTTGTGGGAAATCCCGGCGCGGTTGGTAGGTCAGTTGATGTTGCACGCCTGATGCATATAGGGCCAGGCTGAACGACGCAAAGAAAAAGAACGTGCGCACAGATTTCGCCATATGTCTCAGTCATAGACATACTATGTAAGCTGAATGTAATGCGTACTTTATGACAGTCGAAATATGGTCGTTCCATCGGATGAGTCTCTGTAGCCTTGGGGTCAGACTTCTACATGAGTTTGCGGTGGAGGTGAACATGGTCAGTGAGCCGGTGCAGCCCTCCAAGTAAGATAGTGGCCTTGCAATACCATCTGACAGCCCTATGAACAAATCAGCCTGCAGTTTGCGGAACCTCCGTATACTTCAGCTGAACGTGCATGCAACAAATGGCACAATGTGAAGATGCAGTGAGTCCCGCTCGTGCTGATGGCCTAACTGCTGCTGTAATCTCGTATGAGCGTACCGTCCAAAATTCGTTCAGTCACCTCCACCGTCATCTTCAATCTAGGACAAAAGTACCCTAGCAGTTGACGTTCGTTTTCAGAATATCACGAGTGCCGTAGCAACTAGGACATTGGAAACCGTCCTGTTCCGGAGAAGTAGCAGCTCTAGTTTGTGGATCTTCCTGGTCCTCAGCACGTCCGTTGTCGCCCATCCGGAAGCTGCGTTGCTGTCTTGTCATCATGCTCGAAGGTGGAAGGTTTTCGCTGGAGTATACAGAAGGCAATACAAAACGGTCAACGCAGGTTTGATTGCCAGCTTCGTTGCTTGCCTGTTAGAAATAGCTTTGGCACCCCTTCCCTTAGTCCAATGACTAGGGCCGCTGAGAGGAGCCTTGATGAAACTTGTGCGGGCTGCAGCAGACGGAAATTGTGCTGCCCAGAGAGAATGAATGATTATTGTTGAAGACTGCCCAACCCTGGACTCTTGAATGACGTACGTAGATCATTTTCTGGCATTCGGCGGAGTTTCGCTCTTCCGCGCCTCTCATTGGCCATGAATGAGACCCCCAATCTCGCCAAGCACGGATCAAAATTTACTAGCGTAGCCGGCTTATCCAGGCTCCGACTCCTGCCGTCATCGCGCTCCACCCCTTGTCGTTCTTCTTCGCCCGTCAGCTTCTGCCAATTCTGAGAGTCCGCCATCGCCATGGCCTCAACAGACGCATCTGACTACGTCGCAGTCGTCGCCAATGGCAATGCTGTAGACTTGCCACCGACAGACCCCTTCTGGGGCCGCATGGGCCACCTGAACGCGTCGCAGGAGCAGGCGCTGACGGAGTTCAAGGAGTTGTGCATCCAGGCGGGATTGTACACGCCTGCCACTGGGGAGAGCGAGGCGAGTCATGATGATGCGACGTTGGTGTAAGTGCTGGTGACTCGTTTGCCAACGATGACTATCGGATCATATGATGGCTGATGCTGTGGCAAAGTCGGTTCCTGCGGGCGAGAAAGTTTGTACCAAAGGACGCGTTTGGCCAGTTTGAAGAGGCAGAGAAGTGGAGGAAGGATAATAGGGTTGATGAGTTGTATGAGAATATAGACGTCGAGGCGTTCAAAGATACCCAGCAATATGTAAGTCGAGGGAATCCAATATCTCTGACTTTGTCCGGGTCATCCTTTCTCACCACGCTGCTTACGTTCGTGTTATCATCGCAAATGTTGATTCTACTGTCTTTTATGACCACCGCTCACACCTTCTTACAGTACATCCAATGGACCGGCACACGAGACAAGCGGGGCCTCCCGCTCTACGTATACGAAGTCCACCACCTCACCAACAAAACCGTCCACGAATACAACCAACGCGCCAACGCTGCACCGCCAGCACCGACTCACGCCAATCACTCCACGCCTTGGAAGATGCTGCGTATCATCTCCCTCTATGAATACACATTTCGCTTCGTCATCCCTCTTTGCACCGCCCTCAGAGACCGACCACATCCAGAGACGCCTGTCTCAAGCAGCACCTGCATCGTCGACGTCGGCAACATGGGACTGAAGCATTTCTGGGATCTGAAGGGATTTATGCAGGAGCCGGCGGGCATGGCGACCATGGCGTACCCGGAGAGCATGGGCCGCATGTTCATCGTCAACGTGCCTTTCTTCTTCCAGAAGGTCTGGGGCTGGATCAAGGCCTGGTTCGACCCCGTGACGACTAGCAAGATCACCATCATGGGCCATCATGACACGAAGACGAAGCTGAAGGAGTTTGTGGCTGAGGATATGTTGCCCGAGAAGTATGGCGGCACGCTCAAGTGGCGGTTTGGCCAGCCGCCGGCCTTGGATGAGAGTGTGAAGAGTGCGCTGAAGGGCCAGTGGTGGGAGGGTCCACTGGTGTGGGAGGAGAAGAAGGGCCAGACCCCGAAGGTAAAGGTTGTTGGAACTGTAAATGGCAAGGAGAGACGTGATGTGATTGAGCTATGATGGGCATGGCGCGATGAGTGATATAGATCTTCTGCTCGCGGTTGCATAATAGAGCCGGATCTAATTGATTATGATAGGCTGCATTGGGTTGTTTCAATGAGGCGGCAAGCATGTACACAAGAGACAGGAAGCATCCTTGGGCTTCCAGCGCGTGCTTTTTTGGCGTTCGACAATATCGTACAGTATATCTAGAACTTTTGCCCCTCGTTTCCTGTTACAGATAATGCACATCCCGTCAGCATTGATCGGATGCATCACCGGTTCCGCATCCTATGCTCGACTAAACATCGCAAAGACAAATGCCTCGGTTCCCTGCTCTGATACATCTCTAACATCTCCCTTGAGTGGCGAAGAAAGAAGAATCAGTAATCCTTCACGGTTCTCTCCCGTGAGACCTGCCGTTTGCATCAAATCAACATATCGACTCCTGTTCAACGGCCCGAACAGCCCCACGGGACCAAGTTCGGCGTTTCTCCCCTACGAAAGCGCAACCGATCCCCCACTTTTGAATTTAGCCGTGCTGTCAGCCACGTCAATATTTAGCAGGTGTAGCGCACCCTGCATGCATGCACATGCATTGCCTGCCTTAGGCACGAAACTCTGGCTGTCAGCCCGTATTGAAGCTTAAATCGTAAAACTGCGATTAAACTTTGTGCAGAGAACGAGCTACGCCGTTGGCAGAAGGCTTTACGGATGGCAGATTGGAAAGGCAACTTGTTGTTCAATGGGCTCTATGTTACGGATCTTGCAAGGAATGGAGACGGACAGAAGAGCGGTGATGATTGTCAGACGCAGGGACTGCATAACTGAGACTTGACGCACCGGTAGACGTGGCTTACGGGTGAGTTGGTCCGACACCTGTATGTATCGGATGGATTAACCGTGTGCAGGTCACGAGTATCTCACCCCTGCTTTCATAAAGCCTGAGAGCGAAAGCTTCATTCTAATTGCACGCTTCGGAGGCGGAGCCAAGACCCCGTGGATCATCGAACGACAGGATGACAACAAAAGTGAGAATCAAGAAGCGCATTTTAGTTCAAACGTGGCTTGACGCCCACGAAATCAAACGAACTCAAAAACGGCAACTGCAGCGGCCCCGAAGCAGCAAACGCTCGACGCGAGCTCCATGTGCATCCGCGATTACTCAACCACGCTCACACGCAGTAAGCGGGCTAGCGTCAACGGGTCAATCAGGCCTCCAACTAACGAAAGTCGAAAAGACGTTGCCAAACAGAGGAAGAAACCAGCAAATGGATCGCCAATCCGGCCCACGCGTGGCCTTCTATCCGTGCCACGTTGCAGCCTCCATGTCGTCTGCCGCCCAGAGGAGACAGTTCGCGTCAAAGCCCCAGTCGGAGGCTGCGAAGCCGGCGTTGTCGAATGTGTCTTCAAGGGTTGCCGAAGCGGTATTAAATGGTTGAATGTATGAGTCGTTGCTCCCCTCGCTGCTGGGTGTAATCTGTAGGTCAAGTGGGCAGAAAGTAGGATCGGAGGAACCGAATGAGTCTAAAGAGAGCTGGGGAAGCTTTGAGGGTTCAGCGGATCCTAACAAGTGTAGAAGCGTTAATTCGAGCAGCAAAGGCAGTTAACTGACCTGTTCTCCATTGAGTGTACTGCAGCTATTATTGCACGAAGGCCTCCGTAGCACATGTGAGACAATCTCTCCTGGACTCAATGTATGCACCGAGGGAATGTGCGAGATATCTCCGGCCTGAGCAGCAGCGAGTAGACCACGTATAGCGCGCGAGAGCTCGCGGTTCTGGGCTGAAAGAAGATCAATCCGCCTGCGTTCACGAGTCAGCACCGGTCTGCGAGCAAACACCATCGGATACAGAACGCGGCCTTACTTTTGGTAGATTGTTTTCTGTGTCTTCTCGCACAACGAGAGGTGGGGGCTGTCACTGTAGACGCAAACAACCTCGTCGAGCTTGCATAGCCCGCAAGCATGCTCCCCGTCGCACTGAGCACAGAGTCAATGGGATCATGAAGGAGCGCTCGAGGGCGGGCACCTTTGTTTTCTTCATGCGGCAGCGATCGCAAGCTCTGGCTGCCCGCTTGCGCTTCTTCGGTGGGCTGTGGTCAGCAGTGTAGTAGCCCGAGTCAGTCGAGCTGCTAGCAGAGGGGTATGAGGCGGCCATATTGTGCAGACCGCTCTGAGAGCACGGAATCTGACAGAGGCAACGGTCAAACAAGTCAGTCAGAAGCGGTCAGAGGCAAGAGACTTTAAGCAAATCCATCCCACGCGTTTTCTCGGTGTCTGGAATCCTGACAGCCCACCTCATCCCATTGGATGGTGTGTATGCCGCGGCTGACAAACTGCCGTGTTGGCTGTTTTCGTACGATGATTAATCAGTGGCGTGAAGGTGAACGATGTGATTGGGCTGTGAGGAGGTTGGCCGATTTGGGAAGGAGAGGCCATGGTCCAGGAACAGGGGAAACCTGGTCTGCGAACCTTCACATGCATGTCAGTCTGAAAGGAGAAGGCTGGTTGGGGAAATTGTTGCCACAAGATAACCTTATATACCAGATTTCAGAAGAATATTGTAGTGGTCCTCGGATGATCACCGATCTGCAAAAGTGGGGCGAAGCTTCGAGTAGTCTATGGACATGGCCGTATCAACCGGGTATCTAGGATTAAGTGCTTAAAAAATATACTACATCCGATCACGTCTCCCAATCGTATTATAGGAGGACAGGCCTTATTGTCCGAGGATAATTGCCTGTATCCATAAACAGGAGAATTTTGTTTTTCAGCAAGGTACTGGTGGACGATTGAATCTGATGTCTGGCTCATTAATCAGTAGACCATTGGGGAATTGTGGGAGTATAATTTTCTAGTCTCAAACATTGAAAATTTTACCTGAACAGAGATAGAATACTTGTCTTATCATTTAATATGCGTTATCAACAACGCCGGTCGTTGCCGGGCAAAGCTCTGACCGGGAATAGTGATCGGTATTCCTAACGGCTAAATTGCTACGGACGGGCACCGTTTCCCTCCTTGAACCCGGCGATAGAAACCAATGGTTGTGAAGAGAAAGCCATCCTCGACCTGTCATGGTGTTGCTCATCGGAATCGGGTCCACGCCCAGCCTCAACATACCCCTGTCATCAACACGGAACATCTAGCCAGGCTACTCAAGCCAACAACTCTCTCGAAATAGAACTAATAAACGCAATCCCATCTTTCCTCCACGTATCATCCTCAACAAAACTTCCATTACTATTCAACACCATATTCTGCGGCGTAGCCAACGCATACAGCGGCCAATCCGGCAGCCCTGTTCCGTTCGTCCCCGCGACGCCATTCAACCAGTTCGGATCGTGTGCGTTCACAAACCCGATATACGCTCTCCCAATGCTGGTAGAGAGGTCTTTGTAGCTTCGCGCAGCGGGTAGGGGACCCAGTGCCCCGCTGATGTTCTGGAAGCTGAACACGACGTTGACGAAGTGCGGGATGCCTGCAATGGGAGCGGCGCCCCATGCCGGCGTGTCGAAGCGGTAGCTGTAGACTGGCTGGCCGGCTGCTGTCCAGTATTCACAGACTTTGCGCCGTTGCCCGATGATTACCATGTCGCCACCTGTAGCGACAATGTCAGTGCATTTCATTACCCATAAGCCGGTTACTGTAGAGAGTCATACCGATAGCGGCACTCCTCCGCCACTCCAATCCATAGCTTGGGAACGTCTCATTAGAAGTGATATGATACGGCGGCTCCTGCGCAGGAACATTCGGATACAACTCCATCAACGTCCTTATACTCGGCGGAGACAACGCGTACGCACGCCATTCCATCAAGCTATTAAACAGGGCAGTGTCATTATTCAAGCCCTGCACACTAAAGCTCACCCCCTCATCCGTATTCGCCCCATCAAGCAGCGGCACCTTGATGAACTTCCCCTCAGCCATACTCGTCGAGGGATACGCCTGCAGGAAATCCCCATCCACGAGCGGATTCCACGTCACCGTGCCCTCCGCCGCAAAGAGCGCCTGGGACGACAAACCACGCAGACACGAGAGCTGATCTGACGCTGTCCAGCAGTCCGTCGTGCGGGTCAGATTCTCCGTCGGGGAATCATAGTACGGAAGAGGCTCCAAGGCCGCTCCAACGGGCCCACCAGACTCCATGATCGCCGCCTGGAACTGGCCATCATCGCGCCCACCATAGCTAGTCAGATGCAAGCCAATACTCTGCGCGCCGGCAGACTCGCCCCAGACAGTCACGCGGCGCGGGTCGCCGCCGAACGCCGCGATGTTCTCCTGGATCCACCGCAGTGCGAGCCGCTGGTCGAGCAGCCCCGCGTTGCTGCTGCCCTCGGCATCACGCCCTTTTCTCTGAACCGCTTGACCTGCGGATCATCCGCCGAGTAGCCATACACATCTTTCTCAGCGGGGTTGAGTAGTACGCGCAGGTCATCCGGTGGCCCCGAGAGCATCTGTTGCAGCAACTGGCTGTTGAGGAAGACGAGCACGAGGACGGGGATGCGGTCTTCGCGGTAGCCCATGTGCGAGAAGTGCATGGTGTAGCGATAGACGTCCGACGGGGGGTGGAGCGCGGATGTGACGACAGTGAAGGGGAGGATCGCCTGGAACATTGTTGTCAACGTAGACATTTCGGCTTTGTAAGGCGCGGTGGTCAGATGTGTAGGCGGGTGGTCTTTCTTGACTTCTTTGATCTTCAGAGGTAATGTCTGAGGCGGGCGCGCGGTCGTAGTGACGATGTCTTCGATGATGCTTGCGAGCGCGGCGGAGAGCCAGTGAGACGGATACCCAACTTCGTGCAGCCGGATCAGAAGCCTGAAGAAGGCTGTCAGGTTCAGTGGCGAGTAGATCAAGGTCATCCAGTCCCGAGGGTCCCGCGTGACGGGCAGTGCGGTTTTAAAGAAGAAGGCGTAGAGCCATTTGGTAAGTGCAGCGCGGGGTACGAGCGAGGAATAATCAAATGGCTCCTTGGCGGAAGGCTGGAACTTCCTGTATTCGTTCATGACCATGAATTCTCCGCTGAAGTCGAAACTGACCTCGCCCGGCGCGAGTTTTGTTTGCAGCAGCTTGTGTAGCGTATCGGGGTCATTGATCAATAGATATTCATTATTGAAGTCGGCTATATTCCGATAGGGTAGTGGATTGCGAAGACAAGTTGATGTCATGTACGCCGCTGGTTTGTTTTTCATGATCGGGATGGCATATAGGAAAGAGGTGAAATGGCCACCAACATAATCCCTGGTAAGGCATTAGATCGAAGTTCCACATACGTGAAGTCGGACTCACGGTATATTGCTCAAGTGAATCCGATCGTACTCCTATGGAGCACCCTTGTCCTCCATCCGTCCATCGCGTAGACCGTATCGAATATCTTCCAAGACGTCCGCCAGTTCCCCGCTAATCACCTCGACCGTCAATCGACCCGGCAGCTGCCGAATTGCGTTGGCAGCTTCCTGAAAGAAAGGCAGGACATGATCATACAGCCTGGTAGGCTTTCTAGGTTCGGGGAGGTCCATATTGTCATACAACTGTCGTCCCATGGATAGTGGGTTCGAGCCGATGTCTAGATGCTCCATTCCTCCCGTAGACCCTGCACGACCTCTTTCCCAGAGCACGTCTATGATTGTGGCATTTGTCTTCCAGTTCGTCTTCAGGTAGGTTCTCAGCTTCGTCGCCGTGCCAATGTTTTGATCCTTTTCGTAGGACTGAATCAATGTTTTTAGCTCCGGGTCATGCTGTTCCATGAACTTGTCTTCCGGATAGAGAAGGGTTGTGTCGAGGAAACATTTCAGCTCAGTGTTGCAACCTCGCGGAATCTGATCCTTCTCTATCTGTATGCCTCGTCTTTGAAATCCAATGGTTGGGTCGATCATCCGCTCAGTGGGATAGAGTTCGAGTGCTTCTTTTCGCCAAGTGGAGAGACCTTCAACAACATCCTTTGCGGTCTGCCGCTCGACGAGGATCCATGAAGGCAATCCCGTCCCCGACTCCAGGGCACGAATCAACTTTTCTATCGTCTTCTGAAGGTAGTCGTAACAATTACTTGGCAAAATAACACTGGCATATGTAAAGAACAAAGTAGCAGAAATCAGCGCACGGTCTTCAGAAGAGAGGTCCTCTCGAGATAGTCCATCCAGCCATAGGAATACAAGCAGATCTCGACCCAGGGTCAATGCCTTCAAATCATCGATTGTGAAATGGATCTTCCTTGATGTGGCTTGCTTCTTTTCCTTCTTCGCGAAGTCGATCATAGTTCCATACAGATGGCGTGCGTCCCCGATCCCACCAAAGAAAAAGCAAAGGTCCGCATCTGACGATGCATCACGCATAAGGTCCTCATCGTATTGGCTCACGACAATGTCATGCCCAAGATTATAATACTCAGGTATCTGTCTCCTATCATCAAAGTCAGCGCAAACCTTCTCGACATACTCTCGCCTACAAGGTCCTACAAATTAGGTCGGTATCTCTGTACCTGCTGCATGATCCGCTTCCTAGCCAATTGTTGATCCGGGAGTGCAGACCGCACCAATACGGCTTGTTTGCAGAGCAGCCTTATACGCCTCAAACTCCTCGTTATCCTTGGCAACTTGAAGCCCTGCCTTTTTAGCCTCGTCTAATTGGCGCGTATACAAGTACGCCTTTGCGAGGCGGCTGTACAGCTTTTGCACAAGTGGATCTGATTGGTCTTTCACAAGATCGAGTGCGCGCTTCGATGACTCAATGCAGCCGCCATAGTCACCCGCTTCAAACATCGCTGCCGCCATATTAGACAGTGGTGTCGGTTCTTCGGCATTGAGGCTGGCGGCTTGTTGGTATGCTTCGATGGCTGTGGTGGCGGATCATCAGTCCCCCCTGTCGGTTGGGCAAGATAACACTAACCTTTGGGGAAGTCTCCGGCTTTGTAAAAGGCATTGCCTTTTTCTTTGAACGTTAGCCATTCCGGCAGAGGGTTCGGTCACAGTCATTTCGCTGTTTACTGGATGTGTTGCACTGGGAGACGAAAGTTGCGAAGGTCCAATCTAAGGTAGCCAGGAGGCCTTGAAGTGGAAAGGGCGGTCAAGACCCAGCTTACTCCTAAACGCGCTAAGGTACGACGCGGCTTCCCTCGCGTATCTTCGCGTTAAGGTTAATGACGAAGTCACCGGTGGGGACCTTTGGTAAGAAATCGTCCGGTCAGGGCGATCAGCCTACTAGATTGAAACACGGACATCATGATATCAGGCTTTGTGAGGGAGGAAGCCTCGTTCATCCAGTGTTTTTCTACGGTACGGTGAAACCACGCTGGTTTGAAGACTCGTCTGAGCTCCATGAAGCTTCCTGTTTCCCTATGTAGGTCTCAGAGCACATAAGCACTCTAACAAGCTTCAAGACTAAGGAGATCTTTCAGCCAATGCCACTCCTGTTCCTCTGTCAAAGGCTTTGCCTTCAATTGTTCGTCTTCTGTCATCGGCTCATCTTCCAATAACACCGTGCTATGCGTCCGAGCAGACTTCGGAGTCTTTGCATGATGTTTCGCAGCATAACGGCCAGGGACAACGTTAACGCGCCACTCGAACTTCGGTGGCCTCTTGACTGAAGAGACCGGTTCACTGCTTGAGGTTAAAGGCTGAGTGAAGAAGTCCGTTCCTTGTAATTGCAGGGGATCGAACGTCAATTGATCCACGTCCAATGTTGGGAAGGTCGAGCTTTGCTCTAAGACATCCACTCCTGTTGATGCAGCGAGAGATGATGCGACTGAGAAAATGCCCGGGCAGCCACTAAGGGGCGCTTCTGTCAAGGCGTCGATTATGCTAGTCGGATCCTCTGGTAGACTTCCTGGTGAAGCTAGGGTGTGGTCATTCCCCTCTTGTGTTCTTGACGAAGCATTAGTCTGCACTGTCGAACTCGTCGTTTCTCCACCATTTCCCACCATACTCGGCGGTGGCGACGGAAAGCCTGTCGCCGCTGTGATCCCCTCCGCGACTCCAGCATTGCCGACTGGCTCCGGACTGGTAGCCTCAGGTTTGACCCAAGCATCCGCCGTCTTCCCACCAAACCTCTTCAACGGCCTCTTAAACGTACAAGTAATTCCCAACTGGCGGCACTTATCGCACGGCCTATTCCCAACGCATTTAATCTTCGTATTCGAGCAATGGTCGCAAGCCGTCTCAGCGCGCTTCACGCCCATCGCCGAGCCCTGCTCATGGTATCGCAAATGCCGCACCAACACATCGCGACGGGTCATCGAGTATCCACATATCGGGCACACGAATGACCGCAGGTTGCTGTGGCTTCGCTCATGTCGGTCGAGATGTTCTTTGCGCCGGAAGACTTTGGCGCAGGTTCTGCAGCTGAAGGACATTCTGGTTTCCGCGGGTTGGTGAGGATAGTGGAAGAGGAACGGACCAGTCGGATGAGGTGGGGAAGTGGAACGGGGATGTGGGGTCGCCCCGCTGAATAAGCCAAGGTCCGCCTGCAGACCTGTCATCTCGGCGGTTTCGGCAGATGGCGCCGGCAGCCAGGAACACCGTGAGACTTCATGGCCGATGATGAGGGCCGAACATGGCGAATGGCCCTGCACGCCGGCCTCGCGATGTATTGACGCATTGAGTCTTCCGGCTGGCGAGATCTACAAGCCTCCGGCTAGGGTTCTTGCCAGCATCGACGGAGATGATCTGGCCGATCTGCAGCGACGAGGGGCCTTTATTCTTCCTTCACGCTCGGTCAGACAAGATTTGATCGATACGTACTTCCAATGGATCCAGCCACTGCTTGGGATCATAGATCGCAAGGAGATCGAGCAGGAGTCTCCAGATGCGCCGCCGTCGCTTCTTCTGCTCCAGGCCGTGTTTATGGCAGGGTCCCGGTTGTGCACGAATCCCGAATTGGCCAGCAATAGCAACGACCGGGAACCCGCTGGCGCAACGTTGCTGAAGCGCACGAGAGCGCTGTTCAGGGCTCATGTGGAGAGGGACCCTGTTGTGGTCATCAAAGCGCTTATACTAATGAGCTATCACTGTGAGAAGCATGGTATGCCAATAGGAAACCCCTTTATACCTCTATGATACTTACTCGGCTGAAGATGATATTGAAAACCCATTCTACTGGATGCGCTGCGCTATATCCCTCGCACAATCCTGCTACCGGTGAGGAGAACTCTACCCTCTCCAACTCCAAATCTAAACAACAATCCCAGCCCCTCCGCGAACGAGAGCAACCAGCGCTCGTGGCGCAAACTCTGGTCCTGCCTACTTACCCGCGAACGCATCCTTGTCATCGGCTACGGTCTACCATCCAACTACCTAATCAACCCCGGCAGCGCCGATCTCGCCGCCTCGGCCGACTACCTCGCTCCCACCGGCGCGCCTCAACAGCAGCAGCAGCAATTCCACATTGCCTACGTCCAGCTGTGCCGCATCATGGGTCTTGTCTGGTCGCGCGAATTCCCCAAAGACGCCGCGCAGCTGCAGGACCGCGCGCCGGATTACTTGCATGTGTATTTCGAGCTGACGAGCTGGTATAATGCCTGCCCCGCGGAGCTGCTCTGGGCCTGGCCGAAACATGAGTTCTGGGCTGCGGTGCTGAATATTCATTATTAGTAAGCCTATACATCCATCTCTCTTTTGCAGGCTCGTTTGGAAGCGGCTAGAAGCTGAAAGTCGGGCCGCGCAGCGCAACGATCTGCATCCTCTGCCGCCCGGGGTTACCGGCCACAGCGGTGTCGAGCAGCAATCCGGACGCACAATTTCTGGACAGCGTGCGTTCCGCGCAGGACATGGCTTTCCACGCTGCGTCGATCATCACCGCCACGACGGAT
This sequence comes from Symbiotaphrina buchneri, assembly GCA_001599915.1. Taxonomy (NCBI): domain Eukaryota; kingdom Fungi; phylum Ascomycota; order Symbiotaphrinales; family Symbiotaphrinaceae; genus Symbiotaphrina; species Symbiotaphrina buchneri. The sequence goes on from BCIG01000015.1 coordinate 24,826, forward strand.
ACGTTAGCCGCGCATGGGCAGTTGCGGTATTGTCCTCCGTTCACGTACGTCCCCTCTCCCTTCTCCCTCCCCTCTTCCCCCGTCTCCCTCCCCTCTTCCCCCGTCTCCCTCTCTCAAAAGCCCCTCCCTCCTCATCAACTCCCCCATCCATCCACGAACCACAGGCACCCCAATCAAGCCACACACATCCCCTAAAGCTAACACCACCCACTCCCCCCCAACAGTGCATACTGTCTCCGCACCGCCCTCGCCACATTCGTCTACCAAGCCGTGTGCCCCGCCGTGTCTACGGGCGCGGACCTGCCGGAGACGATCAGTATCTGCATGAACGCGCTCGAGGAGCTGGCGTCTGTATGGGAGATTGCGCGCCGCAGCATGCAGCTCTTTGAGCGGATTTTGGATAATGTCGTCCCGCGGGAACCCGGTACCGCGGAGAGTAAGGCGTCGGGGACGCAGGCTTCGGGAGCGACGCCGGGTTCGTTCATGGGCGGCTCGGCGTCGGCGTCGGTGGAGGAGGTTCTGGGGGCGGCGTGGGAAGATATGGGGAGGTAGATGGGGAGGTAGATGGGGAGGTAGATGGGGAGTAACAGGTCCATCATGATGATGTGCATATCTGTAGTTATATATTTTATCTATATAGCATGCTAGTGTCAATTCATCCAGCCGTCGCATCCGGAAACTCCAACAACAGGTCATTAATCTTCGCCATATACTCCGTATCGCAATCTTCTTCCTCGCCTGCCCCAGCACCCATCAGCCCCCTCGCCTCCGCCTTAATAAACACGCCCGCGAGGTGCCAGAACTCCGTCGCGCTGAGCCAGAACTCCGTTCCCGCCGCCATGAACCCCGGATCCCCCTCCGCATCCCCACCATCCCCGTCACCCCCTCGTCCTGGGTCTCCTCCTCCCCCTCCATCTCCACGAGTATTTCTGCGCACCTCCTCAACCCTCTGATCCCACAGAATCTTCCACCTCTCCAGCGCAACCAGCATTCTATCAGCCACATACCTCCCCAACCCCACGCCGGTAGTCGTGAAGATCGCGCTATGCACCGCGCTAATCGTCGTATACAGGTTCATGGCGCTGAGGGTGCCGAAGCGCGCGAACGCGGCGGCGGGGAGCGCGTCTTGGAGGAGTAAGGCCATGATCGTGCTTAGCGAGGGCGGGCGTGTCCCCCGCGCAGAGGTGACGAGGCGCTGGCATTCGAGGGCGCTGGTGGCGGCCCAGCATGCTTCCCCGCTGGAGAGGGAGCCTGTCATTTCGCTGATGAGCATTCGCGGAGGCGTGCGGTGGAAGATGCAGTGGTTGCATTCGATGCCGAAGATGTACCCTGCTAGTCTATAGAGACGCGTTACTGAGGAGGTCTCGGGGATGTGGGAAGGGTGTAGGAGGGACATACCGGACGCGCGACTCGCAGGATGCGAAACCGGGCCAGCTGAACGGGATAGTCGGTCCGATGTCCTTATCTAGATATTCATTCTTCGTCCGGGGAAGAGAGAGGCGTCGCGCAGCTGCTATGATCTCCACATACCGGACATTGCGCACTCTTCGGCGCGCCGGGAGCTTGCTCTGCCACATCTGCAGGAGGACCATGAGATACGCGGCCTGCAGGGGTTCGATGTACTCGAGGCTACCATCGTCGCCCTTAGCCGCGTCGTCCTGCAGCAGGCGCTTGAAGCCGTCGAACTCGAATGTGTATTCCTCCGCCAGGTCGAAGTAGTCCGGCGCCTGGGACGCTACTGGGCGCGAAGAGTATGCGGCGCCGATGAGGTGCGCGGCGAGAAGGAGAGGCAGGCAGATGGTGTTGAGATCGAAGGACGGCCGGTGGATGATCGGACAGTTCGGGATCCAGTTCTCCCAGAACCGCTCGGCGAAGTCGTGCAGGTTCTCGACTGTGAAGAATCGCGCGGCGGCCTCGCAGTCGAATACCGCTGGGACATGCTGTGCATCCTTCTTCGCGAGCCGCTCGTTCCTGCGTTCTAGCTGCAGCACGAGATCGTTCAGGCGCCGCTGCAGCGCGTTGGCTTGCTCCAGTTGGCTTAGCCACACGGAATCATCCTCCATGATCGGCGTCCACCATGCCGAGTCGGCGCCGCACAGCAGATACGGATCGGCGTACATCTCCAGCGACGAGCTGGGCGATGCTTTCTCCAGCTCCTGGCCATCATGCGGGCCCATCTCCAGCTCCACAGGTGGCGCCTGTATGCTCGGCGGCGCCCGGAAAAACTCCGACAGCGAGCCCGTCGAGGGGTCCGTATAGTTCAACAGAAACGGCACCGGGATCCTTCCCGCCTTCGCCCCGCTGCGCCCCTCGCGTCCATCCGGGGTCTGGCCGCGACTATCCTCGTCTGTTCCCGAGGTCGCAGCTCCCGACGACGCGGGCTTGGGATCCGACCGCACAAACAGGCCGTGCTTGTCGAGGCGCCGATAGGTGCATACCGACTCGGTCAGGGCACACCGCCCGCAGGGGTATTTCTGGTCGCAGGCGGTCTTGGCGGTTGCGCAGGAGTCGCAGGCACCGCGTTTGCGCCCGCGTTGCTCGGGCGGCAGCGGCTGTGTGGTGTCTTTCTCCCGGCAGTTTTTGGCGTGGCGGTGGGCGACGTCTCTGCTGGAGTGTCAGTCCTATAGCCAATTCCACCACCGTTGGTGGTTCTAGGGGCAACGAACCTTCGGACGAATGTGCGCTTGCAGAAACGGCAGGGATATACTTTATGTCCGCTGTCTGCATGCTTGGTCAGAAAGAAAGCTGCCTGAAGTGTTCCCTGGAGAACAAGAGGTCTGCTTACGTGTGGCCTCATGGCGCCTCAAATGGCTATTACTCGAATACACTGCGCCGCATACTCGACACTGATAGCCCGCTGATGCCGGATCTTTCATGGCTCCTGTGTGTCATCCCAGTGAAGCACTAGGACGATGATCGGAGGACACAATGTGGGTCATTTGCGAGGAGAATCGAGGTGGGTGGGCAAGCACAGGATACGAGTGGGAAATGCGGGGATGTGGGTTAGGCGTGCCAAGCTGACATTGTTCGATGCTGATTGGCGAGGATGGAAGCGAAGGAGTGCGGGTGAGTTTGCTCGGCCATGCGGGATTTCTTGGGGATTGCCGGAACAGGGAGACCGCCAAGCCAAGGAAAGGCTACCTCGTATAAGTGACTGTAGAAAGGAGGATTGTGTTGGAGAACAGAGTGGGCAATGGGCAAAACCCACATCCCCACACCAACATTACTTTCTACGGTCCCCGCTCGGGAAGAGCCCAGTATGGAGATATAGCTTTTTGGGACATTACCCGTAGTACCTGTTGGCCTGGCTTTCTGAGTCGTGGACGTTGACATACGTAATCCGGAGGCATTGGATACTTCGTGAGTTTGATGTCGCAGGATGGACAGTATCCTAGAATGAGCTGCAGCCTGCAACGTAGTCTTGGGGATTCAATGGTATCTGCGGGAATGATTACATATATTATTGCTTCATTCAAACAATGTGAAGTATACCCAATCTGTCCGGATATCCAGTACTAGTAGCCGTCACATGCTCTGTACACACTTCCAAGTGGTTCTTTCATGAAGGTGGAGGACAACCATGCCCAACCCCTGAAATTATTTACTCGAAAGCCACAGTACTGCGGTTGCCGAGAGCAGAAAACTATACCAACACTGTGTGGTGACATGATAGAATCTTGAACAGAGCACGCCGAATCGTGCGTGGAACTATATACATGACGATGTGATAATAATATGCAGTTAAGACTCGGTGACTGGCATATCACGTTGTATCGAACATTCACCCAGGGATAGTGTCACATACCTACAACAGCTCCCGTGAAACATGTGACTCTTTAATCCACTTCCAATGACGAATCCATGTGCCATACTGCAGGCCGTAATATGGTGGGTCCGAGTATAAGTTCTAACACGTCCACGTATCGACCAAGAGTTCATCAAACGTACAACTGACCACCTTTCCTCACTCTACCACCAGCTCCACACTCAAAAGGAAAAAAGAACCTTCCTAACTACAGCACACAATCTCACCCCCCTCAACCACCATCAAACCAAATTCACATATCCAGGCGTGCACCCTTCTAACACCACGAACGCAGCAGCAGTGTGACAAACCCTTCTTTGCAGAGATGTGTTGGATAAAGGAAGAGAAGTTTACAGCATGCGGGCACCCAGGAAACATCGTGGGGTCTAGGGAGTGTATGAATGCGATTGAAGGTTGTCTTGGCTCCTGTGGATGGATACATGAGTTTACGGTACTCAAGTTGGGTATTGCGAAGCGTGCATCGAGGCCCATCGCCGCGCTCGCCTCCAGAGGAATTCAGCTAGCAGAGGTTGAGTGTCGAGGCTGAATTCCGGCTGTCATGAACGTCCGCATTATGCCGATATACATAGCTATGCCTTGACATGGTGAATTAGAGCATGAATCTCCAACTCCAGTTTCTTATCCACTGTTGTAGTCCACACAGTGTGTGATACCGAGCGTGAAAGGTTCTTGTGCAAGTGTCCCGGGCTCATACCAAGGAAAAGAGATGCCAATGAAACGGACCTCTTGGAAGTAATATCTTAGTCATAGGAATATTCATAGTATCTGTATTCATGAATATATGTTTAATATTGGAAGAAATAATGTGAATTAGTTTATCAGTCATTTGTAGACCCCTTTATTCGCCATCCTCAGCAATTTAGAGCCACGGCTACGGAGAGTGAGATTATATTGACAAGGTTCGGTAGTTCTTTGATCAGTGAACACGTCTAGGCGTAGTGTGATTGAATTTGTACGTAATGGTTTGTACAGCTAAAGCTCAGTAAGTAAAAGAAGATATTTTGTTGAACAGCTACATGTATAGTGTAACATTATCTACGACAGCCCATGTGACTTTCCAGCCCTTTGATTCACTTGAGATCATGCGTCATTGCGTAATACCGCAGGCTGTGCAGGCTGTGATCCCACCTCCAGCATGGAGTGGAAATCGCTGAACACCACCTTCGCTCGTCCCAAAAATCGAAAGACCAACGGCGGAATGTGGTTGATGCGGTTTTCCTTGTTCAACACACAGACTTATTCCGCTATCAGTCAACGGCTGGGAAGCGCACTTGACGCACAAAGCCGGATCACCCAATTCACGTCACTGCCGTTGCCGCAGGATCAATGGGTAATTGAAGCCAGACGTTTATTCGAGACATCATTGGCTAGGACTCAGATTGATGCCAGACATATCGCTCGAGGGGTCATGGCCGGGTACCCTGGATACGTGAAACGAAACACGCCCCCGGAGATGTGCCAAGTATATGTATTCAACAGTCAAGGATGGACCAATATGAATGGGACTGGATCTCTCGTTATTGTCGCCATATGCGTTGTGCTTCTCGGTGTGGCAGTGACGACTGACCCTCAGAGCGGAGCACTTGGCTGGGAATGGTTCATGAACAAGATAGGCCTGGGGCACGACGTTTATCCTTTCGCCGCATTCTGCATCTGCCTTTTGATACTTGGTTTCCGGATTTTGATACTAGGTCTGCGAACCCTTTTGCTGCCTTTTCGATTGACAATATACCGAGTCATATGGGATCAACTTAAATCCTTTTACCGTTGGCTTAGAAGTGTTGGCCGGAGCTTAGCTGTTGGATGGAGGGACGGCTGGCGATTCGGTCGACGAAGCTGGGACCGGATCAGAAGAATGTGGAGAAATATGTGCACACCCTGAAGACCGGCCCTTACGATTTGGCAATTGAAGCAAACTCCTGCCAACGTTTTACAGCTTATCAAGATTATCATTCAGAAAGTAATGCATTGCGCTCCATCCTACGATGTGTTGTAGTACGGACCAGAAGGCTCCTTTGATGGACTAGCGCCGCTTTCGGCGAATCGACGACATCATCGATCTTCATCCGTCAATGAACTCCGTTATGGCCGCAGTCTACCTCTCGACTTTGGAAACTCCCTCTCTCCTGCAGATATTTCATTATATATGTGTGCTTCGTCCCTCAACGAACCCTGAACTCATACTGCGTGGCACCCACAATGGGATCCATCGTTGACGCGCGACCACAACCAAATCCCCGTGTCCTGTATTGGTTCCGCACAGACCTGCGCCTTCACGACTCGCCAGCTCTACACCACGCCCTGTCATTGAATCCTTCGACACTGTACTGCGTCTGGACCTGGGACCCGCACTACGTGTACCATTCCCGCGTCGGTCCAAACCGCTGGCAATTTCTGCTCGACAGCCAAGCAGACCTCTCGAAGAACTTGAGCAAGCTCAATCCGAAACAGAAACTGTTAGTCGTGAGAGAAGCGCCGACAACGGTGTTGCCGAAGCTGTGGAAGGAATGGAAGATTGATGTGCTTGTGTTTGAGAGAGACACGGATGGGTACACGCGGGGGAGAGATGAGGAGGTGGAGAGGCTGGCGAAGGAGATGGGTGTTAGAGTCGAAAGTAGAGTTGGAAGGACATTGTGGGATCCCGTTGATGTGGTCAGAGAGATTGGAGGACGTCCGACGATGAGTATTGCGCAATTGGAGAAGGTAAGATTCTCTCTCTGGTGAAGACCCTGAAAACGCAGCGAATGACCCCTGGATAGGCAGCAGCAAAACTAGGAGACCCACAAAGGCCTCTCCCAGCACCGAGCTCTCTTCCAGATCCAGGGGACACGTCGCTGTCATCATCAGTACCCCATGAGACGCCCGAAGTTCGGTATGACCTCAATGAGAAATATCGTAATCGCAGACCAGTACAGTATGAATCCATTTCCGGGCCTGAACACGACTTCGGTGTCCCGACTCTCGAGGAACTAGGCATCGAACCAGCAACAACACCCCACCGTGGCGGTGAGACCATTGCACTACGAAACCTCGACTCCATCATGAAGAAGGAAGACTACATAGCGACGTTCGAAAAGCCCGCGACGGCACCCACCGCATTCGAACCACAAGCCACGACGCTGCTCTCGCCACATATCCACTTCGGCACCCTGAGTATCCGAGAATTCTACTGGCGAGTACAAGACCTGCTCTCCGCGCGGCGCAAAGAGCGCAAAAAAACCTCTTCCCTCCCCGTCAACCTGCCGGGCCAACTCCTTTTCCGCGAAATGTATTTCAGCGCACAACACGCCGTCGGGAGCGCATACCATACCGTGCGCGGCAACGCTATCTGCAGGTTCATTCCGTGGCACCTTGTCGAGTCCTGCGACATCAACAACCCTTCGCCAGCCGACTCCCGCGCCGCAGAGTGGTTCACCCGCTGGCGCGAAGGCCGCACCGGGTTCCCGTGGATCGACGCTCTGATGCGGCAGCTCCGTCTGGAAGGCTGGATCCACCACCTGGGGCGGCACGCGGTAGCGTGCTTCCTGACGCGCGGCGGCTGCTATGTCTCGTGGGAGCGCGGCGCTGAGGTGTTTGAGGAATGGCTGATTGATCATGAAGTCGCTAGCAATGCGGGGAATTGGATGTGGTTGGCGTGCGCGGCGTTCTTTTCGCAGTTTCACAGGTGTTATAGTCCGGTGAAGTTCCCGCAGCGCTGGGATAAGGATGGTAGCTTTGTGAGGAGGTATGTGCCTGAGTTGAAGCGCTTTGATGCCAAGTATATTTATGAGCCCTGGAGAGCGCCGGTGGTGGATCAGAAGAGGTGGGGGTGTCTTGTGAAGGGAGACGGGACGGTGAAGAAGGAGGGGGAGGTGCAGGTGTATCCCAAACCGATGTTCGATTTCGACGAGAGGCGGAAGATCTGTATTGACGCTATGAGAAGGGCTTATGGTGAGAAGATGTATGGAGACGATCCACGGGTTCTAGATGGTTCTTGGACAGAGGTCTTCGGTGTTGATGACACCAAGACTGGCCACGACGACCAAGGAAAAGCTCAAGCCGTGGACAAGGAAGATGGAGATGAAGAGGAAATATTGGAGGAACATGCTGGCAAGGGGACCGAGGAACAAAGGCATACGAGTTCAGTACAGACCACAACAAGGAAAAGAGTGCGCGGGCGAGGTCATGGTAAAGACAGCGAAGTGAATCTGCTACCAAGGGCAAAGAAACGCAGAAAGGCGCAGACAACTCTAGATCAGCACATCTCCAGCACATGATATGTGTAGATCGCCTATCCGAAAGTACCATCTGTACCTATGCATAATTACATAGCGTATGGCACCTGGTCATCCACTGTTGCCACCACCGACCGCAATGAGGGATGTCTCTCGTGATATACTGTTCTTGTGATGAATCGTATACGATCACAGCTACAAGATGCTAGCAAAAATAGGAACTCAAGAAATTGAACGGAAAAAGCAAAGAGACGCGCCAGCACAGATATGCGGAGGAACTCCGGCAGGGAAAAGGTCTCCATTGGGTGTGCAATAGGCAATACAGAGACAGATGCTAGATGGCGGAATGGAGACGAGAATGCTTTCACGTCTTGCAAGCGAGTCTGCGGACGGGCTCGTGGATGAGGTATATATCACCATGCACGGAACTGCAGTCTATGTGAAAGGATAAAATATACATCAGAGAAAAGTATATTGATAAATGTATTATACACAATGTGGAAGTAAGGTAAGGTACTGTACCAAGGTACAAAGTCCTTCATTAAGGGCTCTCATAAAAGCCGAACCCAGACCGCGTCTCATCATATATGTCAGAAAAGAAAATTTCCATGTCCGGTTGTATGCATCATATATAACGATCGGGCCCACGCCATCTCGTGATACTATAGTAAGGTGCTAGGTGCTTTACAGACCGGCAACAGCCAAAGCCAGCCCAATCGCTCCCGCGCCGATGATCTTCCCCGCGCCAGCCGTAGCCGCAGCACCGGTGACAGCAGACGACGACGCCACGGTGGCAGTGCCATTGCTAACCGCCGTGACGGAGCTGGTCACGGCCGTCGTCGAGGACACGACAACAGTCGAGCTGGCCACGCTCGTGGATGTTGCGACTTCGGTGGTGGTGGCGACGCTGCTTGAGGCGGGGGCAGACGAGGAAGCTGCGGCGAAGGAGCTAGCGGGCGCTGAGGAGGAGGCAGCGGCAGAGGAAGAGGCGGCGGAGGTAGCGGCGCCGCTGGAGACGGGCACGCTGATGGTGATGGGTACGCCGGCGTTGGCGCAGATGGCTTCGAGGACTTGGATTGTTGCTGTTGTGCAAGAACGATTAGTCTCTAGTCTCTGCCTTCTGGGCTTCTGCATGAGAGTTCTCAAGGGGTAGCTCGGGGGGAAGGGGGGAAAGGATAGGGTTGGAAGACGTACTAGCCTGATCAGCCGCCGAGCAAGCGCCCTGCACGCACGGCGTCACAGCGGGGATGGCCTGCGTGTTCTTGCACTGGCACGCATAGTCCGTCAGCCCGCTGCAGCTGTCGCTGCCGAGCGTCGTGGCGAGACATGTCAACTGTTACCGACAGAGAATTAGTATGAAGTGCGTCTCAAGTATTGGAAGGGCTGAGGAAGGATGGGTTGCTGGGGCTGACGATGGGTGTAGGGCGGAGCAGGGGTTGATATGGGAAGGGGAAGGCGTACAGCGCAGCTGGGAATATCAGCGATGGTCTGCGCGTGCACGACGGCAGCGGCGGCAGCGAGAGTGATGGCGATGTAGGACTTCATTTTGCTGTGCTGGTGGGGAGAAGTGTATGGTGTATATACAGCCGGGATAAAGAGTGGATTCAGCGAATGAATTCGTGCGGCGTCTCAACAACGAGCGAGTGGGAAAATGCCGAATTGCTTTTAGGGATACTTCAAGATGTCAATAGGAGGAGGGCTTCACACGGCGCCGGATGTGGCGGGCCCCTTTTATAGACGTCCGGGAGCCTCGGTCCAAACCCGCAAACAAGCAGTCACACAACGGATGGAGTGCATGTGCAGGCGCAAAGCATCGGTCTGTCCTTCCTTTCCCCTCTTTGTCCCAGCCCAGCTAGTCGGAAAACTCCAGGTCAAGGTAGCATGTTCACCTCCATGGGCAACGGGACCAGGAATCCCCGTTCTTTCTGCCCTGCGCCAGCTCTTGCTTGCTCCTCCTGCATCGGGCAAAGCCCCAGCGCCGCTAAGGTGTCATTAGCGTTTTCATCCCCACGGGGCGAACTTCGAACTAGCAGCGTTAGCGCCTCTACACCCCTCAGTTCGGTCACTTCAGTGCGGTCCCCCTGAGCGAGGAAGGCCGCGGGCGCCCCGAAGATGCCGGAGAATGTGCCAGAAACGGCTGGTGTGGGAGACTAAGGGCAGGAGCATGGCGCCATGGTGATGGGAAAGAAAACTCTTCCTTGTACTCACAGATGTTCTATTCGTAGCTGGTGAATTTCACGCTGCTACGGTAGCGGTCCGAGGCTGGATCAGCGAGTGTTTGGTACGAATCGTGCTTCAGATTCTGTACCTGTGCCGAGCCAGCGAGTAGTATCCCTCTCTCTACTCCAGTGCTAGTTGACGCACCGGTTCTCGGGTTTTGTGCGATGAGCGATCTGCCATGGGATTTGCAACGCTGCTGCGGTTCACATGCTCGAGCATGGCGAAACGTGCCGAGGTCCCTTTCTTCTCGTGCAATACACCGACAACGCAGCAAGTTCGGGCAGTGCGCCCAGCCATGAGAAGGCCAACGGCGGCGAGGGTCGTACCTGCATCACCTCCGATCTGTCACTGGCCCACCGAACCGACATCCAAGCATCGTGACCTGTCATTCTTGCATTCTCTAAGCCATGAGTCCATGTTACCTACCTTAGATATTGAAGCCCCGTGAAATCTCAGTCACTGTGACCACCGATGATCCCCCAGAGGCAATCCAGCACCCAGGTCACGAGACAGGATGGCATTTTCCTCGTGGGGCGCACAGTGGACAGAGATTTCGCTCATTTACGTAAGATCGTCCCTCACCGCACCATTCCTGGCAAGCGTTTCCGAAAACTCGGGGTAGCCTGGGGCAGCGGATCGGGCGCTTCCGAGTGGAGACTCGGATGTTTGTAGTGTTTTTCTTTTCTTATGATGCAGGTACGACGATAATACTGTAGTCTTAACTTGTAACTGTAACCTTACGAAGTAGACTCGGGAGGTAATAATCATACGATCAGTCTAATATCGTAAAAGGGGGAAGAGAAATTTACCTTTGGTGTCACATGGAAAAGTTTAGGGCCTTTGGATGAGCTGTCCCTCGACCGGCGTCCAGTTAGGTCGTGGCTATTTCGAAACCAAAGGGCCTGAGCGTAAGGGCGTAAGAGCATAACGCCCAGGGGACATATCGATCTGCAGGTGCTATCTTATGATGTGGACGTACCGTCGATACCTATGACATGGTTTTCAGTGACAAAGTGAGCCTCAGTGGCAAAGCTTTTCCTTGGCCATCCTCGTAGCTTTTCTCGGGGGTGCTTGGATGGGACAATGATTCGACGACCAACAACAGCAGGTCAAAGCCACAAACAAACCACAACGAACAAATACTAGTTTCCTCTACCGCCCAACCATCCCCTTTCCAGCAAGGCAGCCTTCCCTCTCTCATCATCCTGCATAACGGAGTCGCTGCCGAAAACGCCATAGTTCTTGCGACCATTTCCACCTCGGCCTTCAGCCCATCCGATCCTGGAGAAACCCCGCATGCCAAGGCCACCGGATGAGATGGGATACCCACACTTGCAGCTTCGACGCTAGGCCCGGGCCAGTAAGATTGGCTTTGTTCGCATCGTCCTTTGTTTGATGCAGGTCACGCTCCGCCCCCCGACGAACTTGTACGAGTACGATGTCGGACACACAAAGCGCATGCATGAAGGCAGACAAGACAGAAGAGCATGGCTTCTGGAGTGTCACATGCCACATTCCCGTGCGACCGTTTCTTTCGGCCGAGGTAAAAGGAAGGACCGCAGCTGGCAGCGAATACGCCGCTCCCTTTTAGGAGAGTTAATAGGGGAAGGCTCCGGTAGTTTCATGTCCTGTTTGGAAAAGCACAATCTCCGCAGTGTTCCGCAGGTTCCTTTCTGGCTGGACTGCTCCTGAAAACCTGGGAAAGGGCTTTTGTCACCGGGTTGAAAGTGGAAGGGCGCAGAGTTTCCTGCCCCATGCAACGTTCCATTACCCCAGACATCTGCCCCTGTTCCTGTTCCTGTTTCCACCCGGAATAATCTGGAAGCCGTCACCCGCCCGGCAGTGGATACCCGCCTGCCGTACATTACCACTGCAAGAAAGAATAATCTCCATCCTTGAGGCAATCCCTTTGCGATCTCTATCCCAGACTCGATAGCCTCGTCGCAGGCACCCGCTCACCTCCATATCATCATCCGCCATGGCGGACAAGGAGGACACGACCGCCGCGCAGTTTGAGGAGCCGCCCGCTGCGCGCGCAGGCTTCGGCACGCGCCTCAAGCGGCACTACAAGCGGTTCTGGTGGCTGCACATCTTGATCTTCATCGCCGTCTTCTTGATCATCTTTCTTCCCATGTGCGTTCCCTATGCACCCCATCTCTCTCCAAGCTCCAACCCATCCCAGGATTCTGGTCTGACATGCTGCGCGCAGTTACTATGTCGGCTACCCACATATCGCCCAACACCAGATCAACCAATCCCGGACGGAGATCAAGTCCATGACCCTCGCCAACCCCTCGCCCACCTCCTTCCAACTAACGCAGCACGCCGTGCTCTACAGCAACAGCTCCTACCACCCGCGGCTCGACGCCTTCAACGCCTCCCTCTCCCTCGGGACCAGCAACAGCAGTAGCGACCCATCCTTCGCGCAAGTCCTGATCCCCGCAACGCACTCCACCGGCGCAGCGGACGTGTATATTACGAACCAAACCCTGCAGCTGAGCAACGAGGCGGCGTACGCGGATTTCTGCCGCGCCATTCTGGGCCAGGAGGAGTTCGAGCTGGTTATTGCTGGCAGACCGAAGTTGCATGAGATGAGCTTTCCGGTGATTAATGTGGACTATCATCCGACTGTGACGATGAAAGGTTGGTTTGCTCTGGCGCGGAGACTGTGGATGATCCGGAATAGGGGTTGAAATGGGCTGACGATAAAGTAGGGCTGAATAACCTCAACGGGCTATCCATCACGAACGTCAGCGTGCCGAAGACGACGCAATCCGATGGCGCGAATATGATTGGCAACGTCACGATCCCCAACCCATCGGTTCTCACGATCGAGCTTGTGCGTCCCCCCTCCTCCCTTCTCCCCTCCTCCCAAAACCCCCTCAAACTAACACCACCCCCCTGACAGGGCGACGTATCAATGAACCTCTTCGTCCTCGGAACCTTTCTCGGCACCTCCACCCTCAAATCCCTAACACTAACACCGGGGAACAACACGCTGCCGATGCGGGCGGTCGTCAACGAGACAGTGATCCTGCTGAACATCGGCAGTTTCCGCGATGGCGTCGTGCCGATTGTGGTGAGCTCGAATTCTACCGTCTATGGGGGCGTGCATATCCCGTATTATGAGGCGGCGCTGCAGAGTGCGAACCAGACTGTCCAGGTGGATATTTCGGCGGTGCTGAGTGGGGTGGCTTGATGGGAGGGTGCTTGAAGAAAGTTGTTCTGGGTGGGTGGTTTGATTCGGTTTGATGGGAGGTTATTTTGTGGGGTGATTGGAAGGGTCGGCGCGGTGCTGTGGGTGATATACCTCTCCTGTCGATTTTTGTTTGTTGAGATTGATTTGTGCAGATATTGGAACGGCCGGGACGGTACTGTACTGTGGACGATACCTGTTTGCTGTGGTGGATTTCTGTTTGTCTCCTGCTTTCTCACGGGATGGAGAGGCATGTTCGTACAGGAAGATCGCTCGTTTTGCGTTCAAGTGTAGTCTTCCTGTAAATGCTTGCAAAGACAGAGACAGATCATTGCACATCAGCGCGTGTTTTCCATCCCTGCGTGGTGTTCCTGGACAATGCTAACCGCCTGCCATCACTCTCAGTCACCGGTTGCCGTCATCAGAGCTACAACACTCACAAGGCCTGGCTGGGGATGACGAGGCGCCGGCGCGGGCCGACCTGGGACGGACTAGTATCCGAGAGTCGTTACGGCGCACCATGTCCAGAACGTCTTTCCTCATTCCATATAACCTTCATTAATATGATATTCCCAGGATCCAGCACGCCACTCTTCTCTAAGAAGCGGATCCCATATCAGTTGTGCCATTAACATCATAACGGTGTCGGCCGAGGCTCCTCATCGTCCTGAAGATGTCAAATGTTCACGGCAGATGTCTGATTGGCGGCAAGACCTGAGAGCGTGCACCCAAAGATGCTAGGCTTCAACCTTGATAAGACCTCAGGAAATGCTTCCGGCCCGCCACCGATAAGCCGACGACCTGCTCTCTCATTATCATTTCGATTATCATCGGACAAATCCCAGGGACGAGCCGCCGTATCTAGGGTACGGCGCGCTTCCAAGAAACGCCCAGCCGCTTACCACGCGTTATCTCTTCCACTCTTTGGCTTGGCTTCCTCGTATCTTCCTGCTTATCTCCCCCAATCTCGCCATGGCGCCGCCGCGGTTTCCCCCGGAACCCCTGCTTTCCTCTCGATAGAGTGACGGCCCTAGTCCGAAAGGGAAGCCACTGGAGATGTTATCCCTGCAGGTGCAGCGATCTCCAAGCTCCCACCGCCGATAAGATACTGTGCTGCATGTCGGCGCCCCGCCGCCCTCAGCCTCGCTGGGCCCTGGGGCAGGACACCCCTGTCTGCCGATGCAGTGTTCCTTATCAACGGCTTGTATCAACGGCTTGTCTAGACCTTGGCTGCATCTGCTGTCTCGTACTCGATAGAAATACGGAGCCACATCCCTGACTCTCGCCAGGCCGACCTGTGCTTCTCTCACCATCGACCATCGGTCATCATCACCATTCCTCCATTCCACCACGACCATCACGATGGAAGATCACGAGAAGAAAGTCGCCGAGACGGGCATCACGCACTCACCGCACGCCGAGACTGAAATCGGTGAGGTGCTGGAGGCCAAATACAGGCACACGAAACGCGGCCTGTCAGGGCGCCATGTGCAACTCATGACCATCGGCGGCTCCATCGGGACCGGACTCTTCGTCGGGATCGGGTCGTCGCTACGGACCGCGGGCCCGCTGTCGTGCCTGCTGGCGTACATCATCTACTCGTGCATCTTCATCTTCCCGTGCAACATGGCCGTGGCCGAGATGGCCTGCCACCTGCCCATCCGCGGCAGTATTTATGAGTTTGCCAGTCGCTATGTGGATCCTGCGTTTGGCTTCTGTCTGGGCTGGACGTATTTCTATGGTGCTTGTATGCTGTTCTGTGCGGAGATTTCGGCGGTCGCGACGGTTATGGGATACTGGGATTCGACGACCAATGCTGCCGCTTGGATTGCGATGGCGCTGGCCGTGTGCATAATCTTGAACGTCTTCGCTGTCAAGTATGTTATCCTTGAAAGTTTGAACATTCAAACCGTCGCTAACTTTTCATCAGATTCTATGGAGAAAGTGAATTCATCTTCGCCTCCACCAAGATCCTGCTGCTCGTCGGACTGATATTCCTCACCTTCATCACCATGGTCGGCGGTAACCCCAAGCATGACGCGTATGGCTTCCGGAATTGGAAGCACGGGAACGCCATGCACGAGTATTACACGACCGGTACAACAGGACGCTTCCTGGGCTGGTGGAGCGTCATGCTATACGCTGCGTTCTCCGTCTCCGGACCCGATCTGATCGCTTTGGCCGCCGGCGAGATCCAAAAGTATGCATCACACACATTTCCCAGACGGCCCTGCTAACGATTGCCAGTCCCCGCCGTAACATCCCCCGCTGTGCTCGCCGCGTATTCTTCCGCATCGTCGGCTTCTACGTCATCGGCGTGCTGGGCGTCGGCATCATCTGCTCCAGCCGGGACCCGCGCCTCCTGAACGCTCTGTCCGCGGGCTCTGCCGGGTCTGCCGCCTCCCCCTGGGTCATCGGGATCACCAACCTGGGCATCCACGGTCTACCCAGCCTCATCAACGCACTGATCCTGATCTCGGGGTGGTCATGCGGGAACGCATACCTCTACAGCGCGTCACGGACACTCTACTCGCTCGCACTGGACGGGCAAGCGCCGCGGTTCTTCCTCAAGTGCACCAAAGCCGGCAACCCTATCTACTGCGTCGCCACCGTGGCGGTGATCAGCTGCATCACGTTCCTCGTAGCCTCCAACGCGGCCTCGACCGTGTTCGGCTGGTTCGTCGACCTGACCACCTCCGCGTACCTGTTGTGCTACACGTTCTTCCTCGCCACGTACGTCGGCTGGTACCGCGCGCTCAAGGCGCAGGGCATCTCGCGCGACACGCTGGTCTGGAAGGCCCCGTTCATGCCGTACATGGCGTACATCGCCATCGGCGCCGGCAGCACGGTGATTCTGTTTGTAGCCTGGGACAGCTTCCACCCCTTCAGCGTGCAGGGCTTCATCACGGGCTACTTCAGCCTGCCGTATGCGGCCGTCATGTTCACCATCTGGAAGGTCCTGAAGAAGACGAAGTTTGTCAATCCGGCCGAGGCGGATATCTGGTCTGGAAAGGAGGAGGTCGATCGTGAATGCGAGATCTGGGAGGGCCCCGAGGCGCCGAAACCGACGGGCTTTGTGGCACGGATGTGGGATAAGATTTGGTAGAGTTGGCGAGGATGCATGCCCTACGCGCGTGGTGTTAGATAGCGGTGTGAAAGCAACGGCGGGTATAGATAGATGGTAGAGGCCCTTTTGAATGCAATCCGGTGCTCACACAACGAAAAGTCTTTCCTCTCATGCGATATCACGACCTTGTGTCCTCAATAGTCACGTATACCTTCCGAGCTCTCTACGTCGTGTCCGGCCCTGTGTTAAACTACCTAGGCTCTGGCTCCTACGGTGGCGACCAAGCAGTGTGCTTAAGCGGTGTTCTTGACTCCACCTGTGTGGTAGATGAAGCGTCACAGTGGCGGATCTGAGGCAAGTTATGATGGACTGCCAACTAAAAGAAAACGTGTTCTCTAGTCCAGGATAAATCAATCTTGACTGCACATAAAGGATGTCATCGTTTCGCCAGAAGAATCTTCCCGTACACACAAATCCGCCAACGCCATATTCTCAGCCGGCCTGAAACTTGCAAGGCGCCTCCCTTCGTCAACTCCCAGCTCCGCCACCCATCAATCTCAGCACGTGAACAGCCCGCCAAACTCGCCGTAACACCTTGAATACTGAAACCATACTGCCAGACATCAAGATCGGCTTTTCATCAGATCACTGTGAGATCCTTTCCGTTACCTCATCGAACCGGCGCTCAGGAAGGCCTCTTGGAGATATACACGGGACAAGTCTTGCACTTATAATGGAAGCCTTCTCGAATCGGCGCCTCCTTCTCGGGATACACCAGGCGGTATTCGAATCTGCGAAACAGCGTTGCGACCGTCTTCTTCAGCTCCATATAAGCCACCTTTAACTGGTCAGCTCGCTTTCTTTAGCATAGAACTTAAGAACATACGTTGCGGACAATGCATGCTCTAGGCCCAGAACTAAACCCCAGAAAGTACTTCTCCAGCTCGAACTTGGCATCACCCAACCAGCGCTCGGGACGGAACTCCAGCGCATCCTCGCCCCAGATACGCGGGTCGCGGTGGATACTGTACACGGGCACAGACACGACCGTGCCGCCTTCGAACCACTGCCCCGCGACGGTGGCGCCGCCGGGTCTCACCACCCTCGGCAGGCCCACGCTCGACGTGGTGCGCAGGCGGAGGACTTCATGGATGACGGCATCAACATACGGTAGGTCCTTGCAGTCTTGAAACTCAGCAACAAAGTCGGCCGGCAGCGGCGCCGGGAACGCGGCGTCGAGCTCGTCTTGCAGTCTCTTGACCTTATCTGGGTGCCGGACCGTCATGTCGAGGAGGTGCGTGATGGTGTTGCCCGTCGAGTCGCTGCCGGCGATCAGCTGCGTGACGGCTTCGGCTTTGAGCTCAGGGTCCGGTAGCGGCCCGCCGGTGTTGGGGTCGATGGCGTTGAGGAGGTAGTATAGGATGTCTTTTCGGTCGGGGTCTTGCTTGCTGGCTTTGCGCTTGTCCACGGCGACGACACCCTTTTTTCCGAGGGCCCGGGCGGCTTTGAGGCCTTGCCGAAAGAAGTTGTCGAAGTAGAAGTACGGTGTCCATACTGGGAGTGTAAGCTTTAGAAGGCAAGAGACGCAAAATATACGTACGTTTGATCCAGGGCATCTGGCCTACAGTAAAACACCATTCTCCGCGATCACGGAGTTTCCGAATACCGTCATCTGGGTCATATCCTTTTACGACAAAGCCGAAAGGATCTCCAAATGCCTGAAACGGTTAGCCCTATAGTTGGCATCCTCATGCAGAATAACATACCAGGTCACCGATGATATCAAACGCCAAATAAGCCGCCCACTTCGCGGCATCTAACGCAGCCTCACCAGGCTTCTGGCGTTGTCTCACCTCCGCATCCGTCGCACCCAGCGCCACATATTCACCCGCACGTCCCGTCTCGATGAGATTATCCATCTGGCGTGCAAAGTTCGTCAAATGGGTAGTGATATATGGTTCGAAACCCAGCATGGCCTTGGGGCTGAAGACGTGCGCGACGAATTTGCGTTTGCGGGTGTGCTTTGCCGGGTCACGGGTCGTGAAGATGCCGTCTTCGATGTTGTCGAACGCGTAGTAGAATTCGGATTTGCGGAACCCGTTTCCGTGGCCCATGACATCCTGTTGATGCCTGTCAGCTTGAGATGCGGAGTTGGGAAGGGCGACGTACCTTGACGGCCTCGGGGTTGTTGATGCTGATGTGGTCAGGCGAGACGCGGACGAAATCTCCATGTTTGTGATGCTGAGCGTCGATCGACCAGGACCATCGGTGGATACTGTATCTCTATGAGCATAGTACTCGAAAAGAGCAACGCGACTCACCGAGCATGGAACAGCGGCCAGAAGAAGGAGAAACGAGCGGTAACTGGGCCCGGGAAGCGATTCAACTTCAGCGGATTGCGAAGGTAACAGGTCGCATAGTATACCTTTGCTAGAATTAGAGCGCACTCAAGATGGGGAAGACGTCAAATCAAATGACTGACAATGATTGCGCAAACCACAACGACAGGGAGAATGCCATTGGGAATTGCAGTGGTGCCGATAAGACCACTCAACACCGCCATTGTACAACGAGATTATCCAGTATCTCATAGAATCTTGAAGTACCAAACAGGGGATTGACAACAGATTGACATAAAGACAGGGGTTTGGCGGGGTCCGGGGTTCCCTGGCTGTTATCAGTTCCTTATCGGCTTGTAAAAGCATATTTCTGGGGTTGGTCGCCGAGGGATCTCGGTGCCGAGCTTTTCGTCTCAGCCATACAATCCGAGCTTGTCTGTGTCTTGGAGTACGGTTGATGAGAAGCTTATCATCAACCCCTCCTATCAGCAAGGGCCTATTGTAAATTAAGAGCCTCCTCATTTGGCAGTGCGATGATGGGTAATCACTGTGTCTATCATCTCGTGACAAGACGAGAGTTAACCGCAGCGCCGCCTGGCTCGTAAGTCCCTGATCGATAAATGCTCTGGCAGTCCAGTTGGTTGTCTGCAGTCACGAATATGCAAACGGACCCAGCGTAGTATAAGTACGATGCCCACTTTTCTACCATATCATCTGATATTATGCTCAAGAAAAGGCATATATGTTGATGGCAAGGAAGCCGATCGAGCGTCATCTCATCTTGCCATTTCGTCCATTGAACACTAAGCTCGAGTCCCGCAGCAAAATATCTATCCCCTGAATCCTCAACGCCGACGACAAAAAGTTCAAATCACCGGGGAGATCACCAAGTGATCCTATGAAAATCCTACGCGCTTTCCGGAATAAAACTCTCGTCCCTGCTAGGAGGTCGGCGCTCTACATGTGATTTGTGTCCATTTCTGAACAGCTCAACTTCTTAGTTACACTCTACGAGAACATATTCCTCTGCAGTTACACTTCGCCATATGCCATGCGGCGTTGTTGCAAAAAAGGCCTTAAGTGTAATATATATACGTCTCTGAAGGGTTATGGCTCATGTTTCGGCCCATATAATAAACATTTCATCTAGCCAAGGAGGTTGACCCCTCGGCCGACTGATGTATTTATCCCCGAGGCAGCTTACATACAAATCTACACCTTCCAATACTAGACCACTATGCTCAACAGTCGGAAAAGAATTTGACAATGCACGATTTGCATGTGGGCCAGCCCGATCCAGAAGAAGGTACATTTGATAGTTGGCCGATCAAGGCCACCACTTGTCGAGCTTAATAACGGAGATCGGATTGCGGGGACAGATGGGTCACCCATCCCGATCGGTATAGGCCCACTTCCCAGGGCAGTCTGATCAGATTAGATAAGCGAGGTAAAAATCCGCTTCAATAGGGGTAAGCCCGGTAAGCCCACGCTCTTGACCTTCGAGCATCACAGATTGGCATACTCCGCGGGATGGACCAACTATGCACCCTGTCTCATTGGCTTCTTTGCCGCTGAGAGTTCGGCTGTTGCTCCAGTGGACAATCGCTCGTGAAATTGTCGAGAATTGAAACAGATAGGACGTCTCAAGGAGCTGCGAATCACCCAAGATATTTGAAAGTATCTCCCGACCTTAGGTCCTCACAGCTCTCGTACAATCAATAATTGATCCCGTAATACTGTTCTGTGCACCGGGGGAATCTCCGGGTGTATCATCACAACTGCTCTAAAGCCTCAAATCTGCCAAATAGGAAGTATTCTGTTACATCCGGCAAATGATACCCAAGGCGGTGGAGTACTACCGGTCGAGCCGTGTAATTCAGTGCCTGACGTAGCGCGTAGGAGCAATTTTGCAGGGCACCATCGGTCACACCGGTCAGCACCAAGAGCACAGTGTAAAATTGCAAAAGAGGGGTTCTGACAAGATTCAGGGGCTTTGGTTGGTTCCCTCAAAACTGCCACGGCCACCGGCTTCTCCCTAGCGGAGTTTAGCGTCAGGAACTGATTGTTTTTTGGCGCCGTCCAGAAGCAACTAAACGCGACCAAAACAGGGACTCTTCTGGCCCCCAACCAATCAGAGCCCTTGTTGGTCCAATAATCTCCGCAGAACTGTCACTTTAGGCCGCTGTAAGAATCGCGTGCAACCAACCAGAACTTTCAGGCTACCGAACTAAGATCGACCCCTATTCTCTCATCTCAATTTCCACACGCCGTTACTACTGTTACTGGTGCCGCCCGCCCTGCTGCAGCCTACCGGTGACCCGCCCACCCCTGGTGAGTGCCCCCGTTCTTCTGTCTCTCTTTCCTTTTCTCTTTTTCTCCGTCATCTTGCTTCCTATCGCACATCCTTCCCGTTCCCCACGATCAGGGCACTGTCTCTCTCCACAATTTGCAACATTTTGTTGCGTCCACTCATTTGAGAAAATCCATACCCGACTCGACGCCAAGTGCGTCCCTACGCTCATTGTCCACACTCTTTTTTCGGCTTTCAAGCCAGTATAACGATCATTATTCAGCAACATGTTCTCTTCGACATTGACGATCTTTTTCGCAGCTTTTGCCCTGGTCTTTCCGACCGTGACGGCGCTTTTCGATCCATTGGCGGATGACAATCTGGTTGTCTACTGGGTATGAGAAAGTCAAAGATGTTGCCAGAATATAGCTGATCATCGTCGCATGTTTAGGGCCAAGGATCAAACCAACAACCGCTTTCCACCTTTTGCGCCGACCCCAACATTGATGTCATCCCCATTGGGTTCATAGACGGCTTTCCCAACTCCACAGACGGTTACTATCCGGACAGCAACTTCGCAAATGCCTGTGGTGGGCCTTATGCGACGAACCCGGATGGTACGACCTCGGGATTCCTCGCATCATGCCCGACCATCGCAGCGGACATTTTGACATGCCAGGCTAATGGGAAGAAAATCTTGTTGAGCATCGGTGGTGGATATCCTACAACATACCAGCTGACAGATGATGAGGCGGGTGTCGACTTTGCCGACTTTTTGTGGCAAGCTTTTGGACCCGTGGATTCGACGTACACTGGGCCAAGACCCTTTGGTTCCAGTGTGGTGGACGGGTTTGACCTTGACGTTGAATACAATGGAAACACCGGTGCGTTTGGAGCACGCCTGTTCTTGAATTATGTTTACTAACGAACAAAAAGGCTACAAGGCTATGATCCAGCGCCTCCGTGAACTGTACGCCACCGCGCCCAGCAAGCAATATTACATCTCTGGAGCTCCTCAATGTGAGGTTCCCGACGCGCAGCTTGGTGACGCTGTCAGCAACTCAGCGGCAGGCGAGGGCTTTGACTTCCTCTGGGTTCAATTCTACAACACTGCTTCATGTTCAGCCCGTGCCTTCTTCGACGGCTCCGGTACCTTTTCCTACCCCGCGTGGGTCGATGCAATTACCAGCAGCGCCAACCCTTTGACCAAAGTCTACATTGGTCTCCCGGCCGCCAGCGTTGGTGCTGCCAATGACCCGAGCTACTATCTGAGCCCGGACGAGGTCGCCGCTATCACGAGCTATGCACGTACCAACTACCCTCTCACTTTCGGTGGTGTGATGCTGTGGGAAGCTACCGCTAGCTACAACAACCCGATCAACTGCAAGCCGTACGCGGACATTGTCAAGTCGATCCTTGAAGGCTCCGATCCTGTTGTTACCGCCACCACCACTTGCCCGGTACCGTCCAGCACTGCTGCGCCGAGCAGCATCTCGTCCTCGAAGAGCTCCAGCATTGTGATTACCAGCTCGAGCAGGATCTCGTCTACTGTCAGCACGGTCGCATCTCCTACCTCGACCGCCAAATCCAGCAGTGCTGCCATCAGCTCCACAAAGCTCTCTTCCAGTATCAGCGCTGTCAGCAGTGTTGCACCGCCGAGCTCTATCAAGTCCAGCGCTGCTTTGTCAAGCTCGAGCAAGGCTTCTTCAAGTCTGAGCAGCTCTACGTCGATCCCTCTCTCCACAGCCGGAGTTTCCAGCGGCGTTTCCCCAAGCTCAAGCAAGGCCTCAAGTGGCGTCGCGTCCAGCACCGGTGGCATCACTGGTGTGAAGATCCCAGCAAGCTCCAGCAGTGTCTCTGTTCCTCTATCAACTGCTGCCTCCAGCGCGGCGTCTTCAAGTGGAGCTGTCTCAAGCTCCAGCATTGACCCCGGCACCAAACTCCCGGCTAGCAGCAGTGTGCCCATCCCGCTGTCCACGGCCGGATCTTCCAGCTCGAGCGTCGCTTCAAGCATCTCCTCTCTGGCCTCTTCAAGCATAGCAAGCGCATCTACGAAGC
This sequence comes from Symbiotaphrina buchneri, assembly GCA_001599915.1. NCBI lineage: Eukaryota > Fungi > Ascomycota > Symbiotaphrinales > Symbiotaphrinaceae > Symbiotaphrina > Symbiotaphrina buchneri. The sequence goes on from BCIG01000015.1 coordinate 48,036, forward strand.
TGTCAAGCTCTGGTGTCGTGTCAGCTATCTCGTCTCAAGGCTCGAGCAAGTCTAGCTCTTCATTGGGGTCTTCAAGCTCCAGCGCGGCCTCTAGCTCCACAAATTTCAAATCCAGCAGCAGCGCTGCCGCGTCTAGCTCTTCCGCGCCCCGCTCCTCCGCGGCCGTCTCGACACCAATCACCTTCCCCAGCAGCTCCAGCTTCTCGACGCTGCCGCGGTACAGCAACACCCCTTCGCGGCATCTTCCACTGCCGCAGCCTCGAGCTCCAGCGCCAGCTCCAGCTCTAGCTTATCCGTTGAGCCAACGCAGACGAGCAGCTACTACGACCCAGGCACCAGCAGCAGCACGGCCACAAGCACCGCAGCTAGCACCAGTGCCAGCGTCGTTTCATCCTTGGTGTCCGTCACTACGCTGCCTGGCGGGAGTATCTCTTCCACTGAAAGTGTGGTTTCGGCGACGAGCCTGCCTGGACATGAGGTCAGCGTCTCGACGGAGCTGCCTACGTCCATTACTAATTTCCCTGGTCATGAGGTTACCTCTACTCCAGAGCCTGGGTCTGGCTCCGGCTCTGGGTCTGGCTCCGGCTCTGGGTCTGGGTCTATTGTCTACACAACCGTGATTACCAGTAAGTTCCCGATCCACACTACCTCAACCTCAAAGCTAATCCATTCCCAGCTTCCTACGTAGACATCTGCCCCACGGGATTCACCACGAAGACAATCACGCTCACCACGACCTACTGTCCCGAAACAGCCGTAGCCTCCGCCACCGTGGAAGCCACCGCCACCGCCGCAGCCACGACCCCAGCTCCCGTCACCATCGAAATGACAACCACAGTGACGGTCTGCACCGCTTGTGCCGCTACTCCCACAACAGTCACCCTGACTGTCCCCTGCGAATCCGTCCTCTCCGTCATCGCCAGTCCTACATCCGCTCCTGCCGCGCCTGCCACCGAGACTGAGACTGAGACTGAGACGGTCTCAGGGGTGCCGACTCCTGCGGCGTCAGCACCTGCGATCTCCACGCCAGAAGCTGTCGTCTCCACATCTTCGGCCGTAGTCGCCACTTCAGCGGTAGAGACCTCCTTGGAGGAGCTAACGACAACGACGACCGTCACATCAATGGCTTCCGAAACAGTCTACGTCACCGTGCAAGTCTCCTACGCGCACCCGGAGAAATACGCCACCAGCACGACCCTTACTGCCGAGACAACATCATCCTCAACCTCCGCCCTTGCCAGCACCAGCAGCATCAGCATCAGCAACATCCCCAGCGCCAGCACTCTCCCAGCAGCAGCAAGCAGCACGACCCTCTTAACCTCGGCGGTCAAGAGCCCCGGTCCCGTGGTGATCATGTCCACCGTGCTCGTCGTGCCCGTATGCGAGACCTGCGTCGGTAGCTCCGCTACTGCTTCTTCTCCCGCAAGTTCGAGCGTAACAACCGTCGCGCCACCGGCTGTGGTTGCCACGGGAAGCGTGATCGTGGCTGAGAAGGCCAGCTCCACGGTGGCGGCGCCGGTGGCGGCGAGTGCTACGGGAAGTGTGCCGGCGCAGGGTGCAGGTGTGAGGATGGGTGCGAGGGGATGGACTGGAGCGGTGTGCGCGGTGATGGTGGTTGCTGTGGGGCTGTGGTAGGGGATGTGGACCTCGAGAAGTGGGCGAGGAGACATTTTTTCGTTCGGAATGTATATAAACCTTTTTTATATTTGGGGTTAATTGAAGTGAGAGAGATGTTGTACAGCTCGAAAAAGTGTTCTGATGCTTGGAACATCTGTTTCCATTCCACGATGAAGTTTGAGAAAGACTTTTTTTCTGTTATCATGACATACCAAAACACAGATCTGGCTCAGCTGTGTTGAATCATCTCGCTTTCCAAGCGGGATCGCTGTCGACTTCCATTTGGGACTCTACGCAAGTGCGCCGGCTCATGAACGAAAGTCCGACTTGACTTGGCACCCGCTACAGCTCCACTCGCCCCTGATCGTGTCCCAGCCAGCCATCGGCCATGCAAGCGGCACTCCCACCTCAGCGCTGATAACCGTATTTCAAAATCTGCTTGGCCTACGCCAAACAACGCCACATGACTCCGCTCTGGCGCTCCTTCATCACTCCCTAGTTGGTGGCCAGGGTGGGTAGTATTCTGCTCCGTCTTACGTGAGATGATGCCACCTACGCTACGTATCTTATCCAACCCTACCTTACCTTAACCTGCGATACCCCTTCCACGGACACCCGTATCGTCGGACAGCTCGTATGGTCGCAACTTTATCTTATGCTTGTCCCTGCTAGCGTCTCGCAAAGATGCCCAGGTGTCGCAGCTAGCCCGAGCTTTGAATGATATGATAATATCAACAGGCGCGGATACGATGCAGGATGCAGGAAGGGTGCAGCACCGCAGACCGGGTGTGTGTCGATTACGAGAGCAGTGGATTGGGTTTGCCAGAATGAGCTGAGATTTTTAGCAGCTTGACTGCCACAAGCCGGGGCTGGGCAAGAAGTGTGTAGTGTTCATTGGCCGGTTCAATGATGGGATGGTGGTGCTGCAGGAGTTGGTATCTTGGGCACTTCCCACAAATATATATATATATATATATATATATATGTATATATGCGTGTGTGTATATGTTACAAGTCCACAGACCTTCCATTTCCCCTGGGTTTGTTTATCCCTCTTCCCCTTCTCAACCCCGCTCCACACCTCCCCCATGCCTCCCCAGAAGACTGGACATTTCATCACCTCCCACGATGGAACCCGGCTCTGGGTCGAGGCCGCCGGCGACCCCTCCAAGCCCGCCGTCATGTTCCTGCACGGCCTAGCAGGCTCCGGTCTGCACTTCTCGAAGCAATTCTCTGACCCTGAGCTTCTCGCCAACTTGTATCTCGTCAGTCTACCCCTGTGTGTCTGATGTGCCATATGGTCCCGACCACTGGCGCTGGCTGGCACCCGCTGACATGTGCACGGGCTAGATACGCTATGATATCCGAGGTCAGGGCCAGTCTGATCAGCCGCTTGAGGCGGAGGCGTACGAGTCGGGGAGACAGGCAGAGGATTTCAAGGCTGTCTGTGAGGAGTTCGGCGTGGAGAAGGCATTTTTGGTCAGCTGGTAAGTGGGACATGTACAATGCTCCCTGAAACTCAACCCAAACTGATATCCCCACGTAAAAGGAGCTACGGCGGTACGCCCCTCCGCACCGTTGCCCTACTCTTACACAAAGCTCACCCATATAGGCCTCATCGCGGCAGACGTCTGCGCCGCCTACGGTCCCGACAGCATCCTAGGCAACATTCTCATGGCCGGAATCCCGTACCGGTCCATGCATCCCGAGATCGGGCACCCGTTCGTCCTCAGCCTCGTGCCCGGCCTGCTCAGCAACGATCTGACCGAGTTTCTCGAAGCGAGCAAGAGCTTTCTGGCGGGTTGTTTTGCGGAGGGGTATGAAATGCCCGCCGAGGAAAAGTGGATGTGGGCTGGGAGTTTGTTTATGCAGGTATGGGACTGACTAACTGTCTAGACGGAAAGGTTATTGAGGAGATGGAGAGGCTGATAGATGACAGCATCCTGATGTGCGGCAGCTGCTGTTAGATAGAAAGCAGGATGAGACAGAGCTACTCAAGGCGAAAGGAACGATGCCGTATCTGGTGATACAGGGCGCAGAAGATAGACATATCGTGGCGGATAAGCAGGAGCGGTTTGTCAAGTCGCATTTTGACTTGGTGGAATACCATAGGCTGGAAGGGGTGGGCCATTCTCCATTCTATGAGAAACCGGAAGTGGTGAATAAGTTGATCTTGGATTTTGTGAAGAGGGTTATGGCGGAGAAATAGGCAACATTGATAATCAATATATACTGTTTATGCCTTCAGAGCTTCATCTAGTTTCTCCATCATATTTAACACCTTTTCCTCCTCCAATCTTCGCCCAACGACCTGCACACCAAACCATCCGCCGTGCATCTTCTCAGGATCATACATGTCCCACCACTGCCGGTTGAAATCATCCTTCGGTTTGTCCTTTTCATCCTTCTTGTCAATATGTTTATCACACTGCAGCACTGGTACGATGCCAGCACTGTATTGCAATAAAGGAATCATAAAGCTCGTACTCTCCCACGGGCTGATCTCCGGGACATCGAGAGGCATTGCGGTCGACGGTAACCCCGCGCACAACAATCCGTCCATCATACCTCCTTCAAATCTCCTACTTGTGGCTTTCCACCAATCACTGAAGTCCTTGAGATATACGTCCCGCTCGGCAGTCAGATCCCACAATTGCAGAGCAGAAAGCTCTTCATCGGGATTATATGCGAGCTTTTCAACGACTGGTATCCACGGTTCCCCGGAGAGATCCAGTGCTCGCTTCATCTCTTTCCCTCCGTCCGCTCCGTACATTCTGTTGGCCAGCTCATGGGCGCGGGCTATATCAAATCCTTCTACCTCCAAGACATGGTGTCCTTGCGCCCTCAACTTGTCCATGACAAGCTTCATCGCGCGCTTCACCGGTGGGTGATACGTCGTACGACCGTCATCAAGGATGATCCCAAACGCGTATTTTTGCTTCACCGGGATATCTCTCCACGGGATCGGCAGTACTTGAGGATCATCAAGCCAAGTCTCCTGCTTCACAACCGCTTCCATGAAGAGTCTCACGTCGGCCACACTTCTAGTCAAAGGGCCAGCACTGCTCCGAATAGCCTCCTGTCCAAACATGCTGTTCTCCGCGCCTTCATAAGGTACGCGTCCATGACTGGGTCGCATGGCGTAGAGCCCGCACCAAGACGCTGGATCACGAATCGAGCCACCTATATCTGTTCCAACGCCGAGCGGACTCCCTCCAGCAAGTACCAGCGCCCCTTCTCCGCCGGAGGAGCCGCAAAGTGTCAAGTCACGATTGGCAGGGTGAACGGTCTCGCCAAACAGGTTGTTGAGGGCGTTGAACATCATGAGTGCCATGGACACATTGGTACGACAGTACAATACCGCCCCGGCGTCAAGCAGCGCTTGCGCAAGGACAGAATTTTGCTTCGGGATCCGGTCCACGTAGCCGACATAGCCCATTGAGCAAGGCACGCCGGCGACATTGAACTGGTCCTTGAGAGATATGGGCAGGCCATGCAATGGACCAATGGTCTTGCCCGTCTTTGCAAAGTACGCATCGAGTTCCTTGGCGCGGGCAATGGCCTCGGCGAAGAAGACTTCTGTCAAACAGTTTGTAAGTTGATGGACGACGGTTGCGCGATGGCAAAAGGCCCGCGTGACTTCCTCTGCTGTCCAGGCGCTCGAGGTGATATGCTCTACGATCTGGTGCGCGAGAGTGTCGGTGATCAGAGTTTCGCGGGGGGTTAAGAAGTGGGGGATGAGTGGGAGGATGTTCTTGACGGAGGCGTCCGGTAGCTGGCCAGCGGGGATAATCCATTCGCTGGGGAAGAGAGCATCCCGTCTGGCGACGTGTTTGGCGGCGACTTCCTTCCAGTGAGGCATGTTCTTCCTTTCAGGAACCTCTGTGGCGGGAGACATGACGAGGTGGTAAAGTGATGGTATGGAAACTGCAACGGGGTAGTGGGGTGCTTATCGGCTGATAAGAACTGGGGGCAACGAAGGAGCTTCTGTTACTCAACGGCGAACGGCATGAAAAGGGTAACAGTCATTCCTAAGGGGCAAAACGGCAAAACATCGCTCGCGATTGAAGAGCTACTGCCTAGTACTGAAAAATTCCGTTGAGCTTGAGGTACCATCCATATAGGTAGTTTCGATTATCTCTACACGAGCCTAAACATTAAATTCATCGATACTCTGCTCCACAATCTCCCATGTCCCTAAATAGATCCTCTCTCCTACTCCTCCTCAACACAGCTTCAATAGCCTCCCTATCCTCTTCATCGAGTCTCCACCCATAGACTTTTGCATTCTCTTCTATATGCTCACTAACGCCCATCCGAGTTCCAACAATTACTGCCCCAACCTCATCAAAGTCCAGCACCCAACGTGTCGCTACATTGGAAATTGATACGGAATGTTTCCATGCGATTTTTGAAAGGGCTTCCAAGAGAGACTGAAAGAGGGTCCAGTTCCCCCAAGCAAGGATCATCTCGAGATACTGTCATAAGTTAGCGAGGAAACAGGTAAACAGGTCACCGGACATTACCTTGCGTTGGCTGGGCGTCATGCTCCCAGAGAAATGCGCAGGCTGTTCTTTCCCGAGCCATTTATCTGCTAGAAAGCCTCCGCACTGCCCAAGTTAATGCTTGTCTTCTAAGACGAAAGGAGAGGGCTTACCAATGTGCCGTATGTCAGCAGCTTCACGCTGTGCTTTCTACAAACTTCGATCATCTTGAAAACCGGTCTGGAGTCTATCAGAGAAAACTGGGTTCTTCTGATCAGTCATAGAGACAATATACTCGGTGGAAATAGGGATTACCTGGACTTGGTTGGACACGATATTTACTCCAGCTTTTATAATCTCCTCCATTCTTTCGGTGTCAAAATTACACAAACCCAACACAGATATCCGAGCATCCGCTTCAAGTAGTCTCAAAGCTTGCACATACTGTTTATCCGAGTACTAGGAATGCTTGTCAATGACACTTTCTGGGATGCCGGGGTCCAAGTCTTACGTCTTGCCAATGAAATTGCAGGAGATCGACGTTTTCTGCATTCATCCTTGTAAGGCGTTCCGTGACGTTCTCACGCACGACAGTTTCGCTGATAACCACTTTGCTGAAAACACAGTACTTAGTCGCCCCAAATATTGCTTTTGGATCAGTATATGATGATCGGAATCGTCCCTATGCTGCTGTGTGAGCCTTTCTCAGCATATGATGAAATTCTGGAAGAACGCACGAAAATAATCTCCGCATCTCCATAATGATCAGCCATATCTACAGAACCAATTAGTGCCCTGAGTCATGATCCTTCGAGTAGGATATCAATACCAAAAGCAGTGAAGCCAGCGTCCGCATAACGCCTGAATTGCTCCATCATCTTCGAATGCGATGCGTATCCCCACGATGGGCTCGAAAGCTGCCAGAGGCCACAGAACATCCTCGGCAGCGTGGACTGTCCAAGACGAAAAGTCTCCCTGTTTACAGCAAGCGCAAGGTGTTCGGCCAATCTTCCAGACCGTGGAGCAGTCAACTCCGTTGGCACCTCAGACTCCCCTGTCAAAGTCATAGCAGCGGCTAATGCTCTTCCAAAGGGAAACTCTCTGCCGTCCCTTTTATTGCCTGCTCGGCACTCCTTCAACATCTGGACCAGCCTTTCAATCACCTCCTTTTCGAAATCCCTCATCTCCCGGCGTGAAGAACCCTCGACCAGCTCTTTTTCTGCAGCAGTCACAGCCTGTACTACATCTGCATCGATCCGCGCACAAACGTCTCTAACCACCGCCACTGCTTCTGCAGTCTCGCTTCTCATGATCTCAATGCACTGCGTCACTAGGTTCCCCAGCAACTTCAAGCTCTCGAAGTCCATGCCCACGCCCATCGCGGCCCTAATCCATCCCGAAACCGCCTCAAAGTCTGACGTTACGCGGACGCCACCTTGCCCCGTTTCATCTAACCCGGATCCCCCAGTTGGTTCCAGAGCCGGTCTCACTTCAAAAATTACAGGATCGGACACTGCGGTTCGCGTCTGCTCAAGATACTTCCTGGCTTCAGAGAGGAAGACCGAGGTGAATGTCGGAGAAGAAACGAGGATGCCGCGCATCACAGACCTTAATCCATCAGGGGGGAGGTTTGCAATGACAGTGTCGGTCATGAGATTGACGTGCGCCGCTTTGGCTGCTCGGCCGGAAGTGGTTGGTGAGGCCATTGTACCTTCCTAGAATTGATGCAGTGAGCGATCTCACGGCGGCTGAGAAGCCTGAGACCCTGAGAAGTCAGTTTATGACACCTCGACCAGATGCTTTACAGCTTCGTGAAGCCAGCTGGCAGTGATCGTTGATCGGATTCTCCGCATAAGAGACCCGATTCCCTGCAGCAAAATGGATGTTTGATGTTGATCATTACCTCTATGCTTGCCTTACCTTACACATGGGGGACGGGATGCTATCGGAAGCGTTGCCGCTCGGCGCCGAACATGAGGCGGCTTGGCGATATGACCCTGTCCGACAAAGTATACATAAGGCAGACTGTATAATACGGGAATTCGCAGTTTTCAACATTGAAAACCAAACATACGCATCATGCAATGTAAATTGCTTCATGCGCTCCCATAGGTAACCCTTATATTACAAAATTGGTCAGGCCCAGGCGAATACCCTTCGGCTGACGGAATCCGAACTCCAGTCATTACGACGACGCCGGTTTCCAACACAATTACACGATTCCTGTGTCCTCAGTACTTGCCAAAATTCTGCAACTCCGCGACAGCATCATTGACATCGAGGACACTCCACTCATAAGGATTAAGACCCTTCTTGTCACCATTGGTACAAGTCTTCTTGTACCATTCTCTCAACCCTTCAATGTCCTTCTTCTTCGTTTTGAAAATCTCCTTCAGATTCTCCCATCCCGGTGGACCTCCGCAATCCTCAGCACAAGGGTGACCCTTTTTGGCTGTCAGCATTCGTGCAACAGTGGCTTAGCAGAAGGGTTAGGTACCTCGCCGCCCAAGCAAAGAATATGCTCCTCCTCTGGTATACCCATCGACTTCCAAAGACTCTTATCAGCGCGTCCGAGGAAGCAGAGCTGGTGGTCCCATCCATCACCCATATCGTGATCATAAGACAGCTCGACCTTCCCAGCGTACTCTTCACCCTCGTAGATATCCTTGAGCGTGATCTGATCCGCTCGCTTGGCAGGTCCCAACATCGCTTCATCATGAATATCCGTGTTTTGCTGTATCGTCAACACATCTTTGCCACGGCCCGTCATCCAATTCGGTCTCTATTATGCACAAAAGATCAGTCAGAGATTGGCATGAGACAAGCTGGGTGGACATACCTCGCCTTCCTCGACAAATTTTGACAGCGTAAACTGGTACATATGACAACTTGCCCATCCATACGCAATCTGCAATACTTGATGAAATTCAGACATATTCAAGCCGGATGGGACACAGAGCAGACGTCCAATTTCTGGTTCTTCGGTATCGAGGAGCCGAGATTGGAAGAGATAGTTGTCTGTGGGTGCCTATAGGCCAAAGAATCGTAAGCAAATTGCAGCCAAGAGGAATTCGCAGGGGAGCGTGCCTCTGCCTTTTTCTTAGGTGCTACGGTAGGCGCCTGCGCCGGTGCCTTCGCAGCCTTTGCCTGCGCCTTTGTCTTTTTGCTTGTTGCCGAGTTGGTTGCCCGTGCCTCAAGAGGGCCACTGCGGGCACTGGCGGATTTAGATTTGGCCGCTTTAGGCATGGCGATGAATGATTGTGTTCTCTGGTGATTGACAGTATTTGGTAACAATCATCAACACTGGACAGAGGTGTGGTGTGGAGGGCCGGAGCGGGAACGGTACCTCAGTCGCGCTCCAGCACGACGCGACGCGTCAGCCACGTGAAGGATACGAGGATACCTCCAGAAACCCGGCGATTTCCTCTCCGGTAGCAAGCAAATGACATACGAAACAATGTTCCTCGTCCGATGTTCACACGTTCAGCCCAAACGCAAGTCATTTTTGATCCATCGAACTCCTTCCAGGTCGTTAGTTGATATTACAATTACCATTATCTCTATTTCAAACCTATATACAATGATATATATCTACATCCTCCTTCAGAGTCGTGTACTTCACCATGTCTCAGATGATGATCCCTTATATACTTCGGCTTCTTCCATCGCGACCTTCCCTTTACACCGCCGACCTTGTCTTCTCGATCGCTCCTGACGTCGCAGCATCCTTCTCCACAATTTCTTGATCATCCCTCGGACTCTGTGTCTCCTCTCCACCCACCTTTCCACCATCATGTACTCTATCCTCCACAGGAACAATTTCATCGCTCACGCTAACCTCATCTCCAAAAACCAATCCAATTTCTTCGAGGCTTCTCCTGTTTGTCTCGGGGAACCAGAACGCTGCCACCACCAGGATGATGCTCGTCAACACGATGAACAAGATATAGTATCGCCATCCAACAGCTGCGAAGGCTGTCGGTGCTGCTTGAAGGAAAATTATTGTCGCTACAAATAGGCCGGAAACCGAGACTGCAAGACCTTTGGCTCGGACGGGTGTTGGAAAGATTTCCGATGCGTATACATAGGATGTGGAGTCGACCGATAGAGAAAAGCAGCCGATATGCATGAAGAGGAAAAAGACGGCAGCTGAAGCAACCCCTCTGGACCCATTGTGGTTGAATATTGATACAGTGATACATTCGCCGATAAGAGCAATGATGCAACCAGTGAAACCGAACACTATCGAAGTCAGAGAGTACTTCGAGAGGATAGGTAGCACATACTCAGCATGCGGACACGTCCGATCTTATCAACCAGCAAGGCATTGATGAAATTCCCAAAGGGACAAACTGTGATCCAGCCACCTTGAATGACGAGTTGCTGCACCGTACCAAAGCCTAGACTGGCATACAAAGTCGGACCATAATTATTGATCACCAACGTGGCAGTTGCTTGTGCGCCGAACATTGTCAGGAAACCTACAATGCATCTATTGCGATAGCTTTGTTTCCGGAACAGATCCAAGAATGACACGGCCTGTTCCCGTTCATGAATTATTTGCGCATGTAAATGATTGAATTCGCGTTCCATTGTCGCTTGATCCTCGTCCGGCAATGACTCGGCGTGCGTTGCTTTGAAGGCGGCGAAAGCTTCGGGCGTACGGTTTCGATTCAAAAGCCAACGAGGTGATTCTGGGAGAAAGAAAAGACCCGAGACGAGAGCCAACGGAGGGATCGCTACGACCATAAGCCTTCATCCAACAGTTATCTCGGGGCATCTCACCTTGAATAGCCAGTGGTATCCTCCACTGGGCACCATTGGCGTTGACGAAATAGAAACCAACACCAACCCAGCTTGCCAACGCATAGCCGCAGCAGATCAAGACGCCATGCATGCCAACCAGCAGTCCTCTGATCCTCGGCGGAGATATCTCGCTCTGGTACAGCGGTACTAGTGTGACCAACATTCCAATACCAACTCCTGTTATCAGACGCATCACAATATACATCGCGATATGAACACTTCCGGCCTGTAGTGCACCGCCGACAATGGCGAATAACGCTCCTATTAAGATGGCATGCCTACGTCCCAGGGCATCGGCGGTTTGTGTGCAACATAAGGTCCCAATAAGACCACCTGCTTGATATAGCCCGTTGATGGCTCCCTCGAGCTGCGTGGCATTGCGACGGGTATCGAGCTCGAAGTAGCTTAGAAAAGATGGCTGGCCAAGGGTCGTGGAGATTATGGAGGAACTATAGCCGTAGGTAAGGGAACCCAGAGCAACGAAGATGATAATCTGTTGGACGCATCAGCTTTGATGGTCCGAAAAGCATTGACCGTGATGAATCGACATACGAGATAGCGGTTAAGCTGGGAGCCCGCCATGGTCCCGATTGTTACTCGGCGTTCGGCCTGACCAAGGCGTGAAGGGGCAATGCAGGGTTGGCAGACGGGAGGAACGATCAATGGCACGGCCCCGCCCTGTCTCCTCAGCCGCACGAGTCCAGCTACCCAAGAACACGGGGAAAAGAGTGTGATGGGGGTTGAACACGCGGGAGTGGTCAAGTGGGAACAATCATTGCAGGAGCGGGGGAATGCCCAGGCAATTTCTCCCTTTTTCCTTCGTTGGGGCTTAGACCTCGAAGCTTACGCAGTTGGGACTTAGTCTGTTGCGCTAAATGATATCAGCTTGATTATCCGAAATTACCACGTAAGATGGTGCTTTAAGTCGGGAGCAGGCACTCAGAAAAAAAGAGATCATGGAGCTACGAGTATAGACGCCCTGGAAATAGGTCGGATTCATCGGAAAAGATACGTTATGCAATGGCAATCTTCAAGGGCGGCAGCTTCTTGACAAGGATGTCAATATCCAAGATCGGAACAACGTGCATCGAGAGATGCGGATTGTACCTTCCAATTCCACCCGGCGCACGGTCCAGAGAAGGAGATAACCGACCGAACCGTCCTTTCTGTGGAAGCAATGCTAGGAAAGTCCGCCAAGCCCTGGATATGCTTTGAAGAGGATCCGCCCTATGCATGACAGTGATAGATGCCGACAAGGCGGTGCTTGCTTCGGCCCCTATCGGTATTGACTCCGAATAATCACACGTCTGCCGCTGGCGTATCCCATCTCGACCGGCTTCGCGGCAAGGGAGAGGTGGAATGGTAGGACACTTGAGCGATCAGAAAGCCTACCGTATCGCTACCTCGACGCAGCCTTGAGCTTCCAGAACCTACCGAAAATGTGACTAGAATTCGATGTCATACGAAGAGAGGAATAGCTTAAGCCAAAATGGCAAAAGCTTGACAAGGTGGAGCTGAAAGTTGATGCAGTTCCGAATTTCCGATCCGCCTTACGCTGCCTGACCGCTCTTGGGGAATGAGGGTTGCTCTGGCTCAAGATGGCGATTCCTTTCCTCATCAAGCTTCCCGGTGCTGAATGCCAGAAATGGAGACAAGTTCACATTGAAATGCCATGTCAGAAGTCAAAATATCTCGAAGCGAATGGAGTACCCGAAGTGGCTATCTTGATAGGCTGGCATCAAGGCCGACCCAAAGGACGGCTGCAAGAAGGGGAACCGATAGGTTGGAGAGATGCCAGCTGAATCTGCACGACACTGTTAGTAGGAGGTCTGGATCTGGAGCGGCTTCCCGGCTAACTGCCAAAAAGGGTCGTGCAAGCCTCGGTTAGAATGCTCTCCCCAAACTGGACCCCTCGCTTGAAGGGCGGGATCCCTCTTATCAGCCAACCCCATCCAGAATTAATCATGGAGAGCCCCACTAGTACTTCAGCCTCAGAGTGCAGTCGCGGATTCCGCAATCGCAGAATCCGAAGCTTGCCATATATATGGTTACGGCCGAGATGAGAGTTTCAACCAAGGGCATCAGAAAGTCTAATTCTCAGCCTTACTGCCTCTCCAACCAGTGACAGGCCAAGAATGAAGAAGAGCACGGTCGAGAAGCATCCCTAGCTCGTGTGCCGTGGCTGTGGAATGCTGCTACGGCCTGACATGTCGACCATGAAAGTCCATTCTCACAGGTTTGCTGGCATATGCGGTCCAATTCTTGCTGAGCGTGGTTCCAATCAGCTGCAGCGGAAGCGTGTTAGACTTCCTGCAAGGATGGCGTGGATCTTGTATTCGACTGCGGCCGACATGCCTATCGGTCCAGCCCTACGGAAGTCCGTGTCCCTGCTAAGGCTATTGACCGTCCCATCTATAAAGTTGTCGCATGCCTCCTTCAGCTAGAAGTCTATCCTACACTCATCATTTTAGACTTTGTCAATTGGTGACACCATACCATTGAACACCGCAATACCTTAGCTTATCGCACGTTCACAATGGCTGCCTCATTCTGTGACAACAACTTTGATCTCTTCCCAGAGAAGCCTGCGACTTCGTCAGCTTCCTCTTTCATAGTGAGGTTCTACACAAAATCCGACAAAGCTTCCACAAGTCTTTCCGTCAAGGAACTCCCCTCCGACAATGTGGCTTCTCAAAACTCTACACCTTCAGAAGCCCTTCAGTGGGATCGTGAAGACAATCCCGAGAACCCATACAACTGGCCTACATCGAAAAAGGTATACCACAGCACCATGCCATCACTCTACGCCTTCGTTGTGTACGTCCACGGCGTCCTGTCTGTCAACTCACCTAACATACTGTAGGACATACGGCTCGTCGGTGATAACCCCAGCATGCCCGGCCTTGATGGAACAATTCCAAGTCTCCTCAACCGTCTCACTGCTCAGCTTTTCGCTCTACGTCTTCGGCCTAGCCTTCGGTCCTATCCTAGCGGCTCCCCTGAGCGAAACTAAAGGCCGACGTTCCGTCTATCTGATCTCGTTTCCGCTGTTTTCGCTTTTTACGCTTGGTGCTGGGTTTGCTCAGAATTTTCATACACTGGTTATATGTCGGTTCTTTGCGGGTTTGTTCGGGAGTCCTCCTTTGGCTGTGGGTGCGGGTACAATTGCAGACTTGTTCAGAGCGGATGAGCGGACTGCAGCGAGCGTGGCCTATATTTTGACACCGTTCCTCGGCCCTGCCTTAGGGTGAGTCCTGACTCTTGCCGTTGTCGAGTCTTTTTCAATACTGACTGTTGCAGCCCTATTATTGGCGGCTTCTGCGTCGAACATAAATCCTGGCGCTGGACACAATGGAGCATCCTGTTCTTCGCCGTGGTCGTCTATACGATCTCATTGGGAATGAAGGAAACATACAGCAAGACCCTTTTGACCGCACGCGCCAACCGTCTCGGTCTTCCACTCCCACCAAAACCCGCTCCCCTCGAAGGACTCAAACTGCTAGTCACCATAACCCTCTTGCGGCCAATTACCATGCTTGCAACGGAGCCCATCGTCGCGTTCCTCTCTCTCTACGTCGCGATCGCCTTTGCAACGCTTTACTCCTTCTTCGCCGCATTCCCGCTCGTATTTGCTCGCACATACAACTTCACCATCGCCCAAACCGGGCTCACATTCCTCTCGATAGCCTTGGGATGCGTCCTCGCAACCTCCACCGTCCTTCTCCTCGACCGCTGCATATCCAAACCTCTAGCTCGGCGCCAACCTCACCTCGCCCTCGCGCCCGAACATCGTCTGAACGCTGCGCTCCTTGCGTCTATCGGCTTGCCGACCGGCCTCTTCCTCTTCGCATGGACAGCTCGACCAGATATCCATTGGATTGTACCGGTGATTGCGGCGGTGCCGTTTGCGTGGGGCTGTCTCTGCTTGTTCACGGCCGCGGCCGTGTACATGGTTGATGTGTACGAGGCGTTGAATGGCGCAAGCGCGTTGGCGGCAAATGGATTGCTGAGATACTTCTTTGGAGCAGCGTTTCCGCTGTTTACGGTCCAGATGTTCGAGAAGCTGGGAACAGGCTGGGCGGGGAGCCTGCTGGGGTTTTTGAGTGTCGCGCTTGTGCCCGTGCCTTGGGTTCTGTGGAAGTGGGGTCCGAGTGTCAGGGCCAGGAGTGCGTATGGAAAAGGCGAGTGACCGTGCACTTTGGTTCCTGGGCACGAGTACATGATTTCGATGTTTGCTTTATCCTGTTTACTAAATGACCGACTATGACTTTATCTCTGTAACGACTCTGTGGTGGTAGCAAAAATCTCTATGTAGCTCTTGCAATATAAATACCATAACACCCAAGAGTGAACCACATCTTCTATCGCAGTCCCAGTCCGACATATAAAAGTATGTATCTGCCATTATCAATTGAATCATAGCGAGTACCTCAACATCTTCCGAGCGCCTCGAGCATCCTGTCGCTGCACCCACCATACTTTCGGTCGCCGGCTGATGTCATCGGCCGGGAGTTATTAGCCGAAGAGGAGAGACCGGACAGCGCCCAATCTTTCCACCTCATGCATCGTCACCTCCTCTAAGCATCGAACAATGACATCGGAACTCGGGCCCCGTAAATACTCGCTCTGGCTATCCCCACAAGCCACCTTACCCATCACTGGGCCACTGCGCGAAATCATCAAGACTCTCTCCGGCGACACTGCCCGGCTGGTCTCGCCATCAGCGCCCTTCGAGCCTCACATCACCATCACGTCCGGCATCCAGTCTCAAGACGCGCTCGACATTGCCAACATCGTCGCACCACTCGAAGCAGCGCTCTCGACGTCTCCGACGGCTTTTGCAACTAATCTTCATCTCAAGCTGCCAGCGCTGAAATTCGGCTCGGCGTTTTTTAAGAGGATCTACTTGCAGGTCGAGAAGACGGATGAGGTCGTTGCGTTGGTGAAGACGTGCTGTGAAGCTTTGGGTGTGGAGTTTAAGGTGGGAGAATATGATCCGCATCTCAGTCTGGCGTATAACGAGGGCGTGAGAGAGGGCACCGAGGAAAGTATTAAGCAATTCGTTCAGGCTAAGGATGTTGTTGGAAAGGAGTTCACGGGCGGAGTGGTGAAGTTGGTGGATACGACGGATAGAGTGGAGACCTGGGCCAGTGTATGGGAGTTTGAATTGACGGGATAGGGACCTACTGATGCGAGAAGTCAGCGGCGGGGATATCCCGTCATTGGTAATATGATGGCTACAGGAACATGCAATATCTATCGTGATATGTCTTGGCCTCTTATCAAAGTTGTGCTTCGAAACATATATATTTTCAGCGTCTGCTTGGTGTTGGTCTTGGTTGTTTCAAGTTTAGATCGCGAATCCCACCAAACCGTCAGCGTTTCAGACGGGCCACCAGTGTTCAAGCCCGATCCCGTACCCCTGCCCCTTACCCCTGGGTTTCAGCAAAATCGGCGCGAACCGTGAGTCTTGCGGCGCATGGCCGAGGCTTCCAAGGGTCCACTCTGCCAGATCCTTGCTTCGTTTCGCAGAGTTCAGAATATCTTCTCTTCTCATCGCAACAGCTCCTACCTTTCCTTTCCCACTCAAGTACAGGTCTCTGTCTTTCGTTCGCTCCTATCGAGATATCTGGATATCCGTTCTTTTCTACAATCGTTTGGTTTATTCTTCTTCCTGAAGATGTATCAATCGCTGGCTCCCATTCTCTTCGCCACGCTGGCCGTCGCTTCATCTTCAACAAAAGCCAGCAATGCAGCAAAGGCCGCCGCAAGTGGTACCAGCTGCACTGTGACAGCCTACTCTGCCGTCTCATCTGCTGTGGCTTCCTGCACCGCAATTACTCTGGACGGCATCACTGTGCCGGCCGAAACGACTCTGGACTTGTCAGACCTGCAGGACGGGTCTACGGTTACTTTGCCGGTACCACTGTATGTATAAACCCTTCACGGGGATTCAGTAATTTGGCTGACATATGCTAGACATTTGAATTCGCTGCGTGGACCGGCGACCTTATCGAGATCAGCGGGGCGGATATCACTGTGACTGCTGCCCCCGGCGCTATCATTGATGGAAATGGTTCCGCGTGGTGGGACGGAGGCAGCAATGGGGGAGGAGACAAGTAAGTCAGACCATCATATTCCGCGAACAATGCTAAAAGAAAAATCGAATCCCAATAGACCGGACCACTTTATCGTACTCTCGAAACTCACCGGCAACTCCGTCGTCAAAGACTTGGTCATCCAGAATTGGCCTACGCATTGCTTTGAAGTGACTGGCTGTGAAGGACTAGTCATGCAGAACATTACACTGGATAATAGTGCTGGTGATGCTCCGAATAGCAAGTCTGATGGAGATCCAGCTGCACACAAGTACGCAGTATCCATGAGCAAAAGTACTCGTGCTAACGTGGTTGCAGCACGGATGGCTTCGACATTTCGTCTTCCACAAACGTCTATTTCCACTCTCCCGTCATGTCACACCATATCTGACATCTCTACAGGTCACTCTTACGGACTCGACAATCCACAACCAAGACGACTGCGTCGCAATTACGTCTGGCGACAGTATTACTGTTTCGAATCTGTACTGTAACGGCGGCCATGGACTTAGCATCGGTAGTGTTGGTGGAAACTCCAACAACAATGTCACGAACATCACTTTCCAGAACAGTCAAGTAGTCAACAGCCAGAACGGATGCAGGATCAAGACAAACTCCGGAACCAAGGGTTACATTGCCGGGTAAGTACCGCCACAACTTGAACAAATGGTTTGCTGACTGAAAGCAAGCATTACATACCAGAATATAAGCGTAAGATTCCAAGCCTCTTTCTCACTCGCGTGGCAGCTACTGACAGTCTCTTTCCAGCTCTCGAATATAAGCACGTACGGCATCGATGTCCAACAGGACTACTTGAACGGCGGTCCAACGGGCACGCCAACCAATGGCGTTGTCATTACGGATCTGGTCGTCACAGATGTTACTGGCACTGTAGCATCCAGTGCTCAGGACTATTATATCCTCTGCGGAACGCAATGTTCCAACTTCTCCTTCTCGGGAGTCAGCGTGACTGGTGGGAAGAACAGTACTTGCAATATCGACGTAACGGGGCTTGACTGCTGAGGTCGTCTCTATTGTACGAGTTACCTTGATAGCAGCAACTTGTAGCGTTTACTACTACTAGCGAAGAATTCATGCTCAATTTCACTTCGCCGGGTCCTTAATCTCTCCAAACCCGCCCATCTTCTCCAACTCTCCATCACTGCCCTCAATGCCCCCAAAAACCTCAAAATGCCTCACAATCCTCTTTGCATCCTCTGTGCCATCCGGTCCAAACTCCAACCACTTAATCTGCCTACTCTTATCCACCTTTCCATCCTTCCTCCTAAACGTGACCACCTCCACGCTTGCCACAATGCCGCGGTTCTCAATCATCCTCTCATACTCAATACTGATGCTATCGCACAGCGCCATCAGCTCTAGCGTATGCTGTTTGAAGAGCTCGTGGGACTGGATCTCGCGGCTGAAATTGGCGATTAGGGAGGGAGAGTAGCAGGATGACCAGTACCCCGTAGCGGAGGACACGGACGGGTTGGTGAAGATTAGTCGGTTGATTTCGAGGTATCGCGCGATGTAGTCGCAGCTGGTGTACGTCCCTGAGAGTTCCCCGGGGACTGCCATTGTGAACTAGTTTGAATATTTGTCTAGAATTTGTTCTTTTGTGTCGTGCATGCAGGGATCTACGTGCATTGCAGTATGACGAGGGCGCAGTGAGGAAGGAGGTCAAGGAAGGTGGGAAGACCCCCAAAGTGGGGGAGATAAAGTGGATACCTGGCGAGCTGGGATAGCTTCCTTTGGGATCAACATCTATTGAACTGGCAGTACGACCAGCCCCAAGGCTGACCTTCCGTTATTTTATATAATTTCCTCACTTGATAACAAATGAAATCGCTCAAAACACCTCATAATGCGCATCCGTCAACTTGCCGCCATTAATATCCAACAAATCCTGCGGGCACGCACTACACGCCACCACCAGATCCATCTCGGCCCTCATCTCAATAAACTCACCCGGCTTCGTCACCGGCAGCTCAAAACTGACCTTCCCATCTTTCTGCACGGGGATATTCATAAACAGATTAAACGGACTCGGCGTAAACGGGACCTTAATCCCCTGGCTTTCCAACGCCTTCTCCAAATTCTCCGCACAGCTGGCATGCCATCCCTGCACACCTAATTCCTTGTAGCGCCACGGGTCGCAGGCGGCGATCAGCGTGTCGTGGATCCCGGGCGTCGTGTCGGATGTGATGGTCAGCATTGGTGAGCGATGGGAGGAGGTGAGGGTGTGCCCGACTTTGGGCAGGATGGTTCCGATGGAGGCGCGCGTGTGCTGCATCGACAGGTATTCGAGCGGCGAGGAGGCGCTGAAGGCGAAGAAGTCCACCACTTGGCTGCCGTGGGTGTTGATGATGCGAACGGTTTGCCCCGCGGAGACGGGGAAGGCGACGCCGGAGCGTGCAGGGATGGTGCCTTTTGCGGGGGACATTGTACTGCAACCCTTTCTTTGCGGTGATAGCCCTTGAACCAGCGCGTCGAACCAACTCTTTTGAAGGTTTCGTGGGGACAAGATCACCAGCAAGCACACGCGGGACTCTCAGTGAGGCCGGCGCTGTTCGGTGGGGCTGAGGTTCGGCGGTCCTCGTCGGCTCGATAAGGAAACGCCGACGAGAACTGTCAACACTATGACACAGAGAATGCTATGCTTACAACTTACATCCGAGCCCCGCAAGGTTTACTTGGTATTTGCGGTCAAAGGGGTCTGATTTACAAGGTAAGATGACTGAGTGACGGATCTTTGAGCCCCCTGCGATTGATTGAAAAGGATGTTTTGGCTGGCCGAAAGCTGCCCGGATCCAATCCACCTATCAGTATCCCAGTCATTCGGGCGTCCCATCCATAAACATCAGAACTGACATTGCAAAACCCGAGCCTCCAATGGCCATCCGGCATCCAGGCTGCCAATCTCGAGTTTCTCTCATTGATTGCAACCGCCCCCATCACCATCACGGCCAGCAGGTACGTTCGGAGGAGCGGTCGGGGCGGAACCAAGGCTGGTGCCGCTGTTGGAGGCGGGGGCACTCGAATTCTGTAGTCCCTGCTCCGGCCACGGCACAAATCGGTGCCCATCCCACGCATATCTTGTTGCCACCGCAGCTCCTCTGATCTTCGGCCCCGTAGGTGCATTTGGAGGTGGTGCATTAGAACTGTCCGTCACAGTCCTCGGCCGACTGAAAACCCCGTATTCTTGTGGCGTTGCAGACCTCTGACTTCCTGATGGACTAGCATCAGTATAATGCGGATCACCACTTTCACTATTCCCACTCTCCTCATGCTACTCAACGTTACCCGGGTGTTCGAAGGAGCGGCCGGGCTGGAACCAAGGCTTGGAGAGGCGACAGCAGTCGGAACCTGCAGTCCCTGCCACAGCGAAAATTGATTCCCATGCAACTGTCTCGTTCCGACCACAGCTCCTCTGATCTTCGGTCCTGTAGGTGCATTGGGAGATGCATTAGAACCGTCCGTCTCAGTCCTCGCTCGACTGAAAACCCCATATCGTTGTGGCGTTGCGGACCCCTGACTCCCTGATGGACTGGTATCAGTATAATGCGGATCACCACTCTCACTGCCCTTCTGCGGAGTCCTCTCCCGGGTAATGATGGTGCGCTCCCTCGTGTCCAGTTCTCTCTCGTCGCCCTGCTGAGAGCTCTTCTCCTGCGTCTGGATCAAGCGCTCCCTCCTATCCAGTTCCCTCTCCCGCTTGTAAATCTCCAACTCCCGTCTGACTAGGACGACTTCCTTTTCCCTGTTTTCAAGCTCCCTCTCTCTCAGGGCCAACTCCAGCTCCCGCCTGGTCATCTCAGTGTCCCGTCCGATATCCGCGCGCATGCTCTGTGGTTGGACAACAAGCCGGGTCTCGTGCTGGAGTCCCTGCTCCCTTCCCTGCTCCCTTCCCCGCTCCCTTCCCCGCTCTCTCTTCCTCTGCTCCTCCGCTCTCCACTTCTGGCGACGCCGCTGAGCTGCCCGTTTCAGTGTGTTCCTGTGGGCACGGCTGTCGTTGTCAACGCCAGCCATCTTCAATAACGTGGAAATCTTTTGAGCGGATGGAAGAACTCCAGCGACGTTCCGATTAGAGAGAAAGTTTTGTTGTGGCATTCTCAGTGACGGATGCTTGGAGGAGAAGAGGGAAAGAAGCAGAAAGTGAGGGGGGGCAAACTTTGTTCTGCCTGTAGGAGGTGAGGCAGTGAATGGAGACAAAGAAAGGTATTTGGCGAGGGAACGTTCTGTTATGTTCCTTCAGTTTCAGGTACAAGAAGAGTAAAGAAGATAACAGATTTACAATCTTCATCCAGGCAAATTACGGGACGATTCCAACTGATATGACTAGCCAGTCGCTCTCTATTTCAATTATAAAATAGATCTCCTACTGAACGCTCACCCCAGCATTCACCAAGATCGATCCTTCCTCCACGTCCAAATATTCATCCCAATCTTCTCACCCTCCGTAACAGGCAACCCCGCATGGAGATTATCCTCCCGCCCCCTTCCATCCATAAAGACATTCTGCCAAAAAATCGCATTCCCCTCAATCGGTTTGAACGTAATCCCATGTTCCTCAGGCTGCTCGCAATCCACGAATTCACACCAGCGGTCATCCCATCCGGGCATCAGCCGCGCATAAAAACCGAGAGATGTCGTAAGAAAGGGGACAGCCGCTCCAAGCAGCCAATTGTGCGAAAACCAAGATCGTAAGTAATAGAGATATCAGGAAACGAGGGTCGGTTCGATCCACGCTGCCGCTGCCCACAACCCCTTTGCTCCACCCCTTTTCAGGGCCGAAGTCACGTACTATCCTCAGCAAATAACCTTTATTTACACCAATAAGCTCTCCTGTCACAACCAGTAGGAGTGATGGTGCAGTGGTCTAACTGACGTGAGAAGCTATTACCCCAAACGGGGCCGAAGTAATCACTATCCGCAGTTCCCACAGATCCATTCAAATTCTCCGAAAGCGTGATTGGGAGTTTCATCTCCTGATGTAAAACCCCCTACCCGGGGATTTTCATAGGGTGTCCTGACCTCGTGACTCACGAGGTCACGGCCCGAACTTTTTGCCTCTTTGAAGGCCTACATCAATGTTCATAACCATTCTTGTCATTCGATCTAAACTAAATAAACTCCTTCACCGCCCTCGCAACACCGTCCACATCCTCAAAGACATGCCAATGGCCAACATCCTTCAAAATCGCGACTTTTGCATCCCTTCATCCCGCCCTTCATCATCTTGCCCACCAGCTGCGGCGGACATACTTTATCCTCGTCTCCTGTGATAATAAGAGTCGGACGCTGCACGTCTCCAACCTTCAACTCCATCTCGCTGCTTCCTGCGAGAGCGGTGCATCCTTTGGCGTAACCCTCCGGATCCTGACTCAAGAGGCTGGAATGTACGGCGCTCAGAGCAATAGGCCGCTCAGCCTTCGTTTTGCTAGACGTGCCGGCTGTACTGACTGCGTCGGCGACGCCGGATGCACGCATGCCGCCTTTCCGAACAGCTGCTGCGCGAGCACGTTGGGCGTCTGCGGCTGCCGCGGGAAGCGGTGAAGGTGGAGGGCCAATGAGGACCAACTTCTTCACTAGTGAAGGATGCCCTAGGACGAAATTCAAAGCGATGAGACACCCCATAGAGTGTGCGACAAGCGTGGCGTTCTTGATGTTGAAAGGGGAGTGAGCAAACAAGCCAGCGAGATCTTGAGTGTAGCTCTCGATGGTGATGACAGAGGAAGCTTTGGTGGGAGTCAATCCATGGCCTTCGAGGTCGTAGAGGTAGGCTTTATGGGAGTCGGTGAGACCAGTGGCGGATAGAAGTGGACGGTAGTATTCGGTCGATCCACCAAGACCATGAACAAAGACGATAGGTTCACCAGATCCAATCTCCTCAACATTGATCAGTTTATTTCCAATCCGAGTCAAACCCACACCACCACAAGTGATGTCAAGGTTGTAAAAGGGAATATTGGAGATCTCTTTAACGCGATCCACCGTATAATTCTTGCTGGATGGCTCAGCGATCCGGTTACGAAGCTTTCCAAGACTGGTAACAGATATCTCCACTGTGACATATTAGAGATCAGTCCTTCAATGCATAAGATGTACATACCAATATCTCCTGGCTTCAAAAATATAGGTGGATCTTGACCGAAGCCTACACCAGCTGGTGTTCCCGTCGCTGGCAGATGTGAGCAGAGGATCGTATATCGCGGTGGTGGAACATACCTAGGACGTCACCAGGTTGTAGAGTTGTCCCTTCAGAAAGCGTCTTGATCAGGTTGACCACAGAGAATATCAGGTCATCGGTAGTTCCGTCTTGTCTCTTTTCACCATTGACATGTGTCTGGACGCGCAGCTTCTTCGGGAGTTGACTGGCCGGAACAGCAATTGGGCCCTGAAAAGCATGAGCACAGTCGACTAGAGAGGATAAGCACATACCATGGGACAAAATGTGTCACCAGATTTCCCGATATAAAACTGCTTGTGATCACGTTGGCGTTCTCGAGCAGTGACATCTGTCATTGTCAGACAGTCTCTGCATGCGCGATTCCAACGTACCATTGATGATAGTATACCCCCAGACATAATCCATAGCATTCTTCTCATCGATATCGAAGCCAGCTTTTCCTATAATAACCCCAATTTCACCTTCATAATCAAGGCTCTGTGTGAACTGGGGATGAGGATAAATCTCCTCTTCGGCAGCAATGATGCTAGTGCTCCGTTTCGTGAATATCACAGGGTGAGAAGCTTGGAATATGAGTGACTGAAACAAAAACTGTAGGATCCACTCACGAAGAGCAACTTTGTCACTGGAATCATAGCCACTCTTGTGGAATTCCGCCGCATGATCGAGATAGTTCTTGCCGACACAGAGTACGTCTCTCCCACTAATTGGAGGTAACAGTCTCACTGAGTCCAGCGGGAAAGAGTCACCAGATGGCATGACATCATTGTTCAGCTCTATCACTTCGTATAGATTGCTGAGCGGCGCTCCTGATGCCATAGCCAATTGGGTCACCATCGACTTATCCACATCTAAATGGCCAATTCGCGGCCGACCCAGAGCATCCTGGTACGCTACGAAGTTGGTGAAGCTCTCCTTTTGTCCTTGAGCCATATCCGCTTCGACTTTGACAAATTCTTTGTATGATGCTTTGTGAATTCGGCCGTTGATTATAATAACGTTGAGCTTGTCGTGGTCTTGAAGTACGGTGATGTCGTCTAGTGGGTTGCCGTCGACAAGGATACAGTCAGCGAGAAAACCAGGCTGGATCTTGCCTAGTTCATCTTCTCGCATGAATAGCTTCGCCACGCCTGCTGTGGAAGCAACCACGGACTCCATTGGGGTGAAGTCTAACAATTTGACAAAATGTTGAAGATCCTGATCTATTATCAGCTAACAATCAACTGTCAGCGAATCATCGGATTACCCTTGCGTAAGTCCCGTGTGGAGTCCAGGCAAATCCGTAGTCTCCGCCTCTGAGAAATCTCAGTTCTCATATCGAGGTTATATGGGAAAGTGGGGCACCTACGGAAGGATGGTAATTCCCCTCTCGTGCATCTCCTTAAGCCCCTTAATGGCGATATCCAGCTCCTCTTTATATCCTACCTTTTCCGCTTGTTCAAACGAATATCCAAAGGCAGCAGCTTCGTGCAGTGTCGCATATAGCCAATGTATTCCTGGAGCAACAATATGTTTGTGCTTGTTCTTTTCAAGCATATCCATGCCCTCTTCATCAATGTAGCTGGCGTGGTAGATGACGTCAACACCATGACGGATACATTGCTTGATTGATTCGGCAGATCTGGCGTGAGAACAAAGTCTGACACCATGTCTGTGTGCTGCAGAGTGTCAACAGAAATATATTGCTGTTATGCTATAATCAACAGACCTTCATCAACGCAAGCTGCTGTCTCCTCGTCCTCATACTAGCAATCCCTCGCAGCTCTTGTCTCGGTGATCTGCTGAAGGTGAGTATATCACTGAAACAACAGCGCAAAGTGTATTACTTCTTCACCCGACATGCTCAACTTAATCTGATCCGCACCCAGCTTGATATGGTGTCTAATGACTTCGCGAAATTCAAGTGGACCTACGCCAGTCAGTAAGCACACAGCCGTTTTGAAGATGACATTGACCATCTGCGAAAGCACTGATTTCAGGAACGAGATCGCCTCCTCGGCGAGCAATTTCTTTGCAGTTTGCGAGATATCTGGGGCCAGGAATATCGCCCCTATTGATAGCATCTCTGACCACGATATCCAGGCGATCTTTGGCTGACGCAGCACCGAAACACCTTCTGTAAGTTAGTATCTGCTCGTACAAGTGCTGCGGTAGACTCACATGGTATAACCGGAGTCAAGGTAGCACTGTGCCGCACGTGCAGTATGAAGTGTGTGCTCCTCAACACCGATCGCGCCAAGTTGCGCTGTCAAAGTTAGACAATGTTGTTGACCGCAACAATAAACTGACCCAAATCCGTTCCGTTCCATGTAAAATGTGTATGAGCGTCGCCCAGGCCTGACATCAACGTACGTCCACGACCTTGAATGACACGGGCAGTGGGATCTCTCCGAAGTCGATCAATATTTGGAACGGTCCCGACATATCTGATCCGCTCGCCTGATGCTGTTTAGACTAAATCTTTCTTTCATTTCCGAATGGACTAACCTTCAATGAACACATCTCCACGATACGGGTCTGGCCCCGTGGAGTCGAGTCTGGATGCGGGTCAGATGTGCAACTGCCAGACAATGAAATCATACATGTTGACGTCGAGGAAGAGTACTTTCGAATCGGGCTGAGTCCCTGAAAGAGCAGGAGTGAGTTCAGGTATCACATCTTCGCGATTATATGCAGTACCCTTTATATGGTAAGGTTTCGGCTTCAGCTTTGGATCCATATGAACATCATCGTGGGCATTAGTCTTGCGTTTCGAATGCCCATTGATTCCATTAGTATATGTTCCATTCTCACCATTGGACAAGATTCCGGGAGCCATTTTGTTGATTTTGAGAACAGATTGCTGACAGCAAAGTACCATCTATGGTAAAGAAAATTGAACGCGAGTATGGAAAACAAACCCCGCCTGCTCGGCCCTCATTCCTGCCGAATACATATGACCCATTGACGCAATATACAAAAAGCGGACTTGTGCCGCCCTTCATTCAACAGACCGGCATGTCTCCGGAGAAGCAGGATGCGATTGGCGCTGAAAAGGGTTTGGTTGATAGTAAGAGCCAATGACAGGAAGAAGGAGAAGATGGAGTGGGCGGGGATTGCGGGGTAAAGCTTGCGTGGCACGTTGAACGTCCAATCATGAAGAATTCTTTCTGCAAATCAGCATGAGAATACGAGGTCCTCGGTGTCACTTGGTATAAGTGCGAGCTATGCTCAAGCACGGTCTGTTCAGATTCAATGACGTAACGGGAGCAGAAGAGTACTCTTTCGTTTGTTTTGGCATCCAGAAAGGAAGTTGCTTGAAAGGAAAAGGCAAAATGGGCTGGATAAGAGCGAGAAATTGCAAACAGCCATCGGAAAAAATTATTGGCAATTCGGATCTCAAGGACTCAAAGGCTTCGGTGCAGCATATTGAAGATGTTGCAGTCCCGGATACCGAGAGCTTGAGATATCCTTTCCAACCCAAAGACAGGCCAAAGGAGGCTCTGCCTTTCATACCTGCCGAGGATGTTCAGAGTAGCAAGGACGACTCTTCTAACAGGATATGTAAGTTTGGTCCTCCATCATCGATTCTACTGCTCGATGGGTCGGCTGAAAGTTCGAAGGGATCGTGATAGATGACATTGTGTACGACTGCACAGCTTGGATAGACGAACATCCTGGCGGAGAGGCTGTTATCAAGACTTTTGCTGGTCAGGATTGTTCTTGTATGTCTGCTAATCTTCTGACACTCCTGAGCTGACTAGAAGTCTACCTCAGGGCAATTCTGGCGGTTCCATGGTAAGCTGGATATGGAAGCATACGGTCTTCCACTGCGGATTGGACGAACAAAGGGAGTAACGAACAAATACCCCGAACAGAAACGATTCGTTGGTCTGAGAACAGTCGAGGCTGAAGATTGGTAGGACCAGAAGGAGACTGAAAGTCGGGAAAAAAAGACATCAACATTGTGATGGAGTTTCCTCCATTGTCGTTGCCCGCCTACATTGCCCTTTCCATATGCCACGAAGTAGACATAGATAACAAAACAAGAGACTTTTCTGCTGCCCACCAATGGCCTGGCCGTGGTGGTGCGTCCTGTCGTTTTCATTCTCTCACTTTCCTTACCTGTAAAAGCTCTGGGAGCTTTTCGTAGGTGCCTGGCGACGGCCAGGCACTGAGCTTTTGCACCTGCTTATCAACGGAACTAAGTCGTCGGTTCAACTCCTTGCGCTGCCGCTAAGTTTCGATTAGTCATTTCATTTTCTGGAGGCAGTCATAGATGTATGTGATTGCAGATATGACCATGGTGTCCTGCGCTGGAGATTGTGTAGCTTTGTGCAAGCCGATGATTCGCTTATCTTATCCACTCGTAGCGTTTCTCCCTAAAATCACTTGCTTTGCTGTCTCGCTTGGAAATCGCGTGGTTGGCGTTCCCGCTAATCAATCAACCATCCGATCCCGCAAGCTTTAGCGCTGCCAACCTAAACCTTGGAACAAACACCGAGCGTCATCCCCAGCCTCCGCATTTCTGTCCCTTCGATTTCCGGGAAATTCTCTGCGCATCTCTGTCCTTTATCCTCTTAAGTCAGAAATACATTCTTGCGATAGCTTCCATTCCTGTGAAAGAAGAATCAACTCTGAGCTTTTGCGAAGATCGGTGAGTGCGACTATTCCTGAAAGTACCTTAAGCTGGGTGCTGACAGCAAACGATAAGCAGGTTATCGCCGAGCTCTTTTTGGGCCAGAACCATAGCCATCACACACAACGTCCCCGGGACTTCCTGCGCCGCCGACCAACTTTCAGATGCAAAGCATACTACGAATATTGGAATAACAGTACAACAAGTCAATCCACGACATACCGGCATATCCCCTCGTTATCTGGTAGCTTCGGCGCAGCTCAATATCCCGATACCTATCTCTCCGCAGCTCAGCACTCACCCACCAGCGGACACGCAAATACCAACCACCGAACCGCCAAAATGCCCGTATTCAACACCATCGCCTTCCTCTTCATGCGCTTCACCGAGCTGGTCACGCTCATTCCGCCGCTGGGGATGCTAGCCTACTTCGTCAACGGGTACCTATCCAGCAACACGCTGACACCAACTCCAATCCTCCTTCTCTTCATAACCATCGTGCTCGCCAGTGTATGGTGTCTGTTCACCATCTTCAGCTACACCGGGGCGCACGCAAACACGCTCTTCATCTCGCTCGTCGACCTTGCCTTCATGGCTACGCTCATCGCCGGGGTGGTGGAACTGCGCGGTGCGGGCAGCGCAAATTGCTCGAGCTGGGATACTACGAGTAACAGCTTTTATGTCTCGCTGGGTGTCTTTGGGGCCTGGGGAGCGAGCTGGAATAGCCCGTATGCTCTCAGTGTTAACAAGACGTGTGCGATGCTGAAGGCGTGCTTTGCGTTTGCGATTATGAATATCATCTTCTTTTTCATTACGTTCATCTTGGCTATGCATAGATACCGGGGCCATGAGCGTGACAGGGACTATGTGAGGGAGGAGAGGACTGTTACCAGGAGACATAGGAGCAGCCGCAGTGGTGGAGGAGGAAGCAGATATGACGACAGACGGGATTATAGGTCGAATGTGTAAGACGAATGAGCTTTCTGGCATGGGTTTGGGTAGATGAACGTCTTTGACTTTGTTGAGGCGGCGTCTGGAATCATGACAAATGGTGATCTGTTTTGGCAACGTACGTTCCAATATGCCTAGTTATGGTTGCAGATCCCAGGTGCTATTTGCGGAGAACGAGCTCCGCAGCGTGCCAGGGAGATTCCCGTGACGCATGATGTAGACTGACAAGAGTAATCCGACCAGTAGTGTGGTAGCGATACCGAAGCATACTCAGAAGGGAGCTCCGAGAGTCACTCCCCTGTCAAGCCAGTTGCTCGAGGCAACTGATGTCCGGGCAAGTTCTGGAGAAGGGTGCTTCCACCATGTATTCCGTTCCGACATATTCCGGTGGATCATATGAGCCCTTGACTTTGACTGCGGACCGAGTATAATATATCCCGCTCTATACCTGTAGAATCCCACGGGTCTCTCCAAAGCTCTTAACCTGGCTGCAAATACGGAACTGTGAATGATTAGAGTGATAAAATGATACATACACACTGCCATCATGATGCAACCCCCTTATTCTTCCTCTCTTTCAACAACCGTTTGACCTCTCGTATGAGACTAACCACCAACGGAACTCCAACCGGACCCAATAGCGGCAGATACACCGCAATCTTATGCTCATCAGGAAAATAGACTTGTCCAACCATAGACTTCTCAAAGAAGCCTCTCTCCGCTTCTGCTTCAGCTATCCTAGCATGCATCAAAGCCGTTTCGAACCTTCCTTCCCTAAGGTCGGAGCATGCTAGAGCAAGGTTCGTGAGTGTGAGTGACACAGCTTGTGCTACTGAGGGCGGAATCGATATCGAAGGCAATGCAAGACTTAGCCGTGCTAGTGATCCGAGCGTTGATGATGCTGAAAGGATCAGTGATAGTGACCGAATCCGTGTGAGGGACAGGAGACGGAGCGGAAGGGACTCTGTCGGGGTGGAAGGTAGCCCAAGGAGGGATAGGAGTTGGTGCGAGAAGGTTGCGAATGCAGGGCGGAGATTTTCCTTGCTTAAATTAGGAGGAAACGTAGAGTTTCCCGGAGGGTTGAGAATGACGACACCACCCCATTGTGGGATTAACCAGGACGTGCTGTGAGATCCTTCTACCACTAGGGGAGTCATTGCCGGGTCGGGAACATAGAGAATAAAGTTCACGGAAGGCCCCGCACCAATGCTGGGGCTCAATGGCCATTCTGCCGCATTAACAAAACCGGAAAGGTCCGAACTCCGAAGAGTCCAAACATCCTGATCACTGGAATGTTGAGGAGCTTGAACGGACGGCGAAAACGAGGCGTAGAGTTGTACCTGGGTGTCGACAGTGAAGTTACTGAGTGGTGATATTGAAGAGAGCAAAGGTGACAGGTATTCAGACAGTGCTGCCTCAATATCCCATGAGGATGGAGATGCTCCGGGTGTGAAGAGCGAGAACGTGAGATGATAAGTTGATGAGTACTTGAGAGCTCTTGTAGTACGTTTTGCCAGGCTTTCCGTAAACTCGGGAGAAAGTTTAGGAGCCACTGATCGATGCTCCCGGCCAGTTGAAGGTTGTGATGTAGATGATTGAGATATTTGAGTGGAGGATATTGACGATGATGGATTACTTATGCCGAAATTGCTAGAAGCAAGGATGTGGGCGATGATGGCTTGTTCCTCTGCAAAAATCTCTTGAAGCTTGTTGGCGATAAAGCTTGCCAGGGGTGAAGACGTTGAGGAAGTCGAGGGCACTTGGTTCGGAGAATAATATATCTCGAGTATTGGAGCGTAAGGTTGAAGATGGGCATACGGAGTATTGCCGGTATTTGCTGGTAAGAGTCGAAGAGAGAGCACGACATCTCCTTGCCCTTCGGTTATAGGAAATGTCGATTCGCCAGGTACAAGCGCACCATCTTCATATGTTACCGTGGCATTCCGTGGAGAAGCAGCGTGGGCTTGCTTCAACCGAAGGTGGTGAGCGGAGAATTCGTTGAGGTCGTCTAGGGCATGTTGTGTAGTCCGGATTATGTGTTCGACCTCGTGCGTTTGTAGAGAAGGAGCTTCGAATGAGATTTGAAGAGGAAATACAGGACGACAAGCCTGTAGGAATTGACTTGTCAGCAACCATAGCTATTTCGACGAAGAACTGCTGCTCACCTTCCCGTCCGCCCAGTCATTCATCTCCTGCAAAGGCAGGTTCGCTCGATATATTGTTGTCGTCTTCCACCATATCGGCAACCCCAGGAAAATGACAATTGCCCAGTATGACAGAATAATCCATTGGCGTATGCGAATGTCTCGAGGTTTAGGGGGTGGAGGGGTCTTCGGGGCTTCCGCTATGGCGGCGGATTGCTTGATGATCTCCGACGCCCCTCCCTCAGCTAAGGTGGGTAGTTGGGCAACATCAACTTGCCCCACATCTTCAGGCATCATCGACATGGTACTGACATCGCTGAGCCGTAGATGCTAGATGCTACCACGTCGCATCGTGAAGTTGGTCGCGGTTGCAAAGATGGTCTGTTACGGTCAACCATACATAATTGCGCTTTGGGTCTTTACCAGCTGGCCGTACATGATCGACGTGTCGGATGCCGAGGCACGTTATGCGCCGTCCGTTATCGTTCGGTCCCGCTCATTCGTCACCAGCTCTTAGCTTTCTTTGTCCATAGTGTTCTTATAGATGGCAGAAATACTGCTTGTACATACTCATCGATGAGGAGAACCGTTTGAGTCTATCTGGACCACATCAGCCCCTGCACATTACGTTGAATCCGTGCTGGCTAAGCTGAAGGGTCTCAGCGCAAAGCCCAACATGAACAGTAGCTATGCCGTCATCCCGGATCTTCTCTCCTCCACGCTAATTACGATGATAGTATCACCTGCATTGCTCGTGCCTGCAGCTGCAGCATCCCTAGCATACCTCAATGCTAAAACCGCCTTCTTCTACGACTGGAACCAATTGACCGCCCTCCTCTCAGCTATTGTCCAGCGAAACATTCGACTGAGGCACGATAAACTCAATGTCTTTTACGGGCTTGAGGAACATGCGCTCTCAACGAAAACCTCCAACAATATCTTTCTCGTCTTTCAAGGGCGCGAGTGGACATACAAGGAAGCATACGAGACTGTGTTAAAATACGGACAATGGTTAAAGACATTCTACGGTGTCAAGAAAGGGGATATTGTTGCTATGGATTTTATGAACTTGGATAAGTTCATATTTATATTCATGGGACTATGGAGTATTGGTGCAAATCCAGCTTTCATAAACTATAATCTGACGGGGAAGCCCTTGCTTCATTGTCTCAAGCTGTCCAGGGCGAATCTGCTTCTGGTGGATGAGGAGATAAAGTCTGTGATATCTGAAGATGTCATGGTGGAACTCACGTCGGATCGTGTTCGGCAAGGATCAGGTCGACCAATGCAAATCGTATATGTCGATTCGAAGGAGGAACAGAAGATCATGAACCTCTCACCGATTCGTGAGCCTAACGAATGTCGAAATGGGGCTAAATTACCAGACATGGCCGCATTGATATATACCAGTGGTACCACGGGCTTACCGAAAGCAGCTGTCATCAGTTGGGACAAATGTTTCAAGGCCGGAGGTTTCGTAGCAAACTGGCTCGGTATCAAGACCACTGACCGTTACTACACAGTATGTAATTATATCCCCCACTTTGACCTCAGACTTATCTGTTCTAGGCCATGCCACTTTACCATGCAACTGCTTTCCTCCTTGCTTTCAACACCACCGTCTACAGAGGCAATACGCTGGTCATTGGACATAAATTCTCTAATCGAACCTTCTGGCAAGAGGTTCGGGCCACGGATTCCACCATTATTCAGTATGTCGGTGAGACATGCCGCTACCTTCTTACGGCACCACCTCAGATCGATCCTACAACCGGTGAAAACCTTGACCGGAAAAACAAGGTGCGCATGGCCATGGGTAATGGTCTTCGACCCGATATCTGGAATCGATTCAAGGAACGTTTCGGTATAGATGCCATTGTGGAGTTCTATGGCTCCACAGAAGGCCATTCGATGATGGGAAATATATCCCGGAATGAATTCACACGCGGTGCTATCGGGCGTAATGGACTACTGGCGAGACTAGTATATGGCAGGAATCTCACGCTGGTGGCAGTGGACTGGGAAACGGAGATGCCATGGCGAGATCCAAAGACCGGCTTCTGCAAAGCTGTCAGACATGGCGATCCCGGTGAATTGTTATACACACTCGAGCCGAAAGACATCAAGGCGAAATTCCAGGGGTACTTTGGCAACCAGTCGGCAACAGAAAGCAAGATCCTAAGGGACGTTTTCAAGAAGGGAGACGCGTATATGCGAACAGGAGATGTTGTGCGTTGGGATCGTGAAGGAAGATGGTACTTTAGCGACCGTATTGGAGACACCTACCGATGGAAATCAGAAAATGTCTCGACAAGTGTGAGTTGTGTCCATCAACCTCTCAATGTTGTATCATGCACTTACCGCTCTACAGGAAGTAGCCGAAGCTCTCGGCACACACCCCGCCATCGCCGAAGCCAACGTCTACGGCGTCTCCCTACCGCATCACGAAGGTCGCGCCGGCTGCGCCTGCATTGTCCTCAACCCTTCTGCCGGCAGTCTATCTTCGGACTTGCTACAATCTCTCGCTTCCCATGCCCAATCCCATCTTTCCAAATACGCAGTCCCGCTCTTCATCCGGGTAACCACAAACATGACGACGACGGGCACGAACAAGCAGCAGAAACATACCCTACGGGCGGAAGGAGTGGATCCGAAGGTCGTGGGGAAGTCCGGAGATAAGGTCTACTGGTTGAGGCCGGGAAGTGGAGCATATGAGCCTTTTGGAGAGAAAGAGTGGGAGGTTATTAGTCAGGGAAAGGCGAAGTTATAGGTTTCTGAAATTATGGATCTGGGAGATAGGGCGCTTGAGGGAGGAGACTGGGTACACTGGGATAAGGATTGTGAGACATTCGGTGTTTACATGGCTTTTTCGAGGTCCATAGTAGGTAGAACACGGGACCGATATAGCTAGCTTCTTAGAAAGCACGGCATTACAATATTCTCGCCGACTTCGCATGCTCATGTGAGCTCTTCTAAGCCCTGCCCGGCGTCAGAAGGCCTAAAGAGGCTATCAGAAGACTCAGAAGACGACGACAAGCTACCTTACCTTACTAGAATACTAAGTGCCTCAAACACAGTATCTGAGTAGTATGTACACGGCAACTGCCAGAATATCATCATACCGTTCTCTCTTTTGGACCGCCTTTTGACAGTACTTGACGAGATACGGCTTTGCGGTTTTGCTGTTGTACGGTATAAAAGATCTTACGCCATACAATATTTTACGGTCACATATTCTTACGGTAAAAAAAGCTCTTACGGTAAAAATATTCTTACGGTAAAATATCTTACGGTTTTCTGCCTTACGGCACTTGGTAGTTCCCGCCCACCCTACCTTCGTCACGTACGGAATGCAGTTTATAGAGGACATCGGGTTAGAAGAGAGCAAGTGCAAGCTGGATTTCCGATATCAGGAAAGTCATTCTTATGATACGTTCTGACAGGTCTACTGTACTCAGCCCGTAGGTTTAGGATAAGGCAACTGCCAGTGTAATATCAGGCAGTAGTAGCTCGCCAGGGGATCTCGAGATACGCGCGGTAATTACTTCATACAGTCACAGCGCACCAAAAGCACGAGCCACCATTGTCTTTGATAGACCATATGTTTGA
Organism: Symbiotaphrina buchneri; assembly: GCA_001599915.1. NCBI lineage: Eukaryota > Fungi > Ascomycota > Symbiotaphrinales > Symbiotaphrinaceae > Symbiotaphrina > Symbiotaphrina buchneri. Next base: position 82,556 of record BCIG01000015.1, read on the forward strand.
CTCAGACCACAGGCTTCATTAAGCATACATCATTCAGGAACCATGCCAATAATCACAGGATATCCACAATCTCCCTCGTATCCACCCCCTTAACCAAGCTGTACTCTGCCCATATGTATCTTCCCACTTAAGCAGTAGCATGCTCCTTCTCATTCAAATGATGCGTCTTGGACTCATACTTTTGGTCCGCAACACCATGCTCATCACCCTGGACCAGACGGCGGAGACCAATATCATGCGTGACCTGTTCGAAGCGGATGCGGTCTGCCTCAGCGGTTCCGGGGGAGCCGAAGACGATATCCATCTCCTCGAGGGTGAGACGCTTGGTCTCAGGGACGAAGAAGTAGATGAACGCCGCGCCGATGAAGGTCAAAATACCGAAGAAGATGAAGGTGCCGTAGGTCATGCCCGTCAACATGTCCGGCGTGACTTGGCCGACGATGAAGTTGTTCATCCAGTTGCTTGATGCGCCCAGAGCGATACCGTATGGACGTTGAGACAAGGGCCAGATCTCGGCGACGATGATCCACGCGCAGGGGCCCCAGGAGTAGCCGAAGTGCGCGACGAACACCCAGACCATGGCCACGGCGGCCCAGCCGGCGGCTTTGTGAGTGGGCCATTGGTTCTGGTTCTTGGCGAAGATGACCGCGATGATGATGTGGCAGGTGGCCATGCCGATGGCACCGGCGATCAGGACGGGCTTACGACCGAGTTTGTCGACGTACATGACAGCCGGGATGGTGAAGATGAACATGACTAGGTAGTGTTAGTTGAATCTACCGGCAAGGGCGCTGATGTACTTACCGATACCGACGACACCAGTTGCCAAAAGGGAGGTGGTGTTGCTCGACAGACCGAGGGATGAAAAGATTGATGGAGCATAGTACAAGACTGCGTTGATACCGGTCCACTGTTGGAAGAACATGGTGACTGTAGCGACCATGACACGGCGGAACATGGGCATTGTCTTGAACAGAGATCCGATGGCAACAAATTGAAGTTTGACGGTGTTGGCAAAGGTCAATTCCTGAAGATGGGGGAAGTTCTCGGCAACGGTACGCTTCTCCCAGACGGACTGCGCCTTGATTTCGAGGAACTCGATCTCAAGGAGTTCATGGTCGGGTGACAAGCCACGGAGGTTTGCAAGGACACGGCGTGCTTCATCCTCACGGTTATGGTGGATTAACCAACGTGGAGAGAAAGGCATGAACGCCATACCGGCTCCCAAGATCAAAGCGGGAGCGAGTTGAAGGCAGAGGGGAACGAGCCATGCAGCTTCGGACTGGCTGTCACCAGTACCGCCGATGTAGTTGGTGCCATAATCAATCCAGAAGGAGACAAGGATACCGAGGGTAATGGCCAATTGCTGAAGAGCCACCAAGGATCCACGGACCTCAGGAGGAGCGACTTCGGCGTTGTACATGGGCACAACCATGGACAGCGAACCGACACCCATACCTTTAGATCGTCAGATGGCGGTAGTATGAGGAGTCAACAAGGACTTACCGGTGATAAACCGGCCACCAAGAATGCAACTATGACCACCAGCCGTTGCAGTACACTGAATGATGACACCGATGATGAAGACAGCAACATTGATGAGGATGGTGTACTTCCGGGAGAGATATTCGGCGAGGAAACCAGAGTACAAGGTACCGACCCAAGCACCCAACTCAAGGATGGAGGTGAGCCAACCCTTAAGACTTCCGTGGGCGCCACTGGGATCATCCCATTCTCCCATATCTGGTCGAGGTCAATACAAGGACCACAGAAGGCTCAAGCAAAACTTACGGTGCTGGAAGCTGCGCATGGTCAAAACACCAGAGAAGACACCCTGGTTGTAACCATATAGCAGACCACCCAAACAAGCGAAACAAGCAATGAAGAACACTTTGGCATTCTTCACAAGAGCAGCCGGACCAGAGCTGCCCATGAGAGCTTGACGCTTGGCCAAGGCGGCAGACTCGAAAGCCGCAGAATCACCGACGGGAGCCATGATGATATTATGGAGGCGGTGAGCTTTGCCTGAAAAAAGACAGGATAATAATTGATCAACACCCCTGACTGATACAGTAATCAGGGACCAGAGGCCAAGTAGGCAGTGCTTGAACAAACAAGCAAAATAGAAAAATTATTGGTCCCTGCTGTGAAAGGGAATGGAATGGAGGAGAGAGAAAACTGGACGGGGGGAGATCGACGCGATTTATATCTCGACATGGATGACGGGGTAGAACCTGGCCCCACACAATCTCCATGTCACACGGGGGTCAACCCAGTAGCGGCAAAATATGCAGGTGCTTGACCGGCCAGGAAGGGCATAGTCAAAGCAGTAGTGAGCAGAAAATGGTGAGCGATTCGATGCGGTAGTGGGTCCGGGGTTGAGCTTGGTTGTTGCTTGTCCGTTGGCTGGTAAGCGCTTGGACGGGATGCAATCAGGCTAAATGGCCACCGCTGCTCCACGCCGTCGAAATCTGGAGAAGTGTCCCACGGACTGAAAACAGAGCCCGCCCATATGGAAACTAAACGGACGGTTCGTCAATAGCCTGTACTGTACTTTTAACTGTACTTTTAACTCTGTTTCTAAGTCCTTTGCTTGTTTGATTAATCCCCGCGTGAGATGCGTAGACTCTACATCAGAGAACAGGCGATGGTACGAAACCAGACATAGGCCGGTTGACTATCGACCCATGTCTTCGATGCACACGGAGTGAACCCTGCAAGGTCCGTCCTTCCTCGGAATTGTTCCACAGACTGTGCCACATGGAAGGCGGGGATTATGGAAAGATGTCGCGCAATGACAGCCCCCATCAACCCTTGCGGAGCGATCCATGGGCCGAAAAAGAAGGCACTTCTTTCTTGCAATGACCTTACGACCCCAGAAGTGATGAATCCCCGGCTGAATGAGAAGATGATGTGTGGAAGGCAATAGCGGAGGCTATCCAGTTATGGTACTGGCCAGTGGGGGTTACATCCACCAGAAAGTTGTTGGTGCGCTCCGCCAGTCGAACATCGTCAAAGCCTCGCTTACCGGTTAAAGTGAAGAGACGGAAACCATCTTTGACGGGGTTGCAAATGAAGTGGTCTAGACGTATCCGGTGTGGTTCTGCGGAAAGTCCAAACTTTCGTCCACCATCTACCGCCCGGCGAATGGAAGGGTCTCCCACCTTCAGGCGCCCCCCGGCAATTCGCTGCTGGGTCAAGGGCGAGGGGCGCAACGCTTTGGCCTGTGGTTGGACCTTGGCGAAATTCTGGTGATCTGGTGGCGGATGGAGGCTTTCAACTTGGGACCATCCCGCGTGCGGGCCCGAATCAACTGTTCAGGCTGAATGCATCCCTGGCTAATAATACGGAAAGGATGCATGACTTGCTCGGCAGTAAGGTAGTGACACTCCTCGAGATGGTGTAGCCAGTCGCGACTCGAGACGCGATTTCTGGAATGTGGGAGGCTGTGGAGGAGTGGAGACTGGAGAGGGGAGAGCGGAGAGTGGGTCATCGTTTTCGGTCTCGTGACACGGCAAAGCCTTCCACCCGAGGTCTGGTTGCCTGAAAGCGGCCTGTTCGAATCATTCATTCCATTCTTGTTCACAGGCTCCAAATAATGTGGTGTTCCGTACTGTGTGCGATTATTGCAAAAGAGCAAGACAGGCTATGTCATGATACGAACAGTCATAGGCCTAGAATCTGAAGTCAAAACAGGCTTGAAAGCATTAAGGTTGAGCCCACGCACCGGTGTTGGACCGGTGTCGGCCCAGCTGCGAACCGTTGTTGCTTGGCCCGCTCAGTCTGGCACATCTCCGAAGACGGCTCGGTATTTCTCGTTGGCTGTTCAGTGTTCACGCTCTGCAAACTTGACCGCTCTGTAAGGACGAGCATAGATCGTAGTTATTGACAATAATGAGCAAAGATGATGACACTGAACTCTGAACCATAGAAACACAAGAAATGAATATCTTAACCAGGAAGTTGCATGATCATCTGGAGAATAGTGGCTGCATGGACACACTGCAGGTATTTCTATGCCGGCACTGAAATGCTGTCATGGTCGCCGATATAAGCCCATCAATGACCATGGAAGACTCATCTTCACCTCCTGTGTATTCGCTGCACATAAAACCGTATCAGTATTCAGTTGTTCATATTGTCTTGAGAGTAAGACTATATTAAAGGTCCAGAAAGTAGAATATTCACTGATTATTCTACAATGAGATGGTATCTCGATAGCTGATGTGGTTTGTTCTGGCCTTGCCGCGACGAGCTTCATCAGGACCACTCCGATATGAGAAACAGACAAGGTAGATGTATTATTGGATCGACGTCGATCCCCAAGTCGCTGTTCGTAAAGCTTCCAGAATGCGTCTGAAGATATCTCGTCGGGAAATACCCTACTTCTCAGTGCGCACCGCTCAGCGCACGGATCACCACGTGCAAAAGGAATATCCCGAGCGAAACACCGCGGTGACAGCATCCTTGCCGAAGTCATCCTCCACTCCGTCGATGTCTTGCAGATAGCGCGCCTTGGTGGGCAACTGGCCTCAGAAGTGAGGCTACCAAGGCTCAATGGCCGTCTCCACACTATCATCTTACATTCCCGACCTTTCATCTCCGCAATTCCGAGTTCCCCTGCTGGCCTCCGCCGGACTCATCTCCGTGACGGCTGCTGTCCTCTACCGGCTCTCCACACACGAGCCGTATACACCTCCCAAACCTATACCATCGCCTTTGAAGACCGTTATCCCAAAGCTCAGCGCTTCCGAGCTAGCGGAAGTTCCATATGCGCCCGATGCATTGCCCGGGGCGAGGGACGTGCCGAGCCCGTACGGCTCGATAAGGGTGTACGAGTGGGGCCCGGAGGATGGGAGGAAGGTATTGCTCATACACGGCATCTCGACGCCGTGTATAGCTCTCGGCAACCTCGCACAAGCTCTCGCGGCAAAAGAGTGTCGAGTGATGCTGTTCGGTATGGTCCATCAAATCCAACCACGTTCCATTCTCTAACATCATTCGCTCGTAGACCTCTTCGGCCGGGGCTACTCCGACACACCGCCCGACCTCGCACACGACATCCGCTTATACGCCTCCCAAATCCTCATCGTCCTGTCCTCCTCGCCCCTCGCATGGACATCCTTCTCGCTCATCGGCTACTCGCTCGGCGGGGGCATCTCGACGGCCTTCACAGCGTACTTTCCGCACCTAATCACGTCTCTGATCCTGCTTGCTCCCTCAGGGCTCATCCGCCCATACCGCATCAACGCCTCGTCCAAACTCATCTACGGCAACGTCTTGCCCGAGACGCTGATTGAATACCTGGTCAAGAAACGCCTGCAGGCCGGCCCGCTGAATTCGAATCCGGAAGCTATAAAAACCGCGGACGACGCCGCTACAGCGAAGGCTAGCGCGGTGAAGGCCGTTGAGCAGGAGGTCCCCCCGCCGTCAGATAAGCTGTATGCTTCCTCCACGGCGGCGCTGAGCAAGCGGAACCCGGCGATGAGTGTCGCGCGCGCGGTCCACTGGCAGGTCGGCGTGCATCAGGGGTTCGTGGCGGCATTCATCAGCGCGATCAGATACGCGCCGATCTCAGGCCAACACCAGGACTGGCGCACTGTTGGGCAACGGTTGCAGAAGCAGCTCGTGGAGAGGAATGAGGGTGGGATCCAGGGTGTCAGGAGTCAGGGGATGGAGAGGGCGAAGGTGTTGATGATCCTGGGTGAGGATGATGCTATTATCATCAGGGATGAGGTCATCGCGGATGCTACGGAGGCGTTGGGAGGTGAAGATCATTTGGATGTACGGCTGATTGATGCGGGCCATGAATTTCCGGTGACGAAGACGGATGAGGTCGCTGAGTACATTGCGGCTTTCTGGGGATTCGAGTGATAATCTGTAGGCTTAGAACTGGCCCTGATGAGATCGTGATATATAGATATGTATAGTTATGAGAAACTACTAGAAGATGGATAATCACACATCAGATATCCACAGCCCTATGGACAGCCGTCGAACTCGTCATGAACACTAGTGTATCGTGTGAGCCCATCTATACCCGCGCAGTACCCTTCTCTGCCTCAGGTACCCTCTCCACCGTAGCCTCGACATGCTCCGTCATCAGCTCCTTAACCCCCCTCAAGCACGCCACCGCCACGAACGCCAGAACCACAAAGGGAATAATCGACGCCCACGCAAGGCGATACGCCTTCGCATAAGCCCAATGACTCGCATTCGCCGCCGCCGCCAAAATCCCCGCATTTACACCCGGGACCGCCTCCATCGCCGTCTCCGAGCCACTCTGCATGGCGGTGATGAGTGCCGAGACAGAAGACGCAGGCAGGCCGGCGGCGATCGCGGCCGCGGAGACGTTGGGCACGTACGTGGACGCGATCTTGGAGTTGATGATGGCGTCCAGCACGGCGGACCCGAAGGCGCCCCCGATGGCGCGCGCGGAGAATGCGAGCCCGGTTGCGGTCGAGAGGAAGGCGTGTGGAGCGGTAAATTGGACGCAGGCGGCGAGGAGGGTTAGGGGTCCGGATTGCCCGAGACCGGATAGGACGTTGAAGACGATTTGGGCGTGGTTCATGGAGGGGGTGATGCAGACGTAGCAGATGGTGCTGTAGGGGGTTAGTCAAATTGACTGGGCGTTCAGGATGGGGACATACACTACGAAGAATAATGCGAAGGTTAAGATGAGCGGGGACTTCAAGTCCTTGTAGTAGGTTGAGTAAAGCCTGCCGATACACATGTCAGAATTCGTTCAGACTTTCTTTAGGAAGAGGTGACTTACGTGATGAAGATCGATGCTCCAAGAGAAACCATGGAATAGCTTTGTTGGCGGACAGCGATACGCCAGGCATTCGTTTCGAAGCCCAGATTGAGTACAATCTGGGGAGTGATGGAGTTGACTGCACTGTAGAAGAGCCAGCTATATTCATAGACATTTAGCATTTAATCAGAGACTCCAGGATCAAGCTCACCCTTCAACAGCAAATGCAAATACAGACAAGGCGAAGTTCGGGCTATTCTTGAAGAACACGTGAGCGACAAGACCGTCGTCTCTGCCTTTCCATTCTGGAAGTACCATGTCAGCAGTGATCGATGCCTGCAATATGTAGGATGTGCTTACCATACAGCCCAAAGGCTATCAACAAGGCCCCACCAACAGCAAGACAAGCAGCCACATGAGGATTCGACCAGGCATAGGTACCGCCGGCCCAGTCGAGAGCCAAGAGCATCAACGTAGCACTTGCGATGAAGAGTACGGACCCGATAGGGTCACAAGCCCAGAAATAGGATTTGACAGACATTCGCGGAAAATCCGAATGATGCTTTGGCCAGTAAAAGGCCATGAACCCGACCGCGGTAGCAATATGGAATGCAAACTGCATCCAGAAGATACTACGCCAACCTCCGGTATTGACATTGGTCACAGCACCTGCTCCAAGCTATCTTTGTCTATGATAATATTCATGTTCATTTTTTCAGTGTTTAGCACCTAATACCATTAACATTAAAAAATCAGCAAATATAAAATTACCGAATATAATGAGTATAAGCGATAAACTCTATATTTATTTTATTAAATGTAGTTCTATAGTTTTATTTCATTATAGTTTTTACTAATGAAAACATAAGTTTGCACCTAACAGACTACTTATACCAGATAAATGTAAACCAAATATAGCTAAGTCTACACTGGGTTATATATTTAAAGACTTAATTACTGTATTTATTTTTATGGGGGTAAACGTCAGTCTCTTAGCCTGCATGCTAAGAAGATGGGAAACTTACATGCCACCAACTGCACCTCCAAGATATGCAAAACCATTCGCAAGGGCACGATACTTGAGAGGCAAAACCTCCGAGGGAATGGCTTGAGCAATGGCAATGGTGGACAGCGTTGTGCCGATCATAATGCCCCCGCCGATCAGCATATTCATGGATGTTGCCTTTGCTGAAATGACTGCTCCAATGGCTGCAATGATAGGCGGGATGCCAACGAGATATTTTCGGTCAAGGACATCGGACAGGCGACCAACGATAGGAGAGAGCACACTCTGCATAAGTAGTGGGCCCTGTATGACGGTAAACAATTACCCAGAACAGCTCATTGAGTCTAAATATACCTGAATAATCCATCCAGCAAGGGAGGGTTCACCCAAATCACGGATAATAAAAGCAATGACTGATCCTGCAGCTACGACCACAAAGACTTGAGCCATGATGCTACCGTAAGTTAGCTAGTCGCTCTTGATATCATCTACATTCGATGAGCTGGGAACATACGCAAAGCATGCAACAAAAACCACAAGCCATGATCTCCAACTCAGGTCAATATGACGATCGTCACGATAGGAGTCTGTCCGGATGACAGGAGCGGCAGTTCCAGATCTCGGGCCAGAACCAGGGATCTGCTCCAACTCGACAATGTTGTCGGTCTTAGGATCATCACCCTGGTGTTGTTCGGAGATCTCTGTAATAGCCATTGCTGAAGAAACCGTGAGTATTTCTGGACACTTTGAGATGCTTCACCAAAGTAAGATGGATGGGTGGTTGACTGGGTCAGACAAGGGTATCATCTACTTTTAAGAGCAGAAGCATGGAGTCTAGGCCGCCCATGCCACTTCCCCAACTTTCCGGTACATCGTACCGGCGAACAAGTGGAGGACAACGGGGCGCCAATACATGGCGGGGTTGGTACACCACAACAATCTTGTCGCAGGCATTGTATGGGTATCGGTACCCCGGATTGTTGAACTGACCCGGAGTCAAGCGTGGAGCGGTCACGAATCAAGAAACATCGGCAAATGTCCTCGGGGTAAAATCCTCCGCACAAGCCGGTAAACGTATCCATTTGGGGACACCCATCCGACCTTGCTTCAAGATTTGACTCGTCTCACCCAATGGAATGCATTTCCAGCTGATCGACATGGCACCATTCAAATAAGGAGTAGGTGGTCAGGGTGGGTATTTCCCGACAACAAGCTTGGATAGATATGCATGATGGTGGGGATATCGCAGTGGTATTGCTTCAGAACGCAGAATGGAGATGATATTATACATCAATGAGGGAACATTAAAAGCTAGAATTTCGTGATACTCTATAATGAAAGACTCGCAGATCGTTTAATGATTATTGAGAGGAAGCATGGTCGATGGCTGCAAGGTCAGCAAATTGTTTGGAGATAGAAACGAAGAAAACTGCCGATGCGGGGATTCGGCCAAGCACAGTTAAGCACTGTACGCCTGAACTTTATCCGCACCTTCATGAAATCTGGATCACCGGGGTCGGGGGCCCTGAATAGCTTCGGGCAGGCTGAAGATCCTTTTGCTTTGCCCAAAAATCGTAGAGCAGCCGTTGTACTGTACGGACAGACATCTCGAATATTCAATTCGTAACCTGGAATCTATATGGCCAATGACGTGCTGTATCTGCGTGCATATGGAAACAATGGAGACTGATGATGGTTTGACCAATGGTGAGCCAGCAAGTGGAGGTGAAATTACTGTGGAGCTGTGGTGATTGCAGCTGGCCAATCATCAATCGCTCCGAGCTCCAGCTGAAATGGTAATAGTTTAATGCTATTTTTGTTAAAAGCATAAACACTATTAAATCATTCCTTATTTGCAGGAGGATAATGTCTTGTCCGCTTAATTCTATTCTTATTAATACTGAGAAAGCTGTACCTATTAAACCTGAAAATACAGCAAATATTAGATAAAGTGTACCAATATCTTTTGCATTTGAAGAAAGAAATCATCTGTCAACTAAACTCCCGGCGACTTACCCGGCGCGCTCCACGACTATATAAACAGCTCCTCCCCCGGCCCCTCTTAGAAAAATCATACTTACCTTGTGCCGGCGACCCAGCTCAAGAAGTGGGTTTGCCAAGGTTCGAGTCCTGCATTGCACAGCGCGGCGACGAGAGCCTTTGAGTATCCTTCGGGGTCCTCAGGCGCGTAATTTTTGATGGCCTTCACCTTTCTTTTCATTGATCGACTCGCCTTGTTCGTGAGTGCTCAAAGAAGAGATCCAGTATCAAGTAAGCTGTAGCATGTACGTATGTGTTCGTGTCAGTGCCAGTGTTTGCTCAACACCTTGCCTGCGAGGTTTGTCTATTGCCCTGTGCCTACGCAAATACTTCATGTACTGTAGACGATGCCTTCTAGTGTAGCTGTTGTTTGGTGATATCGTGAAGTACAACTGTCGCCGAGCCCTCTGCCAGCCCTTTCGAGCTCAGCGAAACGGCACTTAAATTTTCGCTCTCAGACAAAGAGATGAGCGCAGACTTGTAGCTCTCAACTCTTCCTACATATCATCGCTCAAAGTTTGCTTGCTGCTAGATCACTCCTGATGTCATGTTTGACACGATCTGCACCCTTCCGCTCACCTCTGATCTCTTCGCACAAGCGATCCATCCGACTGAACCCATCGTAGCTGCAGGACTAGCAGCGGGTCACGTCGAAACCTTCCGCCTGCCACCACTTGGCAGCGGCGATAGTGAAGATGGGAAATCACCGTCTCTCAACGGCTTCGGGCAGATAGAAACCCAATGGCGAACCCGAAGGCACAAGGCTAGTTGTCGGTGCTTGGGCTTCAGCATTGATGGCGAAGGTTCGTGACGCGCGGAACGGGCACTCGACCATTTAGGGCTCTCCGAAGCTTGAGATAGCATGCTGATGATCTTTATCGCAGTTCTGTACTCAGCTGGGACAGACGGCATCGTCAAAGTAGCTTCCACTTCCACCGGCCGGGTCTCGTCAAAGATCGCGATACCTCGAGATCCGTGAGTACACCAGTAGGCTTCCGGATTGTGCTAGGCCTAACCCTCCCGTCAAGTACAACAGGAGATATCGATAATCCCTCTCTCATCCATGCCTTGAGTCCTCAGACCCTACTTCTAGCTACCGACTCCTCCGAACTCTACCTCTATGACGTTCGATCAAATAATCCTGCCTCCAAACCGCAACAGACGCATCACCCGCATGATGACTACTTCTCCTCACTTACACCATTACCCCCGTCCGAGACAAGCACCAGTGGATTCAGCAAACAATGGGTAACAACGGGCGGTACTACACTTGCAGTCACAGACCTACGACGTGGGGTTCTTGTACGAAGCGAAGACCAGGAAGAAGAATTATTGAGCTCGGTGTACGTTGGAGGACTCCCTGCAAAGCCTGGGCGAAGCAAGGGTGAGAAGATACTAGTCGGCGGTGCTGGCGGCGTCTTGACCCTTTGGGAGAAAGGAGTTTGGGATGATCAAGATGAAAGGATTGTGGTACACCGAGGTGACGGAGGGGGTGGAGAAAGCCTGGACGTCATTGCTGTCATGCCGGGCCCTGGGAAAGTCGTCGCGGTCGGCTTAGGAGAAGGGAGCATCAAGTTTGTCCGACTTGGACCAAACAAAGTCGTCAGCGAAGTTAGTCACGATGAAGTCGAAAGTGTTGTCGGACTTGGTTTCGAAGTCGGAGGGCGCATGATCAGCGGCGGAGGTCAAGTGATCAAAGTGTGGCACGAGAAGACTGATGGAGAAGGCGACGGGGTAGAGTCAAAGCAAAAGCACAGAGCTGACAGCGACAGCGAGGTGGATGATGACAGTGACGAGGAGGAAGAGGAAGATAGCAGTGACGAAGAAGACAAAGGAAGAAAACGAAGGAAGAAGAGGAAGCGCAATAAGGGCAAGGATCGGAGCGGAGGACAGCATGTCATGGCGTTCAAAGGCATGGATTGATAACTGACGGGTCACTGACGATGCTTTCTACGCTCCATGTCGATAACCAAAAGCCACTGATTGTAGAATGGTCTAAAAGTTTAGATCGTAGCATACAACAATAATGAGAGTATCATGATCGGATATACAGCTTTCTTGGAGTATGTTATTTCCGGGATCCGGCGGTTATGCCTTCTGCCGAGTTGAGCTTCCGCCTTGTTCCCCACATCGGCTTAGACCCATGGGCCCCACGTTGAGACCCGTACATATTACCCGTCGGAGCTCCCATTTCAAGATGGATCATGAACCGCCCTCTTTCACGCCTTGTTCCGCATCTTCGACGCTTCAGTACCTTGAAAAAGATGGATCCATTCGAGTACAATGCGAACCCTGCCCGGGTCGTCTTTGGCAGCGGTACCCTCAAGAAACTCCCTGATGAGATCGCCCGCTTGAACCTGTCGGCCCCACTGTTGCTATCGACTCCACAGCAAGTTGAACAGGCCAATTCCCTCAAGGATGTCTTGCAGGGCAAAATTGCCGGGCTTTTCACCGAAGCAACAATGCATACACCTACGACTATAACGGATAAAGCGCTAGCATATGCAAAGGAGGTCAAGGCCGACTCGGTGGTGTCAATTGGTGGAGGAAGTACCATCGGACTGGGCAAAGCAATCAGTGTTCGGACAGGGCTACCTCATATTTGCATTCCGACTACATATGCAGGTAGTGAGATGACTCCAATTCTTGGAGAGACGGCAGAAGGCCGGAAAACGACAAGGTCAGATCCGAAGATCTTGCCGGGGACCGTGATTTACGACGTGGACCTTACAATGACGCTCCCTCAATCATTGAGCGCAACCAGCGGTGTCAATGCAATTGCACACTCTGGTAAGTCGATTACTCATATTCCACGGCAATCACTCGTCAGGCTAATCACGGTTATTTTACAGTGGAGGCTCTGTATGCAAAGAATACGAACCCTATCATATCCCTCCTCGCTCTTGAGGGTATTTCCGCCCTTACTGCTTCTCTCCCAGTCATAGTCGAGGACGGAAGCTCCGTTTCTGCTCGGCAGAAGGCTCTTTACGGTGCATGGCTCTGCGGTATCTGTCTCGGAAACGTCGGAATGGCGCTTCATCACAAGCTATGCCATACCCTGGGAGGAAGCTTCAATCTGCCGCACGCCGAGACTCACACCATTGTCCTCCCTCATGCCATAGCTTACAACGCACCTGCTATACCGGAGGTGATGAAGAAGTTGGGCGAGGCCTTCAAAGTGCCTGGTTTGGAGGATGAGAATGACGTTATCAAAGGCGTGAATGCTCTCTTGACAAAACTGAAGGTCAAAAGGGGGTTGAAGGACTTTGGCATGAAGGAAGAGGATATTGACAAGGCGGCGGAAATTGCGGTCAGCAATCCTTACTACAACCCTAGACCGGTGGAAAAGGGTCCAATTAGGGAGCTGATAAGACGTGCTTGGGCTGGTGAGGAAGCAAGGGCTGATCTATAGATATATTGGTATAAATCTGAAGCGATTCACGAAGGCCACCGTTTATGCGACGTGTGCTATTATAATGGAATCCTCAAAACTCTTCATCTCACTTATCGTCAGGGCATGGCGGCTTTGCCCTCTCTTCTCGCAGGTTCTGGTTCTGGAAGGCGCAACCCACGTAGCTGCAGATAGCTACTTGGCGTCATTGTTTACTATTTTCGATGCACAAGGACATTTGTTGCATCGCTTTCTCACCATCACGATTCTTGATTCTTCATTCTTGACTACCACACTCTCTTTTAGCTCCTTGCTTTGCTTGTCACTCACTGAAGTATCCACAGCAATATCGGATTGTTGTCTGTGCAGTATCCATCCGGCTTCGAATCCCACATCTTTTTGCGTCCGATGCTTCCTTACACGTCTATCGGATATGGATCCATGTTTGTGGACCCGCCCATTGGCAAAGGACAGATCGAGTTCGAAAAACTCTTTGAGCATTATCCGGTATTGGAGGCAATACTGGGTCACTTACCAACCTCGGCCATTCTCGCGCTCTATGACACATCCTCGCGCCTAAGAGTCTTCCTTGGGAGCACGCCGTCGGTATGGAAACACATGTCTTTTCGACTTCCAGTGATAAGGAACTTCCTTGGTACAGTCATCACTTCTCAATACACGGTTGGACAAAGGCCACAGTATCTCCGGAGCAGGAAACTTAATCGTCTAATCGCCCTGGTTGCGGGAATCGGAACGAACCTCACTAGCCTTGAATTGGACAATTCGGATGCTTCTGGGCTTGTATTGTGCACCATCGTATTACCCGGCCGCAGGAGTACGTTGAAACACCTTTCGGTCCGCAATTGTCGAAATGTCTCACTCGGCTTCCATATTTTCCACCAGTTCCTCAGACCAGGCCAACCCCAGCCAAAGCTCGCATTGAAAAGTATATATGTGTATCGATGCAACGGTCATTATCAGAGCCCGCACCCGTCTACCAGACGGAGGCCCGAAGCAACCATCACAACCCTTTTCATTGTCTTCTGCCATAGGAAGGGGATCTACACAGATACAGCTTGGTGTCCAACACCTGGACTACGTTGTCATCGGAGGGCCCTGTATATTTCAGTACGTGGTACGCCAGCAATAGAAGGAGAGCATATTGTGGTTCCTTTCGATAGGCTCTGGAGGTCAAGGAACATCATTGGTGATGATAACAACCCCGGGGTATATCGGGCAATTGATCAGCAAAGACTATGGGAAGTGGATGATTGTGGCTGTGAAGGTGAAGCAATTGGAATTGGGCCAGGCGATGGGAAAGGAAAGCCAATGCATTTGAGAAGGAGCCATACCAGGTTCATCAAAAATATCTTCTGCGATGGATGTCGGCAGCCAATTGCTGAACGATGTGAAAGTTGCAGCATTCGAATGCACTGTCGAGCTTGTAGGAGGACATTGTGTGCTCGTTGTTCATACCACAGAGACCTGCCCCCAAGGAGGCAACTGGATCTGGCATGCACCATCACCCCAATTTCTAAACTGGACACGCCACAAAGAAAGATGCTGCTGCGACTTGAAGGAGAAGTACGGAGGGTAGTCGACCAACTGAACAGGGTTCCTGGGGCAATCAGAATTGATACCCCGACCTGGCGGTCCATAATCAACAATGGTCTGATCACGATCAAGCTCGGCAAGGCGTTCTGGTGGGCTCCTGGAGCAGTGGTCTCGCCCAACGAAGTCCGCGAATCATTACAGGACTATACCAACGGGGAGCCCGAATGCATTCGTGAGCTTTGGGAGGAGGATCGATTACCGGATGGGACATTGCGGCCGGCTATTTCTTCGGAGAGGTGGTGCTGCGAAAAGCCAATTGGATCAACTGATGGTCAGCTCATTTTCATAACACTCCTCTTCCCAGAGACATATATGGATTGCATAAGAGCAGCTCCTCTTCCATGTGAGAGCTTATTAATGGATAAGGATTTTCGCTACATCGATGCACCACCGTATTGCGACCTCGCCACGATCTCTCTGCCCGAAGATGACCAACTTGCTAATGACGATCCTCGTAACAACAAAGAAGTGATCAGCTCAATGCTAAATCTGGCGGGACCCAACCTCTTACAAACGACGAAGGCGCCAAGGATGCTATGTCGATTCTGTTACGAAGTCGGCGGAGACTGGTCTTACAGCTGTGCCGCATGTGAACAACAATTATGCAAGGAGCACGAGATGGCAGCACTGAGGTTCTCCGTATGCGGCTTACCAGAGCTACAAATAGTTAGGAACTACTGGGTAAGAAGAGGAATATATGCCCCGCCTGAGGCGATTGGTTGGAAACCACCTGTGGTCGATATGCCTCAATTAGATAGTTTCCACGGCAGTCGTTATGATCCGCGCACACATGGTCTTCGTCTCCTGAGAGTCTTTTGCAGAGATTGGTCTCAGGCTCATTTTGATGACCTGCGAGGCCTCAGGATCGCGAATCTGGTCCCTCTACCTGAAGGGGATGATATGGACATTCGTCAACATCTGATCACGGACGATGAGGTGATGGAAGACGAATTGTTGCCAAGCTACTTTGAGGAGTACTACACCTACCGTAGCGTATATCCGTCCGATGACGAGGACAACGCGCAGACGCCCTACAATAGCTGGGAACCTTGCCTCCAGGCTTTCTGCAAGCCTGGCACTGTTAACGCTCAGAGATGTCAAGTGATGCTTTGCTGTAGCAAGTGCGGGATCACGGTGTGTATAGTGAGTATAACACTATCCTGCAATATCGAAGCCTAGCTCACATGCAATAGTTTTGCCGATTATGTACGAAAGGACTTCCACCACCATGCCCCTGTATCAACTGTGCACAGCATTATGAGACGCATTATCAGGAGCGTAAAGACGCCTTTGATGCGCTCCTGGAACTTATTGGAAGCATCTTCAGAGGCAGGAGAATGGAACTTGACCGATACCAATGCTACGGAGTCCTATGCGTCCTCGCCCACTGCGAGAACCCTCTTCACCCTGGGTATGACACGGACATCGATCTCGATGATGAAGGAAGCCCTGAGGATCCCGCTATATACGTATGCCCTGCATGTGTGCTCAGGTTGCGGGAGAATAATTGTACTTTTGTCAGTGACGTCCGTCATATGGCCGCTAAGGCTGCGGGCGAATACCGGAGGAGACCTAGGAAGCAGATCAAACTTTGACCAAGGCGTGGATTTCTGACGGGGCTTGGTGAGCTTTGTGAATGCTTGGAGGTTGATGTCAGTGATTGAAATTGTTCGCCGGGTTAGGCTTTCGTTTACCCCTGATAGCCCCTTTTTTACATTCGTTTTGGGATGGCTTGGTTATTGTATCGCATGAAGCAGAACACACTGCATTGCATGCTCAATGAACTGATGTTCGATGATTACCATTCTCCAGAATGCATCTTCAAGTGAGAAGACTCTGGCTTATATCTCGTTGAATCCGCCTGGGGCCCTTGCCCCCTTTTACGTATGAACTACGGTGGGCCGCCTGCCGTACATTTTAATACTCGCTATCACCAAGGTTTTGAGCGCAGCAAAAGTATGGTAGAGTGGAACGACTAAGTGCCGTAGGAACAGTCCTGGGACCTTCTTTTGATACTGTGAAATTGTTGCGACTAACTTTTCGTTCTGGGCCCTTCTCTCAACTTCCTTCTGTTTCCGCTCTGCAGGGGTGAGCCTCTCCCAGATTCCCGCTTCGCCTTTCATGTTCTCCTCTCACCCTGCCCATGCCTCTGAAAACGCCTCCTCTGACGTCTCAAACTTTCTTTCCCTTGGACCCTCTGGCGGCCCCTGTTGCTAATCCTTTCGTCGTCTTTGATGGTGACCCAGCTTTTGCTGTAGGCTCCTGGTTTTCATCCTGCTTCCTCGCCGTTTCTGTTTTTGACTGCTTTTGGTTCACCTTCCTCTGTCGTTTAAGCCTGTCTACCTGCTGTGAAATCCATCCCTGCTCGAAATCCTGTTCTTCGCCCGCCTTCCTCTTCCTTTCCCGTTTTGCAGCTGCAATTCCCGAATCCTACTTCTTGTCAGCAAGCCGCTATGAAGAAGATATGTCGACTTACCGAGGAAGGCAACTTCTCCGCTTTCTTCTGTTTCCTCGCACTGATATCTTCTACAAGCACTATGCGGGAATCATCACTGGGACTCCACATGGCCTTCTGCAACGTGTCGAGAGCGGGTATGTTGTTGATAAGATTGTCTCCTTCATCCACGTCCACCAGGAGCTTCTGTCCTAGTAAGGTGATCCGGAATTGGCGCGAGTCAGGGGAAGGATACAGGCAACGGATACATCTCGTTATGTGCAGAGGAAGGTCATGCTCGTCCTGGAAGAGAGAGCCAAAAGACCAATGAATCTCCCCAATATCCTCGTGTGTGAAATATAGCTGCTGTCTTGATCTCCAGGGAATTGACGCATGCTCTCGAGCGCCATCCCCGACAGATAGATATACATCCTTCAGGGATTTGAGCGTCGGCAGAATATGAGATCTCCAGATGGTAGATCCGGTACGATCTGTAAAATGGTAGTGGGCTATGTTTGGAGACCCTGGAGATTCGAGCGTATCCTCTTTCTTAACATACACATCATACTCAAATGTGCCGGA
Organism: Symbiotaphrina buchneri; assembly: GCA_001599915.1. Classification (NCBI taxonomy): domain Eukaryota; kingdom Fungi; phylum Ascomycota; order Symbiotaphrinales; family Symbiotaphrinaceae; genus Symbiotaphrina; species Symbiotaphrina buchneri. Next base: position 100,377 of record BCIG01000015.1, read on the forward strand.
AGAGTCATTGTCGACTCCTTGAGCTTCAGATAAGCGGAGAACGACATTTAGGAAGGCCCTGTAGGACATGTCGTAGAGCCAGAGATATCCATGAGCACCAAGAACTCGGATTCTCTGGTTGTAAGCCTCTGAACCACGAGGTGGAGCATCAATCGCGTGTGATACTTCACCCTCCGCCGTACCCGTAGAGGTGTGTTGTTTGGTCCGCTGCTTGAAGGGATCGGTCTCATTATCTTTCTCTTCAATATGAGCATTCTTCTGGGTGAATACAGTGCTCCGAAAACGAAACACAGGAAGCTCCCGGTCGTTCAGGGAGATAAAATAATGATCCCCATGCAGGACTGGCAGGATTGTGACTTCATCAGGAGGTCTTCCCTCAACGCAGAGAGGCTCAGCCTCAAGATGCTGTCGGTGAAATTCCGGGTGTTCCAAACTGATGATGTGGTCATATCTGCCCAGTAGGTTGAAATGATGCGCAGGGCGTATGGTGCAATATCTCAGAAATCCCGTTAATTGGCCCGCATTTATGAGTTGATGAATCATGCACCTGGTGGGCTTGGTGAGCACGGCTTGCCTTGGCCATAACAAACCACTTCGACTGTCGAAAGCTTTCTGCTCGTCCGTACCGTAATGAATCTGCTTTCCAGAGATCTTGATTGACCATAACTGTCTGTTGGTTTCCATGGTGGCGCGTTTCGAAGGATCAGACGAAGCCCTCCCTTCCATGTTGAGGAGATAACCTGGTCCACGCTGAACAATATGGGCCATGCTTGACAGGGGAATAAAAAGCAATGGGGCATTGGTTCGAGATTAATGGTAGACAAAGGTTGGAAAGATAAAAACGCAATGTTGAGGAATGCTGCTGAAAAAGCAAGGGATAATGGTCGTGTGTAACAAGAACAGATTGTGTCGCGAACATCTTGATAAGGCACGAAAGATGCTGGAATGTCAGCTGGCCCGCTTGTTGTATCTCAAGGGAAATGTATGGAATTGCACCGGCACGGTGTCTCAGAGCTTAAGCTAATATACAAATGGCATGCAAGTCTAGCCGGCTAGGGTGTTGCTCTGGTCAATGCCCTGCCCTGTTTGCAAAAGCTCCGATATAACTCGAGTGTAAAATTACAATGACGCTTCGCTCAGTCCGCATTTTCGTCGTCCGAATGATAGTCGAATTCGTGAGGCAGCTCGGCTTCCTCCCCACCTTCTACATCCTCGTCCACAGCTGTCAGTACCCCAACACCTGCAGTCCCAGCACGTCCAGATTCGTTTGCTATTCCCATCTCTTGACTTCTATCACCAGAACCACCAGCGCCCTCTGAGGCACCATTGGTAGAACCCGCGGGCTTGGTACCTGTCTTCTTCGCTTTCAGCTCAATGAGAGACTTCGGCTCTGTTGGTTTTGTGTCCTCCATGACCAGAATACCACCCGTTGGCTAAACCGTATTAGTTGATGTAATAAAGGGAATAAGTAACATAACTCACCTTCTTCACCGGCTTGTATCTCTCATCCGGGAAGCTGATGAACTTCAACTGGGCTGGTAGGACTCTTGACATGTTGTCGAGATCATAGCCAACTTTCTCCTTCTCCAACTTCTTCTTCGAGCTTTCAGCATCTTTGTCGTTGTCCTTCTTTTCCCCTTCACCCTCTTCTTTCCTCTCCTCATCAGTCTCCATTCTATCTCCACCTGTCTTTGGAGTTGTGGGGGTCTGATCTATATCCATGCTTTCACGGCGTTGCAGTCGCTCCTTCTTCTGTGCTCGACGTTTGGCTTGGGCTGTGGTAGAAAGCACGGCGGTCTTGACCTTCTCCGGGGCCTCTTCGGTCTTGATTTCTTGCTCTGGAGGGTAGTCAAAGAGACTTGGCCGCGTTGCACTGTGGAACTTGAAGTTGACTGCATTCAATTCATGATCCAGACCGATGATTGACGTAGGCGTGAAGCTCAAAGAGAGGAAGAGAGTAGTGGGAAACCAGTACCAGTATTGGGTGAAGACAGCCATTCCCACAATGCCTGGCATGTTCAGGTTACCGGTCTGTGTCTGCAGTCCAATGGTACAGTTTCTTCCACCAGCGTCGATGATACCAAGAGCCAAGGCACAGCCGAATTTGGCCATGGCGTCTTCATGCCTGTCGGCGACCACCTTTGCAAGGGCTTTGCGAATGGTGCCGACTTTGGGATTCATGACCTCATTTTGCTGGATCAAAATCATAGCCAAGGCGATCAATGCTCCTTGCCGAACAAAGTCTGTAGGATCCTTGATCATAGGCTCCAGAAGATCGACAGCTTCATCCAATCCAGTTCCAGCACAAGAAATTCCCAATGCCATGGCAGCTCCATATCGGACGTGAGGGTTGTAGGATTCCGAGAGAAGCTCCACCATTCGAGGGACACTCTTGGGCTTTCTGAAAAGAATGAATCCCAAGCTCATGACAGCGATCCGGCGGACATCATCGCTCACATCACTAACAGCGACGTGTAGCAACTTCCGAACGGCTTTATTGCTCCCTGTGCCGCAATAAGCCATTGCGACTGTCATGATACCTCCATAGCGTAGGGTTGGATCCGGGTCATCGAGGAGCCCGTTGATAAGCTCATCAGCAGCTTCCTGTCGACCATACATGATCAGGGCCATGCCGATCGCCAAACCACGGACTATCTTCTCATGCTGGGTGTCATGGGCGTATTGGATCATATCTTCCAGCGCCTTTATGTTACCAGTTCCGAGCATGATAAGACCCATAGCCAGGCCTACGGCCTCCCCATTCAAGGCTGAATCGGTGTATAAAACGGCCTTCAGGTCCTCATAGATTTCTTCAGATCCAGTCGCCATACCAGCGACGCCTAACCCGAGAGCTCCACCATGCTGTATGACCTCGTCATTGGCCTTCTTGAACTGATTGCGCATGTAATCAAGAATAGTACCCGCATGATTGGCATAGATCAGACCCAAAGCGTACAGTGCTCCACCTTGACTGTATACTGATCCACTCACAGCGGTATCCCTTGGGAGGTATGGCTCCAACAACTTCATACCCTGGCCAATGTTACCTCTGTGAATGACGCCTAATGCTGCCGTAGCCGAAAACTTGGACCAGTTGACAGCTTTGCCCAACCATTCCAGATTGTCTCGAATGAACTTGTCATTGGTTGTTCCAGAATTCATGAAAGCGTTGGAGAATGTCACAGCAGAATGGAAGATGGAGTTCCTCGCTTCAAGGCTATCGCGCATCTTGTTCAGAATATTGATATCCGTATGGTTGTTCCGATATAAGAATTCCAGATTGAAGCCGATAGTCACGGTCCCTTTTAGAACATACCGAATCGTGTTGTAAACGATCATCTGTTCCTGTGGGACTTGTTTGCCCTTGTCCTTGGGAGAGCCCGTTCGGTCGTTCAGTTCTGAAAGCAACTGATCGCTGTCCTTGGCAGTCTCTAATGAGTCTTCCTCCATATTTTCCGTGATTTGCTCTGCTCCATTGGTTCCTGCCTCTTTCGAAGAGTCCTCCGGTACAGGCAAATCCTCTGCAACCTTTATGAGGAACTCCTGTGTACCGTTGTCGTAAAGATCGAAGGATATTTGGTATGCTAATGCAAGCGATCTCGGGTCACCCTTTTCCACCAGCTGACGAAGTATTTGCGATGCCAAAGAATGCTGATCAAGGTATACGACACATTTGGCGATTGAGAAGTAGTCGGGGGAAGGTATCTCGTTCAACAGATCCAGTATGAGCTTCAAGATCTGTAGTCACGTAGGCTGTCAGCGGCATGCATTTCCACACAAGGCAAATGAAGGAACCCACCTTGTTCCGGAGACCTCTTTCCTGCACAACGTCCATAGAGATATTAAGCACATATTCCATGAGCTCTTCCCCAGCGCCAGGTGTACCATCCGCACGACCTTTGCCGTGTTTCTTGTCATCTTCAGTCGCCCGCAGTATAGTCCTCCGAAGAACGTCTAGATTTCTTGCTTCGACAGCGATGCCAACGACCTGTCTGTACCGGCCTTCTCGGAAGCATCTCTCAAACAGTTGTTCGATTACCGCCTGAAGACTCTTCTGGATACCACGTTGTAGAGCTAATGGATGAGGATGTGCGCCAACTATCCCGGCGTTGCCACCACCTGGTTGTGAAGGATCGAAGGTAGATGCATCTTCCCTCGATAAGAGTGACTTTGACGGAAGACTCGAGTGAGAGAAGGGTGTAGTCGGTGAGGCCAGTCCAGCTGCTGTGCTAGCAGTACCATTCGCAGTTTGCGGGAAAGCCGTGGTTAATTGCGGCGGTGGTTGATTGACGGTGCTTGCGGGAACAGGGGGGTTATGCATAGCAGAGAGAGCAATGTACGTATCGACGCATTTCGCTACAACAAAGCGTTAGCAGGTGCCCAAGCGTACCGAGTCCTCTGAGTAGGTTACACTCGATAAACATGTGTAGAAACGTACATATTATTGTCTCCTCGTATTCGCCATCATGGTCCAGGTTGAACAACTTGCCTGCACCAAGTGCAAATACCATGCTTTCATTATATTCCTGAAGGTGGTAGTAGACCTTGGAAGCTACAAGAGCTGCGAGCTCGCGCTGAGGAAACGATTCATCCTCATACAAAGCTTCACTAAAGGTGTAGCCAGTTAGCATGAGATCCAGGGAGCGCGCCAGAGCACGAAAGAAGCTCGATCTTCCAGTGTGGTGGCATTTCCAGCCTGGAAACCAGTTGTAGGGAGTCTCATCAACTCACATCTGACCGACGGATCCAGCAATCTCCGTCCACAAGACGTCAATCTCATCGTTGAGCTGTTGTAGAGCAAAGACCTTGAGCTCATGATCCGGCTCCGACAAAAAGCCGACCAAGCCAGCCGCAGAGGTCAACCCGACCATGTCCGATCACTGGAAGCTTTTAGGAGCTTCGAAGATGCCAGAAGGGATAGCAGAATGAAGAAGAGGTGATGGGAATCGCGGAAGGGTCGATCCGTCGACCGTTCGAAGGTCACGATGTCGTCAAGCGGCGCGGTAAGAGACAGATAAGAAGGGAGATGGCAGGCTTGTCTGCTGAAGAGGACGTCAGGCACCGCCAAGCAGAAGCAGTACAGGCGGGCGCAACAAAAATGGTTGAAGGAGAGATTCCGAAGGGAGTCGGAGCGAATAGAGAGGTAGGTAGAGTGTCCTTTGGTGGATGGCGAGGCAGCTTCTAGCTGACGCTGCTCGGCTCTCCGCGATGACACCAACAAACTCGCTTGTTAAGGCTTAGTCCGAGAGCCTCACTGCTACGTCTACAAGCAAGTTCACCTTACAACGATGTGTCCTACAATCAAATGCTCATGTTTTGAATAGTAATGGAGCAAAGGGGCATTTACTGATAGAAGATAGCACTAATGCTTAATTCCATCATTCATGCGACTTCGCACTATATATATGCCCGCCGGTAAACACGTACTGCCGGGCCAGTTGCCGTTCGCATTGTCCAACAAGGATTTCTTGTAGCGAGGTGCTGCCTGAAAATGATCGCATCCAGAACTCCAGAATAGCAAAGAGAATACAAATGCGGCGACCAGATCCCTCAACCCCAGCAGCCACCATCGATCACAATTATCAGTGATCCTTCAGCTTCTCCAATCGGCAGACGCACGTAACCGCGCCTATATCCTTCTCCAGCCAGCAACTTGTTCGCCGGGGCTCCCGCGACCCGAAACATTGCAGACCGCCTATCACGGAGTCGCCGTTCATTCCAAGACATCATTATAGCCACGGTGTCTGAAAGATAACCTTTTAGAGCAGCGGTTCGATACTAGAGATGGATTCTTTTCCTTGAGCTTCCTATTCGTACTCCGTTGGTATCATTGCCCGCGTCCCGCTTGACGCGCGGCGGAAGAGTCACAACCATGGATCTCCGCTCCATCATCCATTCCGATGGGCCAAGCACAACGACATCCACATCTACTGCCAAATCGCCGTCGACATTGAACACCTACCCTCAGTTCGGAGCACAAGCCGATCCCTCCGCTCAAAGCTCATATACCGCTTCTTCACCGGGCCCAGGGGGTTACGCCGGAAGGCCACAGCCACCACCTCTTCAACCTCCAACTCCAGGTACTGCAGGTGGACTGCCTTCATCGGCGACGCTTCAGTCTCCTTATCAACATACTCCTTCTACGGCAATAGGGGGTGGATCATATCCGTTTCCTAGAGCGGGGCAGCAGAGTCCACCTCCGCGGGGTCCGGGTTATACAGATTCGGCGGGTTCGGGATATGGAACTCACCAACCCTATAGCCATGGTGCCTCTTCACCGTTTAATCCGCCAGCTACTACGCCTGGCGGAAGCTACTCATATGGCTACAATCAGCCTCCACAATCGCCGCACTCTACGGTGACTCCGCTTTCTGCTCAGAGCCAAACTCCGTTCCCGCATCGAGAAAGCCCGGTCTCTTCTACAGGACCTCCTCAGTACTCACGCCAGGAATCATATTTCAATCAGCAATCACAAGCTCCAACCCCGCTTGGGCCACCGCTGTTTCACAGGGCAAGTGATGGGAACCAAAACAAAGCCCAAAGTCCATTCACCCATGAAAGAACTACATCTGGAAGTTCATTCACTGGACAAAGAATCAGCGCTTTGTCACCGAGCCCTATGAGTCCTGGAGTATCTACAAATACGGTTAATTCTGTAGGCGCTTATCAGCCAGCACAATCTCCTTTGACAGAGAGGGAGAGGGACAGAGAATACGGGGCTCAGAGGGAACGGGAGCGTAGTATTAGCGTCAGTCCTAAGACCGTGAAAGCTCCGAGTCTCAGTCATCACGGTTCTACCGACTCGAGATACAATGGACATGACTCTTGGGATGGTGGACAGGTGACACCCGCCAAAAGGAAACAGACAGACGAATCTGTATATCACCCGAGCAACAACCACTCAACAGACATTTCCCGACACTACGCCGACCCATCGAAATCAGTGTCTTCAATCTCTTCAGTTCGGTCTCTTATGAACGGTTCTACTTCCTCTCAGTCTGCCGAGACTTCACAGGCCCCTGACGTGCTTGTGAAGGGTGAAGGAAATGACACCCTTCTGAGTCGGGAGACGAACTTGCGAACAGCGTTTCCTCCTCAAAGCACAGTAGATACTGAGCGTCCGTCGTCAAGGGACAGGCCACTGTCTGCTACGCCTTCCATGACGCCTACTCACTACCCGTCCGCATCTCCGCAACCCCAGTCAAGTGACCGAGCGTCGAGCACACAGTCTCCAGCACAAGCCGCCATGCTTAATCAGCCTCCTTCAAGGCAACCCCCGAATCACAGTACAGCAATAAAAAGAGAAGGCGACAATAACCAACCAGCGGCGACTTCGCCCCATCAACCTGCCAAAAAGAAACCAAGATATGACGAGCCTCCGCTCTGGGCCCGTAAGGCTAGTCGGGGATCGAGTTCCAGCGCTCTGTTGCCAAACAAAAGGCCAAATAGTAATCATTCGAGCAGTCATCCGGCAAAGCAGGAACAGAAACCTGCAGCAGCTCAAAGCTCGAGCTTGCCTCCAGTAAAGGAAGAAAGCAATGGTCTCACTGGTGGCGGCGCTCCCAACGTGGCCTTACCGCGACCTCAAGCAGTTCTTGGGGACAAGGGCCCGTTGGGACCATGTGAGCCCAGTATCACCAATGTCACGCCATATGAAGAGGTCACGCGAGTTATTTCAGACTTTCTCTTCACGGAAGTAGTTGAACGGTCAGATGTTGGGATGGGAGCACCGGGCGTCCCTCCTTCGCAACATGCCCAGATCGAGATCGAGGCTAAACTGGGCCATATCGTTGATAAGAACACAAATGACCGACTCCGATTACCTGTGTTGACCGAGACGGTACTCAGCAAAGCAGCGGATTTGCGAATCGCGTTTGAGAGTTCAATGACCGAGGTAAGCTTCCAAAAGACCACTGGTAGAGTCCAGCCATTAATGTTTGTCTCTCTGCAGTCCCAACATCGGACTCTGAATGAGTTCCTCAACAAATCCTTGATCAACTCACAACCAGCGAAACCTACTCCACAAAGCCCTGCGGGTGATGGCCCAGCTCGGCCTCGTATACCGATGTCTTATGTTCACACACGTGAGCGTGATTCATTCTTTGAGCTCTCCCCCAACATCATACATACACTTCCACCATCGATCCGCCAACAGATCAACCCAAGGCACAAGCTCAAAGTACGCGTCACCACGGACCAGAAGACCGGCAATGTACTCGCCAAGATCATCAAGGTTCGCATAGCCGACTTGGATGTGTACAGTCCGCGTACCGCATTCGACTGGCGTGTGAGCATCAACCTTGAAATGAATTATGAAGGCGAGATCGATGGCTTGATCGAGTCACATGAAGGTGGACGAAGGAATGACCGCAATAAGGATCGTATGAGTTATCGCCATTTGGCGTATCAGATCGATCTTACTCAGGTTACTCCTGCAGATGTAAGCCTCTCAATGTTCCGTTCTCGGCTTTTGTGTGATCCGATTGCTGACCCAAAATAGGCCACGGCGAAAACGGTGAAAGAACATGAACTCGAGGTCGAAGTCGACGCTGCAGAGGTGCGGCGTCAAGGAATACTGGCAAAGACGGGCCAGATAACGCAGTACGAGGACTTGGTTCGTGGATTCGTGGACAATGTTCGTGTGCTGGCCAGAGTGGTGAATCCCATTGAGCACCGATAGGAAGCATAGTCCGATCCGTCTCGCTTTCTGGCGTTGCACGCATGCTAAGCGTATACGTATACCATTTTCTGTCCTGCGTCGCCATAGTCGATGCTTTCGGTAGTCGTAACGTTGGACGACTCCCAAGAGCATATTAATCATATCTTGATCGATCATTTCGAACGCGTCGCAATACGAGTGTCTACCTCACTTCTGCATCGTCTGTTCTCACTGTATAGCCCCTGGCGATGCCGCTTCTCCCTTGTTCCATGACTGCCCCCTTTTCTCCTTCTTCTTCATACGCAATAACGAAGTCACTGCCTAAGCCTCTCCATGTCCGTTTTGAGCGCAAGAATTCTGCCCCTGGAGAGACTTCGCCGCCCACAGATGCAAGTGCAGTCGGTCCACGCCGAGTAAGCGCGCTTGATGACGTTGGAACAGAGCCGTCGGCCGCAGAGATTGGAGCCCGAGTATGATTGGAGGCAGCGGCACGCAGTGGGCGAGAATGTGATACGTATCGCCCGGTACGAAGGTCGAACTCGGGAGGTGCAGATTCTTCGTCAGACTCATACATAGCATCGTTGCCATCTTCTTTCGTTCCTGCAGTCTCTTCTACGGTAGCACCGTTCACGGCACCAGCGTCTTCCGAGTCTTTGGGTTTTCTATCCAACAACCCTTGGAAATCCGCCCTCCACTCACCCGACCAGACCCTTTCTTCATCGCCCATAAGCGCCAACTCCAGCTCAAAGGGTGTAAGGACTGGCTTCCAGAACTCTTTGTTTTCTAGTAAGCTACTTTCCCAGCAGCCTACAACGACCCATCCATCAACCTCGGCAAAATTGGCTATTTTTGCTGCATTGACCTTGCCGACAACAAACGTATAGGACTTCTTCCCAGCCTGACGGATGATGTTCTGAAGGTGGGTGGCAATGTGTTGATAGTTGGCGACGGACAGCGTGTTGATGAGGATGCCGAAAACAGAGGCGCTGGAAAGGGAGGTCAGGAGGGCGTAACGTCGCCGTAGGGAGAGAGAGGTCCGTGCGAGGATAGAGGTAGGTTGACCTCCTGTGTTGGTGGAAGAGACCGGATAGACATGAATACTCGAGAGGCGCGATGAAAGTGTGAGTAATAGAGCAGTTGGAGGGTCTGCAATGTGAAAGAGGGCATAGGATGACAGTGAATCAGGGTCCTGAGCGACAGACTCTGGTACTGTGCGATTAGGCAAGAGAGAAGATGGGTTGTGAATCAGCTCTGTAGGATAGATATTGGTGTATCCTTCGCCCTCGAGGATTTTGTGGACAGTAGGTATATGTGCAGCATAGGGCACGTCGGCCATAAGTATGATATTCTGTGAACGGTCCCGATATGTCTCTTTGAAGACTTGGACCAAAGGATCCAGAGGTAGTGGAGGGTTGGTGAATACGTAAATGACCGGAAGACGAGCTGTTGGAGATAGGCATGAGCGTCCATAGTGTACGACCACTTCTGCATCAACATGCTCCGCGGCGATCTCGTCCACACAACATGCACCATATGAGGTATCTCCCAGTATAGAAAGCTTTGTGGTCTCTTCCGTGGCTCCAGGCTCGTCTATGCCCATCTTCGCAGCCTTTTCGATCACTTTATCAACCGACGCATTGGCTCCATCTGTGTTGCCCGAGCTGACCTCCTCTTGCGCTGTACCATTTGTCTTGGGCTTGTCCTTTAGCCTTCGAGTCAACGCTTCGAACACTCTAGGCGCATCCACAAGCATATGATCGGGAAATTGCAAGGCTATTCTTCGCCATTTTGACCGTCTGATCTCTCTGATCGTCCGTTCAATCTCGTAGGTCGCATATAACTCCTCATCCGAAAGCTTCCTGGCAGGTTGCTCGACTGGAGGCGTGGGGTCCTCGAAGATATGAGTGTCGGGGGTTGAGAGAGCGGGAGCACCTTGCAGTGCTCCAGCCATAGTCGTGACTTGAAGCTCAACAGCTTCTGACCCGTAAATTGAGAAATTCTTTCGGACCGAGGCCTGAGGAAGGAGCTGACAGGGTGAAGGCTGAGAAAATAATGAATGCTCGGATTTGCTGTAAGCGGAAAGCACTGCATGTGATTGGCCTACCGGAGAAACATTGAACCGTTTTGCATCCTCCGCTCCAGGCATTGTCCCATTCGCCGAAACATGCGATGCGGAGGAGGATTCCTCGAGTAACAACCTTCTTATATACGACCTTAAGAAGCTTCGGAGCACAAGATGGCTACATCCGAAAGTCCAATTTCGCCGGAAGAACTGAAAAGCCTGGAACAGACACGGCATCGCCTTTACCAACTCACCAATTCCCTCCAATCGCTCCAGACCCAACTCCTCACTACCGAGCTTCTACCACCTCCGTGAGTCCTTGATTCGCGCGGTATCCCGCAGTCCAGCACTGACTATCGAACATAGGTCAAGTCTTCAATCCCGCTTATCAGTTCTGAGCACCATTCTCAGCGGCCTGGCCACGCAGCTTGACAATGCTCAACCCACTCTGTCCTCTCTCGTCGCCCATCCGTCGCCCGCAGTCTTCCTCGGGCGTGACGCGGAGAAAGAAGGCATCCTTGGGCAGTTGTTGCGCAAGAAGCTCGAGCCTCGGGTAGAAGACTGGATGGACAAAGCACGAGCAATTGCCAAAGCAGAGCCAGGCGCTGGTGACAAGGAAAGCGCTGGGCTGGATACGGATCAGCTGAAGGAGCTGTGGGAATGGGCCGGCCCTAGGGCTAATGCAGAAGCTAGGGAGAGGGAGTGGGAGGATGAATTTACGAAAGAGGAGCGAGATGCAGGGGTGGAGAATGTGGCCACTGGGTTGAAGCGGAACTTGAATGACGAGGATGAAGACGAAAGCGAAGATGAGGAAGGCGATCAGGAGATGCAAGATGCCTCAGAAGGAGGTCCCTCAAGGGAGAAAGAGCCAGTGATACCACTCAATGAGATGTTGCGATTCTTGAGCACAGGTTCCTTCAGACCGAGGACTAGCTGGACAGGGTGAGACTGATTTTGAGTTTCGGCGTTGGCATGACAGGTCTGCATATGATACCCAAATGTATTTGCAGGATATCTTAGCTCCTGGTGGAATGACAACTCTTGGAGTTTTAGGGGTCGTTGACATACGAGCATTTGCAATTCAGAAGCTTGCTAACTAGCGTCCCAAAAAAAAGACGCCTGTACTTCTATCCTCGTCTCCTAGTTGTTGGAGTCTTGCTCTTCGAGGGAGACGTCCCTGTAGTAGATCCCATGGCAATCTCTTTGGCCTGCTTTGCCTTACCCTTGGCCTTCTTCTCGATCGGAGCCGATTTGCTCGCTGGGCTGTTCCAGTAATAGACCATCTGTCCCGCGAGGATAACATTCAAGCTTGCAGCAGCAATGACACTGTAGAGTAAGGTCTTGTCGTCAACTTCTTGGAAGGTGGTGAAGACGCGAGCAAGAGAACCAAAGAGATAGTTGAACACCTAGAGAGGGATTAGCGCCCTAGAATCGGCATGTCAGGCTTTGTTGCGAGGAAAACATACCGCGAACGCGCTCAGCTGCCCTGTGCCACCTTGCTGGAAGATGGCGACAATCTGCGGGAGTTTACTTGCAACCGCCAATCCACCCGCTCCCGCTTGCAGGTAGTTCAAGGCAGTATCGTCCACTATGCCCTCATTGAAGAGTGCATAGACCACAGTTGCCAGTCCGGCAATGAAAGCCCCGGCCGCTGCACTCTTTCCAGTATAATGCAGTATGAGACTGGCGATGACGGCGTTCTGAACAGAAATCAAGGCGATCTCTCCAAATGTCCCGAAAGGATAACCTCGGCGGACATTGTATGCGAGCGTTATGAGATGTCCTGAAATCTCAAGCAGATATGAAAGGAAGCTAAGACCCTCTGCGGAGTGAGAGGAGACGAGCTTGATGATCTGTGGGACCTTGATGATGCCAGAAACGGTGATGATGCCGATGCCAAGAGCGCGAGAGACAGCAGTCTTCAAGCATTCGACATTACTGATATCAATGTTGAGAAGGAGAGATCGATGGCATTCTTCGCCCAACAGCGAGACGGCCAGGTCGTGGATCTGTTTGGGGAGAGCGTGTGTAAGCTGTTGGAGATGGGGGCGCACGGCATCCATTGCGTGGAAGGTTGGATATACAGATCAATTAGACAGATCCTGAACGAGAAGCAGTAATTCAAGGGAAAGATTATTATTATAAAAGATAGAGTGGAGGGGTGTTGAAGGCAAAACCAAAGATTCGAATTAATGACAGCTATGCGATCTGGGGATGGACTCGAGTCGCGTTCTCGTGTGTCTAGCAAGGCGAGAAGGGATTAGGCCGATGGCCGATGATCGCTAGCGCCAATCACCTTCGGGCAATTCCTGAACCTCTTGGAGCTGCTTCGATCCGGTCATACCACACACCACCTTGACAGCTCCAGGCAAAGCCACTCGGTGTCCACGACGGCGGACCTGCAATGGTCACAATGCTCGGAACGAGCTCTTTTCGGGCGATTGCCAATGGGTCATCATCCGCAGAGGCTGTCTGTCTGCGATGTCTGCTCCGGCTGTCACGCCAGACTCTACGGCCCGCAAGACAAACGCCTTTCTCGACCTCGTCTCGGCTTCGAGGGGCAATTGCCAGCTCTGCGCCGCCAAATAGTCTTTTCAGAAAGGAATACTTCTCAGGGAATGAGCTTTTAAGCGCTTCGAGAAAGGTCGCTAGCAGAGGTGCATACAGAAACACTTCGTCCAGGTCGAGCTCAGCCGCGGAAGCATCCATTGGAGGACAAGGGCGAAAGGATAATGAGACCGTTGCTGCCCAGGCAGAGACAAGTGTCCAAGGGGAGTTACCACATCGTCGAAGGAAGCGATTACGAGAAGAAGCCCTTGCGGCTGCAAGGGCAGAGAACTCAGCGACCTCCGCCGACAACCCCGCAATCCCCCTCGACGCATCCAGTCAGCTCTCCAGCCTCTCCTCCTCTCTGCCCGCAAACTCCCTTCGACGACGTCTCACAACCTATCTATCCCTCTCCAAGCCACGACTCACCTTTCTCATCGTCCTCACAACCACCACCGCCTACAGTTTATATCCCGTCCCGGACGTTCTGCTCCCATCAGCAACATCTTCTCCATCCCTCAGTCCGCTTACCCTCCTCTTCCTCACCACCGGCACCACCCTTTCTTCCGCATGCGCCAATGCTCTCAACATGCTCTTCGAGCCGTCCTACGACGCCAAGATGTCACGGACCCGGAACCGGCCTCTAGTCCGCAAACTCATTTCCCCGCGCGGTGCTCTGCTCTTCGCCGTCTTCATCGGCGCCGCAGGCCTAGGCGCACTCTACTACGGTGTCAACCCTACAGTCTGCTTCCTCGGCGCACTGAATATCTTCCTCTACGCAGGCTGCTACACGCCCTTGAAGCGCATCACCGTCGCCAACACCTGGGTCGGCGCCATCGTCGGCGGCATCCCTCCGCTCATGGGTTGGGCCGCCGCAGCAGGACAGAGCGCTTCGGGTGCCGGCGACTGGAAAGAGCTACTCTTCGGCCCGAACAGTGCCGGCGGCTGGCTCGTCGCCGCTCTACTCTTCGCGTGGCAGTTTCCGCACTTCAACGCGCTGTCATGGGCCATCCGGAACGAGTACAAAGACGCCGGATACAGGATGCTGTGCTGGGTCAATCCCGCGCGGAACGGGCGCGTAGCACTACGCTACGCGCTGGCCATGTTCCCTATCTGCATAGGGCTGAGCGTCGTGGGCGTGACGGACTGGGGATTTATCTTCACCAGCAGCCTCGTCAATGGCTGGATGGTGCGTGAGGCGTGGCGCTTCTGGAAGAACGAGGGCAAGGCCGGCACGGCGAGAGGCCTGTTCTGGGCGAGTGTTTGGCATCTGCCCGTCGTGATGGTGCTGGCCATGGTGCAGAAGAAGGGCTTGTGGCAGAGGATCTGGCGCAGCATATTTGGTGAGCCTGAGGAGCTGTATGAAGATGAGATGGAAGACGAGGTCGATGAGCAGGAAATGGTCCTCAAGGGCGAGGGGCAGAGAAATGGTGTCAAATTGCCTGTATGATTACGAGTCAGGAAAGGGGTATGTATAGTGGGATAGGGATAGAACATCCGGCTCGGACATCTCCCATTATGTCATTGTAGTAAAAACACTATTGTCAGACGCTGCTGCTGCGCTTTTGGCGTTGTATCTTGTGATCATAGACAAAATGGAAAGAGGAAGGAAACCTAGTACATCGCAGTCTAGTATGTGCCTCTTCTTTCCGCTTCCGTGCGGGGTATTCCCTTCCGTACCATATCCCATCAACGCCTGTGTATAACCCTGAATGCAGCTGTGTCTGGATCCATCGCAGCGAGCTCGTCCATCCTGTGATGCCTCTATCAATATTGACAGGACAAAGATGTATACTAGAATCGTAGAAGGAGTATTAAAGGAAAGATCAAAGGACTGGAGCGCGCCCCGCGCATGATTTCAGTGGAAACGAATGTCCTATGCCCAACGCCGAAACCCAATCTCCAGCCGGCCAAAAAAAAATCCTGTCCGGCAAACCATCATCTCATCAATCAAGTAAAATTCGTCTCGAGCGTCCACAATTTTGGTATTTCAAGATAACCGTCTCTTAATACATATCATGTTCCGCAATGCTCTTTCCAAAAGCCAATTGGCCCAACTTGATTCCCTTCTGACCCAGGCTCCCTTGTTTTGCTTTCTTCGAAGGTTCGTTGCCCTTAGACGGAGATGTAGCTGAGCCAGGCGACGACTTCCCAAAAGACATGGTCGCCCTCTTCCGGCGTAGCATACCCCTTGTCCCGGAAAGGTCTTGCGGATCGACGCGATGTTTCCGGCCGGGGCTAGTAGCCACTGCAGCCGGGACGCTTCGGATCTGTTTCGTATTCTTATCTGTGTTGTTCGTTGCCATGGAAGGCGGAGTGATTTTATTCCAGCCTTTGTGGAACAGGCGCTTATATTTTGCTTCCGGGCCTTCAGAGCCATCTGTTGCATGCGCTTGGTCTGCATGCGGCATGTGATGCTCTACAGATGTACTTTTGAGAGAACTCGGGAGGGAGGGATGTGGCGGAAGTTCTCGAGGGCCTGGGCTCCCTGCACCGGGCGAGAGAGCTCGTGCACTTCTCAGTCCGGAGGGAGCAAGGCCCTGGCCACGGCCGCGGCTGGTCGGCCGGTGTGCATCGTCAAAGGGGTTGGTGGTGAGGTTAAAGAGTGGAGGGGAGGGCGTTGCGGGTTGTGAGGCTGAAGGGAAGAGATTGCGGGGAAGGGGAGCGGAGGTAAATAGCCCGGCGCCGGGAGGAGAGGGTAATTCGGTGGCAGACGATTCGCCGCCAGAAGATTCAGCATCCTCGTCCGAGGAGAGCGCCGTATTCGAGGTATCCCCGCCTGAGGAGAGTATGTCATTGAGCGCGAAACGAGGGGAGGATGGTGATGCCGGTGGCGTGTTCTCTCCAAGCCTAATTCGGGGTACCACAGGGAGGACACCTCTGGTAGGCGTAGTGGGTCCGGTCTTGTACGGGGAGGTGAAGCTGCGAGAGCTGGTAGGGCGGACACGATCCGGAGTAGAGGACACGCTCAAGTGGGAACTCCGACGTTGATGACGGCGCCCAGCGCTCCCACGACTACCGTCGAGACTGACCAAACTGAGGCGCTTTGCTGCTGCTTCCAGACCACCAGGCCTAAGACTGAGACCGGGTGCCTTGGTAAAAACCACACGGGCACGTAATTGCTGTACGACGTCATCTAGAGCAAGCTCCACAGCGCAATGATTCCGAATCCTTGTCATCTTCGGCCACGTTGCTCTTTCACCTGCAAGACAAGACTGAAGCATGAACTCGGTTGTAGGATTTTTCAGAATCCGGGGCAAGTGCGTAAACGAAATCTCAGGAAGGATTGTGATGTCCCCGGAATACTTTTGACTGAGTACCGATCTTGCTTTTGTCATCGTGTGCGGGAAAATACCCAGTTCTGATAGGAAATGCATCCGATGCAATAGTTCCCCGGTAGCAAGTCTTGTTAATGTTTCACCCCATCCTGGCCCTGTTTGACCATTAGATTCACCGAAATGGGAACCAGTCGCCATATCCTGCTCTTCCTTGGAGAGAAATGGCACGACATGAGGATTGACTTGTGAAACAATGAAATGGTTCACATTGAACAATTCAGCCAGACGAGCCATTGGCAAATCATTATCGACTGATCCATCCATGTATCGCTGACCGGATGGATTCCAAGGAACAGCATTTCCGGTCTTTGGATCTTTCGCTAGGAGATCAGCGCTGGAGAACAGTAGAGGGACGGAACAAGAAGCGGCCCTAAAAAAGTCAGTCACTGGTCTGGTAGATATCGGCAGAGACCTCACACTGCAGACCAAATGATCACATTTGGTGCTGTGACATAGTTCAATAGTCTGGGTTGCTCATAGAGACTGGCGCTGGAAACGCAGATATTCAAAATCCGTCTCGTTCGATTGTAAGCTTCTTGAAAGGTCATGTCACCCATGAGTTGTCTCATGACTCTTGTAAGATGGGATATATCAATCCAAGCTCCCTCTTTCAAAAATCTAGCAAGCCGAGTCAATATGCTTTCTTCCTCTCCATTCTTCTCAAATACAGCAAGATCTCCATAGCAGAAGGTGTCTAGAAGTGCGGGCATCTCTTCATCAGTTCGGGTGCACATGACTGCGCATACGATGCTTCCAGCAGAAGCCCCCGAGACGATTCGTGGCAGTAGCTTCGCCTCGAACAATGTCTTCAAAACGCCGATATGGCTCATGCCATATGTCGCATCTCCAGAAAGAAGTAACGCGCTCCTTCCGAACGCCTGCCGTGCTTGTAACATCTGTTCCAGCAGATGTCTCGGTTCCGGGCCCTGACTCCCTTGCCTATCCGAAATCTCCAGCAAAGCCTTCAAAGTATCCAACGCCGATGTAATGTACCGTTCAATCAAAGTCTTCGTACCGGTATGTGAATGTTGATACAGCTTGACGTTCCCCATGTCTCCTAATCCTCGGCTCAACGACGTCCGGATGAGGAACAGCATCTTATTTACGTCGCAACTGATGCGTGCATCATCCAGCTCCTGCAAGCGCGCCTTTACAAGCGCAGCGTCGTACTCTGGCGAGTCGTCGATGGTCTTCCACGCATTGTTTGCTTCCAGCAAATCCAGTTCCGTCGCAGCTGAGAGCCAATCACTGTACGTCTCCGCCTTCTTCAGTTTCAAGTACAACACTTGCTTTTTACTCTCGATCATCTGCCTTTCGGTTCTATCCTGTAAAGCAAAGCCATCACTTGTCCAGGATCCAAGGACTGACTCGACGGCATCTGCTGGCAGGCGTATCAGGCGAGCCAAAGACGATTGTTTTCTGAGGGCGCCAGATCCTGTGGGCCATTCGGAGCCTGGCGCATGTCGGCCTGAAAGGTGTTCCTTGCTAGTATTGCGGCTGGCCTTTGGCAGCGTGCCACCATACAGCAGCGTCGCGTCTTGTAAGAAGGACATTATCACCGGAGACCAGACGCCATATGCAGTCCGAGTCTAGCCTTGACGTAGTATGCTCTCATCAGGTCGCGCCTGGGTTATAAAGACGACGCCTTGCTGACTTCCCAGTCGCTAGAGTACATAGCTCCGTAGAGACGCAAGAAGACGGTTGAGTGAAGGCGGTGATATGTTCTTGGTGGTATGACGGGAATATCCAGTTTAAATGCTATGCCGAGTGGATGGATCGACGTAGGTGTGAGAGTTGCTGGTGATTGTACAGGTACTTGGCGATCGTAGCCGTAATTGTACTCCAGTACTTGTCTCAGCCAGCCTGGAGTTCCTGATTTCCCGGAGCGGCGGTGACGATCGCGCTCGATCATTGATTGGGACTTGGCGGTGGGAGCAAGCCCAAAAGGGATGGGCCGGCCAACCAGAAGCGGCCGCTACCGATGCGTCTGGACTTTGTTGAGCCTGTCACTAGCAGCCACGCAGCAGTTGGGTCCAGCTAATCATGAGGTCTCTTGGTCCAGTGGACTCTTCCAAGAAGTCGAGTCGTGACTGCCCAAATGCCCGTTAAAATGATAGATGGCAATGTCGGCAATACTGCACACAACTTTTACTCTCTGTATATTCGTGATTGGAAGAGTTATTCATAAGGTAGACATGAGTGAAATGGACAGAGTAGACTGCTTTGTACCGAGTACAAATACATCGGTAAGTCACTCGGCTTTCCCCACATGCGATCCACACCGGTCCATTCTTAAAGTCGGCAATCTGAGCACCAAAACTCAAATGGACAGTCGAAAAGTTCAGGTACAGTACGAAGAACTGCTCGATGAAGCAGGAGGTAAGATTACATCTGCATCTCCATCTACCTTCGCAGGAACAATAGTACTCAGTCTATGCCCTCTTTCCGGGTATGAGTACAGAGACTGCGAATTGTTCGCGAAGCGCGTCTACGAAACAAACCCGTCGCGAAATTTTCAAGCATCACGCGGACGGACCCCATTCCCGCCATCTTAGTTCGGCAATTTGAGGTTGTCAACAAAACGCCCTCGAATCCGGGGATAGTGTGGGGTCGCAACGGTTGGATTATTTGGCTCATCTTACTTACCTTATTGGATAGTCACACGGCCCCTTCTTCCCTGTCTGATTGAAGCTGCGGATAACAATGACCGCCCGGTAGGGAGCACTATCCGCACCAAGCGGTCAGCATCGGGTCATGCTCCCCCATGCTCAGCTCCATTCCGCCTTTACAAAACTGGCTGACCCCATCTTCTGACCTCTCTTACTACGCGTGACAGCGGGAATAGAGTTAGTAGCCTCGTTATCCCTTGTTTCGCATGTCTCCAGTTCTAGTGACTGTGTGTCTGGCCCCCGCGCTGATGTTGACTGACACGGATCTCCTTGTGCTCCGCGGCGCGGAACAGAAGGATAATCGGTCACTAGGCGGAAGCTTAGGTGCCTTGGTACGCAAGGTGAGTCAGAGAGCGGTCAGTCAGACTACAACGCCCTTCACCTTGAAGATGATGTATCGTCAAACCTGCCCTCAAGAGGTGTTATCCACAGAATCGACGCGGCCAGCAACGCGCTGTAGCCACTCGGCGATGCCCTGCCGTAACTGTTCTGCTACGCCCGGCTCATTCCAGAAATGACCTGCGCCCTGTACTTCCACAGCAGCAAAGCTCCCCCCTGATCTTTGTCTAAATTCTTCGGCCCATTTTCTTAACTTTTTGACAGAAGTGAAGGTGTCACGGTCGCCGAAAATGGCCAGGGTATCATGCTCAACAAGCTTCTGCTCTTCTTCATTCGATCGCTGCGTCACGGACAGTCCAGAGAAGAGGGTCGTGAAGTGAGAGATTGGCGGCAAAAGCGGACTGACAAGCAGGTACGCCGGCATCAGTTCCGAAAGGTCAAACGTGCCATCGCCTCCCAATCCATGGGAATGTTTGTCCTCATCGCCGCCCTCCCATCTACTTTTTCCTCCTCTACTGGCAGCGAACCTCATCCTTATAGAGTCGAAGCTCTTTCTTTTCCGGCTATAGCTGCTTGACCTTCTCATCCCGGACTCGGATTCTTCACCGCCCACCACCATCGACGTGGATGTAATGCGCACATGCTGTGGAGAGGTCCCACTATGCAGACGCTTCACTTCTTCCTTGTGCCATTGGCTCGCGAGCTTGCAAGCTCTGAGAAGGATCTCCAGCGTGGCAGAGCCTGCGTTATGGCTGTTGAACCGGGATATGATGGTTGACAAGGACGGAAGGCGACTAGTTATTAATGAACCGTAAGAGTAACCGGCAAAAAGAAGCATGGACCTCCAATGCGGTTTGGCGGCCCTCACCGGGCTTAGAAGCCCATCGGACGACGTATAAGGGCTTTCGACCGGAGGTTCGTCGCCAAACAGCTCATCCAGCTCGTACATATAACGGATGAGAAAGCCCGTCACGGACATGTAATCGCCCAATTCGCCTTTTCCGGTCCAACTGGTCCGGCCCTTGGATGACCCAGCACCTCTGCAGTCGGTCAGTACCTTCACGCGACTGTCATGGCGCTCGGACGTTTGGTACCTGAAATTGAATGTGACGACTATGAAGCCTTGACGGAGTATCTCCGCCGCAACGAGCTGGACCACAGCGTCATTGTAGGAACCGCCTAACGGCGCATAAGGATGCGCGACAATGGCACCTTTCCTGCTCCGCGAAGATGTGGAGGGCGCAATTGGTCCGTCCGGTGCTGGGTGGTAAACACGGCAATCTAGTGGAAGGTCATCGTGCAAGGACGGGATGGTGAAACTGTAGGTCGGCTCAGGAAGACTCAGCATGGCGGGCTAATATTACTCGCGCCCAGTTCAGCATCCTGTATGCAGAACCGCATAGTAGGGCTGCAACTGATCATGGCATTTTGTGACTGACACGAGCTGAGGCAGGCGCGCGCCTTGGTGGTGTAGCTTCGTACGCTCCCGCCGAAGGAGAGGGAGCATCTTGGCTTGGCGATCCTTACGATGATATCCCACATCAAACTGATAGAGATAGATAAGATCTACAGCATCCTGCCGAGGTAAACAAATTGGCTGTTTACCAGCACAGAAATTGGACCAAACATGACGATGAACCAGCCTCTCAGGATTGAAATACTGAGTACTCATAATTCTTAGACACTACATGAGCCTTGTACCAGTACTGTTCCCGCCAGGTACGTAAAATAAGTATATTGATTATCGATCCGCTCAGGACCATGATAGAAGTATATCTAGTATGACTCTTGGTGGGAGATCAAAAGCTCAGGATCAGGCTCGTCGTCCTCGTCTTCCGATCGGTCCATGAGGTTCTGCGACTCATCCTCCTCCTGGCTCTTTACAGGCCCATTCTCAGGCCGTTGCGAGTTTGAAGAGAATTGGCCACCAGCCGTGGCAATAGGTGTAGCCGGATCCTCTGGAGAAGCCTGCTTATTGAGATCACTCCCCTCTTCGGAGGCATCTAATGCTCCCTGTAGAATCTCTCGCCCCTCCCTAAAAGCTTCCAATTCAGCACCGACACAACAGACGAGTAGCTTCCACCCTCTAGTCTCAGCCAATTTCAGCTTGCTTTCCAACTGTGTGATAACACCATCCATTCGCTGAATGATATCTCTCAAGCCATCTGCAGGAGTAGGCCCGGGATCTTTTCCCTTTCCTGATACTGAGCCGTTTATACGGCGCATTTCAGATCTCAGAGTCTTCTCAAAATCTGTAACCTGTCGGACAACGTCCTCCCACATGACTGCCCCGTCTTCCAAGGCATCTCTCTCCATTTCAGCCCGGCTCCTTTGTGTTGTAAGTGCTTTTTGTACATCATTCCAATGTTCTTTGGCCATATCGAGAGTTCTCCTGCTCGGATGCAGAGATAGGAACGCCGATTCCACCTCAGACCCGCTGCTTGCTACCAAGGGCGGTCGAGCAAGGAAATCCTTCACCTGTCCCTCCACGATTGAGAGAGATTCTTTGTACGAGCTTAGCCTACTCTGTACTGAATTCTCGACCCGTTCCGCCTCACCCAATAAGCCTCGATGCCTCGCTTTCATCTCCATAAGTCTATTCTCCAACTGCATGATTTCCATCTGCAGGTCATCTGCTGCCCTTCGTACATCTGCAGCTCTTGTCCCTTCTTCACCTTTTTCAATCCCCTGTATCTTCTTCCTCAAAGCCTCGGTCTTTGTGTCCCATTGGTCCACTTGCCGTAGTATCCTATCTTGTTGCTGCATTTGGCCTTCCAATACCACCATCTCCTCAGCTTTAACCTCAGCAAGTTGTTGGATAGCTCTAACGATACCCTTCCTCGCTCCACGCAAAGTGACCCTCTTTTTCAGCGGCTGCCGTATAGGTATTGTTCGCTCCCGCCTTGGTGCACTGGAGACTGAGGAGGCCGTTGGGGTGAGACTGCCTTCCGAGACCGTATCATCGAGAGGGCCGCCTGTTAGGCCAGCTACTAGACCTTCACTTTGTGCATCAAGAAGAGTTTGCAGGTCAGCTTGCAGCTGCATCTCTCTTCTGTGCACAACAATGAGTGGATCCTGCTGTAGAGAGCGACTGTTTGGTGCTGAAGACGAGATGTAGCTGCTGGTGACTGCTGGGGGAATGCCGGCAGTGACGTCGCCGGATTGTAGGTTGTCTTCATGCTGCGCAAAAAATGACTGCCCGAATGAGGGTTGGAATATTGATTTGAACGCCATGCTGGCGTTTGTATATTCTTGTCAAGCTGTGGGACTGATTGTATCGGGTCCAGCCAACAGCGCGAAGCTCGAGGTGCTTGGAGGAAGCTGAGCTCCACATGCCCACCTTCCTACGGAAGATGCCGATATTGGAGGTCTCACACAAAGGGATGACTTGTATACAATGCGACGAAAGGTAACACCAAGATTATTCTACGTTGTATCTTGTACAATCTATACGAGGCTCGGCCGCTCGGCCGCGATACATTCGATTCAATGAGCGACTGCCCTATGCGACATCCCCTGCGCTCATGACAGCCCTCTCATACGTTAGATGCAAATCATCCTTAAAACCCCAACGCCCGGCTTGCCGTTCATGCTCTTTCCTGAACTCCTAACTAGGCATTCATGATTAGCTCAGCCATCTATAAAATACACATCCTAAGAAGTGTGTCAGTCCTAGTTCATGTTGACTCCCCAGATACCCCTTCCTCCTGCCACCCCTACCCAATCCCCCAAGTGACCACCGCTTGCACGACTCTGTGGCGCCCAGCTGAGATTATTGACTTCCCATTCACACCGCCAACTCGCTGTCGGAGCTCTTGTGTTGTCAGTGGTGCTCCCCGAATGGCCAGGCGGGGCTCCATTTGACCCGCTTGGAGGTGCAGAAGTGCTTTGGTTGAGAAGGTCCCATATGAGGACAAGCGAGTCGTCTGCACCAGATGCTAGGGTCCCACGTCGCGATGGCGACCACTCTATACAATTGACAGACGCAGCGTGACCCCTAAGCTCGAGCAACGCCTGCCCAGGTTGCCGTACATCTAGGATTCGGATGATATTCGAGTCCTGTGAAAAGGTTGCTAGCAAGTGAGCATCGTGTGGTGATGCTGTTCACATGTCAGAAGCTGCCCACCGTGTTCTTATCAGAATAAACTCACCAGCTAGGCGAAGCAGAGGAGGGGCTGGAGCAATCGTTTGCTGGGTAGCTGAAGGGCTTGAGGCGCCTGGACTTGCCACTAGTTGAAAGAAGATCAGAATTCCGGGCGTATGTAGAGTTTGGAATGTCCCTCACGCTTTTCTATCTTCTCTGAAGGCTCGTATATGATGGTACTGTGCTCAAGGCTTCGTAAGTCGAACATACGAACACTTCCATCAGCCCCACAACTGACAAACACATCCACGCTATTGGCACAGAATCGGACATCAAAGACTTCTTTGTCATGGGCGATAAGTTGTGTCTTTGCCGTTAATGTTGGAATATCCCAGATCGTACATGTGGTATCAATACTTGACGTAATAATCAGACTTGGCGACAGCGTATTCCAGTCAAGCGATGTCAGAGGCGCTGTATGTTCAGGAGACTTGGAGTTTGATAAAAGCGCAAGGGGTGTCAGTTTTTGGGTGGGTTGATCATGGGCTCCAGCTTGCCGTGTAATAGAGTTGCTGGCATTTGTCTGATTTGGTTGGGATGGCAAAGACCACAGCCGCAAGTGGTCACCGGATGTTGCTAGTAGGTCAGTGGATTGTTTTTGCGAAGACGGCGGCTCCCATAACAGTCGGGTTACGGGATATGTCAGTGAAGCTTCAGCAAGTTTGCTGATTTCCAGTCCATTCGGAGGGCCTGTAGATGCTTCCGATGGTGCAATATCTGTGTCCAAGATTTGAATCTGCCTAGTATTAACATCGAAATCGCGGGATTGCGTAAAAGCTTCAGAAGAGTAGAGGAACGAAGATGTTTTCATCACTTACGAAATTATGACCATCTTCAAGATAGCTGCCCATTGCGATCTTTCCAGCACCTCGCCCACCGCTATGTTGATGTACCGGCCACTTGCACCAATCGAGAGCATAGATAGCCCAAGGAGCTAGATAGTTGCTGTTGGTCGGATATACGTGCCCTCCCATGAATGGACTAGTACTTGAAGGACCATCCAGCCCGCTGGACTCCATTCGTGGTCGGATATCTTCAAGCCCGAGCGGAGAGTGTGAGGTGACGTGTGGGCTTTGCGACGGAATATATCTTTGACTGTATGAACCATATCTCGAATCAGGAGTCTCTGGGTATTTCTGTTGATCTAGTCCCGCAGGGCTGGACCTCGAGTATCCGTGAGAGTGATTGAGGGTTGAGGTTCGCGACGGTGTAGAGGGATATTGTTGGGTCTGGGTGTTGATGGTCGGCACTATCGGAGCAGTGTTGGCTGAATGAGGGCCTGGTCTTCCAGGGTTCCCTGGTTGTAACGCGCCTGGAATGCTACCAGGAGTGGACGCCTCAGAGTAGCTTGAGCCATGAGGCGTTGCTTGTTGGAGGCTTATACTGGGTGCTCGGCTGCTCGAATAGTCTTGTGAAGAAGGGTACGATTGCTGCTGTCCCGAGTGTTGATGGGACGCATGTTGGCCCATAGAGGACATATGCAGCTCATCCGGCTGCCGATTGAACGTCTGCGTCCGTCGAGGAGTTTCGTATTGTCGCGTGGAACGGTCTGAGGATGCATTTGCTGGTTGAGAGGGGTTTGTCGCTCCGGGCCCTGGTAAGCCAGAACTAGCTGGTGGTGCAGTATTTCCTGCGCCTGTGACACCTGGCACATTGCCGCTCGCTGGATAGAGTTGATCTGTTCCTGCCGTTGTAGTTCCGGAAGTCGCTACTCGCAGATCTCCAGTAGGAGCTCCTATCGAACCTAGGGCTTGCGCCGCTTGGTAGATGCCCGCGGCGGTCCCTGGAGGGACGTTCTGCGAGGCATTCTGTGGTGCCGCTGCCGACGATGAATGGTGTTGGCCATGGAATGGCATATTAACCACTGTTGCTTGACAGGCGCTGGCAATGCCCGGCGGCGGGGGTTGTCGAGTTCTTGTGGATGAAGAAGGGGATGCTGCCGCTTGCTGGCACCAGGTCGTGTACGATGGCTACAGGTACAGCACCCTGAGTCGCTAAATCGGGTGTCGCCCATTGTTGTTCGAGGCCTTCGTCATGACAAGGCTCAGCATTTCTAGAGACAACTCCGTCCTCATCTACTCAATACTGAACCTCTTTGTGGGCGAAAACCAACGACTGGCTGCCACATTGGCTTCCTCATAAAGGCCCTCTCACAATTCAGCACTGAGAGCAGAAATTACCAGGTTCGATGATGCCATCCGCTCCACCAAAGTACTTGCTGTTGCTTCCCCCACCTGCTGCACCGCCAACATATGCCTCGTTAAAGGCAACATATGGCTCCCCAATCACATCGGTTTTGAAGAGCGTAGCTGCTGCTCCAAATCGGACTTCATCTGCAGCTGTGCTTGAAATAGCTGTTCCGTGTACTCATCTACATTATTCTGCTCATCTTCCTCGAAGTCACTCCTATGATCAAACCCAACGGCTAGTGGCTGGTTTGTACCAGCTATTGAGCGTCATCTGTGGAAAGAATGAAATCGACATTGAAGGCCCAGGCGGTGTCAATGCTCGTGTTCTGTTATTAGCTTATGACAAAACGCAAAGCTATGCATTTGGCGATGATCATCTGCCTTCCATGAGTATAAAGCAAGGGCCTGTGATTGACCTTCCTACACTAGTTCAGTGCAGGAGGAATTGGGAACGTATCTATTCTGTCAATACCAGCAGCGGGGAAGCCATAGTGAAATTCTTCACCAGCCTCTCAGACCGCCTTCCCGGCGAAGCGATCCCCCTAAGTAGGATCGAGAGGGTGACAGGCGGAGTGGAGCTGCTGAGGCATGAGGAAAGGAGTGCGGCCGATATTCAACGGACGGATGCTAGAGAATATCATCACGTCGCCGTTGGAGGAACGTTTGATCATCTTCATGCTGGTCACAAATTACTGCTGACAATGACTGCCTTTCTCGTTGAACCAGTCCGCCAACAGGCAGATCCCCCTAGAAGAATGACTGTGGGTATCACAGGCGATGAGCTGTTGAAGAATAAGAAATATGCAGAATTTCTTGAAAGCTGGGAGCAACGGGAAGAGGATGTTTCAGATTTCATGAGCGCCATCTTAGACTTCCATCCTCAGTCTTCTTGCTCTGTTGAGAGGCTTTCTGAACAAGAACCGAATGGCGTCTCAGTCCACAGAACGTTTGATGGAAGTTTTGTGGTCCAAAATGTCAAGATCGCTGATCCATTTGGACCCACCATTACAGATGAGTCCATAAAAGCTCTTGTGGTATCTGGGGAAACGAGATCGGGTGGGAAAGCCATCAATGACAGAAGAGAAGGAAAAGGATGGCAGCCTCTACATGTCTTCGAAGTCGATGTCCTGGACACAGATGAGGCTCGGGAGGATGAATCCAGTGACAGGTCCTCTACCAAAGAAAGTTTCGACTCGAAAATCAGTAGCACGGCCATCCGACGTCAGAGATACGAAAAAGTCAAGTCTCAAGGGAATTTGCCCCAATGAGAAAATGCACTGTCAGCGGAGGTCACGTACACCTGGTTTCTGTCATTCGCAAGCCGGAACACAGGAGTATGAACAAAGGATAATCGATCGAACGTGTGGTTACACAGTGGTAGAGCCGGAACCTACGACGTGTCTCTCTCACAGATCCCATGTGGTGAGACCAGCGTGTCAGCTGTCATTGAAATCCTACGGTGTCTTTCCTATTCCTGCTTTCGAAGACGGCTTTTCAAACCCGGCGTGATGTGATCCAGCATCATGGGACAACTCAACGAGAGATGACCCGAAACTCAGTGAGCAGGTTCTCAGCTGGTCGGTTTCATGCCTCACCTTTTCCTCGTCATCATCTTCATCATCATTGGAAAGCCATATCGAATGAGAATTAATGAAGCAAGCCCAGGCCAACGCATGAATGACGGTATACAGATTTACAGGCAGGATTCCAATCGAGAAAGCCCATTTCCGTTCATCAAGGCGATGTGACAATCGACGGGACCTGCATTAATAGCCAATAAAGATAGGGGCCCTTGTCACATAAAACCAACCCTGTTCCCAGGTACGGAAGTAGTGGTGTAGAATGGACCCGGGGTCAAGGCCACTTAGATCAAACCGTGGTGGATCTACCCACGTTGCTTTGGCATTGAACAAGTGTGCAAAGCATTCATTGGACGCAAGCTGATGTGTGGTGGTCTTCGGATGCCGGCTGAGAAGCCGGAGCCTGTAGACAGACGACTCCTGAAGATGATACAGGAGCAGAGACGTCGACTACGACAATGACACGCATATGCTGCAACAGCGCCTGCAAACTCGCAAGTTGGCCACGATTCCAGGGAGGGTGGGTTGTCCGGATGGAAGGGCAATTGTTGGCAAAGCGCATGAATCAATGCAACTAACAGTCTCGACCGCAGTAGCCGCATGTAAATGTGTCTGTCTGATTCGTTCGCCTACAACGTCGATAACTCACTGGCAGTGTGGCTCGACCGTCTCTCCGCTTCCAAGCTCACCACTCGTACGACGGATTGCACCTCCTCATTTGACGGCACCTGAACATCTACAGGGTCCTCTTATGGCCTTCCTGCACCTTTAGCGCCTGCCAGCCAGGGTGTTCCCGCGTGCGCATCCTTGGATTCGGGCTCGGAAAAGGTCATGTGATTTGTACATGGCCAATGGACGGTGAAGCCTGAAGGTGACCATCTTCTAAAGCAGACAACTGCATGAGTGGCTCCAGCCAACGTGCGTCTGGCTTCTGACGCACAACACAGTCTCAGGAAAATAGCGCAGAGGTTGTCTCTTCCCGTCGTACTTCCAGTTGTCAATGATGTCGCTGGCGCTCAGCTCTCACCGGGTTGGTCCGTGTCTCATACCGCCGTCGATCCGGAATATGCTCTGTATCTATATTACGATCTTGATAATTGATGGTCCTCATGCTCACGACAGTGTATCATTCATTCAATTTTTTCTGCCCAAGGCAAATTTCAGTAATTGTCACCTTCTGCTTTGGATCATCTCCGCTGGATCACTCATCGTGACGGCTTCGCCGCTGTCGTCCATGCACTCGAATTCAGGACAGCCATGATGGCAGAGTTCCATGAAAAGGCATCCAGTACAAGGGTGGCAAACACAGATGACATCCTCAGAGAAATCTTGGACCACATAGCCGCAGATCCTGACAGATCCATCAGTGTTGATCGGAGAGCTTATCTCTCTGTAGAGAGCTTTCGTCCTCCTAGTCCTCCAGCTCCGTCTCAAGTAGAAGCCTTGGCCAGCTTTCGACTCACATGCAGGAGATTTGCTCGTCTGGCCATTCCTCATCAGTTTGGAAGGATCACGACAAGGTTCTCCAAGAAAGGATTCAGAAGGCTCGATGGGATCGCTGCCACACCGCACATTGCGAGCGAAGTAAAGAAGTTCAGTTAT
This sequence comes from Symbiotaphrina buchneri, assembly GCA_001599915.1. Lineage (NCBI taxonomy): Eukaryota > Fungi > Ascomycota > Symbiotaphrinales > Symbiotaphrinaceae > Symbiotaphrina > Symbiotaphrina buchneri. The sequence goes on from BCIG01000015.1 coordinate 129,506, forward strand.
ATGGTCCCATGCTTCTACAGTGAAGGTGAGAAGTCAGTTGTCGTCCTTCTTCAGGAGCTCATATTACGAGAGCAGATCGGGACAATGTCTTCGGCCTCTTTGAGCAGCACCCGGACGAATTCAGGACCTTGGATGCGATGCATTTCGCAAGCAAAGCTCAGGAACAGTTTGAGTTGGTAAATTCGCAAGACGATCTCCGAGCCATCACCAATGCTATCTCATCCTTCACTTCATTGCAGCATATCCAGATCTTGCGGTTAGTAGACCAACAAGACCGCCAACTCATGGACCACCTACACAATTCTGCAGCAGCCGCCCACTTTGTCTGTCTTGACTGGAGTGGTGCTTGCCTTCATGCCAGCCGTTCGATAGCCCAGGCAGTTAGTGCAGCAAGTTATTCGCCATGCAGCCGTTTTTCCGGCCCTATGACCAGTCCGCAGGCAGCCATAGTGCTACAAGCGCAAGGGTCGGTTGGAACCTACATTCCAGATCTCGCGAAAAGACTCACTTGTCTCGAGTTACACTTTGACGATCATGTCGACTTGGACGCAAAAATGCTCCAGATAGCTCCTTCATTCAAGCTGGTCTTCGAGGCTGCTACCCGCTTGCAAGCCGTACATGTTGGCTTCCCGTCAAGGTGTCCACTGTCCCTACCACTCGAGACGATCTTCCATCATGTCCAGTGGGATTGCTTACGAGCATTTGGTATCCAGGCCTGGCGCCTCTCTTCAGCTGAAATCATCACGCTTGCGAGGCGTTATAGCAAGACTCTACGAGGATTGCGATTGCGCGATGTGCTGCTCACCGGAGGCAGCATGTGGAAGGACGTCCTTGCAATGCTGAGGACGGAAATGGAACGTTTGGACTGGATCAGCTTACGCAGGGTCGGGTATTCGGATCACTTTGACAGCCTGTGGGCCGGCGTGATTGAGGTTCCTGACGAGATCCCTGGAGGTGCAAGTGACTCGGATGACGAGTCTTTCACATATCTCGGACATCAAGAGGATGCAAGCATGAGCGATGAGATGGAGGAGGACGTAGACTCATCCGATGACGACAGCGATCATTCGGTGGAGGATGATGATCATGGGCCTGAGGCCAACGACATCGCATTGAGCCCAGACACGCCGACCACGCTGCCGTGGTGCAGCTGCGGACGCGATCGCACCGTTAATGTGGAGGATCTCGGCGATAATGGAAGGGAGGTTAGCTATCAACAGCGGAAGATGTGGGAGGGATGGGTCGTAGGGAGTTGTCCGGAGCATAGTTGATGCTGTTGCCCATCAGGGCGTAAGGGTGCACTTACAGGCAGTGCATTAGAAACGTGCTTATTCTGATGACGCTGCCCCGTGAAATATCAATTTGCGTGATCCATCCTGATCGGCAGAAAATGATCACCCTTATAACCGTCTCGACACTGAATCTACTGTCACGCCACGAGATCGCTACAAAAGCAAAAGGTAGATTTGCCATTCCAGTATGGGAAATGTCATAAAGTGAGGTGCTCTGCGAAGCTAATAATATATGATACAACACACAGAGATACTTCATTCACGGCGGGGGCGTTCTTGCTTATCACGTGCCAACCCTTTACCCCTGAGCCATCAAGACCGCTCCCTTTCTTCCTCCATCACTAGCACCAGCGCGGCGTTTCCTCCCCTCCATTTTCAGCCATCCGAGGATATCCCCTAAACTACAAAAGAGCTGCCAAATTGCAACTCTACAAGAAATTTCCCAAGTTGACGTGCACGGCTTTGGCGTTGGTATACGCCTGGATACCGGCCTCGCCCAGCTCGCGGCCAATGCCGGACTGCTTGACGCCTCCGAACGGGATCCGGAAATCGGAGTCGTTCGAGCTGTTGATCCAGACCATCCCTGTGTAGAAGCTCGGGTTAGCATCTGGAATCATCGTGAAAGACTACAAGAGAGTAATTCATTTTTATATTTGTACAAGATAGTACGTAATCTAATTATACCTGGTTGGTTACTATACTTAATATTTCTCTCTTTTAAGTACATACCAGCTTCAATCTTCCTCGCGACGCGGTGCGCGAGCGTGATATCCTTCGTGAAACCGCGCTGCCCAGACCGTACGTCGTGTCATTCGCCCTCTCAATAGCCTCTTCCTCCGTCTTGAACGAGGCAATGACGACGAACGGGCCGAAGATCTCTTCGCGGTAGATCTTCATGTTATCCTTGACGCCTGTGAAGACGGTCGGGGCGATGAAGAAGCCCTTGCCATTGACATCCTTGAAGGCTTCACCGCCCAATTCGAGTTTCGCGCCTTCGCTCTTGCCGGCCTCGATGTACGACAGCACACGCTCGTACTGCGCCTTGGTGACTTGTGGCCCCTGGAAGGTCTCGTCTTTGAAGGGGTCCCCGACCTTGGAGGTGTTCTTGACTTCTTCTTTGAAGAGCGCGATGAACTTGTCGTATACGCCTTCTTGCACGAGGATACGGGATGTGGCGGTGCAGATCTGGCCTTGGTTGCTCATGATACCAATGTGCGCCCATTTGGCGGCATTAGACAGGTCCGCGTCGTCGAAGACAAGAAGTGGTGACTTCCCACCGGTTTCTAGAGTGATGTTCTTCATGTTTATCGCAGCCATTTTCATGATCTCTCGTCCAGTGGCGGTGGAACCGGTAAACGCGATCTTGTCAATTCCCAAGTGCGACGCAATGGCTGCACCGGCTTTACGTCCATAGCCGTTCAAGATGTTGACGACCCCTGGGGGGAAGCCAGCTTCTTTGATTAGGTTGGCCAGGTAAAGGATAGAGAGTGGGGTCTGTTCTGCAGCTTTGATCACGACTGTGTTGCCGGCTGCCAGCGCAGGGCCAAGCTTCCACCCTGCCATGCTCAGGGGGTAGTTCCATGGGATGATCTGACCACAGACACCGATGGGTTCGCGAATGGTATATGCGAATTTGGCAGGAGTCGTATCAATGACTTTTGGGCTTGGATGTCAACGGGTGTTCTCTCAATTCGGAGAGCTGAAATATACATACCTTGGCCATGTAATTTATCCGCCCAGCCCGCGTAATACTTGAGGGTGCTCACCACATCACCAATATCTTCGTTCAACGCAACCTGATATGGCTTGCCTATAAACAGAGTTAGCTCCATATGCAATAGGCTTGTTTCAAATTGACTCACCATTATCCCAGGTCTCAATGGTCGCCAAAGTCTCTGCGTGCTGCTGGACCAGCTCTGCCAGCTTATACATCAGGGCGCCCCTGTCTGTGGTGGGAAGATCCCTCCATTCACCCTTGAAAGCCTTACGGGCAGCTTTCACCGCGTCGTCGACATCTTCTGGACCTGCACCATGCACGGCGCAGATCTCCGACTCGTCTCTAGGGTCGATAATCAGAAACACGGGGCCACTGAATCCAGTATGGAAGAGCATACGTAGGATTTATGGAGACAATCTTGTCTCCGCTTTTGGCAGGCACCCATTCGTTGTTGATGAACAGGCCGGTTGGCTGCGTGTATTTGCGGCCATTGGGGGCTGTGAGCTCGATGGAGAGGTCTGACGACATGGTGGATATGGATTTGCTGAATGATGAGCTCTGGGTAAATCTGCGGGGCAACGGCAAAGTAGCTCTCGAATAACAACAGTGAACAGTAGCTTCAGCAAGTGGTCTTTTGGGGATCAACAACCGACAAGAGAAGAGACGGAAGAGGAGAGGAGAAGGTTGCATCAGCAAACGAAGTAAATAATGTGAAGCCCAAGCATGTCTTGGCCAATTGTTTTCTTCGAGCACATAAAGTTCCCTATGGTATCACATATCAGGGCGGGGTCGAACTGTAGGAGCAAGTCGGGAGCGGGCACTGGCAGCGAATGGGCGATTGCCGATAACGAGCTCGAACAGCTCTGGGCGGATCAACTTGCCTATCCTGCGATAGTTCCCTGGGCAAGTCTCCGCTCGCGCACCGCCCCGACAACAAATTGTTTGAAAAGACTGGACCCTGAGATAGCGATTGTATCCGTAGCCCGCGACGACGGCCCAAGACCGCCATCGCGATAGGTCCAAGCGCCTCCTCCTCCTCCGAAGCCTCAGTGAGCCGTTGGTAACTTGGTCCACCATCCGGACGCTCCAGCGTCAATTCCCAGCATGAGCAATCCGTACAATGCGCTCCGCACCCCGTCTCCTCCCCCAGACGCGCGCATCTCCGGCCCAGCATCCATATCGTACTGGTCCAATGTCTCGGCCACGGTCAATGGCATGCTGGGCGGCTACCCGCAAGTCTCCCGCATCGACCTGCGAGGTTCCCAGACCTTCCTAGCAAAGCTCCAACGGCTGTCTTCGCGGCCGTCCGCACCCTCCAAGATCCTCTCGCGCGGCGTAGACTGCGGGGCAGGCATCGGTCGCGTAACGCTGGGCTTTCTGAGCAAAGTCTGCGAGGTCGTCGATGTCGTTGAGCCGGTTGAGAAGTTCACCGCCAATATCACCGAAGGGCCTGATTTTGCGCCCTTGCGGGACGCGGGCAAGGTCGGCGAGGTCTATAATTTGAGCTTGGCCCAGTGGTCGCCGAGGCACAGATATGACCTGATCTAGAACCAGTGGTGTCTGGGTCACCTAACGGATCGCGAGCTGGTCGAGTATCTTGTGCGGTGTAGAGGTGCCTTGAACGAGGGTGGATGGATAGTAGTAAAGGAGAATATGAGCACGGAGGAGGAAGGAAAGGATATCTACGACGAAGTGGACAGTAGCGTCACACGGTACGTTTAACTGGTGACCTCGTGAGTGAATCCCGCTGACAGGTTCTAGAACCGACCAAAAATTCCGCACGTTGTTTAAAGACGCTGGACTCAAGATCGTCAAGACCGAAGAGCAAATGGGCTTCCCAAAGGAACTATACCCGGTCCGATTCTATGCACTGCAACCTGCAATATCATAGACGTGCGACATCTACAGACCTCACAAGCGGAAGCACAAATGCACTACTTTGTCAATGACAGAACGATTGCTATCTGCAAGCAGTGCAGTGTGTACACGGACGCTGAACCCAGTCCGAACCTGTCCAAAGCCTAATTGCAGAATCATAAAGGGACGCCCTTTTCCGACGGCCACAAGGACCCATGTGACATACGTCAACTCCAATAGTGATCTACTCTGCGGAATGGAACGTATTGGAGACTCGATGTGCAGCTTTCTCCGCATTCTCCAGGGCAAGATGAGCGGCATGCTCAATTCCATGCACTGCACCCATAACCGCACCGCTCAGTCCATGAGAAGCATTTTGGGCCACTTCAGGAGCTTGCTCTACTGCGCTTTTTGCCGCCTCGCTCGTGGCGTCTGCTGCAGCATGTGCAACAGGTTGAGCTTTCTCTGAAGCCACCTTTGCAGCTTCAGTGAGCTTGTCGGAAGCGGTATTCGCGACTTCGGGGGCTTTCTCAGCTGCTTCCGTTGCCGCTTCCGTAGCTTTTTCTGAGACAGTATGCGCAGCACTGGCAGCTTGGTTCTTTGCTTCCTCGACCGCAGGCTTTGCTTGTTGTGCTGCATCATGGAGGACAGGCGTAGCTTGTTCCGCAACTGCCTGAACCGCATCAGAGATCTTTTCGGAAACTGCCTGAGTGACGGGCTCGGCCTGGTCAACAACAGCGCTAGCGGTATCCGTGACCTTTTCCGAAGCAGCTTGAGCAGCCTCCGAGGCGGCGTTGACAGCCTTCTTTGCTGATTTCTTTGCTGTATCCGTAACTTTGGCGGCAGACGGTGTCTTTTTCGCAACAGAATTCACAGCGGATTCGGCAGCAGGAGTGGCTTCGTTGGCGGCCTTCTTTGCCGTCCCTGCGACTTTCTTTGCGGTTGGAGTCTCAAGGGCTGCGGATGCCTTTTTAGACGCAGCCTCAAGCGCAGGAGTAGCCTGTTGTTTGGCCTTCTTTGCAGTACTGGTAACCTTGTCTGCCGCGGCGGGTGTCTTGTCTGCCAAAGTCTCAATAGCTGAATCGACGGCAGGAGTAGCTTGTTTCTTGGCCTTCTTCGCAGTACTGGTAACCTTCTCTTTGGCCTCTGGCGGGTTCTCTGAAAATGAATTCTCAACAACCGACATGATCTTTTCAATGGCAGCTTGTCCAGCCGGTGTAAAGTCTTCCAACCTTGTTATGGCATCGCCTTTGACCTTGTCTGCTGCAGCAGCAGTTTGGTCCGCAATGGGTTCTTCATCCGAGTCTGTCTCTCTAAAAGTACCCTCAACAGCATTAATAACCTTATCAACGAAAGCCTGTCCAGCCGGTGTAAACTTCTGCTTTCCCTTTTTGGCACTGCCTTTGACCTTGTCTGCTACAGCAGGAGTTTCGTCCGCAATGGTCTCTGCTGCCGAAGAAGCCTTCTCTGTAGCCGCCTTTGCAGCCGGCGTGGCTTGTTGCTTCCCCTTCTTGGCACTGCTTTTGACCTTGTCTGCTACAGCAGGAGTCTGGTCCGCAATCGATTCTGCTGCCGCAGAAGCCTTCTCCGTAGCGGCCTTTGCAGCCGGTGTGGCTTGTTGCTTTGCCTTCTTTGCGGTCCCTGTGACTTTCTTTGCGGTTGGTGTCTCGAGGGCTTTCAAGGCTTCCTCAGAAGCTGCGTTCAACGCGGGTGTAGCTTGTTGTTTCGCTTTCTTGGCGGTACTGGTGAGCTTCTCCTTCGCAGCCGGCGTCTTATCCAAGGCAGCCTCAGCAGCCGCGGACGCCTTCTCAGAAGCAGCATCGATGAGAGGTGTAGCTGCTTCCTTCGCTTTTTTGGCGGTGTCTCCCGCCTTCTTAGAAGCCGCACGAGCAGCTGGCGTGGCCTGCTCCTTAAGCTCTTGCACTGTCTCCGTAGCCTTCTCCGTAGCTTCTTTTACGGCTGGCGCTGATTTGCGTCCGGCTTTCTTGGCCGAGGCAGTGACCTTCTCTGTGGCCTCTGATGCTTTTTCGGGTGATACTCTATGCATCACACTCTTGGCCAGTTCCGAAACCTTCTCATAAGCAGCCGCGGCAGCAGTGGAAACACTTTCGGGGACGACGCCTTCGAGGAAGCCTTCAACCGTCTTCATGGCATCAGCAAGCTTTGAGGCCTCTTCCTCGTTCTGGGCATCTTTCATCTCGGTGTCTTCAGCTGCAGCAGCTTTTGTTGGGCTCAGATTGAGGTCAGCCGGTTTACCCTCTAGTTCATTGATCTGTTTCATGATGAAATCCCATTCGCTCTTGCGCACAGGGCTGACGCTGAGGCGGGTCTGTTTCAGGGTCTTCATATCCTGTAAGGGTTCGCCCTTACTGCCGTGGCTTTTGAGCTCCTCCAGGCCGTAGATTTTCTGGAACTTTCGCACAAAGCGCACATGGACTAGGCCCCACTTCAGCTTGTCCTCTGATGCTTTTGCATCGTAGTATGGATGATGCTTGTCCAAAGCAGAGTCTTGATGCTCTTGTCAGCATTTGATTTTCAGCCCCGTTTCGACGGTGACAACTTACAATCGGGAGAAAACTCCTGCGCAATTTCCATAATGCCCGCAATTCCAGGGTGCTTGGTGTTGGAGTGGTAAAAGAAAGCATATTCGCCGTTTTTCATTTCCTTCATATTGTGTTGCGCTAGTTCGCCCAAGTCAGAATCTCACCAGAATTGGTTGTTCGAATGGAGTGCAATGTTTGCATCAAGCCATCAGCAGTGGCCGGGAAGATCACTTACCAGTCGGATTACGGACTCCTGGAAAGCACTGTAAGCTACCGAATTCACCGCAATTTCTGAAATGTGAACATACCTTCCCATGGTTCAACTTCTTTCTTCTCCAAATCGTCAATGCTGAACTTGACATCGACGCCATTGACCGTTCTAGACTCCGGTTCGGCCTTCATCAGCCAGTAGCGAGGACGCTCGGTGAAATCTTCATCTCCTTTCCAGATGCGGACTTCAACGTTGGCGTCCTTCTTCGGTCTCCCCGCAGTCTTCGGGGCTTTTGTTGCTTTGCGAGTAGGAGCGGCCGGCGTGACCGCCTTCCTGGGACGACCCCGAGTCGCAGTCTTCTTCTCAACCCTATTTGCTTCCTTCTTGGCTAGGGCAGGTGTCTTGGAGGGTTTCGTCTCCTTCACGTCAGCCTTCTTCCGGCCGCGAATCCCCATAGGCTTGGCCGGCGCTTTCTTGGTTGCTTTGGTAGCCGGCGCCTTCGTCGTGGCGCGAGCAGTAGTGCTCTTCACCGGCTTTTTCTCTTCTTTCGGAGGTGCAGGTTTTCTGCCGGCGCGTGATGGAGGGGGTTTCTCCGCCTTCTCAGCTTTGGCTGCCTTCTTCGCAGTAGGAGCAGTTTTCGCAACCGGCTTCGCGTCTTCAGTCGTCTTCTTGGGGCGCCCACGAGGTCTGGCAACCTTTTCCTCTGGCTTCGCGGCGGTTTGGGGGGTTGCCTTGACCTTGGGCTTTGCGGTCGCGGCGGGCTTCTTCTCTTCAGCTCCTCCGACAGAGGCGCGTCTGGGACGGCTCGCAGCAGCAGTTGAGTCAGCATTTGCTGTTCCTCTTTTCGCGCGCTTGTTAGCAGGCGCGGGAGCTGCATCCGCTTGAGCGGCGGTGCGCTTCTTGGGCGGCATTGCGATGGTGGTCGGGGATGCCGGGGATGTTGAGGTGAGGTTGGAGGTTGGGAGGGGAGAGGATGGAGTAAACACGAGCGTGTGGGGAGAGAGCTTTACCCAGGGGAAGATGGGAAGGGGAGTGGTACGGGTACGGGTACGGTTGGTTCGCTTGATCGACGCGCGCTACGTCACTCCATAGCCCGGAAGATAGAGACGCTTTACCTGAAGAATGAAACACGATGGCGCAGGAGGATCAAAGACAGTTAGGACGGAATGTATGAGAGATACGAAGCAGATCGATCCATCCAAGCGGGCACAAACACCATGTGCCTTTTCAAACTCTGTTGCGCAGTCATTTTGAATTGAATTGATGACCCATGATATGTAGCTTCATACCCCCATAAGTTGTTTGCGCGTTCGGCGCCGAAGCTCAAACACACGAAGGCCCCAAGCTGCTGGGCCTTTGTCCTTCCTTCTCGGGGGGTCATAGCTCCGATGGCGCAACGCCGGCCTTATCTGATTTAACGCCGCGGGGCTGATAAATAAATATATGTTCTCCACCAGTGTCCATAGGGCGCTCGTTGGCCGTCATAAAAACATCTACTTTAATCAATTGCGTTCTCTCAGCGTGCTCATATCTCCTCTGGGATTCTTACGATTTATTAGTTAGACGGTGATAGTTCTACAAGTCCTTCATCATGTCCGAACCAGCTCACACCGGTAACTTCCTCATGCTCCAACCCCCTCCACAAAGATCCACCATCTGACTGAAAGCCAGGCTTCCACTTCACCTCCACCCTCCACCAAGACACCTACCCCTTCATCGACCCCTCAAAACTCTCCCTAGAAGGCAAATACGTCTTCATAACCGGCGCCTCCAAAGGCATCGGGCATGCAACTGCCCTGTCCTACGCCCGCGCCGGCGCCGCAGGCATCGGGCTCGGCGCACGCAGCGACCTGTCCTCGCTCGTCTCCGAGATCGCCTCCGCCGCGACCGCAGCAGGAAAACCCGCACCCAAAGTCCACACCGTGAACCTGGACGTGACAGACGAATCCAGCGTGGCCGTAGCAGCATCATCCATGGCGGCGGCATTTCCGCGCCTGGACATCCTCGTCAACAACGCCGGGTACCTGGAGCTGCGGGCCAAGATCGCCGACAGCGACCCGGCCGAGTGGTGGAAGACCTGGACCGTCAACATCAAGGGGCCGTATCTCGTCACCCGCGCCTTCCTGCCGCAGATGCTCAAGGGCGGAGACAAGATCGTCGTCAACCTCTCGTCGCTGGGCGCCCATCTCTTCGCGCCCGGCGCCTCGGCCTGTCAGCCCAGCAAGCTGGCGCTGCTGCGCTGGACCGAATTCCTCGATGTCGAGTATGCGCCTGAGGGACTGTTGACTTTTGCGGTTCATCCTGGCGGCGTGCTCACTGATATGGGCAAGCGCTTACCTAAGGAGAGACATTCCGCTTTGACTGAGACGCCGGAGTTGGCAGCGGATACTATCGTGTATTTGACTGCACAGAGACCTCAATGGATTGCAGCGAGGTATGTGTCGGTGACATGGGACATGAAGGAGTTCCTTAGCAAGGAGAAGGAGATTGTCCAAGGTGACAAGTTGAAGGTGCGGATGATTGTTTAGATTGCGGCTGTCTTTATGGCATTCAATAGAGTCAGATAAGAGGGATATACATGATAGACGGAATATTACATAGACAGCATAGGGCTTGCTTCGTTCGGCTTCTGGAGACTACCGGTCTGGCAGCCGGGATGGATGTGTCTTTATCAAACAAATATGGCGCATAGAGGATACCGGCACTTCGCTATTTTCTACCTAAATGCTGTGGACACCATATCCATGAACGATAGGAAAAGACCAATATGCCTAGTAACGCCCTCCATTTGCTTCCGCCGGTGCTTTTGAAATGCCGAATGCAAAAGCTCTGCTCTCTACCTACCGCTCAAGGACTTGGTGTCGAATACCTTGGCTCGTCGTCCGCCGCTCCTCCCCATGCGCCAGGGGTCTGCGCCGCGGGAGTCGGTCCGCTATCATAAGCCCCACGGGGCGTTGGAGCCGCGTTGGACTCCCACGGGTTCCTGGGAGTTGGTGCCGAATAACCAGCTGCAGGAGTAGGAGCATTCAGGTTGCCGGGGGTCGGTGCCGAATGCAAGCCAGGAGTGGGAGCGTCATAAGGACGGCTTGCGCCCCACGAGTCGGAAGAAGCATGAGCACCGTACGCGGGCGTCTTATTGCCTGCATCCCATGACGAACCGCCAGCACCATAGGGAGTCTTGGAGCCGGATGACCATGGATCGTTTCCGAAGCCGGAACCGGAATCCGGTGCACCATAAGGAGTCCGTGATCCAGCAGCCCAGACAGACTAGCGATTTCATCAGTATGTTGATCAGGGCAAGCGACAGATATGAACATACCCCTCCAGAACCACCGTAAGAAGTCGCTCCCCCATAAGAGGTTCTGCTCCCATCGGCATAGGGGTTCACCGTACGACTACCATCAGGAGCATAAGCAGGAGTTCTGCCACCACCCATAGAGTCTTGCTTCCATGCAGGTGTCCGTCCACCCATACCGCCGTGCGCAGGCGCTGGCTGTTGTTAGCAAAAGAACAGGAACATTCGGTATCCACCACTTACTTCGGTTGGCTGATCCCCAAGCAGGGGTACGACCACCATCCCCAGCACCAAACGGAGTACGGCCGCCATCCCAAGCTTGAGGCACGCGGGACGGGGTCGCACCACCAAATCCGCCTCTCCCGGCTCCACCACCCCCTCTGCCTCCTGAAAACCGATTGAAGTCAATGGTCTGCCCAGTAATCTTGTCCTTAAATGCGAGCATCTCCTTTCCGACAGTTATCATTTTGCCTTTGGTGTGTAACTCGACAGTTGCTTCAGTATCCGTAGTATCTTTCACAATACCAAGAAGACCTTTGTGCATGCCCTTCTTGATGATGACGGTTTGGCCCAATGCTCTATCCCTTCCGTATGATCTCGGTGGAGGCATATTGGGAAGTCCGTTGGCACCATGATTGAGCTGAAGGGCTGGGTTCATCTTAGCGAGGTCGGGGCCAGCAGTCGCGCCCGTGACTCTGGCGCCTTTGGCAGCAACTGTAGCCACATTTCCAGACCGTACAACTGATATGCCGCAGTTTTCCGTCTGCTCTCGATTGTGCAAGAATAGGAAAGATCGATAAATATGCATGATCACACCGCTCCGTCCATCACCGCCAATTTCTCGAACGGTGTCATCATGTCGGATCTCTGAACCGTTTCGATCGGTAGCAACAGCGTTACGACGTTTCTCGATTTTGTTTGAGACTTGAGAAGGGAGAATATCTCTGACTGAGCCGTTTTGGTCGAGAACACGGAGCGACTCTCGGTCAACTTTGATGACGCATGCAACTGTAGCAGGGCTGGAGTAAACTGTCAGTAATCTGTAATTTCACGGACGCGTTGAGACTTACTCCAGCTGAACTAGGTCATATAGGTCATATTTCCCCATGCGCGATGAGGCTGCAGACTCTCCAGCTTCTCGGAGATCTTTGCTGAAGACTGTAACCTCCTGCATCGTCAAGTCCGTCAAGATAGTGACACGATCCTCGCTGATGCGGACGACCATGCCAACTTCGTCACGATATCTGCTTCCACCAATGACTCTGACATGGTCACCCTCTCTGAAGCGCTTGCGTAGCCCCTTCACAGGCACCTCCACTGATTGGCCCCGAAGTTCGCCCTCTGTCACAGTGATCTTCACAATGTCACCTTGCACATTGGATACCTTGCCCCAGACACCTTTCTGTTCACCGTCGTACACTTCGACCATGTCCCCACGCACATAGCTAGTAGACGCAATATCAGCCTTCAGACTAGCTTGCAAGGCAGCAAGATCTAAGTTCTCCGTTCCGTCTTCAGCACCCGCAGCAAATCTCGTGACTTCCTCCAACGTTGGGTTCACATTTTCGGTCTGGAGCCTTTGAATCTTGAAGTCTTTGATGAGGAACCCATTCTCATAGGTGTCTCCCATGTACGTCCAGGTTCTCCGATCTCGACCGGGCTGCAGGTATTTAGCATGCCTCTTTCGAGCTTCCACGTCGCTGAACAGTCTCTGAGGGGGCCTATTCGCCGCAACTCCCGCCGCACCGAATCGCTTCCGCTTGGCAGCCAGCCCTGCGGCGGTATCTGGAGCTTGAAGATCCTCGTCCATGCCGTAGGTAAGCCGAGGAACAATGCGCAATGAGACTTCGAGACCGTTCTGCTCCACAGCATCGACTTGAGCCAGATCCCCCTGGTATCTCCCTGACTTGATCCGCACGTACATGCCAGGATCCAGTGTCTTGCTCTTCTTCGTCCGTAATAGATCCGGCATTTCCTTGATAGGAACCAGGATCAATCCCGAGCCAGTCTTGGTTCGCGGGTAGACATTACTAAGCCCCTCGACAGCAGCTAAGACGTCTGCTTGTTTCCGTGCCTCGACATATACGTAACCAGCCATGGCACCACCTCTTTCAAAAGCAGAAGTGATGGACAGCGGCTGTCGTGACCGGGCCCTGTCCTCAACCCTTTTCGTAATAGCAAAGACCGCCTCTTTCTCTTTTCCAGGCTTACATTTCACACCCCATATATTAGGATCGTCCACACTAGGAAGCAATAGCCGCTTGGGTAGGGTGTCATCTGCTGCTGTGGTGACCCTGTTCCGGCCGTACCTCTCCCTCAGGGCAGCGGCCTGCTTTTCGGCATCCAGACTGGCTTCGAGTTCCCGCCGTCGATCCAATTCACGATGTCTTCGATCATCGATATCGCCACCAGCCGGGAGATCAGCGAGATCATCTGGATGAGTGTCTGCAATGAATCCACCGGGCTGCTCAAGCTCATCATCTTCCTCGATCTCTTCATCCTCGTCCTCATCGACTTCTGCTTCGACATCGAGGAACTGATTTCGACGTTCCCTCCGCGCACGTTTTCTTCGGTGGCCCTATGCGCTGGTTAGTACCAGGGTTCAGAATCCAGCAGGAAGATAATCGAGAACATACAGAAACTTCCTCTTCATCTTCGTCTTCATCCTCATCTTCGTCCCCTTCGTCCTCCTCATCGTCCACATCCTCCCCGTTCGCACCTTCTTCCTCATCTTCAGCGTCTCCATCTGCATCTCCTTGAGGCGCATCCTCATCATCCCCTCCTCCGTTAACGTCGCTGTTCCTCCCTAGGGACTCAGGATGTGGTTTGACGTCATCCCCGTCGTCCTGCTCTTCCTTTTTTGGCCGAGGTGGTTCAGACCGGCTAGTCTTCTGCCTTTGCGCTTCTGTGTCGCTTGCTCCGGTATCTTCTTCGTTCTCAGATTCGTCCGCTGGGGCTGGGTTGAAGTTGTCGTCTTCGGACTCGGAACCGAAGTCTTGATCTAGGAAGCTGGCCATCTTTGTGGGCGATTGGTGCAGTGGAGCAAAGGAGAGTGCAAAGGGTGGACGATGGAAAGGAAGAAAGCAGAGGGTGGCTGGGGAAATAGACACCCTCTTTTCTGTTTGTTCACTGTAGGCTCAAAGAGGGATATCATTCACTGAAAGGTGTCGGAAGCTCATCAACACTTGACCGGGGCGCGCTTCAAAAGGCAAGCTCCGTCTCGCCTATAGTTCCGTTTTAGGTAAGATCACTTTGCATCGCGACAAACAAAGAACCCCTCTCCCTTCTAACCGGCTTGACATGAAAGGGATATGGAAGACGATGATTGGCTTCAGGTGTAATAGATCATAAATGAGGTATGGTTACCTGATCAAAATACTATATCCTGACAATGGCTTCTTGTGTACGAGTATTTCACCAGGCCTGCGCCGTTTTATCTAGCTGCAGCAGCGGCTTGTTACCATATCCAGCACCGCTATGCTCCTCTACAACTTCATTCCCAGCACCTTATGCACCCGCATCGACTGTCTAATGCTCAAGTCTAACATGATCTCCTCACTGCCACCTGGGATGCTGTGATGTGTCAGTAAAGGCTCCCGGATATTGTCACCATTGGAGACTTACGCATAAGCTCTCACATCCCTGTACAACCTTTCTACCTTGGCGCCTTGACCTCCCCGACTGTAGCTAAGACCCCCAAAGATCTGGCTGGCCTCTCGAGCGCAGGACTCAAACGTGACAGTCGATTGAGCCTTCAGACCGGCGATAGCACCGCCAAGTCTAAGCATGGCTTCCCTCTCGCCCATCTTGCTGCATTGGAAGATGATGTTTTCTAGCCAATTGTAGGATGCTTCGATCTGTCTCGCCATATGCGCAAGCTTGAGACGAATGACTGGATGCTCAATAAGCTTCTTGCCAAAGGTCCGGCGCTTGTTGGCATATTTGACTGATTCTTCGTAGCAAACCCGAGAGAAACGGAGACATTGAATGATGATACCGATCCGTTCATGGTTGAAATTGGTCATGATGACTAGGTTTGGTAATTAGCACAATGTAAGCATTCGAGGTAGCAGATATCCATACCTTTGAACCCCTGGTTGGGTTTGCCCAGGACGTTCTCAACCGGTACTTTGACATCCTCAAAGGTGATGTAGGTCGTACCACTGCTCCAAACACCTTGACAATCCATCCTTCTGGTGCTAACACCTTCGCCCCGTTCAATGAGCAGAAGACTGACGCCGTTCATGCCTTCTCCGCCCGTTCGCACGGCGGTGGTAAAGTAGTCAGCCCAGATACCGTTTGTGATCCATTTCTTCTCGTCATTGACGATGTAATGCTTGCCGTCTTCGCTGAGTTTGGCCTCGCAGGTAAGGTTGGCAACATCACTCCCTGCATCTGGTTCCGTGATAGCCAGACAAATCCTCTTGTTGCCTGCCAAAATGTCCGGGAGGATTCTCTCCACCAGCTTTTTGTTGCCAAACTTGATGAGAGGTGGACAACCAATGCCAAAGCCTCCGATAAGGTTCCAGACAAACCCACCACTCCCTGCGCGAGAGAGTTCATCGGTGATGATCAATTCGTGGAAGAGATCCCATTTCTCGGGCGACACGCTCTTGACGGTGTTCTTGGTGTATTTCGTGGGGTAATGGACGCCCAAGAGACCGGCAAGGTAGCCGCGCTCACCCATCTTCTTGTAGATCTCCTCAGGCACACGCTTTGCCTCGTCCCACTCCGTCACGTATGGTTCGATCTCATCGGTTACCCATTGCCGTACTTCAGCTCGCAATGCGGCATGGGTCTCGTTATAGTATGGTGAATGATACTGTTGGCTATCGTTAGCATGACGGCGCAAGCCAAATTTGGATCTTGCTCAGGGGGATGTAACTTACACCTTGATACCAACCCGGATCACCAAAGGGTATCAGATCTCCGTACGGGTCCAGTGCCTCAGTCTCCTCTGGTTTCTCCGTGGCCGGGCCTGGTTGAGGTGCAGCTACGGCCCGGTCCGGTTTCAGCATCTCCTGCTTCTCGGCAGGGGGTGTAGCTGGTGGCGTGGGCGGTGTCTCGTCTTTTGGTTTGCTGTCTAGGGAACCAATCTTGAGCTTGGGCTGGAATTTCTTCAGGATACCCTCGTTGTGGTATTTCCAGAACTGCTTCGAGGCATCTTTGCCAGCAACCCGTTGAAGGACTGGGTTTCTGGTTAGCCAGCTGCGGCAGAGCCAGCGCGTCGTATGACTTACTCTTCTTCCCACCTATAGCAAATGTTAACGTCTGTAGTCGACAGTAGGCTTGGAAAGCGCGTCTTACCTGGATGCTCATCCTGAAACTTGGTCAAATCGTACACATCCTGATCGACGATGATCCACAAATCGCTTGCGGACTTATGAGAAGCGACCTCACTGGCGGAAAAGGTCTTAGACATGGCGGCGACCGGACGTCAATGGGATGCAAAAGCCAGACGTTATTTATCAACAATGCACAGTCCTGGGAAGTGAAGACAAAGTATTGCAGGTCCGAAGCAAGCCGGTAGCGAGAAGGAGCTGACGAGTGTTGTAGGTGGCAGCAAAGACGAGGAGTATGAAGGTATGGTATGCTCCCCTTGGAATCACATGAAAAAGCAACAACAATGCCGGGGTAGTGCGGGATACTCGGTCAGACACCCCCCGATTTGTACGAACCGATCTTCCAAGTCAAATATGCAGAGAATTGACTGGCTGGAGGCTTTCGAGTTCTAATGGCCGAATGACTGCTTCCTGCTAGTTTGGGGGGGCTTTGATGAGGTCAGAACCCAGCGAAGGCACATGTGACTGGAAATGGCGCCGCTGTTATTGGCCAGATGCGGGTCACATGGAGATTATGCGGAGACGGCACGCGTCTCTTGTCCCCAGACAGCCGAGGCAATTCCCTTCCGGGGATAGTAAACATTTGCCGTCTCCAAGATTCCAACCCCAGAATTACGTTCGTACACCGTATTGAAGCTGTCAGTTTCGCACCGATTTCAGTCATGTTGATTCTCGCAGGGTTTTCGTACTTCTACGAATACGAATGCAATCCCCTGCCATAAGGTGAAGTACCAGACAGTGTGCTGGTACTCGCGACTTAATAAGTCATGCTCGCTGCCTTGCTCTCCCATGACAGTCCGTCATCTTACTTGCCATACAAATGTCAACTCTGCTTACTTGTACGAAAAGAAGATATTTACACGTTAGTCCGTACGGTACTTCCTAGAATTTCCAAGATCAAGGACACCTTACCTTACCGGTCATTATTGCCGCGGTACTCGGACTCGAGATGGATCTGACCTCAGTTGGAGAACCCCTGTCGATCACACAACCTTTCTAGAAGCACGCTATTGCTTTTGCTCACACTCTACCTTAGGTTCCCCAAAAATTCATGACTTGGCCATTTCAAATTCTCAGAGCAATGAATAAGACTCGTACATCGGATTGTTTGCAGTGTTTGCTATCCGTCCAACACATGCTCCATATCCATTGCAGAGATCCACCGAGCCACGTCAGACCTCAACAGACCACCCTCCAACGCCGTCGTAGTGCACCTCCTCATGCCTTGCCCAGCCAGTGTTCGACCATCCCTCAGTCCTCACTTTGAACATGCCAATCTCCGTGATTTCCCGCGGGATTGAAGGACTATATACGCCAGGCTATGCCGCGGTTGCATATATAAGTACAGGTACAACCAAGCACATCGGCGAAGTCACGGCAAGCGCCAACCCACGCCGGAGTGCCGCCTCATGTGCATATATTTCTCACCGGATAATGGCTAGAGGCGAAGGCAATACTCAGGTAGCCACAGAGATCATAAATGTAGATGTTACACATGGATATCCGGAATATAAACTGTAGTGGTTTGTCATAGGGCTTGCCTTTGGTGGCGACTGCAGAATCTCATCCTATCACTGCTTCTCTCCACCGCCGCAAGCTGCATAAAAACGAAAATTCTCAGCGACTGAGGCTTTGCAGTATGAGTGAACCACAGCCCATCGCCACCATGCCCCAGACGTGCTAAAGCTCTGTTGCCTGAAGCATACGATGGACGAGTCACAAGACCATGCATGCCGATGACTGCAGCTGGATGTAGATGAAGCAGGACATTTAGCATCAACGTAACGTAACAACGCGATCCACATCGAGGCATATCTAGGGCCCAAAGCTGCAGCTGCGGGACATGGCTTGCGGAAAGTAACAAGCGCACCAGACCAACAGGCGCGGTGAGTCCCAGGGACATGTCTCCGGGCCAGCGGAGCCCTGAAGCTGGCAGGGGCGTGTAAGCCCACGGAAGCCACGGGTCGCTAGCAGTCTAGATTTTCAGTGTGTCGTTGACCGGTCGCTCCCAGAGGCAGTGCATCCGATATGGGGTGACCCGAGAATATGGCCGGGCTAGCATCGTGGTCGCCGAAGTGATTAGTATTGTTCACATGCAGTGGCAACCTTGAGAAGGAGAGGCCGAGAGCCGGCCGAGAGAATGCATGCGTCCTAAGACCTCAGCCCTTGGAGGGATCTAGCATGAGTGGGCCCAAGGGCGCTATCAACATGCCGTTGGTACCCATGCGGACGTCTTCCAGGCAGATATCCTGTCATCAACTGCGGTCAAAGCGTAGAATGAAAGGCATCGTCGGGGTCCGGTTGGCGGATGGTAATCCTTGGCTTCAGGAGGAATTGCGCAGATCGAGGAAATGAGTCAGGTAAAATCAACTGCACGAGTGCCATGTCTCACAAGACGACCAATAACTGCAAGATTCGGCAAAACTGAGAGCCCATTGGCTCTGATGAACGTGATGTGATCCAACTTTTATAGTGCGAGTATGGAATATTCCCGAAGAACATACCTCGCCGGAAACTCTTGTGGTGAACCCCGTAATGAACGGTGGTAGTGGAACATGCTAGAAATGTTGCCAACAGGACAGCTTGTTGACTGGAGGGAATAGATGCAGACTTCAGCTCAAATATACATTATTCCGCACGAGCTCGAATAAGCTAGCAAAATGAGGGCATTGCTGCCATACCTCCTCGGAACGCCTTCGACGAATAAGCACTGGAATTAAAGCAATCTCTCCGGAATATGGTACAATCTAGCTAGATCAAGGAAATGTGGTAGTGATACAGTCTCAACCGTAGCCGCCGTTTGTGGGTATCGACCAAACAAAGACACTTCGCGCCAACGCTTAAAATCAACTGGTAAAGGGACGAGTATTGAATGAGATGCATATGGATGACTATATAATCCGGCCGCCGTCCAATAAGGACTAATCCTCACAAAGACAGTAACAATATACGGCTCGGATTCAACGTGTAGGAGGCCAGCTCCTATCGTATGATTCGGTTCTGGGAGGCGGATGGTATGACTCCGTCCTCGGTAAGAGTGGTGGTGGAAGTGTCACGGTGCCTGCAGCTGAGTGATGTTCCGACGTGGGAGGCTGTCGGGAAGGAGGGACGATGGACGGCGGACCGTAATGGCTTGGTAACGGACCTCCGGGTGTCGTAGGAGGAGGCAACGAAAAGCTTGACGGGTAGTCGTCGGTTCGACGTCGGGTGTTTCGTTCCACTCCACCCCCAACCTCCTGGGTTTGCCCATATGCACTTGTAGAGGGCCGTTGTGCAATAGGTCGCCTTCCTCGAGGAGAGACAGGCCGTGGCACAGCTCGGGCTGCTGCAGCAGGGGTACTATAGACAATGTCCCGAAAGTAGTCGCGTTCTCGTCGATAGAAATCGGCTTCTTCGGCCACGTCCCGATTTTGCTGTTCCAGTTTCGAGATGGTTGTAGACGCTTCCCGCTCCTTCTCCTTCCGTCTCTGTCGAAACCGTGCTGATGCGCCTGCGTTACGTTTGCGCTTCTCATCCGCTACTTTCGAAGCCGCTTGTACATCGACAGGCACCTGTATTGGGCCTTGATCGGTGTCCAAAGTCATCAGCTGGTAGCTGCTCTGGGAAGAGCCAGTCAAGGGTGGACCGTATGAGCCTTCTGGCGCGAAAACGATCGGTGACGGTCCCAACTCCGCCGGGGGTGGGAATGGATACATTGACGATGTCGGACCATGCGCTGCAGGAGGCATGCCATACTGGGGGGTTGGCGAAGGATGTCCAGGTTGACTGTAGGATGAGTAAGATGTACTCGGACTAGCAGCTTGTGACCGCTGACCAGGTCCTCCTCCGCTTACTCTTCGTGGAGACGGGACGCGTCCGCCCGCGTAAGGGTAAGGAAAGGAATATTTTGGGACGCCTGGCGAGGTGGGAATCCGCGGGAGTTCAGCAGAGCCGGGATCAGTCGGGTAACTTTTTGGTCCAACTGGAAGGAAGGGAGACTGCTGCGCACTAATAGTTCCCGGAAGACTGACCCTCCCTAAGCTGGCTGCCCTTCGATACGGCGACTTGGGCGTCAGAATGCGCCTGGGAGGCTGAGCAGATGAGACTCCGTAGGGTTCAACAGGGGAAATTCCCGCCGATGGGCTTCCAGTGGCTGGCCAACGGCCCTGCTGTGGTACATCTGGGAGTTGAACCGGTAAAGATCGTGGAGGAGAACGTAGTTGTGCCACGCTCTGGCTCCGAGACAGGAGTTGAGAGCTTGATATCTCCCGTGGTTCAGCATGTTGTGGATTCAAGATGTTGTGAACCCCCAAAGAGCGCGTAGGCCTGGATTCCTGCTGCCTAGATCGAGACGTTGTAGGACTCCAGTGCTCCTGTGCAGCAGTAACTGGGTCGCCTGTGGTACTACCTGGCCCTGTAGTAGGTTTGCTCTCCTCTTGCCCGCCAGATCCAGACGCGCTCGGGCCAAGGCCACCTTGAGTCGGGGCGGGGATGCTGCGAGTCTCTTCGTGTGGATGACTTGAGGACGGGCCGGACGCAGGAGGCCTCTGCAACATGAGCTCCTTTTCCTTCAAGCCACTCCAGTGCCACGAGCCGGCGCATGGAAGTCTCCCTTCTCCTCCCCGCCCGACGTGGAATCCTGCTAGAAGAAGGGGGAAGAGCTCCCCTGGGGGGTTGTCAGTCGCTAATCCAGAGCTCGGTTCAAACGTAGACAAAGAGTGTGGTCCCGGATGTGCTTTGGTGATGGAGTGACTGAGGAGATCCGATGCAGCCACCGCGGCGACTTGTCGATGTCAGTTCTGAAGCTCCAATAACGAATGCAGGGAGGCCAGGGGGCTTGACGTCAGCAGAGACTGTACCGACCTGGTATGGAGTCAAGGAGGGAAGCTCCTGTGTTCTGCTTCGACAAGCTTCAAGGGAAGGAATATTTACAAGGATGCAGAGGAGGTAGAAGATGAGAAGACGTAGACGTCCTCGGTAACACGGTCGATCGGGTCGGGGCCAAAGTAAAGATGCATAGCAAGCAAGGTCTTGCTATTATTATTTTGGCAGCTGTTCGCAAGGCGAGCCAGTGATATTAACAGATGGGGATGACCAGAAAATAAGCGTTGCTCAACGGCGCGCGCAGCCCGGATGACCAAGAGAGTTAAAGACAGAAAAGGACCAGGGATTTAAAGTCATCGAGACCAACAAGCTGAGGTGTCTTCCTTGCATCCCCTTTACCTACCTGGCCTTACCTGCCTAAGGTACGAGTAACACCCTACCTGATCTAACCTATACAGCGCAGGGTTATCTTTTTCTTACCTTAACCTTTAGGTACGACAGCGGCGCGCTCGAAAGCTCAACGTTTCCCAGACTGACCGTCTCCTCGACCGAGCTAGCTAAGGCACGCACGCACTGCACGAACGCACGTCCGCATGCCCTTGTCGAGCTTCGGAGGTCATTAACCGTAATAGGGTAAAGTAAGATGAGGTACGGTATTTGGGTAACCAGCAAGTAAAGAAAAGGTACGAAAAAGGTATACGCTGGTAAGGATACACCATGTTATGCCGGTATTTAGAGACAGGATAACTTTTTTCTTTTTCTTACCCATTTGCGCGTTTCCTTTTTTTGCTCTTTTTTTCTTACTGGATCAGACTAATAATAGCGGGAAGGCCGCCGGCCGGGTGGATGAGAGGCTCGGACGTTCAGTCTAAGCTGAGGTGGGAATTAAACTCCGACTCGTGCAAGGCGCTGACCCAAAGCCTCATCTGCGGTGAGCTGCCCCGTCGTCGGAACTCCTGACAAGCTTGGAAGTTAGCACAGTACTGGCTATATTTCGTCCTCCTCGACTAACGTCGTAGACTCCTAACCCGGAAGAATAATAAGTGGTGAGAGTCAAATATAGGCCAAAAGTTAGTGGCCAAACCGTATCGTTAATTACCTCACCGTCTCTAGCCAGTTCCCCGTTTTCTCGTCGACCGGGGACAAGGGGTGTGCACGCTTGATTTTTGGAATTTGGTTCGTGGGCCAAAGGCAGATGCACACGAGAACCTTAACATGGTGGTGTTCGTCAACGTTGGTTGGATCCTGAAGCTTAAGCTGCGGCACCAGCCAGCGCAGAGAAGGTGACCAACGCTGCTGCCCAACGACGACAGCTCCTCGAAATAAATCGCAAAGCCTCGTGGTCCTACTATTACTCCGTACAGCTCATAGACCTTGAAACGTAGTGCTACTTTAGTACACCATTTAACTGCGCCTGCAGGTAAGTAGTATGGCGCCTTCATCTTTCCAGAATAGTCGCCAGCGCACAATTATCATGGACCGTGCGAGCAAGATACGCAGGGACTCGACGGTTGTGTCATTATTATTCTCAACGTCGCCGTTATTATTTTTGTTGGATGAATATATGTGCATGCCTTGCCCGGCACAGTACTCGCTTGTGCCAGATCAGGCAAACCACCCATCTGGCTATGAGTTGTAGCCACATCTCGGCTTTGCAGGGGTGTTTGCTTCACTTGTTGATCTTGGTAAATGCCATCTCATTAATGTCAATGGTGGCCGCACCTCGGCACCGCTTAGAATAACTCAAGCGGGAAACTTCACGCCGACATGAGATGGCTGATGCTTCCAAAGGGTGGCCAGCAGCAAGCCAGCCAGCCAGCGCAGGGATTGTACTGAAGATGCAGTCGCGAGAATGTGCATCCTCCGTTTTGGGGTGCAGACATCTGATGTTGTGCTACGTGGTAGTCTGTAGATGCAGCTCTGACCGGGGGCCCGACCGCTGCACGATGACGGGTGCTGCATGCCGTAGTGCATACCGACCGGTGACAGCTCGACGGGCGAGCCGGGAAAAACGTGGCAGGGTTTTGGCGTGTGGGACGCAATGCTCGACCACTTGGTACGTACTAAAACCCAAGCGAGTAAGGTAAGGTAGGTAGGTGTAGAGTACAAATACTCGCTCGTACAAACAGAGTTTCGTATCCTTAGACTCTGTCTGCTTCTCCAAGGTAATCTTACCTGCCTTACCTTATGAGCAGCACAACAATGATACCCTTTCCAACGAAAAGGTAAGGTATTTTGCTAAAACACCGTGCCTGTTCGTTAAGTTGGTGAGCGACATCCCCCCTGACTCGCCAGGGCTTGCGCTTTCAATGCGTGACGAAGCCGCGAAACTCTCCCCGGAGCCACGGCAATTGATGCAGGCCACGGCGTCCGAGCACCCGCCCAGTGTCAGGTAACTCTACCGCAAGCCGAACAACACTCCCCCTGAACTTAAATCTTCCCCAAACCAGCCTAGCCGAAGCGCGGTGGCATGGCCCCGGAACACGGATCCCTACCTTACGTCTGATCATCGTCGCCCGGCTCTTCTCCTCTCAAATCAAGAAGGGTCTCATGTTCCCAAAGTAACGGACACGAAACTGGAGAAATTGAAAACGCAATCCGGAGACACGTAGCTGCTGATGCTCGCCCGATGCCACTCCCTGTCGCGGGAGAGTCCCGGTAAAACGGTGTGACAAGGCATACCTTATCCTCCCTCAACCGCGGTCTTCTCCTCATACGGTACCTACTCCATTCAAAAAGGAGGTACTCGGAGTCCAAACACACGCTGTACTCGGTGCATCTCGAGCCAACGACGAGCCGACAGCAGAAAAAACTAGGTGATGGCGCAAATTAGGCCCGCTTGGGCTGGTTCCGTAGCGGCGGGTACTTTTGGCGCATCCACCTAGAAGGAATATACGAAAGGGGCGTTGGATGGCGTCGTTTGTAGGTTCTGCCCCAGAAGAAGGTGGCACGGTGGTATGAATGACATTGAATCCGCTTGTAGATATTTGGGATGAACCCTTGTATTTCTCGTCCTACTCGGGTTAGCCCCCTGTCCTTGACAGAACGCTGGTCCCGACAGAATCATGCATGGTCATTCGAGAGAGAAAAGTAAGGTAGGGACCAGGTTGTAAGACCGGCGTGAGTCCGAGTAGAGTACAAATACAGCGGTGAATTCCACATTGCGTGCTTTCGAGCACAGGATGTTGTGTGGCGGTGTGGTTTCAAGAGTGTAGCAGATCCGAATTGATTGTTCTGTCATGTCATTGTCATGCACGATGCGATGCGATGCGAGGCGATGCGATGCAAATGCAAATGCAAAATCGCTTTTTCTTCAAAGGAGCGATCTTGCCTGATGTAAGCTGGACGACTACCCCCTGGTTGATGTAAGAGATGATCATGTGCCCAAGGAGGAGCGAATCGACAGGCACCACGACAGTGAGTGTACAGCTACCTTACCTTGCTTTAAACCTTTGCCCACTTTTGATGCTGATGTAGGGAGTAGACTATTCGTAAGTACTCCTCGTAGTGTTCTTCCCCAACCCCCCGCCCGAAAGACTATTTTCATACCTGTCGGTGAGCGGCTTGCTTAAGACGTTCCCTTTCTGGGACAGAAAACGACCTGAAAACGCCTCGGGGCTTTTAGGCCATTGGTTGTCTGTTGGGTCATCAACAGCGACCTTCGCTTCTTACCGAACATATTCCCACGGTACCCGCCCGAGCTAAAAGCCCATAGCTTCGGGGCGGCCAGCAAAACATACACGTCGTCCTAACCACCGGATGTCCGCCGGATGTACGGTACGGTATCGTTCGCATCATTAGCCGCTTGCCCCGGCAAAGATGCGGTGTTCTTCAAACGAGACTGCAGGGACAAGCCTTCACCCATCACCCGTCACAGACTTCTATTCTTCTTGGCACTCGAAGATCGGTGAGCGATATGAGATCAGAACATTGGACCATTCCTTCTCTGCCCATAATAGACGATGAGCCAGACTGGCAGGCTTACCGATGGATGGTTGTGCCGGATCGGCGCCTGATGCGAAATTGGACATCTTTAGAGAGAACTTCATTCCACAATGCTAGCTCGCTCCTGCTTCGTCGTAATCTAGCTGCCTATGATTATCGAGGATTTTCTGGAGGCGGAGCTTGACCGCTTCTCTTCCTGTAGACCGATGAGCTGCTCGTGCTAGGGAGTCGCTTGTACCCATGTATCATGCCGACATGTATGATCGATCTGGCAGGTAAGAGTGCGACTGGTAAGGTAAGGTAGGCAGGACGCGTGGTCCTCGTGGTGTACTTACCGACATTGCAAATTGATAGATAGTTCAGGTGTATCTATCTTCACGTATCTAGCAACCGCGGTGGCCGGCGGAACTGCTGGATGCGGGAAGTCATCTCCTCTACGAAATCTTAATCTTAGAAGCAAGGGAGAGAGCCCTTGTGATTAGACAGGCATACTCTAGAACGAAAGCAGCTGAGTCCCGGACAATGATAGATCTGCCTTTCAGCTTGTTGCCAGCTGGGGCATGCGCGGGTTGCGCCAACCGGGCTAGAAGAGGATGGTTCGGCAACCGAGCCGTCTCTGACTCTCCTCAGACGTCCTGTGCAAATCGTGAAGGGAAAATAATGTGATCAATAGATTGCCGAATGACGGGAGTGCTACTGTGCCCTAGGCAGTGCCTTAGGCAATTCTTGCCCAGGGATACACCCCACGTATGGAGTGGAAGATTTGGAGGCGTTCGACTGCATCCACCAGCTTCCCTTTTCGGGGCCAAAGTCTCTATCACAGGCCCTATCAAGAGTTAATAAGGTAATAATGTATCACCGATGGATCCGGCACTTGTCCTGGATGTCCAACGGGAAGACCATGAGTCCATGCAGTTGATCTAAGTATTAGCATAGCGCACGGTCGTTATCATTTGAATCGTCGGGACAGCGCCGACGCCATGAACCAAGGCCATCAAAAGCCGGCGGCAGACGAAGACGAAGATGTTAGCAAGTAGACTGAGCACGGCTCCCTTAGGGAGCTCCGTGGGCTTTTAGCGAACCGCGGAAAGCGAACAAGCCTCCAATGGAACGTTGACACGCGAGATGGAGCGAAAAGATGGAGTGGAGGGTTGGGGAAGGTGTTGCGATCTGACCAACTCCACCGCGACTCCTCCCCACTCTCCAAATATGATTTAGCTTTCCGCGGGCCACCGCTGACGACATGGTGAACTATGGCTTCCCGCGTGCTGGCACGTGTGTCAAGGACGGTTTAACTGTCCTGACCCGACCCCAAGTCAAACGAGGTCATGCTGGAAAGTCGAGGCGGCCCGGCGTGATCATTCAATCAAATAAGGTATTAAAAATGTTGGGAAACATCGATCCTCGAGTGCATGTTCCCTCCAACTCACATCCACACCACCACATCACGGCTTGTCGCGACCAAATCACAGTATCACACGGCCAGGGGACTTCCCGCCCCCGGCCTCGCCGTACCGTTTGGGTTCACACCACTTCAAAAGACAAAGTAGATGTGATGGTGGAAGACTTGAGAGAGATCTCTAGGAAAATTCAAACAGCCCATTATTTACCTACCGAGTACTCGTCCGTGTCAACAAATCGGTGTGCCTCCATGTACGGTAGGTCTACATCCACGACGCACCTAATGAGATTGTCGTTATGCCGTCGTCGTCATTGGCGGTCGTCTAGAAAATCACTTTGGGTTTGGTGCCGTGTACCTTAACATCGGGAGATTTACGCTTCGATTTAGGGCCCGCTTGTGCTTCCCAACGAGGAGGCAAACCCGTGGTCCCGGAGCCTTGAACAACGTCGGGCTGTTTTGGCAAGGCAAAGGGCCCGCTTAGCAAGCGATGGGGCCACCTTGGTGGGATTTTCGGCCGTAGCAAACGCCTCGCGCGCCTCTTTCACACACTCATGACATGGATCTTGAAGCTAAGCATATTCGCCTCATTGGACAAGGGATAGGGATAACCCCCAAAGGTGAATCATGCTGAACCACGCCAAGGGATTAATATCACTCGGGGAGCCTTCCAGAAACGAATTCTATCATGGTCAATTTCCGGTGGTTGGAATTGTGGAGATGATAGTCTGTTCATTGCAGGAGTAGTTACATCTCCTGTCCCTTCGTCTTGTCTTCAGGTTCCGGCGTAACCTCGCACAGCATCTTTCACACAGATCCCGCCTTGCTACCGCCCGACGACTTCCATATGCAGATATGAGACCCCTTTACCGTTGCACAAAGCGTCCCGACCCAGGTAGCCAAGCCTTTCTATAACGATTCCCTGCAGGTGATTGTCGCTATATTCGCTGAGCCACCTCGTCCTTGATTGAGCTGGCCGCGGGACTTCCCGTCAAAGTCCCATGCATTTAAAGAGGAAACCATGTTTACCCCTGATATTTGAACTTCGTGTAAGGTTGGCCCGTGATTCCGACGTGAACTTTGAACAAGCCTCCTGCATACTTCGCGTACTCCTGGTACTTGTCCGGGTCTTCTTCTTCCGCCGTAGTGATGAATAGCTCCTCACCGGCGAAGCAAGGGCAAGACACGCACCGTGCTGGCAGATCGATCTGCCCGGTAAGTTTTCCCTGGGGAGAAATACGTAACACTCTAGCCATTCCGTAGACTGCAGTCCAGATATTTCCCTCCCGGTCAATGGCAAAGCCGTCAGGAACCCCCTCTTCATCTTCGATGTTGAAGAAAGGCCGACGATTGGAGATCTCTCCAGATTCCGCATCGTAGTCAAACTGCCAAATAGTCTTTGTGGGCGAGTCGGTCCAGTACATCATCTTGTCGTCCATGCTCCCTGCGTAGATTGATGAGCACCATAGGACCCTCTAAAAGGAAAAACGACCACATCGCTGAGCAGGGACCGGGGCTCTTACATCCAATGCCATTCGTAATGGTCGCACCTTCAATCATGCGATGCAGAGTCATGTCGGGATCCAGACGGAACACAACCCCTGCATATGCACCGTCAGTATCCTTGTGGAGTCAGGGCGTTCAGAAAGGGAAGTTGCCGGCTGGTAAGAGTCTGCACATCATACTCGTACTAGTCTCCATGCAAGGTGCTTTCAATTCAAGACACTCGCTGCGACTGGTGGAGGAAACCACAGCATCAGGAGACAAAGCCTGATTTGCAAGAAACTACAGATGACCAGGCAATTGCGAATTGGGACTGCCTACCTTCATTTGTGGGGCCGTTCTCAACATGAAAGTCATTCATCGTACCCATCCAGAAGCGTCCTCTGGAGTCGACGGCACCATCATTTGATCTCATGCTGAGAGAAATGGTTAGCGGCCAAGGGAAGAGACGCGAAAGCGGGGACTAACCGATCTGCCTTCTGTTCAGGATCTTTTTCGTCGCCCCAGATCTCTTTGATGTATCTATATTTGCCGGTATTCCGATTGAAGAGAGCGTAACCAGTCTTGCCGCCTATCACAAACTCCTCTGACGTGCCCTCAACATCGGCGGTCACACTGAAGTCATGGGGTCAGGACATGGCCGATGTTCACACGAGACTGAAGCTCACGAAGTTTACGTACCCAACCGGAATATCAAGTTGTTTCAGCAATTGATGTGAGCTTGGACCTTTGGAGAGATCAACAATGTGGATCTGCTTCTTCTTGATGTCTACGAAGCGAAGCCTGTTCTGCTCCACCTCCCAATACGGCGCCTCTAGCAGTCCGCCATGGAGGTCAAGGTAAGGCTACAAATCTTAAGTGATTAATATAAAAACGGTAAGGCAGGTTTCAATGATGCATTGCGCACCTCAGTAGCTTTCCACTTCTGAATATTCGACATGACGTTTTCTTTTGAGTAGGTCTGACCTGGATTGACAGATGGTTTATATCCACTCTGAAGCAAAACAGTGAAGACAGATAGTTACAATTCTTCGTAAAAAAGAGAGTGAATGGGTCGTGTTGGGATTATAATTCTATTGCTTGCCAGACATCTTGTTGGTGGATTGTTGCATGTAACCTATGACGAGCGGGACCCGCCGCAGCGGGCCGTCCGCCGACCGCCTGGACCAATCAGCGTTCGCAGCGGCCTTTTTGATGGCATGGCATAACGATGATGCAGTATTCGGACTTGGAATAGAAGGGTCATATCAATGAGACGGATAAATTCTGATTTGGTATAAGAACTGGAAATTGAGTGGCCGAATGCTCGCCGTCCATGCTGATCTTTCAAGTGGACAAGAACCGTAACACCGATGGTCAGTTCCCGCATGAACGCCCGTAACAATTTTTCAAAGCTTCTGTGCCTTCTATATCACAAGGTCAAACCTGCCTCCATGACTTCCTCACGTTGGACTGGAATCCTCCCGATTCCCAGAAGATGACTTGACAAGCGTCTTTCTTTCCTGCCCCGCAACCACTACAGAAAACCCCAGCGCGGGTTAGATGGTTCTCAATGCTTGGATACTCTTGAGGATAACGCATAGAATGCAATGAACATACGTCTCTGCCATAGAAAGTAACTTGTGACAATGGCAATTGGCGCTGCCACGATCGCCCAGGTGACCCTGTTGAAGCTCTAACATCCGCTTACTGAAGGGGTGAGTATCATCGTGGACTTACCGGCGTGCTACGGCATTATACTCCTGACTCCCCTTGATTCTTGGCTGGTTGTTGCTTGCTAGGGGCCGTCGAGATGTCAGCTCTGACATTATCTCTCGGTTGACATCCGTAAGAGTCCGTGGACCTTGACCTCTAGCCTTCGGAGCTCCTGCGTTCGCCTTTGGCGGCTCTTTCGCCGTCGGTGGCTTGGGCATGATGTTGTGGTGAGGATTTGCAACGCAGGTTCAACGCTTTCGGTAAGGGGTGAACACCCGATACAAGGCCAGATTGACTTACGGCTACGACTACAATTCATGATGCTTCTCACGACAAAACACAGGAACATGATTCCCAAGAGCCAAATATTCGCGATTTTATGAGCCTGTAGCTGTCGCAGCTACTAGAAGAGAAATCCGTAGAATTTAGGTCTATTACCGGATATTGACGGGATTGAGATCAACAAATCAGCACCTGTAAGGCAGCGTAGGGACGGCGACCATTTTTAGCCATAATCCTCCCAATGCCGCAACACTTTCGTGATCTCGTTAAAAAGCTCATGAGCAATCATGCCAGTCAAACTCCCGTTATGCATCCCGACCCGACGAGTGATCCAGGGATTCCAATGAACAGCCGCAATAACAACCAAAACGCCCACCCAATGGATGCCCAATTCTACTGCGCCTTTCGCTTCAATGCGCCTGGTCTGGAGCCAGGAAGAGGCGGAAAGCCGAACCTGCTGATCTTTTTGAGCCGCTCTGGGTCTTTCGGCTTCGAAGGTGCAAGGCCTGGTACATGGCTTGAGTCTGAAGACGCTTTTTGAAAAGCGTCAGGCCGTGCTAACAATTTCCGTGTCAGACCTGTGGTATTCCCAAAGGCGTTCGCATGGGCCGGGTTAATCCCACCACCAACAGATAGACTGGAACGAGCGGAAAGTCTAGCATAGAATTTGGAAGTGGCTTGACTTTGAGCTGCAGGGATGATGGTATTTACTGCCACACCGGAAGTCTGGAGGAGTGATTGGATGGCATCAGTAGGGCTCCTAAAACCTTCCAAACCGGTGGCAGATTGCGCGAAGCTGTTGACTGCGGTTGCCAAAGGTTGGCCTTGACCGTTCTCCTGGGTATCCTTCTCTTCAACCAGCTGCTGAACGATGCGTTGTAGCGTCGCAGTGATATCGTTGTCAGGCTGCGGTGGAGTCCTTCGTTCTTCTGGCTGCGTAGCATGAGCGTCATTATCCAATGAGTTCTTCGTATCCCCCAGCGCACCTCCACCGTTTGCTAATGCCAATAACGCATTGACTTGTTCCTGGTTCAGACCATTACCATCGTTATTGTTTTCTTCCAATGCAGAGACAGCGCCATTTGCCTGGTGTAGATTTGCCCTGTCAACAACTGAAGAGCCACGATTCTCCGGAGGACCGCCATCCTGATGCATTCCTTCATTCATCTCGTTGATGATAGCCGTTGCAGCGTTAAGCGCCTTAATGATCTCGGCCGATTCATCTTCAGCCTCCACAGAAGGTTTGATTGATTCTGCCGGATTGTTGTCATCAGCCGGTTGGCTGATAGGATTGCCCGCTTCATCCCCACTTACGGCGTCATCGCCATCATCATAACCTGATGAGCCCGTGCCTAGAATGGCGTGGATGCCATTCATGATTTCAGGATTCGACGCCATCGCTCGAAGGGCCTCGGTGAATGGTTTTGGATCCAGAGTCCCAGCTTCAAGGGCAGCTTTCAGTGCGCTTGCAGCTTCTGCACTGGAGCCGTCGTTGCTATTGCCTACGCCAAGCAATGCATTGGCGAGTAACAGACCAGCCGCGTTGGTTTCCCCTTGAGGCCCTTCTCCTGGTGCAGGGAACAAGGTGTTCTGGAAGCCAGGCGCGAAAGAGAATCCTGGAAAGAGCCCTCCATCGAATTTGATACGTTCCTTGGTCTCCCGCTTCGCGCGACGTTTGTTGAATTCCGCCTCCATCCAGGCAGATTTCTCCCTGGACAATCCGACACCGAACAGTTTTTTGGCACGCTTGTTGATCCGGCAGCGGAGGTCGTTGTCCTTGTCTAGGTGCTGTTAGCGAAACAAGTTCCCCAGGAGGTGTTAGCATCATTCACTGTCGTACTTCGCTCGGAATTACTCTCCCTCCATCTCTTCTTCCTTTCCCGGTTTTCCTCCCGCACTCGCTCTCGTTCGGCCACTTTGACTGGATCGTTGTCGTCGTCGAACCTTCGGGTGGATGCAGCAGGCGGATGCATCCAAATCCGCCGACGCTCTTCTTCTTCGGCATCCGCTTCAGGATCGGGCGAATTGCTTTTGGCAGCCTGGAAATTGCTGATTTGCTTGGCTACCCATAATGCCAGCTCCGTTGGATCAGCCGGGGCACTTGAGAAATCTATATCTGGCATAGGACCACCAGCTGCTTGTTCAACCTGATTTGCGGTATTGGAAGAGGCATTGGAGTTTCTTCCATTTGGCGCAAGAGAATTTATGCCAGACATAGCAGAGTCAGCGGCCTGCGCAGCTAAGGCTGAAATGTCCACAGCTCCCACAACTGCATCGTCAGGTGCTGTAAGTCCCTCAGGTCGTACAGACTCCATTGTATGATGTGATTCAGATGCTTGTCGGCCAGAAGCGGGTGGGCACCGGTCGTGCGTTATTAAGTGCCGACTTCACATGGAAAGACGGTGTAGCAGGATCTGCAGGAAGAATTTTTGTGGAACAAGGAGTGTACGGAGAGGAAATAACGTTCCTTTTAGGCTCAGAGCACTATTCGGAGAGCAGAGAGGAGAAGGACCGGAAAAGCGAAGTCCTGCTATTTATTCATCTGCTCGTTCACAGTCGGTCCCAGTCACCGATTCGATTGTCGCAAACATTGGACGTATCCGGCGCGTTTGCCCCAACGTCAGCCTTCCCTGCCTTCCCTAGTCCTGGCCCGAAAGTTCCCAAACTGCTGTAATAGGTGCTGCTCACTGGAAATGGCTGCGCTGGGGGCGTTGGAGGATTTTCAAACTTCGAGCTTCAACGTTCCTCGTCCGGCTCGGCTGTCTTGCCCTTATCGTGATAGACGCCTTCCGCGCGCTTTCCAACCGGCCTCGCGGCGTTACACACTACCCTCTCTCCCAGCCCAAATGATCAAGGGACTGGATATGATTTTACGGTCAATTGTCTATACTGTCGCTCGGACGCGTAGTACATGATATCCCAGGCGATAATCCCAGCCTTGATAGACTATGCTCCCCGTAGAGAGAAATTTACCTTGTGAAACAGTCCATGGTACTTCGTACCATTACCGCGAATGCACAGAAGTTGAAGTACCTTAGCAGGGCCGGCGCTTAAAGTACCCGCGGGGTGCTGTGCTGCCCCTGATTGGCTGAAAGCTCATCTACCGCGTACTACCAACCGTACACGTAGGCACGCACACAGCTCTACTTCGTACTCGCTGTGCACGAACTCCAATTCTTGCTCTCAGGACACAGGCATAGCTCGGTTCGAACAAACAATACCCGCGCGGGCAACATGAGATTACTGCAATATTCCCTCTCTCCCTTGGTCGTGCTTGGAAGCTTCGCAATCGCGGAAGCGGCGTCGTGGGGCTTCCAAGATGCTTCCGTGTCCGTACAAGGAAAGACAAGTGGAGTGGGTGGTAGCTTCAAGGAAAAGTATAATACTTCTCCAGTGCTCTGATGTTCGGATTTCTCTTGACTAATCTTCGACAGGCTGAGCCCCGAACGACCTCTTGAGACGCCGGTCTCCTTCGAATCATCAGACACATTGAAAGTGCTGTTGACAACCACAGAAGACGGACGGCCAAAGAGGCCTCACCAAGCTTTTCTGACCATAGTCGACTCAAGCACTGGTTTGGATACATCATACCCCTTCAGTGTGAAGGACACAGGCAAGGGCAAGGTGGAGCTGGTGAGTCCATACTATGGACCTGACAATCCCAAATGCTGACGCCGCAAAGACCCATAAGGATCTACCCGCACAATTTCTATTCTCCTCCCAGCCACTCAAAGCTCAACTGGTCATTGCATCTTTCGGTTCCTCCGCACCACTAAATACGCATCTGTTTGATCTAGAAATCAAACTCGACCCTTCACTTCCTGTTGCTGCCCCTCTCAAGCCATTGCGCTACGGGAAACAGCCAGAAATACACCATATCTTCAGGCCGGATGCGAAGAGCCCTCCAAAGGTCGTGAGCCTATTCTTCACGGCAGCCGTCGTTGGGACACTACCACTTCTTCTTGGTGTGGTATGTAAAAACAGAACACCCTTGCATTTGATGGCTGTTGACACCTTTCTCAGTGGGCATACCTTGGAGCGAACTTGAACCATCTCGGATATGCCGCTAAAGGGGCACCGCTGGCTCATGCCCTGTTCTTTGGCTCAATAATAGGCTTAGAAGGAATTTTCTTTCTCTACTATACAAGATGGAACCTGTTCCAGACCCTCCCTGCAGCTGCGGCGGTTGGCTCAGTGGCCTATCTGTCTGGAAGCAGAGCCCTGACCGAGGTCCAGGAACGGCGCCTCGCTGGCCTCCGGTGAATGCGGCAGATCATGGCGGCCGCATTGCAGTATTTAAGTGTTAGACCCCGCAAAAGCTGGCGCTGGTTCAGGCAATACAGGATATTTCCCGGAAGCAAGGACTCGTCCATTCGAAGGTTTTGTAAATCTGAGGCCCATAGTGACCGGTAATATCAGAATATCCTTCAGGCGGATGCTGTGATGTATGCCTTCATAGCCTGAACGGCGTCGCCATTGTGCGTCCTCAAGAGGTCAGTAGCTTTGGCCTTGGATAATTCCAATTCCTCCTCCTGTAGATAAGACCCTGTCAGCACGACAAGCAAATTTTATCTATCGCAAGCCTTGAGACTGGACTTACCAGTAATTTTACATCAGCCTGATCAACCTTCACAGCCTTTTTTCGACGTTCTTCTTCCTCCCTCTCTTTCTTTTTCGCATCCTCCTTCGCCTTTGCCGGATGTGCCGCCGTCTGGCCCCCAGAGCTGATCTCTAAATTCCGGATTGCATTTCCTAGAGCTTCCTGGTCCACCTCCTGTTTCGAACCGCCCTCGTCGCCGCGGACGTCGAGCGCGGAGAGTTGGGCAGCAGCCTTCTTCTCTTCTGCAGTGCCCTTGACAGCAGGTGTCTCGTCCTCAACATCTGCGCCTTCGTGGGTATTTGGGGGCTGAGGTTCCGCCATTGTTGCTGCTGGCTAGGTTGATTCCTGCGAAACGTCTGAGTATCGTGGGTAGCGGCCTTCTTCACCTTCGATTCCCTCATAGACGGAACTTACCGCACGATATGACTATGACTATTCCGCACAGGACTTTTCTTTATTGAACGGGCTCCACTCCTGCTTGACGTGTGTGCTGGAAGTTGATACGATATAAATCCATCAAAACATATCAGGAGAAGTCCCTGGGGTAGGGGTTCATCTTTGGTCTTCCCCTTTCATCTCGTTGTTCTTCCACTCGACGTACGACAAGCATATTGCAGAAATAGCCCCACTCAGTCAAAGCTGGTATGTCCGTCATGGGAGAATCTATCAATAAAAATCATTATGTTTCATTCTACCAAACTTCCGAATTAATTTCCGCATGTACTCTCACATCAGGAACTTTTCCATTTTCTCTCGTGTGCATGCCTACTGGCCTTTTTTTGGTCTCCCTACTTAGCAGCGGCAAGCATATTGGCTGGCCACGAATAGGTCTCTCTTGTCATAGCACTTTGTCACTCTTTTTGAAGACCGTATTGTTATTTACTCCTTAGGGTTGTACTAGTATTACCACGTGCCGGCATAATAACATTTCTTTGAACAGTCTGCAAGCGGTCCGGTCCGCATCCACAGTATGGGTACGCAATTTCCAAGGGCTCCACGGCTGAGCAGCAGTGGGAAAGATGCGGCAGCAGTGAGAGCACTGCATGGAATTACTCCAATCAAGAAAGACGATGCTTGGTCTCCGTCTTGTACGCTTCCTTTACCCAAGCCTGTGATGCCGGAGTTTTGCTTATTTTCTGATTCCAGCATGGACAACCAAGCCAATCAAGCAAGACGTCAAGTACGATGACAGGAAATCGGTGGAGAAGGCCTTAGCAAAGCTCGAGAGGCTACCTCCTATCGTCACACCTACTGAGGTATGCAGTCCCTCCAGATATTCGGAATGTGCTGATTTTGGACGCCCGCACAGATTGTGAAGTTACGAAAGAGCTTGAAGCAAGTGGCATTGGGTAATGCTTTCCTTCTGCAAGGTGGAGATTGTGCGGAGCTATTTGATTATTGTGAAGAGGTTTGTATCTCTAGCCTTACGCCTGTCTGATTCCATGACTGACAAAGGATAGAATTCGATTGATTCAAAAATCAAGCTTTTGCTGCAGATGAGTCTCGTGCTGATTTGGGGTATGATATCCCGCATGAATGAACAAAACCAATTTGACGTAAAGATACCTGACAAAGTTGGATAGGATCGAATAAACCTGTCGTACGCATTGCGCGCATGGCAGGTCAATTTGCGAAGTAATCCCCCTTCGACTGCTCTTTGGTACCTCTTCCTGCCTAATTAACTCTTGACAGGCCGCGTTCGAGTCCCACTGAGATTGTGGATGGTAAAGAAATCCTGTCTTTCCGAGGAGATAACATCAATGGCTACGATCCTTCCGAGCGAACGCCAGACCCTTCACGTTTAGTCAGGTGAGAGCTGACCCTATTTGCTTCAGGGATCCTACTGACACTCTAATCCAGCGCTTACTTCCACTCTGCAAGCACACTGAACTACATCCGTGCACAGCTTGCCTCCGGTATTGCCGATTTGCACAAGCCCATGGATTGGGACCTGGGACATGTCCGCTCAAAGTCCATACGAGAGCAGTACGAACGTATTGTGGAGTCCATCAGCGAATCATTACGATTCATGAAGACCGTCGGTGCCGACACTGGCGGCAATCTGGAAACCGTGGATCTGTACACCAGTCATGAGGGCCTGTTGCTTGAGTACGAACAGACACTGACTCGACGACTGCGGCACCCGCAAGGCGAGCGTGGTGTATACCCTTCGGACGACGGCAAGGGCTGGTACAACACCAGCGCCCACTTTGTTTGGATCGGCGACCGCACCCGTCAGCTCGACGGAGCACATGTCGAGTACTTCCGGGGGCTAGAGAACCCCGTCGGAATCAAAGTCGGTCCTTCGATGAATGGCGAGGAGCTCGTGAAGCTGCTTGATGTGATTAATCCGACACGAGAGATTGGTAAAGTCACCCTTATCACGCGCTATGGAGAAGGCAAGGTGGAGGAGTTGCTCGGTGGGCATATTGAGGCAGTCAAAGCAAGTGGCCACATTGTGGTGTGGCAGTGTGATCCCATGCACGGGTGCGTCCCTTCCTCTACCTTCACAATTATTACTTCAGTTGACGAATCGTCCAGCAACACCCGTACTACTCCGAACGGTGTCAAGACCCGGCATTTCTCCTCCATCTTCAATGAAGTAGCATCGGCACTCAAGATCCACAAACAACATGGTTCCTACCTTGGCGGCGTCCATCTGGAATTGACTGGCGATCCCGTGACCGAGTGCGTTGGCGGTTCCGAAGGGCTCACAGACGAGGATCTGAGTCTGAATTATACGACTTACTGTGATCCAAGGCTGAACGAGAAGCAGGCCCTTGAAATGGCCTTTCTGGTAGCCGGATTCTATCGGGGCGAAGGAAAGGGGTCGGGTCTATAAAAAGGGGGATGACCCATGGAATGGAGTATAAATTCATGCATGGTGGAGCAGGCGTTTTGAAACAGTGTTTTATGACTGTATAACAGGACAAAAGTATGAAAAAAGGACGGCACAGAGCCGCCGCTAATAACGCCTCACTCATACGGCCGTCATGGCGATGTCATGGCAAGCATCAATCATATTAATGTCTGCCCCTCATTCCGAACATTCACCTTACGCCTGAAGAAAACCCAAATCCAACGGCAATTTAGAAAGGATCGACTCTTTCAAAACCGGAGTTCCTGTTCCCCAAACGCCTCCTACTCCCAACTAAAGACCCTCTTTCCAAGAGGACTCGCAACCTTCGGTGCCCATTGCAAGCTCTTACGCCTTGCCAACAGCAGCCTCCTTCTGACAACCTCATCTGGCTGATCCTCGATGTTGCCTGTGAGAGGGAACAAAGGTGCGTGAATCTGCTTTGGAGGACAAGTCTGTTGCACTAACGTCTCAGGGTGGAGAAAAGCTGGGGTTGTCGGTGAACCGAATTCGGAACTCAAGTCCGTCGCATTGTCCATTGCTGCATAGAGTTTGAATGGGGTGGCCGGGTCCGGAGACAGTTCCTCTGACTCTGGCACAGAAGGATGCTCGGCAGCCGGGTCAGGGGTGAACGTGAGAAACTCTTTCGTTGGCGAGATTGGAGTGGCCGAAACGTCCTTCAAAGCTGGAGAATCGGTGGGGACTAGATGGCCGTTGATATTGGACAAGGCGCGAGGCTCCATTGACTTTCGGCGGCGGTGACCACCTCGAGGAATCATTGAAAGATCAATCGCATAGTCCGACTCATCCAGCCATCTGTTCTCTCGCTCACAGCTGCGTTGAAGGATCAGTCTGAGTACGGTTGAAGGGACACAATTGGGGTCAGTGACTTACTCAAGCACCCAAGCGACTCCGACGCAGAGAACTACTCCTTTGCTCTGTCGCACCTTTTCTAAGGTCCTCTTTCCTCCATCTTTAAACACAACGTGGGTGATACCAATTTTGGAGTTGGCCGTTTCAAGAGCGGTTTGCCGGGAGCCACCAGGTGTGCCAGACTTGCCCGCCTCTGTTCCCTCTGGCACAAAGCTGCTATCATCAGCAGATGTTGAAGCGTTGCTATTTGGATTCCAAGTCCACTGCTTGACGCATCGAGCGCCCATCTGACTCAGGAGGTCCACGAAAATGCCGCTAGCATCAGCACCTTCTGTGGTGTGCACATCGACATAAACGATTGCGCCCTTCAACAGCTGTGCATCGAGATCAGGCCTTGGCGTGCGTCCTGGGGTAACAATGTTCGACCACAGCCCAGATTCCTGCTTTG
The DNA here is from genome assembly GCA_001599915.1 of Symbiotaphrina buchneri. Classification (NCBI taxonomy): domain Eukaryota; kingdom Fungi; phylum Ascomycota; order Symbiotaphrinales; family Symbiotaphrinaceae; genus Symbiotaphrina; species Symbiotaphrina buchneri. The sequence goes on from BCIG01000015.1 coordinate 168,168, forward strand.
GAGTTGTTGGAAATTTCGAGGGAGTGGTATATTCCAGGCTAAGTGTCTTGGACAGCTCTACAGGTTCTGGCGTATGGTTTGCGATGGCGAGAGAAGATGTTGTAATGCTGCTGCTGAGAGCAGATGCCTGCACCCCCTTGCGGGGAGAAAGCCCAGCGGTGAATGACTTACTCCGCCTCATGGGTTGTACTGTTGGAGACTGTTCAGCTGCAGCTCTCAGTGGCACTTTGCAAACAGTATGAAGGACCCGAGGCGTACGTGAGAAGACTTTGGTAGGTGTGCAGGTTTCTGTGACCACTGGTGCTTTTGGTTCTGGCTCTGTGGCCGGTCCAACAGCAGGTTCAGAAGCAGATATTGCATCCAGTTCCAACAGCGCCGGGTCGATTGGTAAAGCATTCTCGTCGCCATACTCCTGAGAGGCCTCGGAGGGCTCCGCCTCGAATGACCTTGCAGCTTGAGCGGCCATGGCCGCGTAAAAGTCATCCTCGGCGGCTTGGTCATCAAATCTGATCATAGGGTCATCGTTTTCATCGATGAGGTTGCCTCCTTCCACTTCACGTACCGACATTTCATCGTCAAAGAACGTCGATCTAACCGGAGAAAGCTCTGCCGTCCCCTCAAAAGTCAGCGCGGACTGTTGGGTAGCGGTGAACTCCTCAAGCTTCTTAAGTGAAAACATGTCTGCTTCTTTCTCTAGACGACGTTGGAGGACCCTTTTGTCTGGACTAGCCCCTTGCCAGTTACCAAACTGACGAGCAAGTGGTGTGAGCGACACAAATTGAGCTTGTTCCACCACAGCTGTTTCATCTATGGCTGCCTCGAATAGATGTCCTTCGGCTGCTTGACGCCTCAACGTGCTCTTCGGTGTCTTTTCACTCTGTTTCATTAGGACTGGGGAGAAATGCGGGTTGTCGGTCTGCAACTCATCCTCAGAGTCAGACTCGTCAGATTGATAGTGAGTATCCGGTGGATACGCCAGGAAGCTACTCCGTTGCACCGGCTTTGGAGGGGACCCAGGTGGTGTAGTAGCTCCATGCTGGTGTTCCCGCGAACTGGCAGAAGAAGGAACCATGGGTTCTGAATAGGAGAAATCCCTGTCGGGAGCATCTTTTGGCGATGTAGGTGGTGACTTCATCCGAACAGGGATCTTGCTGGAATGAACATTGGACCTGAATTTGTCTCCTGGAGTGGATTTGAAGGGGGTCTCTGAGCCAGGGATCGGCTTCATCGGGGTCTCATGATCGTTGGCAGCAGCGGCATCCAACTCTTCGAATGTCATTTTATGAACCTTCGGAGTCCGCTGTGGAGACTTAGCTGCACGGAAGGCGCTAATCAAGGTCTTCTGAGACGAAGTTGTAGGTAAGTTAAATGTATTTACCTGAGATGGGGTCTTCATTGCAGACGCCGGATCAGTCGTACGTCCTTTTGCTGGGGTAGCTACCATTCGAGCTTTCCCAGGAGTTGGCACTGGTCGACGGGCCGGAGAGCGGATTGTAGCCTTCAAAGGCGATGTAAGTGGCCTCAGCGGAGGGTGCGCCAAGGACTTTCCCAAGTCGGGCGTGTTGGGAGAACCGCTTTGAATAACGTGCTGCTCTTTGACAGGGGAAGAGGGTCGTCTTGCTGGGCTTGCCATGATTGAAGAACCGAGAAGCTTCGATGGTGAAAACCCATCAAACTTCTTATCCAACTTGGACGTCGTGAAATCTAGGACTGACACAGATTTTTTCGCAGTTCCATAGGCGCTACCAGCAGGCTTCAACGGGCTCTTGTTCAAGACCTTCAGTGGAGTTTTCGAACCACTCAGCTCGTCTTCATCGGAGTCCATAGCGGCTCCAAGAGTGATTTGCGTGGGCTTCTTTGGCGAAAGCGGGAGTGGCACCTCATGGGGGTGTTTGTCTTCTTCTGCGGTCTTTTTCCCTCGTCTCGTCGTCCGGGTAGCTGCTGGCCTTCTTACTGGCTTTGCTCGAAGACCGCTTTGCTTCCCAGCGGGCTGTTGCTGAGCATCAGAGGAGCTGGGTTTCTTCGGAACCTTGGCTGACGGAAATTGGTTTTCCTTGTCCTGCTCTGCAATGTCCTGGAATGTGACCTTCTTCCTCGCGGCAGTACTTTTGGTCGGTGCGGGCGGTTTGGCTGCAGCCGCAGCTCCTCTAGTTCTTGTGCTCCTCTTCCCTACCGCCGTGTCCTCCTTTGATACGGCTTGGCCAGGCGCGATTTCATTTGTGCTGTTCTTCCTCGGTCTTCCTCGGGCAGGCCGGGGTGCAGCGATCTCGGTCGTTTTTGCGACCACTTCCGCATGATCTTCAGTTGATCTGGAGCTGTTGGAGGTTGTCGCCTTCCTGCGGCCACGTGTAGCCTTCGCCGGTTTAGGTTCTTCGACGTCTTCATGCTCGGTGATTTGAGCCGTGACATCTGGTGCTGCTTCCTCATGAGCTGCATCGTCATCAGCCCGGTGTTTTTGTCTCGAGCTTGATTTGGTGGCTCTGGCTCCAGCGGTAGTTATTTTGGTCGCCCGAGCTTTAGCAGCCGCAAGTTTCGTAACATTTTCGTCCTCAACGGCTTTCGCGCGAGCCCGCGTCACTCGCTTGACGGGAGAGGTGGGCATCTTGATCTCGATGGTCAGTGCTTTTGGAAATATGCAAAAGCCGCGGCGGTTGACATTTAATTGAGAGCCAGATTAATGGCGATGACGATAATGAAAATTGCACCCCTCAATGGCCACGCCGCGTTTAAGAAGGTACCTGTAATGAATGTTGATCACCGATGTTGGATGGGATGGTCGCCGACACCTTTAAGAATTCTTGGATTTGGCGATTCAGAAGCGTAAACAAAACACATTACTGCGTGAGGTAAGGCTTGCTGAGTCACGTGATTCAGGCGTCTAGGCTACCACTCCTAAGAACTCTTGCTACACCGCGAGACCGTCTCTACCTTATGATTGGTCAGAAATTGTTTGTTTATTGGTACAGATATGACTCCCGGGGTGCCGTAGGAAGATTCAGATTTTGCCTGCCTATCGTCCATCATATCCAGTGATTTCATGAGTCGCGTCCCAATGCTAGATGGTAGAATTTGAGCATCCTGTCCATGCGCCGGCCAGATTCACCGAGGAAAGTCCCAGAAATGTCCGCATGTATAAACGAAAATGTGCGCCCCTCCCCGTCTATTTACAACACTACCTCATCCATTAAAGAAACGCCAGCCCAGTGGCCAGAGCACCAAGGATGGCGAGACGGTGATGCTTGAGACTGTTGCCAGAGGTTGCATCACTTGTTGCATTGACGTCAGTTAGGTGGTATTCCGGATTGTAGTTGACAGGGGTCGTAGAGTTCAACGTCCCATTCCAACAGTACCTCGTGAAGCATGTTTCGCATGCAGTCGGTACAGTCGTGCCAGTCCTATACCAACTGCGGCTGAGCGTGGCGCACGCCACGCAAACTCCCCAATCGGAATCAACAGTGCCATTGCCCATTGTGGCAACATTGTAGCCGTTTTGTATGATATCGTTCCTCTGTTCTATCTCGTATGACGCTTGGTATGTCGAGACATTCGATTGATAAGAATATGGCGAGTTCGGAATATACACGATCAAAGGCGATGAGCCTGTCGTATTGCTCGCATTACAACCGAAGAAGGTCGGATGCTGGTTGAGGCCTAGATTCACAATAGTGTTCTGATCAGGAATCGCGGGGAATGAAGTCCCATTAGCGATGCCAGATGTGTTCAGGCTGCGTTGATATGTAGCCACGAGGGCAGTTGCGTTCGGCCAATAATAATCAGTGTCTGCGGATGAGTCGACGGCGAAGATGACATCGACATTCCGCACAGGTTGTATCAATGGGTGTAATGGAAGGTTCTGCAAGTCCTCTCCACCGTCCACCAAGGTTAGGGTCTCGGTCTGCGCGTTCTCCGAAGTATTATTGTTCCAATGGTAGAAGGGGTTTGGCTGGTAATTGGCGATATCATTGTCCCCTTCACTTAACTCGTCCAGCACATCGGTCAAGAGGCCCTTAAACGCAGAAGGGATACTCGTGGAATTGATTTGAAGCAAGAATTCATTGAAGAGAGAGGACGAGGTACCCATGACAAACCCGGCATTATCAAAGCCGCGGACGCACGATTCATTGTTAGGTAGAGATCCTGCCGAGAAATTGGAACCGATATACCTCGTCGGTGCAAAGCCGTATGTAGTTGGGTCGAAACTGCCGAATTCGAAAGGATTGAACTCGTAGACAGTTGTATTCGAGGGGATGTCAGTTTGCCCTGGGGTACGGGCGTCGGCGACAACGATCGGCATGGGGATCAGTCCACTTTCAAAGTTCGAATCCTCGGAAATCGAAGACCAAGTATATGCCGCACCCCCATCGGTCGCATTGATGAGTTGGAAGGACAATGCGCGTCCCCTGTATCCTCGTTAGATTTGCCGTAGGTTCCAGTGGCATGTAACATACCAGAAATCTGTTATGGATATATTGTACCCAGCATCACTTTTGTTGTTCACTGCGTCATAGATGTCGGCATAGTACTCGGCGGTACTGACAATTTCGAAGAAACTGTCGGAGGGCGGGCCCTCCAAAACCGAGTTCTGAAACTGCCACACGGTGCCACTGTCTCGAAGGGCCGGCACTGTGGAGAAATTGTTCATATAGATGGAACCTACAAGCCAACTACCTCCGGACAAACCGGCAAGATAAGTAGCTGACTGCAATAAACCTCCCAGATGGCCCGATGCTGTTGAGTTTGCCGTCCTGTTGTCGAAAGCAGCGATAGCGCCGGCGCCATTCATCAAGGCTCTCCATCCTCCGCCTGAGCAAGCTATACCGATATTCGGGAGCGCAGACGCATTATCGGCATGTGTCTCGAAGTAAGAGTCCACGTCGAAGCCGGAAATATTCATTCGCGACAAGAAGTCTTGCATGACGGGTAGAGTGTTGTTGCGGCGCTTCTCCAACCATGCTGTCTCGTTCGCCGACAGGCCACTGGCCTCTCGGATGGTAGGTCTCTCAGCGGGGCATTGCACAGTCGCAGGAAGGTAGGAATCGGTCGGGGAGTCCGGAAGTGCCCTTTTCGCGGCGGCCAGTACGGATAATGCAGCCCTGCTCTCGAAGCTGAGTTCCGATTCCTGTGGAAAAGCTAGAGACTTGTCAGCAAGATGGCCCAGAGATCCTGGAGGATAAATTCGGGGAGCACGTGCCTTGCGCAGACCGAAGGATTGCTAGGCCGCCCAAGCAGCCTGTGAGAAACGGGGCTCCAAGCTTCATCCTATTGAATCACGGGCAGACAGACTGGCTGACAAGGAGGGCGAGTTGTGCGAACAGAGAAATAGAAGGGTAGGCAGCGAAGAACCCTTTTCATGTGGTGAGGTCAACGGAGTCTCTAGAGGGGGACCCCGAATTTGGCACTAAACCAGAACGAACAATTCGATTGAGCATCAGCCGCTCCATCACGGCGGCGTCACGGTGCGCCGTCCGCCGATTGTGTTGCACTAAATCAAATTGTGCACGAAAGGGCAAGAGGTATTGCCTCATCCGAGAATAGCTCCGGGGAGGCTCAGCTCCCGCTCCCAGGGACGCGCATGCATTTAAACTCACTGACAGAGTGGCACTGCTATGACGCCCTTGATCATCTTTTTAGTGGGGCTTGGCGAGGCTGACCCGCAGCAACCGGTCTGCACCGGGAACGCTAGTATTGGGAAAGGTTTGGCGTGGAATTTGGCCTGTAGATTATTCCGAGGCCAATCAGACTGCATCGCCCCCGATTTCCCTTTCTTGGCAATCTGAGGCATACCGTCGAAGTTTACTGAGTTTGTAGGAGGTACGATACTCCGTTATCCGTACTCGAGCAGAGAGATACTCAACGTACACTCCGCTCTGCGAGGCCCGGTCAAGAGGGAAACGGAACAAGAATGCCCGAATAGATGTCGATACTCCCTTTGGCCGGCCGCCCATTGAAGCAACTGCGCACCGTGCGGAACTTCTGTTCGAGCTGCAGCAGGATGGGCCGCAGCTACAATGTACGTTGGACCTGCGGAGTTGACGCTGCAGCTAGGTGTTGATGGTTGATGACAGGACGCCATTGCGGCGCTGAACACCCTGCAATCGAACTTTGCGACTGTGGATGCCATTCGGAAGTCCGGTCGAGGGATGAACAAGCTTGCCATTCCTGAGATGATTGAATGGTGTCGCAGAATACGCTACGAGGTGTGCGTCTTATTGATCATTCTGCCTCCTGCGACTAACCAGGGTATCCTATTCAGCCCTCCGATCTCGATCGTCTTCGCCCAATCCACATAGCCGGTACCAAAGGAAAAGGTTCAACGAGTGCCTTTATATCCTCCATACTCGCTCAATACCTTGCCCCATCATCTCACCCCGCCCCTCTCCATAAGGTGGGACTATACACATCACCACACTTACGATTCGTGCGTGAGCGCATACAGATCAACAACGAGCCAATCTCGGAAGAGCTCTTTGCAAAGTACTTCTTTGAGACCTGGGATCGGCTCGAAGATGCGGCAGCCAAAGCTGGTCAACCAACAGACCGATCAGCGAAACCTGTCTATTTCCGCTTCCTTACTCTGATGGCCTTTCATACATATATGAGCGAAGGCGTGGATTCGGCTGTGATAGAGTGCGGTATAGGCGGGGAATACGATAGTACAAATATCATCGAGCGACCTACTGTTGCTGGGATCACGAGCCTAGGAATCGATCATGTTGCGATGCTTGGAGAAACCATTGAGGAGATTGCTTGGCATAAAGCAGGCATAATGAAACCTGGAGCACCTGCGTTTACCGTGCCTCAGCCTGAGGCCGCAATGGATGTCCTCAAGAAACGTGCAGCAGAAAAAGGAGTTACACTGCATATCGTGCAGAGGCATCCCGAGCTAGAAACTATCGAGCTTGGGCTCGCTGCGGATTTCCAGAAAACCAATGCAAGTTTGGCAATAGCTGTTGCAGCTGCACATCTGCGGGCGTTGGGCTACCCTGGTATTCCCGATGATATGTCCAAGGCTCCTCTTCCCACAGGATTCCGACGAGGCCTGGAGCAGGTCAGATGGGGAGGGCGATGTGAGATTCGAAAAGAGAACAACATTGTTTGGCATATTGATGGCGGGCATACCTTGGACAGCATAGAGGGAGCTGCAAAATGGTTCGCATCCGAGATCACTTCTGGAAGAGCAAGTGACATTGGAACGAAAGCGAGAAAGAGGGTTTTGATATTTAACCAGCAGACACGCGACGCTGGAGCTTTGGCAAAGGCTTTACACAAGACCTTGGCGACGGCGCTGGAGAATGAACGGCCCTTTACGCACGCTGTTTTCTGCACCAACATAACCTTCCAGGAAACGGGGTACAAGGCGGATCTGATCAGCGTCAACGCTAACGCAGCTGACGTTGAAGAATTGAGTGTACAAAAGGCGCTGGGCACTACATGGCATGAAATTGACCCCGAGACAGAGATCAAGATCACGAGGACCATCGAGGAAGCGGTTGCGTGGGTCAGAGACCTTGTACGGGATGAGAAAGAAGAGGTCAAGGTGCTCGTGACAGGTAGTCTGCATCTTGTTGGAGGGTTCCTGGAAGTTCTAGAGACGCAGGCGAGAAAAGGAGGATTTTGAAGCCATCCGATATCATTCGTTAGAAAATCAGATACCCAGAACAGAGAGGTCATGTATGACCTTGATGGCCTTCAACGTCCACTAAGTTCTGCCAAGGTTCCGCTCATCTGGAACCATAAAAGGATGTCCAAACGACAGGTTCGTTGCAGTTAATGCATGTTGCTGTGCACCCTCTCACTTCTTTTTATCCTCGTCGTTGTGTTTGGCTGAAGCTGCTACCGGCGCCCATCCCCTCAATTACAGTGGGTCGACAACCCGACACACCGGGACGATGAGCCATGGCACGAGGAAATCGGCGCTTGCTGAGTACCCGTTCCGGACCCCTGTGCGAACTTACTGTACCAAGCGACTCCGTATTTCGTACCGCCGAAATATACCAAGTCCTTCTTTATAGCTGCACGCAACCTGTGGCTCTCTTGGGCTTTTCACTCATAGTGGCATACTTCCCTCAAATCCGAATTCATGACTCATTTTGTCTTCTTTGTAGAGGAGAGTACCCCTGACTACAGCGTACCCAAGCAAGTTTCGACGGCCGGAACAATTCCCCATGCATCCGTGCGCCGAGCTGTCAAGCGATTGACTTTCTGATGTCATCCGTGAAGCCGGTTTACCGGTTGCACAAACAATCAATCATCATCCCGCTGGCAGCAGAAACCGGGAAACTTTACTGTGGTAGAACAAGGAAAATGTCAGCTAAATAAATGTGAAACCGCGATATATTTAAATGATCAACATCGAGCAGCCACCTGTAATTCACACTCATATCGTTGCTACAAACTTTGCATGGGTGTATTTTTGAAACTCCACACCAGATATTGAACATCTCCCTGGTGATCACCGTCCAGGTTTTCCAGTAGTTGATTATGGCCATCTTCTTGTTCCTCGCGGGTATCGTCGGCATCCTCGCCACGGCCTACCTCGCCCTCAACGGTTTCCTGGGCCCACAGGCTCAGGCAGCGACCGAAGACCAGGTCCTGAAATGGATGGGCGAGTCGCGGGGAAGCTACTTTCTGAAGCGTACGCCACAACCCTATGGAAAAAAAAGTATATCACCTCCATACAGGATCGAGACTAATCCCTGAGGCACAGACATGACCCCTCTCAAGGACCAGCCCCTTCATAAGCAAACGGATGCTGTTGTGGATGCCGGCCAAGCTACATATGACCAGGCAGTGGATGCTGGCACTGGCGTTACGCGGAACGCCAATGATATCGCTTCTGGTGCATTTGATACTGGAGCAAATGTTGGCGGCGATATCAAGCAAGGCTTAGTCGGCGAGAAGACGATTCTGTGAGCTGCTTGGTTCGGTCATGGAGTTGTAGCTACGCTGGACTGAGAGCTACGAAAGCATCAAAAAGTTATGGCGACCTTAGCAATTCGGGTTTGGTTATGAGCAATGTCTTTGGAGGATGTTTCCAGACTCTAGCAATACGATCAAAAGTGGTAACCTTACTCGTACCCTCTTCGAGTTGTTGATGTTGTGTCTGCTCTCATGTTGGAGACCGATCTGCTGCTCCCTGCACTTTGTCAGCCAAATGCTCTCCTCAACTACTACCACACTCAAGATGGCCAAGGGCTCACCTCAAACTGATCAAGCCCATCAAGCATCTCCAATCATCCACCTCAGTCCCTTCACGATCCACTCCACCCACGCATCAACAAGCGCCCAAAAAGCTTCCTTGACCTTCTCGATGACCCCAATCCCCTCGTTCAAGGTGAGGGACCTCTGCTCCACCATCAAGCTAGCCGGCGGGCTTCTTCCCACCAGAGTTCTGTCCCCATTGGATCTGTCCGAGTGCGAATCTGACGACACGCTGAGGATCGAGAACGTGCTGTCTTCATCCCATTCGCGCTCTGACGTTGGCGAACGCGTTGCGAGCAAGGCCTCGTAGGCTGCGGCGTCGATGTGCTGGTCGTCGTAGGAATAGTCGTATGACGGGAACACGTCGAGGTCGTCGTCGTCGGCGGCGGCGAGGCTTCTTCGACGATATCGGTGCGGACGGGACGTCTTTTCTGAATCGCTGTAGGAGCGTGGGCGGGGCATGTCGGGTGATGTGGTTGTAAAGTAGCCTGCAGAAGGCCAGGGGTCTCTTGCACCCGCTTGCCCGAGGCTGGTGGCGGGATCTGTAGGAAGAACGGCGGTTTGGAAATGGGCTGTACAGATGAAGCGAGAAAAGGGGCGGTGAATTGCCAGAAGTCTATGACATTCACTAAATATCAAGTGAGACAAGCAAAGAAGCCGAGGAGATCATTCTTGCTGAAGAGGCAACTGATTTGTCGCTATGCAACAGAATATATGAAACATGTCCTTATGGGCCCGAAAGTGGCCCGTACCATTGACAGCTCAGTCTAAGAAAACAAGACGCAAGCTATGCACAGCTCTCTCTTAACACCTACCCAATGATGTGGCCAACACCGAAAGTGCAAAACATAATTTACTGGCCGTCTCCAGCCTTCCCCAATGTCGTCACTGTATTCCCAATCCAACAGTACTCGCGTCCTGGGGTTCTCCACTGTTTATTGCACCAGCAGGGCCTTCCCTGCCTCTTTCCCGCATCCGTCTCCCTTCCATCAGTCCTCGCAGTCCACGCTTCTGCAACCCAATAACGGAGCTGAGCTCCCCCGTCCAGACCTCACGTTCTCGCGATAATGCTGCAAGGTCAGAGTGGCTGCCCCACTCGCTGTTACTGGCGCTGGCAGTGGTATCTGTGGCACTGCTAGCGGCACTGGCCCCTTCGTCATCCGTATCACCGGCAGCGGCGGAAGGATGCGAATTTGATCGCACTTTCGTATCGATGCGGAGCGCTAGCGACTTATGAATCTGGCCTCCCCCTAGCTCATGCGTTATGCCCTGCTTTGAAAGATTCTTGGAAGACAAGGCCGCTGCATATGGGTCGAAGGACCCGAGAAAAGACACGCCCCGCCCACCGCCTGCCGCCATTGCAGCTGCGTTGAAGACCGCGGCGGTATTACGGCCGTCTAAGACTTGATGAAGCCGCTCAACGGTAGCTTCTAACAGACCATCAATATGATATGGTCTGGCCAGTTGAAGTAAGGAACACAGTATCTGTGGAGTGCAGAGAGGCGAATGAGGCGGTGGAAGAGATCCGGTGTAGAGATAGTGAAGTAGTGATTGCAGGGTCAGCGCCGTATGTGGCATGTACAAAGTTCTCGGCCTGTTTGTCGGGGGCAAGGTGCGCGGATCTGGTGGGTCAAGAGCATTGCCGTTTTGATTCGGCGCGGGATTTGATGCAAGAGTGGACGTGCTGCTACCGACGGCTGTAGTCGCCGACGAGATTGCCGTCCTTACCGAGGGTGTGATGGTTATGCTAGAATTGCGAGATGGACCGCTTGGTGCACCCGGGCGCAGAGTGACAGCATCTGTGTTATCGGCTGCGGTGGCATCTTCCCGTAGCAGCTGAACAAAATAGGGGCCCCATCTTCTCGAGAGCACCCTTGAGTTCACAGGAATCCGCTCACCGCCAACTGCCAGTAGTTCCATATCAGCGAGTTCCCTGAAGCTGAGCGCCATTTGACCTAAGTCCTCTGCGGCCTTTGACAACGGCCGTCCACCGACCGTAGACCCCAGTCTCGGGGGTTGGGCAGTAGGAACCGGGTACGGTGAGCTCGCCGAGATGAATCCAGAAGCAGGGGCCACCCGGCGTGGGTTTTCGTAGATCCCGAAAGCTTCCAGTTCAACGACGCAGATATTGGAGAAATTTAGTCGACGTTGGCCATAGTCGTCATATAGATTCCTCTTCCTGTTCCCCAAAATGACAAAACTATTTCTTCTCTGCCAGACCACTCCTCTGTTCCAACTTCCTTGCCCGAGAAAGCTACCACCAGCATCAATTCGGCTCCAAGTAAGAGTCTTCAAGTCCAATGCCCAGAGAGTATATTCTTGTTTGTATGAAGTGAGAAACGTGCCACTTAAGATGAAGTTGTTTGCTATAATACCACCGTTAGGAAATCGAAGACCAGGTGGGGAGAAATCCCCCTGCAGCGGCTTCTCGACGAGTGTCCCATCCGGATACCGGATTTGCAACTCCAGCTTCTTATCCAGAAAGTTATAATTCGAGTATATCAATGTGGCAGCGGCGGATTGCATTGGGCTGGAACGGTCGTCCACATCTTGCGGGGTAGTTCGGCTGCGGGGTGCCGCCCCTAGCCTTGTACCATTGGTCTGTGTAATAGGGCAAACCACACTTCGGTAGGCGCCACAACTTCTTGAAAGCTTTTCTGTAGTAGTCCACTTCAGACTCCGGAGATTGAAGACGCTGATTTGTTCTATGTAGTGATTCTCGTTGTCCTGCCCACCGACAATGACCATTTCTGCGCCACCGCTGCCGTCTAGTGCCACACCGATCGAACCTTGATTTGGATTGGAAGAAGAAGGGTTGTGCTGGATGGCCGACAAAGGGGCTGTAGCAGAAGCAAATGCTGCTGAGGATGGAATTATGGTAGCACAGTGGGCATAGCGGCCTTGTGGAGCGTTGGTCGTGGGTATGTATGTCCATGTACGAGTAGGCACATCCAGTATGTGGAGATCGGAAAGTACGAGAAACTCCGATGGAGCATCCGTTGTTGACGGAGGCTGTTGAGGAGACGTTGCGCGGTTCGACATAAAGGGGGCAGGAGTCATGCCTCCATAACATACCAATTTCGTGTCCCCAAGGGCACATACACTATGGAAGTACCGTGGTGGAGGAATATCGCCTTTAGTCTCGACTTTCGTCCAGTGTCTTTTGATCAGATCAAGTTCATACAGGTCAGCAGTCAGATGAGGCTGCGGCCGGGAACGAGAAATAGTTCTCCCACCGAAGACGTAAAGCTTATCTCCAAGAACTGTCGTGGAGGCTCCGACGAGTGGGCGCGGCTCCTTTCCGGTCGTCCTATGAACGTTGCACATGAGGCCTGACAGGCTGCTGTTCGCCGGGGGAGGCCCAGATGCAACATTGTCTTTCTGCTGTTTGGAAAGTGATTGCTTGGTCGATGCAGTCGACGGATCTTGAGAGGTGGCGGATGGACCAGGGCTCTTTTTGGCAGGGATGGGCTCGACCGAGGATTGCCCAGGCAGACTAGACTGGCTGCTGTTCATGTCTGCCAGGTAGGTTGAGGATCCTTGCTTGAATTGCCCCTTATAGAACTGCGAAGGTGACCGAGGAGTGCTCGAGGATCCCATTACAAGAGTGTGTTCAGACTTGGGTGACTGTCCCGATCTTGTGATAACAGAGGATCTCTTATCAGATGCTGTAAGTGGTGGAAAGCTGTGGATGGCGCTATATCGATTTGACGGTAGCTTGGGCACCAGACCATAAGGCTGGGCAAAGTCTGGTATCTGTATGGGTATATACTTAGGACGCTGAGGTCCAACCTCCGGAGCGGAGCCTCTGCGTAAGCTCCAGAGTCCCGGAAGCGTCAATGGTTCCCCGGACAAGCTGGTGGGTGTATCAGGGACGCAGGCACCAATTGATTCGTAGGCACTATCGGGAATAATTATGGCGACATGCTTGGGCTTATTGGTGCTTGAAGCTGTCTGGCATGAGATATTCGACGCAACAGAATTATTTGGCCAATATGTGGAGGAAAATGATAGGGGCCGCGCGCGCGGAGTTGCTTGAGGATCCCGAGTTCGCGCGAGGGAATTGGGAGAATTGTCTCTCTTGTTGCCAGGCTTCGAAGGCCTCAGCAGGCCCGCCTTCGAAGGGCTGAGATTCGATATTTCTGCAACGTCCATCTTGTAAGCCAGAAGTCCAGCAGTGCCGTCTTTGTTTGCGACATGTGGGATGGAATGCAGTCGCAACGTTTTCACTTCCGCCATTTGAGCGCTGATAGATGGAAATAGGAAATGGAAAGAAAGAAGGGCACGACTCGGGGCAGCACAAACCTGTGGTCGAGGAAAGGCCAATGCCTTGAGACAGGGCTATCTCGACTTGTGTGGGCGCCGTGTAACCCACAGTGCAGCGCCCTTAACACTCTTCGGTCGTGTCACAACCCGTTTCGGGAACAGCCAACCCCTCGGTTCATCCAAGACAAGATGCTAGCAACAGACAGCTGAATTCCTCACGGGAATGACATCGCCGGGCGGCGCCGCCAGTGGGGACCCTCGCACACGTGAGACCGTAATCTTTCGAGGGCCAAAGCAGCTCAACCACTCAGCGCACTGCACTGACTGCGGTGGCTGGAAGGGGAACCGGGTACTTGCAGCGACTATCACAAGTACAGCAGTAAGTGGGAAAGGGGGTAGCCGGCAAGATGCAAGTAGTCGGGGGGCGGCTATCTGGCCGGGTCAGGTAGCTCGAATCTAACGGCGATCCGATTCCGGCGTCGATATACTGAAAGGAGAAATGGAAAAGAGGGCCTGCCTAAGGTAGCTAAAAATAAGGGTGATCAAGAGCTGCCAGTGACGAGTGCAGTAAATTGGGACGCTCGGTGTCTCCCCACGATGCCCTTTGCTGGGTGTGGGTACTCAGCATCTCTCTGTTGACTTTCGGCAGTCTGAAGCGGAGCAAGGGCCCGCTAGCTCTGCAAGGGCCCTTACTTTTTAGTGCGGCCTCCCAGCGCCCAGGACTCAGAGTCGACAGTCCGCGACAAATCGTCCAAGCAAGGGGTATCACGGCCTCTCGTCATTTTACTGCTTGAGGGAAAAGCCTAATAATCTCCTCGACGGCTAGCTGCCGCGGTTAAAGACTCTCTGGAATTACTCTTGGGGTATTGATTTTACTCAAGGAAAACTCCTGAGGGGACCAGAGATTCCAGATTCTAATTACAAACGTACACGCTCAGCAACGCGACACGAATTGCTATTGCTTTTTCCTTAGACGGCAGCGTTGGTCTTCTCCTTGGGCAAGGGAGTGAAGCGCAGATATGGCTTGACAATCCGCATCTCGGGCCAGATCTTCTTCGCATCCTCGGTCTTGACACTGGGGGCAACAATGACATCGTCACCAGGCCTAAGAAGCACGCATCAGCATCTGGAACGTCCTCACCAAGCAACCAAAGACACATGAAAGACTTACACCCAGTTGATAGGAGTGGTGACCTTGTACTTGTCGCCGGTCTGGAGGGAGTCGACTACGCGGAGCACCTCGGCAGCGTTACGGCCAGTTGAGGCGGGGTAAGACATGATCAGGCGGATAGTCTTCTTGGGGTCGATGACGAAGACCGAGCGGATGGTGAAAGCAATTCCTTTCGAGTCCACGTTGGTGGTATCTTGGTAGTCTAGCCTGTCGTCTGCGTGTTAGAACAACGCCCCAACAATCAAGACACAGTTTTGCGAGACACTCACATGTCATAGAGATATGCCACCTTACGATCCTTGTCACCAATAATCGGGAAAGAGAGGTGGCTGCCGGAAATCTCATCGATATCCTTGATCCATTGACCGTGGCTGTCGATGGTGTTGGCAGACAAGCCAATCAGCTTGACGCCACGTTTCTTGAACTCAGGCTCGAGCTTCGCGAAAGCGCCGAGTTCGGTGGTGCACACTGGGGTGAAATCCTCGGGGTGGCTGAAGAGGACAACCCAATTGTCGCCAATGAACTCATGGAAATCAATAGGGCCGTGAGTAGTCTCGGCCTTGAAGTTTGGGGCAATGCTGCCGAGACGAAGGCTGTAGAACAATAATTAGCAGAGCGTTCTGGGCGGTGCATAGAGAGTGCTCGTTCGCTTTGAGAACACAGGTGGTGGGAACATAATAGCAACTAACTGAGCTCCAAGGATGGCACTTACGGCGCGGGTCTCTCCTCAGTAGACATCTTGGGGAGCTTTGGTGAAATAGTACAAGTTCTGAAGAGTATACACGTTGATTGTACGAAAGGCCGTTCGACGGTGTGTGAAAGTGGGTAGGAGGGGCAGTCGAACAGCACAACAGAAGGTAAGGTATATATCTCTGAGGGGCCTCGCCCCCGCCTGATCTTTGCTTACCCTCTACCTCTGCTCCTATTCCCCTAAACCCTCAGCCCACTTTGTGCCTGAGGAGAAAACGCGATGACCTTTTCTTCGCCCAAAGGAGCATGGGCAGCTCTCACGCCATCGGGGCAGCTTACGATTGGTTGTTGAATGGCTCGGCTAGTCTAAAAACAGTTTAATGCATGGAACGGAACATCTTGGTCGCGAATGTCGCAATAATGGCCGATTACTCCACAAGGCTCGATTAATCACCCAAAACCCACGTCGCCGAGGTGATTGCGCCTTTCACAGGCAAGAAGACGTAAGCCCTAAGCTGCTGCCCTTATCTGCGCTCAATAGTGATAAGTCCTACTCCAAGCATGCCAAAGTGGGTAGGATACTGTACCAATGCAGCGTAGAGTATATCGAAAATGAAAGAAAGGGTTCCCCAGATATGGCTTGACGAACAGCTTCAGAACGAGCCATATCATCAGTCCCCATGCAACGTGAACCTTGTAAAAGATGAGTGTGGCCAAACGTCTCACAAGCAATTTGTTGCGAATGAGTAGTATGTCAGCGATATCGGCCCATCAGGTGTACTCTGTGCTGCACCTAGTAAGATAGCTGGTCGCCGACAACAATAATTCCGACGACCAAGAGCACTTTAAAAGGGCGTGCTTTCAGCAGAGATCACTAGCTCAGGGAACCATTTGACAGGGCTCAAAGCTGATAAAAAAACAAGAGCATCCTCTACTGTTAGTTTCCTGTACATACGAGTGCACGTGCAAGCAAGCGACAATTAGAAGATAATCATTTCTGGGGCCGAAATACGGCGGAATAGACTGGCATGCATCAGAGAGCGTGTAACCGGATTTGCATTTCAGGTCAGGATGGGTTTTGAGGGGAACATGGTGTGAATTGGAGATCTCGCTGATCGTATCCAGGATGAAGTAATCCCCCACTTCTCTCACCCCGGATGAGACAAATGATTGCGGTCTTGGCAACCTCGCACAGTTTAGTATGGGACCGCAATGAACTCTCTCACCCGGGTTACCATGGCGGGGATTGGGCCGGTAATAATAAAAGGCTTGGGTTCGGGATGCGGCACGCTTTCCCATGCCGGCAATGCCAGTGATTGGTCAAATCACCGAAAGGGCGCACAGAAATCGCACGCCTAAAACAAAGTTCGGGGATAGTCCGGAGAAATTCTGTGGGGAAAATGTAAGAGGAGATTGATGACTCCCACTTAACCGGTATTCGACTCCGTGATGATACACTGCGGGCGTGCCATTGTTCGGCGCTGCACTCCACAATCGTCTGTGTTCCTGCAGACTCCACAGAGACGAAATGGCCGATCCTGAAATTGGGCTGGCCGAGTCTGAGGTGGAGGACACGGGCTTGGAAATCGAAGAATGGGGTAATAACCGACGAGAAGAAGCAGGAACTTTGCAACAGCAGAAAGAAGAGGAATCAAAAGAGATATCAAGGATTAGTTTGCCGACAGATCAAGCTTCGCTCTCAGAGATACCGATAGTCTACCATTACCTGACGTTTGAGACGGAACTGCCTGCCCCGGCTATATCAGATAGCCAGTCGCGAGATGCGGTGGGTCCTCCGCAACCAGATTTGTCACATTATATATCACCCTTCAAGTGGTCGGAAACGAGCAAAAGCTTCATTACATGGCTCTCCTGCATTATAACAATGATCACGGCGTACACAGCCGGTTCTTACGAGGCCGCTTCTCCTCAAATGATGGAATATTTTCACAAAGGAGAAGTGACTATAGCGGTGGGCATTACCACTTTCACCACTGGATTCTCATTGGCGCCCATGGTCCTGGCTCCTTTCTCTGAGATTAACGGACGCCGCCCCATATTCATTGTTTGCGGCATACTATTCGTTTGTCAGTAATCCTACTCTGGCTTTCAGCAACTGGCAGCTGACACGTGATGCAAGTATGCCAATTATTCTGCGCTATAACACGCTCATATGGCGGTATGCTTGCCGCAAGATTCTTTGCCGGTGTTGCAAGCTGTATGTACTAACTCTCCTTGAACTGTCGAGCACTATTCATGCTGATTTGTGCTCAGCTACGTTTTCTACCATGGTTGGCGGTGTCATCAGTGATATATACCACGCACAAGATCGTAATACACCCATGGCTCTTTTCTCAGGTGCTGCACTGGTAGGGACTGGCCTCGGACCGCTCATCTCAGGCGCTATAGCGCAACATTTGAATTGGCGATGGGTGTTTTACGTTCAAGTCATGGACTGCGGATTCATGATCCTAATGGTGCTTGTCTTTTTCAAAGAGACTCGAGGTAGTGTCTTACTCAGTCGCAAGGCCAAAATACTCAACAAATGGTACGAGGCCCGTGAAGACGCAGGCTACGTAGGTTTCCTCATGCCTTCGGAGGATGGAGAGAAGAGAGTAGTTCAGAGGATCAGGTGGAAAGTGAAAAGCGACGAGGAGAGAGAGAGCATCCATAAGATTATCGCAATTTCTCTCTACAGGCCTTTCCGTGAGTGTGGCCCATGAGGCCACTGCCTACACCGGTGTGGATGGACTATCAGGCGAACTAACCATTACTCAGATCTTCTCTTGACCGAACCGGTGGTGTTCTTCTTCTCCTTGTGGATAGCTTTCAGTTGGGCTGTGCTCTACATGCAATTCTCCTCCATCCCTCTAGTGTTCCAAACGAATCATGGCTTCAATATTGAGCAGTGTGGAGCGGTTTTCGCAGGTATGTGCATGCATCCAAACTTGCAGAGACATATCGTGTTGATTCTGACTTGCCGCGAAGCGATGGTTGTGGGTGGAATACTGGCTACGCCCTTGAGCATCTATCAAGAGAAACTAGCAATACGCTTGGGCAAGATGTCGTCGTCGCCAGAAGGCCGTCTATACTTCACCTGTGTCGAAAGCGTCCTGATGCCCATTGGGCTGTTCTGGTTCGGGTGGACTCTCTTCCCAAGCATCCACTGGATAGTTCCTACGCTTGCGATCGGATGTGCCACCATCGGCATATTCAGCATATACCTGTCCGTCTTCAACTACTTGGCAGACACGTATCATCGATATGCGAGCTCAGCACTGGCCGCACAGTCCTTCTGTAAGTCTGTTTCCGGTCTATGCTGCTGCGAGTCCCAGAAAGGGGTTGCTGCTGCGAACGTCCACGACAAGCCGCTTGGGGCCTATAGAGCTGACTTTGACTGCAGGTCGTAATATGCTTGGTGGCATATTTCCACTTCTGACGAATCAAATGTTCCATAAAATGACGTTTTCGGGAGCATCGAGCTTCCTGGGTGGGGTCGTATGTCTTACCATTATTGTCGCAATCGTTCGTACCCACTAACAGATCTCAGGGCTTTCTTCTGACTATCGTGCCTTGGGTATTGGTCTTCTACGGGCCGCAGATCAGGGCGCGCAGCAAATTTGCGAGTGTGAGTATCTCGATCATTGACCTGGTTGCCCCACAATCTCTGATGTCCGTCCTAGGAGATTATGGGCTAGGCAGTCTCCGGAACTGCACCGCCAAGGTGAACGAATATCTACCTATTGTTTGCTCAGTAGCCCGCAAGGCCGGTTTACAACGTCTAGACAGTTTTCCGAAGACATTATGGTTGGATTCTATAAAGGCATGTTTGACAAGAATAGAAGCGTGCATCTACGGTGTTAGAGTCAAGCAAGCGGTATTCACTGGCATCATCATTTTCTGGCGTTGTTTGCTACCATCCTCTAGGATTAATTTGTGCAGGCCGGTCATAGAACGAGCAGCCGTATTTATCGGTCTCGCTCTACCGTCAATCAACTGTCAATAACTGTCAATTCTGCGCTCGTCCCATTGAGAACTGTCATATAAAGCTTGAACCGCTCAACCGTGCGCTTGCCGCCAGTCAATCCACCAAGGTGTCGGCGCTACCGCCCATGACCGTTTGACTGTTTGCGACAAGTCCCAACAACACTATACATGGCTTACTATACTCTATACCATACTGCTACATTCTATCGAACTTTTTTTCTGTGAACGTCTGCTTCCTGGGCTGTTTCGGGCATGGCCACATACGCATTGGCCGCGACGTCTGTCGCTTGCACTGCCTGTGCTCAATCCACCAGAAGGCCTGACGAGCTTCTGGGTCGTCTGAAAACATCACAAGACCGCTGGTCTGTCTGTGCAGGTGTCAAAGCCACGATGAAATACTGTCTTGTGGAGCCGTCGCTGCAAAACTGACAGTTACTAGGTCCGTTTCCGGGGCTCCGACATGCGCATTGGCCTGTCCTGTATATCCCCAAACTCCCACGAGGCTACGCATTCGAACATGCCTCAAGACCAGAAGATGCAACCGGTGCAGGACGCCGGCTTCAGGAGTATATACGAGCCGGGAGCGGCTGTGAATCGAAATAAAGCGTCGTATATCCTCCAGCAAGGTGCGAATTGATATATTTTTAGAAATTTCTGGGCTTCTCCCCGCCGCCCTTCGACATGCCTCTTGTCTTTCGCTGGCCTCTGATCAACTATAAATAACCCCCTCCTCTCCCGCAGATCCCAGGTTCTTTCTTTCCTTCTTCACAGCACTCCGTTCCCCGGCCTTCCACTGTACTGCAGCGGAATTCGTCAAACGGCGTACTTACCTACCAAGGTTGACTTCGGAAACTCATACAAGGCATCCCACCTTGTCTTGTAGCAATGGCTCTTGTCATGTCTGCAACCGCTTCCTCCGGTGTTGTTTCCAAGCAATCTTCGTCCTCCAAAGGCTTCTTCAAAAGTCTCAAGTACCTCTTCGTCAACGAGTACTATGAGACGACGCACGTCGACATGTCGAGCCCCAGAGCCATCCAATACTGGGCAAAGAAACAACAAGTCGAAAGCAATCCCGACTTCATTGCTCGCCAAAAACGACTTCAAGCCTACTTCTTGGAAAACAAGGGAAAGTCTTTCCAACAGTAAGTACCCTTCGCCAGATCCATCTTGCTTAGCACATTGCTTCTGAATTGCTTGTGATCATGTGGTCATGCTAATGTACTGCCAGACAAGACAGAGAGCGCCGCCAGTGGGAAGCTGCCCGCCGCTCCCACCGTAGGCGCATGAATCTCACCAGCGACTACTAAACGGTGGGAAGATGTCGATGCTGGTCCACTTCGCCAGCAATCACAAACTATTCGACAAACAACAATTGAGAGTGGTTCGCATTGAACAAAACAACTGGACGAATTCCAAGTAAGTTCTCTTCTTTGGCTTATGGTATGATCTTTGACATGCTTCCAGTGACATCTGGACTTGCGACACCACCACAACGCCGAGCAACGGTAAGGCCGGCCAAAAATGCTTACTCTCCTCCAACATACTAACTGATATCAGAGACTGTCTCTACTGGCCGCTTGTCGAACAGACCACGCCATCATTCACATCACCGTGTCGACCAAGATCTGTTGGCGTAGCTGATGCTTATATTCTTGTATGTTGCCCTCTACCTGTAAATTTGGCTGATTGACTGACTTCATCCGCAGCTGCTCTGTTTCAACCAGAATGAATCATGTTATGGTGGCTACATGGACATTACCGCTGGGTGAGTACCTTGACATTTCTCGCATTCGATATGTGTTAACTCATGTGCAACGTAGATGTGCCGAAGACCAAGATTGTTTCAACATCACGTCAACTACCGAAAACAACGTCAACCAATCCACCCGTCAAAAATTGCTTCACAAAATCTCAAAACTTCAAAACCTCAAAAAACCAAAACAAAACAAAAACCCATCAACGAAAAACCTTCAAAGAAGCAAACGACGCCTAAGGAATCAAGACGAAAACCTTCGAAAACGGCAACCCTACAAAAACTAATACGCCATTGACGCCGATCAAACAAGGAAAACGGTCTATAATAAAGCAAAACCACATCTCCACATCCATCACAGCCGTCGTCCTCCAATTTATATCAGCCTGGCATCAGCACCGACACAAGTAAGTACCGTCCGAAGCCTTGTTATCGACCCAGTTATTGACAGCTTGCTTATAGGAAGGAAGCATCCTCGAGCTGACGAGTTCGAGTCGATCCCCTACAACACAGCCTGCACGTCTCTCAGCACCTCTGATCGAATCGGTCCAAGGAAAATCCACAGTAAGTCATCGTCAGCTCCTCTTCCTTTTCTCCGGTGAACCCGTGATTAACTCCTACAGTGTCACCCAGTCTCGGATAAATCAACACCATTCGGCAACCACTCTCTCTCGCTCTCTCTCTCCCTGCACACGACTTGCAGCAACTTCGAAAGAGATCAATTGTCAACCACCATGAGCTACTACGACTAGCTATCATCGAAACCAACAACCGCATCTCCGCGAACGACAACAAAAACTTCGGCAGACCAGCATCGGCATCTCCCCTGGCATGCACCCATCTTCTAGGGAGAGTGAGGAGAAAACATGGAGGATTTCTTTTGTAGGGTCGTGGCACTCTTTTCCTCTCTTTCGTTTGGCTGCAAATGTTTCCAATCAATGGGACACAGTCAGGAGAGGTTTTTAATGAGGCCACACGGTTGGAATGGGGTTCAAAAAGTCTGTGGAGGGCTTCGGTGGATTTCTGGGTCATGTCTTCGTTTAAAACAACAAAACACGCAATGTTTCGTTCTAAGATCACCGTGCCTCTGTATGCGACAGTGACATATATGTAGCATCCTCGTGAAGAGTCCAGGCTCTTTTAGAAGTAGTTACTGTTCCGGCCAGCCCTCCAAGTTCACCGTCGCCGGCGACCTGCCGCTCCGCGTGATGATCAGCTCGACCTCCTCGTCACTAGCATTGATCTCCTGATGGGCTTCATAGGCCGGAATGCAAGCCCAGTCGCCCGGGTTGAGGACTGCCCTGTCCTTGCCGCCATTAAAGGAAAAGGTACAGACGCCCCGCGAGCAGTAGATGATGGTGTCTTGGAAATCGGTCAGGGAGGAGCATTGATGATCCTACGGCTAGCTACCCGAGTGGGAGGGACATAAGGGGAGTTGAAATGGGAGAGAATTGAGCTCACCTTGGTCGCCGTGGTGGTG
The DNA here is from genome assembly GCA_001599915.1 of Symbiotaphrina buchneri. Taxonomy (NCBI): domain Eukaryota; kingdom Fungi; phylum Ascomycota; order Symbiotaphrinales; family Symbiotaphrinaceae; genus Symbiotaphrina; species Symbiotaphrina buchneri. The sequence goes on from BCIG01000015.1 coordinate 190,716, forward strand.
GACGCCGCTCTCCGTGTGAGGGTCGGAGACCATGACTGTTTATATCCATCGTACGTCAGACTCGTTTCTCATTACTGCCATTGTGGCTCTCCAGCGCACATACCCAAGGAGCAAATATGGTCCGAGACGTCGCTGATGGCAGTCTTCCGAACTATGCCGGACGTCTGGCCGTGGTTTGGCTTAACATCGCCCTTGCAGACGACGTGGACGCCCATGGTAGCAGTTGTGCAATGCAAGGGAAGGTGAGGACTGATATTTAGACTATATGGTATAGTATCGAAGTATGGTGCCTATAAAGGCTGGTACACCAGCTATGTTAATTCACAGGTGAATGGAGCTTTTATATTATCAGCAAACATGCACATGTCACAAAACTCTCTTGAATCGAAACGTTGTTTCGTAAAATTGGGTCGGTGGGGCTCGGTCTATTCGATGTCCGAATGTACAATGTCTCAGGGGATTTTGAATAGATCCGTTGTGCGGGACGGATGACGACTGCATGCAGCTCGGATCATTAAGGTAACATCGACTACGCTTCGTAAGGTAGGAGGACGTCGTATTCGGCAGCTACCTGCCGTGATCAACGACTGACATGATGCTTAGCCAACTCTATAAATTGGACCGTCTTTACCCGACGTGGTAAGTTTCACCGAAGACATGTCACAGATGTGCTTATACTCCAATCAAAGTGCAATTTCTATCTATGGGATAGACTCGATGGTATATAACCCCAGATCTTTCAGAAATATAATCCGGACGTGACTTCAACGATCATTGCATCTCCATCTGTTATCCGCCACAGGCGCATGCCGACCTGGTACCGACGCCGGCGACCTTATGTGTAACTAGTGAAAGGGAGACCGGTCTTCTCTTTGATCAGCTCCAGGGCTTGGATGACCTAGAAGCTGGTTAGTAGTCAAGCAAGTCAAGCAGGAAAATGTTCCGACAGACCTTCTCGTCATCATATCTTCGTCCCACTAGCTGCAGAGAAACAGGTGCATCACGGTAAAGCTCCGGTTCGTCTCGACTCGTCTATCAGTACCGATACCCTCATCAATGAGATTTCCTAAAAGTTCACCACTTACAGAGGTTGTAGTTGAACTCGTCTTTCTCGTTCAGAGGTTTGTAGCCTTCCTCTTTCTTATCGATAGCCTGGTCTACTTTCGTCACCGGAAAGACCAGGGCCGGATAATCGAGCAGATTCCACTGGCTTGTATAGCCCCAATATTTAGCGTTGTTGAGGGGAGGAGCAGCTCCAGGTCCAACTGGGCACAGAATAACATCTACCATATTCTCTATTTCGCCGCTTTCTGCTCTTTTGCCGGTCTCGTTCCAGACCTTTGCGTGCTGATTTCGGTAGTCGTTGCGCTTCTCCGTCAATCTCCAGACGTCCGTAACGGAGTGATGCTTCATGTGCGGATTGTCCGTGATGATGAAATGGGACAACGGTCGCCAGGGCTCCCCGGAGCTTTCTATGGCTTCCTTTTCCTCCGCCGCATTGTCGCTGAAATACAGCCCGGCCTAGACAATTAGTACCCTCTCTCTTTGAATGACCGTTAGCACAAACGTACGATAATCTCCCAAGCAAGATCATGCTTGTATGGTTTCCAATCGACCAGCTCTATCCCGGGGACTCCCTTTAGTTTCTCGGCGACCTCCTTCAAAGCGCGAATGACTGGAGGATGTGGTTTGACGACGCCGTCGTCCCACTCGACGGCTATCTTCAACTTCGGACCCAGCAGTTTCTCCTGCTTCCAAGGGAATGGTAACAGTGTCGGTTCCGTAAGCCAAGGTTTAGCATCAATTAGCGTTTTAGTGAAGATCTTGATGCCCTCCAAGCTTGTTGACAGAGGCCCTACAACTGCAACAATCTGTTCTTGGCCACCCATAGTAGCCGCCATGCCGTCCATTGGCAGCCGGTGAGAGGTAGGTCTCAGTCCATACACCCCTATAGATGATCAGCTTCTGCCCTATGAAGGGAATGTTTGTGGGCTACCGTTGTTGGCTGCAGGGGATCTTATACTTCCTCCAATATCTGTGCCTATAAATCGTGTAACAAGTCAGCATTGAAGTCTGGGTGGTTCTACGGTTGTACGAGCAGGAGTGAAGCACCTATGCCCATGCAGCTGCCTCGTATGCCTAACAGAGCACCTTCTCCACCTGAGCTGCCTCCAGAAGTGAGCTTGCGGTTGAAAGGATTGGCCGTTTCACCGTAGATGTTGTTTGAGGTCTCGAGATGCATGAGTGTCTGAGGTTCGGTCGTCCTAGCGTAGAATACTGCGCCAGCTGCCCAAAGGATCTGCAGAATGTGGGCGTCTTCCTCGGCTACTCTGCCAACCCAACTGACAAAACCTGCATTGAGATCCAGGCCTTTCATACCAATGTGTTCCTTGACACTGATAGGCAGCCCGTGCAACGGCCCGACCGTTTTCTTGTTCTTGGATAGGTAGTCATCCAGATAATGTGCGCGTGCCAGCGCACGTGCCGGAAGCAATTCAGTAATGCAATTGACCTGTTTAAAAGCTTAACAAAAGAAAGCATGCCGTGAAGGAATTGCAATACCAGTTTCTGAGCCAGGCCAGCGCGTCTCAGAAAAGCGTTTGTGACTTTCGTAGCTGATAGACGGCCAGTAGCAAGATCCTTTAGGAGCTCTTCCGGAAGAGTCTCCGTAATCGTCACCTCCTCTGGGTCCAGAAGCTGTTTCTGTATCCCTGTGGCATTCAAGGGAAGGTCGGCAGCGGGTTCCGGCACCGGAGGTTGGACTTTGCTAATGGTATCATCTCGATGTTGACGGGCCTTCTCTGCGATGGCCTCCCAGCCAGTTTGAGGAGCCATTGATGGTGGTGCAGACCTGTCAGACTCGAATTGTTTGGTTTAGCTCTGGAAGGTCAGAAATTGCAGCAACAATGAACATCGTGTAACTACTGTCGCGGCATGGAGCACTGCGGCCAGCCCGCGAGCGGGGCGGGGCGAGGCATTCACGATAAGAATGTTTTCCCTTATCAGCGGTTAGTTATCGTTTTCAGGGGTTGGCCTTGGCATGGCGCACGGCGAGATGGCTCGACGGGCATGATGCTTCGCAGCCACAGCGGCCGACAATGGACATTGGTCATACATGGTAGAAATCATGGTAATTAGAAAAGATAGAAACTAGATTGTGTACTTGTACCAGAGGAAACAATTGAACGTCTCGCCCTCGGCAGCCTTGCTTGGTATCCGTTTGGGAGTAGTCCATCAAGTATAGTTCAGCGGGGGCACGGTTTCCACACCGGCTCTTGGTTTCTCTCTCTATATATATATGTGTGGTATATATGTGATGAAACAATGACCGAGGTATGTTTCCAGGGCTTGTTCGCTGGAAGTGCCCTAGAAAGAAGCCCTGGGCTCTGCAAGATTAAAACTGCGTTCTTCTCGTAAACAGCTTGCCGGGCCGGGAGTCCCAATGCGGTGATTCCGGTTGTCGGTCGAGGCACGGGCCACATTTACCTCGAGTCCCCGCGATTGATCCACGCAAACAGGCCCGACTCCAGACTCGGAGTAGCAGCAGTGGAGCAGACGGAATCTCGTTGCCTCGGTCGCGCCAATCAGAGCAGTCAATGCCAAAACTTACTGCTCACCGGCCGAACAGCTGACCGATCGTGGCCTCCGTAGCACGGTCCGGGACCGCGTGCTGCGCTCAAGGCCATGTCGGGCCATTCCATACCGATGCGATTCTTGAAGGTCTTTCTTCTAGACCTGGCCTAGGGGCCAAGAGCCCTTTTTTTTTGTCCGACCTCGCGCAAAGGCACGGTAGGAGTAGTACATAAGACCAGCGCTGCCCGCTCTTCCCTCAATTCTCACGATACTTACCCCTTCCGCATCGTGCAATTGCTTTTCGCCCGCAATCCGATTTTTGTAGGACCTCCGTAGACAGCCGTCTGCACCGTCTTGTCTGTTCTCTCACGAGATTCGTAATCTTACCAAAATGAACACGGGTCTCCGTCAGCTTCGGCGCGCAGCATGTCTAGCCTCGCAGACATCGCGGTCAATGGCTGTTAGGACCGCCAGGCCCTTCTCCGCCTCCACAGGGCTTGCGTCTTCTGCCCAGGATCCTCCCAAGGGGCAGGAACCCCAGAAGCCAGGTCGTACCCCGCCCAACCCGCCTACGGCGGAGAAGAAGAACCTCGAACAGATGGGCGAGTCACCGACCTTCCTGGGAACTACCAAGCGCCTGCCGGAGTTCAGTCTCCAAGACAAGGTGGTCGTGGTGTCCGGTGCAGCCCGGGGGCTAGGTCTGACCCAGGCTGAGGCATTGCTTGAAGCTGGGGCAACTGGTAGGCGCAATTGGGAAGAAACATCTAGTACATGAGCGTTGCTAACAGAGTCATATGGCAGTCTACGCGCTGGACAGGTTAGAAGGTGCGCTTACTGACAAAAATAGACCAAAAACATGGCTCAGGCTGACCATTCTTCAGAACCATCACCAGACTTCTACCGCGTCCAGAAACGGGCCGCAGAAGAGCTTGGTACAACATTGTACTACCGTCAGATCGACGTGCGCAACGTAAAGTCGCTCAACGAGGTTATCGAAGCTATTGCTGACACTCACGGTCGTCTCGATGGGTTGGTGGCCGCAGCCGGTATCCAACAAGAGACTCCAGCACTGGAGTACACTGCAGAAGATGCGAACCGAATGTTCGAAGTGAACATTACGGGCGTCTTCATGACCGCCCAGGCGGTTGCCAAGCAGATGATCAAGTTTGGCAAGGGAGGCAGCATTGCTATGATTGCGTCCATGAGCGGCACAATAGCAAACAGGGTATGTGCGAGGTCATATGCTGCAAAACTGCCGTCACTGATCTTTTCCAGGGTCTCATCTGCCCAGCCTATAACGCTTCTAAAGCCGGAGTCATCCAACTCGGCCGAAATCTGGCCTCGGAATGGGGCAACTACGGCATTCGCGTCAACACCATCTCCCCAGGTTATATCGTCACTGCAATGGTTGAAGCCCTGTTTGAGCAGTATCCCGAGCGAAGACGCGACTGGCCAACGCAGAACATGCTCCAGAGGCTCAGTGAGCCGAAAGAATACCGTGGTGCTGCGGTCTTCCTCATATCGGACGCCAGCTCTTTCATGACAGGGTATGTCTCCTCTCAAATCCGCCTGTTGAGTTACTTTGTTGTTAACTGATCTTCGTTGTAGATCCGACTTGAGAATAGATGGTGGTCATGCGGCTTGGTGAGCCATTCCAAGGTCCGGTATTTGATATCGAGTATTCTAGCGGCAGCGTTGCGTTGTAAACACTCGGCAATCGACATGCATGTCATATTTTCGTGTATAGTTACTAGCATATCGGGAAGCATTTCACTAGACATGATTGCTCGCTTTCATCTTCCTGGTCGCCCACATACACCTTTGCTAAGGCCCTTTGCATCACCCGCTGGGTGGCTGGGAGAACAGCAACAAGCAAGCTTGAAATATCAACTGTAGAATCCTTTTCTGTACCTACCTGATAGGTGGTCTAGTAAAGGGGAACAAGTCTCTCTGTGAAGAAATCAAAGCTCCAGAAAAAAAGAGAACCAGGCATTGCCCTTGTGGCCCAAGCTCTCACCCCTAGAATTGAGGAACATCGTTTCTCCTAGCGTGAGACCTTGACATCAGATCTCGGAGACAGCTTCCACTTTTCAGACCTCGAAAGCAAGCTCTAGAAAACAAAATCGTACGCACAACAAACTTGCTGTCCATTTCGACATGGGCTCCTCAGCCTCAAAAGCTGCGCGCACAGCTGCTGGAGCTGGAGGCCGTAAATACCCATCCGCCGCTTCATCTGCCGCGCGAGCTCCAGCGCCATCCACAAATGCCCCATCACGGCCGCCTCCTGCTGGCCAACCCGCCCAGCCTGGGCCGACAGTGCATCCGCAGGCTAGGGCGAGCGCCACAAGAGACGAAGGTATCTAATATATGATGAACATCTTTGAAGAAGGCTGCTGACCCGCTTGCTTACCAGCAATCGACCTCGACGCACAAGACCCAGATTTCGCGCGGTCGCTGCGGTCCATGGGCGTCGCGCAGCCGCAGATGCTGTCTCACACATCAACCTACAATGATCCCCGCCCTGGATACGAACAGTCTGCTCCCGAATCACAATTTCCGCCGTCCGCTCAGCGGAGCGGTGCATTCCCCGATCCCGAAAACAACCCGGCCGTTAAAGTGCTACGGGCGCGGGAGGCCATACAGGAAGAGGCGAACCGCGAGTTCATTGAAGCTGGCCGGAGAGGACATCCTGGACGGCGGTTCCTTGATGTTGTTTCGCTCAGACAGGTGTTGATGCTGCGGGATGAGAAAGGTGTAGAGCCGGCGCAGATCGAGAAGCAGCTTGGGTTAAGGAAGGGGGTTGTGGAACAATTGGGGAAGAAGGGAGTGGTGGGTCTGACGTGAGGATCTGTCTTTACGGATCACAAGCATTCTCACCGGTATTGGCGTTGTTAAGCATCTTTGCAGGCATTGGGTATTCATTCGGCATATCTCTCCAGCCTGTCGTACTTCATCCAGACTTCCAAGTTCGTGCCGGTCCGATACTGGGCTACGAACACCGGTCTAGCCCTGCAGTATCTCATCCACAAATCGATTTCGCCAAGACGTGCGAACCAGTCGCGTCATGCCCCGTTGACAGCCAGAGTGCTGATCCAATACAAATCCCAATCCAATCCTAGCAATTTAATCCAATTCCTCGAATCGCCCCTCGTCGACGGCCTGTTCAACTGGGTTCTTCACATCCACGATACCGGTCCTCTTGAGCCTGTATGGAGATTAATGCACTGTAACCGAGAAATCCCGAGAGACACATACCTTTCGAAAAGTACAAAAAGCCTTTCGGCCTCTCTTTCCTTCTCCTCTTCGGTCATTTCCGGGCCTGTGTCATGAGGCTCAGCATTCAGCCTCTGACCGGTGACAGGATTCACCGCGGAACCGGCACCCTTTTCACCACCTTGTGTGCTCCAAGCCTCGGTCGCGCTCTCAGGTATTGGCACATTATGGGACATCAAGAAGCCGGATGCAAACCCATACCCAACGTTGCGTACAAAACTGTTGGCATCTTTGCCAGATAGCTCATACATCATTGATGATATTGACTCTCGCAGTGTAGGTGCCATTGGCGACGTCGAGAGCTTCAACAGGCGTGACGATAACGTATCGGATTGGCCCAGAGGCCTGGACCTCTCTTCATCCGATGGAAGTAGGAGCCACTGCATGTACCGCTGCACACTTGCAGGCGCCACCTCATATACTTTTCGTATTAGAGTCACAAGAGGAGTCGCCAGCTGATCCAGATCCGCGTCTTTATATTCCATGATAGCCTGATCAAGAATGTTAATCAACCTCTCAGCATTGCACTTCTGATCGAGCTTTGGGAACATTGGATGGCTTCCAAGTTGACCATATTTCTTTTCGTCCAGATCAAGATTCATCAACGCATTAATGATATAATTGACCGGCGGTTGCAGTGGATGCGTTGGGGTCTTTGACCTTGAGAGCACCTTGAGAAGCGGCGGGACGGCTTTAGTGAAGGAATCCGCACGATCCGGATAGAAGTGAGTTATGTTGAAAAGAAGTTTCAATGTTTCTGACAGGGCCATATCATCCATCTCAGCTGATTGGCTTTTCTTGCTTGACTTCGAATATTGCTTGCCATGCCGAGTTATATTCTTAGGATCAGTCAGCAAACACAAACAACATTAATCAGAAAGAATCAATATACTTGAACAATGCTTTCAGCCAGTTGATGCTGGTCAAGGAGAATCCGGAAGTCTAAGGTTGTGTCGTAAGTCAGAAGGAAGAGGATCCGTGATATGAGAAATTCGTCATCGCTATTGTCATTCTGGAGAGAGTCAGTTACCAAGTCTGCAAGGACCTCTATGTATGACATACCTTGAGACGGTCCGCAGCCTTGCCCGCAAAGCCTAGGTCTATGAACATCTGCCTCGTTTCTGCTTTAAGAAACAGAGCATTTGCTATGCAGCGGAGAGCTTCTCTAGAAGTAGTGGTTGAGTTACTCTCAAATGCGTGCCGACATAGGATTTCGATTCCCTAATAAAGACATGTTAGGTGTCTTTCGAAAGTGGATCCCGGTTCCAGACATCTGCTTACTTCTTTCGTGAAAATTGGATCTGCATTGTCAACACTGCGCCCGTACACCTTCAGCCTTTCCAATGAGGCATCCCGTTCTGTAATGAAATGTGTCAACTAAACTAGTTCAACAATCGAGCTCGCGCTGGAAGAGCTATTTACCAGTTGGCAGTAGGTTTTTGGCAGACAAATCCATCTTTAGGCTGTTCATGAGTTGTGTCACATCATCGAGCTTGGCTGCAAAGGTCATACCGTCGTTAGCAGGGGAGCGGTCATCATGGCATAGGTTCTTAGCACGCGATCATATCACTTACCACTGCCACCTAGTTTTGAGCTCGAGGAAGATGCAGAAGAGATGGCGCGCCTGGCCGAGGCCATGGATGACGACATTGCGTTTTGCAACGAAGAGCCCAGAAGTCCAAGCAGACAACCTGGGTGTCCTTCAGTCGTTACACGGACAGGGCGCTGGCGGGCTGCAGATATGAAAGACGGCAAACCAACAAACCATGCTTAGGAAGAGCGCTCGAGATAGTTAGCGTTGAGGAGGATGAAAAGGCAATGGAATGGCGGAATGAGGAGCCGAGCACAGCTCAAACCGATGTGTAAGGACAGGAGTGGCCGTATCCTGTGATGATGTACGAATACCGGTCGCACCACATCACCAAAGCGGAGAGCCGTCCGCGAGACTGAGACGACCGGACTGTCAGCGACTCAGCGGGCCCAGCGATCAGGTGGAAGCTTATTGTCCTCTAGCTTCACCGCCCTGACCCAAGAGCGGTTCTGCCCGCTTCCACCACCCTAAAACCCCACGATCTGCCCGCGGCCAATCATTTGTCGGTTTTTGGTTCGACAGCTGCGTGAGATACCTACCTTAAGGTATCTTATCAACTCTTGACACCTGCCCAATGATATTAATTCTCACGCTACATTCTTATGAAAAGGTAAGGTCTTGTAAATATCTGGAGTGCAGGAATCAATGATCTTTCGTTCGCTGGGTGAAGAAGCGCAATGTTGAAAGGTAGGATGTGCAGGGCCGGTAGCAATGGCACCTTAACATTATTGCTTCGTATGCATCCTGGTATCAAGAAAGGCACCTTGTGCAGTTCGTACATCGGTCCAAGCAGCGTAAGGTATTTCATAATGACCGGGAGCCGTAATGTAAGGTACCTTGCATTGCTAAGGTACCAATATCTGGGGAGTTCCCACCTACAATAATTCCTCATGTACGTGATTAACTTGCAAGAGACGCGGTCCAAAAGTGTGGGGTAGGTATTCGTACCGTTTCGCTACTGTCCAGTGACTGACTCAATGACTCCTTTCCCCCTTTTTTGGCTCCCTTCTCAAGTTTAAAGATACAAGTTACTGCAGGCTGCGGACCCTTAGTACGGCGCAGAGACTAGAGTCATTTAGGGCGTAAATTGGCGACGTGAGGCTGGCGCGGTACAGCGCGTCTCGAACGGCTCGTTTGGACCGACGTACCGTACAGGTACGTAGTGCTTCTGCTTCGCGCCTGCCTTACCGTACTTCCTCACTCCTGCTACGCTTTGGTTGCCCCAACTTGGCTTCATTGCCAGCACAATAATTCATCAAACGCATTAACGCCGACGACGCCCGCCTCTGGCGAATCCTGCCGCGTCCCACTCATTGAGCATGGGGCCCGCGGAACTATTTCCCCCTCCTTATCGCTGACAATTCTCTTCGAGCTCTTCCATTATCGGGCCACAGACTCCTGGAGTGCTAAACATGGGTCCTCCTCCAACCCGTTTTGAAGACCTTCCTGCCCGGCCTCCTACGCCGCCTCGGGAGTCTGCAAATGGGCCAGGTGGACCATCAGGCTCTCCAAACCCCAATCAACCGTCTCAGCTGAAGCCACGAGTCTCCCGTCCTCGCCCGGACATATACACTCCTCCCGATGATCCTCCCTCGCCCGGTCTGCGTCGCACCTCGAGCAAGTCGGGCAAGCGCGTCGGGTTCTCCTCCTGGACAGAATATCACAAAGCGCATTCAGAACCGGCCCTGAAACCACTACCGCCTTCCCGTGAAAGCAGATCTGTCAAATCCATCCTCAAACCGTCAGACCGTCTAATTCCCTTCCTCTCGGGTTCGTCGGACGAGAGTTCTCCGGGACAAGCTCTTACCGCACATAGTTACACAAGCTTTGCGGCCATGCTTGAATCCGTCGCCCAGCAATTGGCTTCTGAGTCAAGAACATCCCGCCTAGACGCGTACATCACCATTGTGGGCACGCTGAAGGCATGCAGCGACGTCCCTGACGCTAAGGCAATGGCAGATAAGATGGGCCTCTTCATGCAGTTCATATGGAGGGACTTGTCTGCCACCCTTCCGGGCTCTGGATCAGTTGATACAACTGTTGTCACTCATGCCCTAAAATTCTTGACTGCTCTGGCTTGGAATCCACAACTTGGTGATTTTCTTACCGACGATTTCCGTAATTCTGTCTTCGACCACGCCATTTCTATCTTGGAAAATCCTGATACGCCGAAGCAACTGGTGAACCAATACCTCGTGTTCTTTAGTGAGCAGAAGTTTGCGAAAGCAATGACGACTGAAAGGGCAAACCGACTTCTCAAAGCATTGAGCAGGATTGACGATCATGTCAAAGGGAATGGTGTCATAGGAGCCAGATTGGCCGGATACTCTAACATACTCAGGCAGTCGAGGCCCGCAATGATCACGAGGATTGATGACTGGATAGGTCACCTTTTCTCCGGCATGCTCAGTGGCATCAAAGAAATCCAGACACGAGCAATCTCTTTCGGACTCGATGCAGGTCTAGCACTTGGCGCCAATGCTCAAGTATCAAGAGCTGTCATGGACTCTTTCAATAAGATGGATAACGGCAGACGGAACGCCGACTATCTCAGTGACCGCCTGACCAAAATGATGCTTGCGAAAGAAACGGCGCTCTTGGTACCTCAGATCTGGTCTGTGGTGGTCCTGTTTCTCAGGTGTCCCAATTACAAGTTGGAAAACTGGGAGTAAGTGTGACCAGATCCTAGAGCAACTCAGCTATCCGACAGCGCTGACTACGGTTGAACAGGCATATGAAATTATGGTTTTTGACCATTCAGAAATGTTTCAATTCCAGCGACGTACTTGTGAAGTCTCAAGCCAACATTGCATGGAACAAACTTGTCTTTGCAGTTCTGCCCAGTACGGACACGAGCCCTTCTATGGTGAAAATGCTTCGGCAACCTTTAAGTGGTCAGCTAGAACGGAAGACCAACGACAGACATGCGCAAACAGCTCGGCAGGTGGCTTTGAGCAGCTACTGTAACCTCTTATATTACTCTCTCCGTCCCTCGGCGTCCTTCGAACAACTCGATATGTATTGGAAGGAATACGTATCGCATTTGGTGCACATTCTTAGTCAGAAACAGGAGGGAGATAAAGCATGCGAAATCCTTAGTGCTTTGTTCGATGCGACTGAATCGAAACGTTGGATTGAGGAACGTGCAACGGAAGCCCCGCCACTGGAACCCTCCGATCTTCCCAGGCTGGATCCAAAATGGGTGAGGTCTCGAATCCATCTCATACTGAAGGATGTGGAACAGATCCTGAAGGACGACAGCTGGGGAGATGAAGGCGCGGCGGTATGTCAGCTATGGCGCAACCTGTTAAAGACCATCGCAGACGCAGGAAGCAAAGAAGTCAAGGTCTCACAAGACCTTAGGGAGGCACTCGCTCAACTATTCAACCTGTTCCAGCGTATCTGGAGGAGGGCTTTCACCTCTTTGTCTGCCACGGAGAGTAGTGACGAGGAAGCATTTGCCCGCGGCTTCGCGTTCATCATCCAGACGACAATGAATAGCCTTGGGGATATCTGTTTCACGGAAAAGTTTCTCTCTCAAAATCCGCAGAACAAATACGAGGCCGCGCCCACGCCTTCAACACGGCTACCACGTCCTACGGGTGAAGTGAGATCGCCAGTTCTGTGTTTGATTCAGCTTTTACTTGAGCCAAGCGCGGCCCTGAATCACATTTCGCTCTTCCAAGGCCTCTTGAAAGAACTCTTGGCTGCTTGTGCATCTCGAGGAACAAGGAAGAAGCGTCTTGACTTCTTGAAGGATGTAGCCCTAATGTTGAGATCCCAGCAACTAGCTTTCAGCACTCGTATGGCAGTGATTGGCTGTTGGGATGTTGTAGCTGACGTTGCAAAGACCATCTTAGCGGAGCATAGTCATGAGAAAGGAGCGGTCGACAATGTTGATCCTCCCGGGCATGAGTATCGTGACGTGGTGAAAATTCTGGATGCAGGACTCAAATTACAGCAAGTAGTGAACTGGCACTCACTATTTGATGAATTCATGACAACAGTACGGAGCGAAGCCGGTGACGCCGGGTCGGCGCTCGCGGTAATTGAACCACTCGCAGAAGTCCTACAGACGGAAAAGCTGGAGTCGGGAAGAGCATACATATTGGCTTACGCCTCTACTGTTCTCAATGAGGCCGTATGGCCGCGGGATCGTCTGGCCCTCGAGCGGGCAAAGAAGATCCTCTGGGGGATAGTTCCAACTACTAGACCTTCAGCCAGTTTCGACCCTTTCAATCACCTCTATACCATGATCAACACACTACTTGAGAGGTCATATCTAGAACTAGGCACACTGGATAGCGACAGTATATCGCTTTTCTTAACTGCAGTCGCCGGTGTTTTGCGCCGTTGTCCCGATGGGCTACTAGCAATATTGTTGAAACGGGTACAGGAAGGTCTACAAAGTTGGATTGAGGATCCCAAAGAGCAGCTGAGGACGGGAAATGCACAGCTCAAAGGTGTAGCTGCAGCCGTGAGTGTTACGCGCACAATTTGTAGACCTATTCCCGTCCCTTCCGGCTAATAAAGATAGGTTACTATATGGGAAGAGGTTCTTTTAGCATTTAAGGAGCGTTTCGATGGGAGGACCAACAGCATTCTCCTGCAGAACCTCGATATACTGGTTTCATCTGGTTTGCTGAGCAAACGCAAGTCAATTGTCAACAGTGCAATTGATATGTGGAACAACACTTTCGGCGTTGAATTCGATTTGGTTTATCCTGATACCGTCAAAGCTGCGCTAGCCAGGTTGAGGCCTATCGCGGAGCTACAATTGCCCAACTTTCCTGATACTGCCGAGGAAGAGGTAACATTTCACACAGACTCTCCTGTTTTAGGATTTACGCTTATGATATGTAGATACATGAAAGCCCGCCGGTGTTCTCCGATTCTCAGGACGAAGCTGATATTCCTTTGCCTGGTGAAGACCGGTTCTCGACACCAGCGCCTCCTGAGGTTCCTAGACGACTCATTCTTTCAGCTGAGAGAATGGCTCAGGCATCCTCTCCAACAAGTGTTTCAAAAAGTTTACAGCTCCCTGGAAGTGCTGGCTCAAACAAGCGCGCTTCTACACCTCGACTGCGTCACGATGACTCGCAGATCGCATTCGCCGCGATTGACTCATCACCTCTAGGTGAGACAGGCATCGAGTCCCAACTGCTCACAGAACGACAGAAAGAGGTGAAGGAGAGGCAGCAAGCACAAGCTGCGGCTATGTTTCCTGATCTACGCTCTTCGGCCAAAAAGAATAAGGCTCGCACTGATAAATCTGACCTGCCACTGTTCACCCTAAGCTCTGATCTAGCATCTACAGGAGATTTACCTGTCGATGGCAGTACTACCCCGCCTCTTCCGCCACCATCACATGGTCCGCTAGATGATTATGTTGCATCATCACCTACTCCGTCAAAGCTGCAGGCAACTACCGTGCCCGACTCTGGGCCGCCTTCATCACCGCCCCAGGTTGCACCCCAAGATTTTTTGAGAGCAGGCACCGCAACAATGATTCCAGAAGAACCCAAAATGTCAGAGACTCTGCACCAGCCTACTCTCAATCCCGAAAACTTGGACGGTAGCGATGTGAGTGAAGCGCAGAATCTTTCGCAGTATAATGTGCACACTCTTCGAGAGCTTCAGGAAATCGCGGCAGAGGAAGATGTTGAAGACATCAACATGCAAGGCAGCCCGCAAAATTTGCAGGTTCTCAATCAACAGATAGCCTCATTGGAATCCTCATTAGAGAGCTGGGATAAGGAGGAGAGAGCAAGCTTGGAGGGGCTGGCTGTGGGAGAATCAATGTGGTCTACAACTCCCGAACAGCAAGTCCAGCAGCCGCAAATACCACGGAAGACGATCTCGGAGACTCAACACGTCGATGCGGACCTGCACACGAATTCTGGGCAGGATCTGGAAACGCCTAGTACAGTCCAAAGAATCGATCAGCATGCCCGCGAAGATTCACTGGCTGTGATAACCGACAATCCCTCGACACATGGCCTTTCCCTAACCGTGGAAGCATCATCAGCCGAGCCTCAAAAGGAAGACGTTAACGAAAATCAACCTCCAAGTGTCGAAGTTCTGGGTGCAATAGAACCAGGTACTCCCTCGCAAGGTCTCGAATCTGTCCAGTCCGCAGTTACTGGCGCTTCCGAGGTAGATGAGCAGCATCGGAAGACGGATGCGGAGGACAAGAATATAGCCTCGCAAGATAGCGTCTCCATAGCAGAAGGGGAGCCGGTTATGACTTCTCGCTCATCACAAGTGGTGGGTTCGGACGATGTGAGCCGCGTTATGGACTCAGTCATTGATGTGGGCATGGAATCACCGTCTCCACAGCCTAATCCCGCGGACTCAATGCTTTCGGAGTGGACGGACAAAGCCGACCAGGATACACCAACTTCTGATGCTGGTACTGGCAGTCAGGATTTTGTCAGACGGAGTACTCGCAAGAGGAAACGATCGTCACTTGGTGATGGGAGGCGGCAAAAACGAAAGGGCGGACATTCTCGCCAGAGAACGAGCAGAGAGAAGGTCAAAGAGGAAGCATCACAACAGACGAGTCAAGCTCAGGATGAGGAGGAAATACTCGACTGTATCGTGGTGGACACCTCCGCTCGGTCCACGCCATACCTCCCGAGGGCAGTGCCTTTCTTCGATACTGCTCCCAGCAGCACAGGGCCTGCCAGCCCTGAGGTCGGAGAACAAAAGCCCGATAAGCTCATGCCGAGGGTGAAAGGCAAGAGACAGAGCGATGCTGAACCAACGGATTCGGCCAAAAGGGTTCGGACAGGAAGGAAATCTGTCAATACAACGCCTTCATCATCAGCAGCAGCCGGAAGGCAAGGTGAGCTCTTCATTCTGGTGCTGTGTTTGCTTAATACAGGTCTAACTTGGCTCAGGTGCCTCAAGGAGACGGTCAGGAAGGACCAGTGGAGGGGTGATATCCAGCATGGAAGAGGAGCCTGGCTCATCGGCGGATGGGATGAGCAGAAGTATAACGCCGGCAGATCAGGACTTGGTCGCTGCGATCAACAGCAGTGGGGCGAAAGAGCCGATCTTGGAAGCAGCAGCTACTTCGCCTCCAAAGTCGGTTCCAGAAGACGAGATACAATCAATCGGCGAGACGAGCTATGATCCTACGCCGCAAAGCAGCCTAGACAACATGGACGAGTCTGTCGGTCAGAATATTCTGGAGCGACTGAAGAGCATCAAGGGCGAGCTAGAGGGGTTGGCTCTAGGGCAGGCCTATATGCAGGAGATTGATGATGTGCTGCACGATATCCGCGGCAAGGCACGTGAGGCCATTCAGCGTAGCATTTCTTAGGAAGCATAGCATGCATAGGGCGTTTTCTAGCGTTTTACTGCTTGGTTGCAACGCGGTTTCCGGGTGGTCAGGGTCAAGTATTTTTGCCTCCTTTCGGCGTTTGCAAAATTTAGGACACTGAATGGACTGCTCATTCCTACACCTCAAGTCCGGTCGGTTGATAAACTCGAGCGTTTAAGGAAGACAATCAAGAAGATTGGAAAGAACTGCGACCAATAGACATCGTCGCACCTTCAGGCGTGGCGGCTGTTGGTGTCACGTATTGCATTTATGACCAGCCCGGTCCGACAGGGTGCAAAGTACGAGTACGTAGATTGAGCAAGTCGGTACCTCTACAACGTTGTACTCGAATGGGCACACACACTAAGGTAGACATGCACAACCATCAGACCAAGACAAAGGCGGTTGTTTCAGAAGCTGCAGTTTCGCGGCAGAATGCATCCACGTTTGCTTTTCCACCGTTGCGACAGTACACCATAGTTGCTCGTAGTGGGGCCCCCTTGAGCGAAATCACAGGTCAGACCAAGGCGGGCAGCTTGCCTGTTGCTTGGTCTGGTACTGCTTTTATCATGCCCCTGGGAATGAGTATATAATCCGAAGAGATGGACTCACCGAGAAGAGAGCATTCGACCGACCGCTTGTTCCAAGTCGCTTCCGTACCATTCATCCATTCTAATGCCCTCTGCTGCTTCTCACCAACTCTCCAAGCTAGAACAACGAGTCTTAGTTTACCTTCCCTTGATTACCACCTTACGCACCACGGGCTTGGCCGCGTATCTGCTCGTTTCCATCAGCACGAAGTACGGTGTAGTGCCCCGCACTTGACCCCACCTAATTCACGGAGCATCAGCTTCACCCAAAGCTTACCTTCCCGTCCAACACTTTCTGGTTTTCAACATGGTAGACCGCCCAAAGAAGCCTTCTGCCATTCCAGTCTCCCCAATTGCTCCCAGCGCACAAGTCAAGGTCACCAATGGCCGCGTCACCGCTTCTTTGCCTACTGGCGAGTCCGTCGAGGTCTTACTCTACGGCGCTACGGTCATCTCCTGGAAGTCGGCAGGCGGCAAGGAGAACCTGTTCCTGAGCACGGCGGGCAAATTGGATGGCTCCAAAGCCGTCCGAGGAGGGATCCCATTGGTGTTTCCGGTGGGTCACAGCTCATGTGGTGCCATTCTAGACGCTGCTAAACAAAGCATCGCATCTGCTGCAGAACTTCGGCCCTCCACCTCCAAATCATGCAACATCGAAGCTCCCACAACATGGCTTTGCTCGCATCTCGACATGGGAGTACCTTGGAAAGACCACTTCCGAATCGGACCCGCGGCCAGACTCGACTGGTGATGATTCGGTGAAACTCGACTTCGGATTGACATCATCCAGCCTAGACGAAGCTTCCCGTAAGGCCTGGCCGTATCAATTTGGCCTGGAATACAGTGTCACCCTGGGCAAGAACGGGCTTGAGACGTCCCTCGTGATAAGGAACGAGGGCAAGGAGTCGTTTGATTTCGAGTGTCTTATGCATACATATCTCAAAGTTGACGTAGGTTTACGACCTTTGATCGCTCATGGCTTGAAGTCTAAGTACGTTTTAGGATGTGCGGAACATACAGATCAGCGGCCTGAAAGGGAAGGAATACACCGACAAAGTCGACAACCTGAGCACGAAGACCGAGAACAATGAGGCTGTCACTATTACGTCCGAAACCGACCGTGTCTACAAATCTTTGAATCCAGCATCACCGGTCCGCGTGCTCGAAGGCGGTGCACCAAAGTATCAGATCGTCCGCGATAATCTAGAAGACGTCGTGGTCTGGAACCCCTGGGTCGAGAAGGCGGCAGGTATGGCCGATTTTGGACCGAAGGATGGGTGGAAGAATATGAGTAAGTTTGACGTCCAGGCATCCGGCCTGCTTAACCCGTTCGACGGTTGTACAACTAACTTGGATAACTGCTAGTCTGCATTGAAGCTGGCTCTGTTGCACAGTTTCAAAAATTGGATGCCGGGGATACGTTTGAAGGTAGCCAGGTGATAATCACCCCGGCGGTGTGACTGAGTCAAGCACGAGAGGGCGATAACCGGCCTCACGCCCTCATTCCTTTGGCAAGGTTCTAGGGGTAGCTCTGTGGGATAGGTATGAGGAGAATGGGTTCCGCTGGAACTTGACCTAAAAGCGAGCTATATGATTGATCCAGGGCAATATGCAATCTTACGTTATCTTTCTCCTCTTTGTAGTGTTGAAGTAAAGGCGCCTGTTTGTATTCGTACTGTGTCCGAGCACAGTAACAGTAGTACGAAAGGTAAGGTAACCTCGTGAGACTGAAGCACATGCTTTTCCCTTGTAGCTTCGTACGATCGGATCTTGGCCCACTAGATACGAATTACCCGTGGCGTGGGCTTGGCGGTGTGGCTCGGCTCCCGCTCCGACGCACGTCGGCACTGACGTCAGTAGTGGATTCCAATTCAAGCTTCGATCTTGTGTGCAGGACAGGGTCAGGACAGGGTCACGACCCTTGCTAGAATCATTGCCAGGATTCTTCTCCATCTTTCTTCCAATAATAAACAATTACATCTCGTCCCTAGGGTAGGTACGTTATTATTTAACCTGCAAACCCACCCCTGCTCGCTCATCTTGTTACCTTGCTCTCCCACATTTTCGTTCATTATTGCGTTCTCGAACAGAAAGCAATATCAGCGTCACCTCCATTTCTCCCGTCGCACTGTTTCTGTCATGGTTTCTGAGACATAATCGGACATTATCCACGAATTCACGAAACCATGAATGAAAACGCTCGACCGGACCAATATCCGGCTGCGGGGACGGTAGCCCCAGGCCAGGCAGCCCCAGGATCAGAAGCTCCCCCCGGCGGGAATACGGGCACCACCTCTCACGGCACGGCAGTGACAGGAGGAAAACATGAAGCCTCCGTCCCACATGGAGCTTCAAAAGAAGCGCGGACCTACAATCAACAAGCTGCGCCAGCCTCCAATCCTTCTGTATACTCAATCCACACTGCTGGAGCTGGGTCCAATGCACATGCCGCTCCAGCACCAACGAGGTCCGCGGCGGTGGCTGGAGATGCTCCAGCCATGACGCAGATCTCCCAAATGACAGATCCAGAACACATCCAAGCAGCGGCCCCTTCAGACAGCCATGCTTTAGCTGCTGCAGCCACCCAGGCAACCAACGCTTCCACTGATCATGCCAATGATGGCGTCGCTCAGAGGCTACATGGAGAAGCAGAACTTAAGGATCTAGGCTGGAACGAGCCGGCCGAAAAAGTTCCTGCGCCATTGGTCGAGACGATGGACAATGAGCACTTGTGGATGCTGGTCCGACGGTTCAACAAGGTATGGTTTGCACCGGTCGTCCTTAACATCGTGGAGGGAGCTGACCTCGACGGAAGCAAATGTATCATGTGAAAGCGATAGAGCACGCCCCTCCAGGAGGCCTTGACTTGAATATTGCCGACGAGGAAGAATTCTCCCCAGATAAACTCCGGAGCACAGTGGAAAGGCTTTACATGACTGTTATCATTGGTTTGATGGCATTCGGGAAGCATATTGTCCGCCTCCGCTCTTGGAGAGAGACTCGTCGAACGGCATCATTTTGCACGGTACGTCTATGTGCCCTCCTTGGAATTAAGGGGCCCCAAAAATTGACCAAGTTTTAGGCGTATTTTCTGGCCTGGATGTTCGACTTGCTTGTTCCAACGCTTGTAACAACCATGATTGTCTTGGTCGTGTATCCGCCGTCAAGGACTTTTCTGTTTCCCCCAGCGCCGGTTGCTTTGGTTGATTCAAAGACTGGTGGGGTTAAAACCCCACCGGCTGGCGTTTTGGGAAGTCATGACAGTGCTACTGGTGCCCCTGAGAATCATAAAGGTGAAGCTGTGGAGCAAGAGGCTAGCAACTTTGTCAACAGTTTCGCCTCGATTGCGCTGAGCAGCGCCAGTGGAAAGCACCCGACCAACGAACGGCAAGACAAGGAGGGGGCGATTGATACTGAAGTTCCTGATCCGACCAAAATGGCGACAAGCGCTGCTGAGTCCAAGGCTTCTAGTGACGGAGGGGCGACTACTGCTACTCACGACAAGACGAAGCAGCCCATGGAGGAGGCTATGTGGACGAAGATCAGGCCAGCCACCCATGCCTTAGCAAATGTTGCGGATACGTGGGAACGACTTGCCAAGTATGTTTACCTAGATTGCTTCAATTGTTCGTACTAACGCCAATTGCAGTGCTTTGTCTCCAACCCCTCCCTTCCCGCAACATACGGCGCGACTAAGGCTAGCCTCTATTCTGTTGCCCGTGTTGCTGATCTCTCTTTTCGTCACTTCCTACATGTTCATGAAGGGTCTGACGTTCGGAATTGGCTTTGGCTTTTTCGGTGATCCAATTATGACCAGAGGCCTTGACTTCCTCAACCGCAAGATCCCTGACTGGCCTAAGTATCTCGATATCAGAAAGTGAGTGAGCGAAACTCGGCCTAAAGTATCTTCACTGACATCCCACCAGAACACTCCTGAAAGGAGTACCTACTAATGCCCAGCTCACCCTGACGCTACTACGTATTGGAGAGGCTAACAAAGCACCACTTCCCCCTCCGCCACGCGGCAAAGCTACACCTCCTGACCATACCAAGCCTGTTGACACGGACACACAAGCGCTTCCCGGAGACGCCCATCCTGATGAAGTCGCCGAAGCCGCGGCCCCTGACCATGCGGCGATAGCGGAGCGTGACGCAAAGGCGGCCGAAGAACCGAAGAAGAAGAAGCACGGATCTCGTATCCTGGGATTCTTCAAGGGAACTACCAAGGCCACCGTCGAGACTGCCTTCACCGCCGATCACCTCAAGGCATCGCTTGGCTCGCATCATGCCAAAGAACGTCTGGGCGTGCTTCCTGACCCGAAGAAAGAGGTGGTCGCGGGCCCGGTGGATTTCAGGGGTCGCTACAATGGCAAGAAGGGCTGGATCTATATCAGCACGCAGGCGACGACGCCGTGCGTGGGGTTCACCACCGAGAACTCGGCCCGGTCCGAGGACAAGGATGATCTGGACCCCAAGTTCAGCATGGCCATTTCTGACATCAAGGAACTGAAGAAGATCGGCGGTCTTGGCTGGAAGAGCAAGCTGGTGGTGGGATGGGCCATGGACCGCGAGGTCAAGGATGGCTTGGAGATTATTGATTCGAAAGGGAACAGCTATGTGCTCACGGCCATTGACCTGAGAGAGGAACTGTTCAACCGGCTGGTGGCCATGGGTGGTCAGAAATGGGAGGCGTGGTGATCCAGGCTGAAATTCTCATCCAGATATCCCCAAGAGAGTTCTATTATTATGTTTGACCGTTACTGGTTTTGGAAATCTGCGTCATTTTGAGTGTCTAAGCTTCTTCAAGTCTCATGTATAGTATGACAGCGCAAAACAGAAACGATATCCTCGCACATCTAATCATAACATGCCTCATAATAATCATCATCATCGACCACGGCTTCTTGCATCACTCGAAACCCTCTGCGAGCTAGTCGCTGAAGAGGACCCGCTGCCAGTTTCATCCTCTCCCTGCTCTCCCTCAAGGAGGATCTCATGCCCGCTGCCCTCGTAGACCAGGCTACTGGCAAAACACCCCGTGACGGCCACGACAGCCATGCTCCACCAGACGACGCCGACCATCCCGTTCGAAAGGCCGATACCGTACACGCGGCCTCCCAGCACGGGTCCGATGGTGCGCATCAGCGACGAGACGGACTGCCCGATGCCATGGATCGTGCCCAGGACGGTCGGGTGGGGCGAGCAGTTGTTGATGAGGATGATGTTGGCGGGAAGGGCGAACGTGCGCGCCAGGACCTGCACGAGCAGGACGCCCGCGATGGCGAGCCAGACCAGCACGCCGGAAGCTTGGCCGGGCGGCTTGCTCGACGAGGGCACGACGGCCAGGAAGGGCGCGAGGGTGTAGGCGATGGGGAAGAAGAGGAGCGCCAGCCTGTAGCTGCGGATGGTGCCTAGGCGGGCGCTGACCGTCGGATATACGAGCAGCTGTAGGGTGATGCCGATGACTCCCAGAGTGGCCATGGCCATACCGACACTCCGGGGAGGCATTCCGAGACCGCCCGTGAAGTGGAAAGGAAGCCGTTGGTGGTGGCCCGGTGGTGAGGGGTTGGCCGGGTCGAAGCGCGGGGTCGAGAGGAAGACGTACCACAAGTTTTGGAAGGTGCCGACGTGAAAGGAGAGGATGGCATGGACAAGAAGAGTGCACAGCACGTTTCGAGTCCAGATCCGTCGAAGCGGGAGTCTCCGCCTTGGTCGAACGGGTTCAGGTAGTTTTCCCTGCTTTGAAGAAATGTTTCGCGGACGAGCTTCTAGATCCGCACCATCACCGACGGGAGATGAGTCGGAGAGGAGTTCCGCTGCCTCTTCACCCTCCAATGCACTGTATTCGTGTGTCTGTCGGCGGAAAAGTCTCCGATACAGGTTGACGATATATTTTCTGGTCTGGATGCCCCAATCCGGTTTGCCTTTACGCAGCTCTGATGTCTGGAATTTGTTAGATCCGGAAACAAGTATGTAGGATACTGTACTGACCTCTTCTGTACCGCACCACACACCGGCGGCGGATATGACCAAGAAAACAGCACTCAGGAGGTTCGGCAAGGCATAGGGGTACTTTATCATCCAACCTACGCCAGCTTTTCCGCCAAAGAATGAATCGGGCCCAAACAAGCTGGGATAGCTTGACACCGGATCTGCCAAGAGACCACCAAGCACCGGACCAATAATGACACCAATGTTGAAGCACATTGGCAACAGTAGAAATGCTCGAGATTGGAACTTCTTTTCTTTGATGATCTCCGCGATCATAGTCCGCATGACTCCGACATTGCCATTGAGGGCACCGCCTATTGCTCGAAAGACCATTGCCTGAGCAAAGGACTTGGAGAACCCGAATCCTAGACAGGAAACGCCCGTGCCAAAAAGACCGATCAGCAACACTCTTTTCCTTCCACCCCACTCTGCATCTGCAATTCTGCCCCACATGATGGCGGTCAGGAATTGAGCAGCCGTGAAGCTCCCCTGCAGCATGCCAGCCTGCGAAGAGATGGTCGAGTCTGAGAGCTTAGGGTCAAACGATTTGAGCTGGTAGAACATGTACGCTTGCAGGGACGTCTGCGTCAATGGCTCACTCAACCGGGCCATAGTAAGAAGGGCAAGCTGCCCCTTTCGAGGTAACGAAGACCATGTCACCGGCTTTTCCTTCTCCGGCAAAGATTCTTCCATTGGTGTATTGTTGCCTCTGTTGTTGGCATTGTGCGATCTTTCGTCATCTTGCAGCACCCTTTGCTCCTCGAGGGCATCATTTTGGGCTCCCAAAGTTGTTCCGGCTTGGGGTATCGTTTGCAGGCCGATGCTAGGATGAAGCAGGCCATCCTGAGAGGATCCTGACCAGGGACCGCCCTCGGTCTTCCCGCTCTTTGCTCCTACATCTTCATCCAAAAATGGGGAGGCAGACCGCGACCGGGCGGGGTCAGGGTCATTTTCTGATGTCATTCACACGGCGAGGGACCCGAAATGTACGGCTTCGCTTGACAGATGCCGTTATCGATAACAGGTCAAGCACGCAATGACATCAGATAACAAGATAAAATGACCTCGGACGATGAAAATGTATATACATATATCAGAGCCTCAATCTAGATGGCGATAGAAAGCCCTTTTGAGGCGACCAGATGAGGGAACGGATGCGCAGGCAGGATGAATGGTGGGTTCAAGGAAGAAAGCAACTCTTTGCATTGATACAAAGCGGCGAAGGCGGTGAAAATACCTACGGCGAATAATGGCGGGGATGTCACCATCTCCAGCTTAGTCCCCGATCGGTTAGCTTTCCATGAGCTTGAGCCGATTAGCCGGACCTCTAACCAATCAAGATGCCCCTGTTAAAAGGCTTGGGATTTGGAAAAGGCTGCGGGCTTCTTTGATCCCCGAGATGCTAAGGTACCGATACGGTAAGCTGCTGCATAAAGCCTAGCTACACTCGGACAGCAAAGTAAGCATGGTGCAAATAATAAGAAAACCCAAGACCCAAGAGTGAGAACGAAATCAATAGCATAAGCGGGAAAGAAAAAGCAGAATCGAATAGTTGATTTAGGAGAAAAGTCCAAAGAACTGTCTTTTCATAATGTCCGGGTCCTCTCTGTCCTCCATCAAGCCGGCGTTTCCTGCAGGAAGCATTGCTACCGAGCCAGAAGCGGTCCAGAAGACCATCTCGACTTTAGAATTGCAGGAGCATATCGAAGGCGGATACTTCGTGGAGACCGACCGAGATCCCCTCGAGATTCCCAACCCATTCGCCATCCCAGAGCTGAAGGGCGCCGGTAGCCTGACCTTGGCCGCTGCTGGTGGAGAGACACGAAATGCCAGCACAACCATCTTCTACATGATCACGCCCAAGAGTCCCATGGGCGCCTTCCACCGCAACAAGGGGCGGACGGTGCATACCCTGCATCGCGGGCGAGGTCGCTACGTGCTCATCCACGCAAACGAGGTCAAGCCCGGGGAGACGGCGCGCGTGGAGAGTTTCGTCGTCGGCCATGATATCGCGGCCGGCGAGAGATTGCAGTGGATCGTCGAGGGCGGCAAGTACAAGGCCAGCTTCCTCTTACCGGACGACGGAAAAGGGGGTGAGACCAGCGAAGGGCTTCTGATTAGCGAGGTAGAGAACATGTCTACTATGCTTCGTCGTCTACTGCTGACTTGCTTTGATAGACAGTGATACCCGGTTTTGACTACACAGATCATGACTTCCTCACTCGTGAGAAGTTCACTGGATTGTTGACGCCTACCGAAGCGAAGGAGCTTGAATGGTTGCTTCGAGACTCTCTCATGAAAGCGACTGGCAAGGCCTAGACGTTAGCGGTTTAAAAGAAAAATTACGGCATACAGGACTGATATTGTGGACAAGCATAGAGCGTTGCATTTTGTAATTTAGAAAGATGAGCAGTCACTGAGCAATAATATCAAGCCCAAATACCCTACGGAAAAAAGAGAAAATACATTTCGTCATTTACGTTCTCCCTAAAAGAAAAAAAATTTCTCCGTCATCTGTCAGCGCCTTCCGCCCCGGCGGATCCACGTCTCCCAAAAGAAAAAAAAAGAAACTCTCATGCCAGCATAATGAAGAGTATGTATGAATAACTAATCTCCCCATCAGGGAATTGAACCCTGATCTCCTGCGTACTTGTACAAGTCGAATGGACATTGACAAGCAGAAATGCTGACCATTACACCAATGAGGAAGGCGAGTTGGCAAATTTGCGCCAAAACCGATTTATAAAGATGGGACCCATTTGCATGACGCTGATAGGTTGAATCATCCCGGTGGTTGCGCTTTGGTCTGTGCTAAAGATAGGCGAGTGGTCGGTCCTAAGGGAAGCTTCGGCCCAAGCCTCGAGCCGGTCGGATCGCTTGCTGCTAAT
Source organism: Symbiotaphrina buchneri (assembly GCA_001599915.1). Lineage (NCBI taxonomy): Eukaryota > Fungi > Ascomycota > Symbiotaphrinales > Symbiotaphrinaceae > Symbiotaphrina > Symbiotaphrina buchneri. The sequence goes on from BCIG01000015.1 coordinate 215,949, forward strand.
ACTGTAGTGCAAATATCTTACCTTTTCCAGTATGGTGCAGACCCGAGGCCAAACCCCGCGTTTAGTTGATGGTTTTCACATGTCATTTGGGCCCTCACTTGACTTTTCTGAGTCACCGGTATGCATTGCGATATTCCGTGTAACGACACCTCCTTCGATTTTTTCAGTCTACTACTATCACTAATTGCTAGCCGTCACAACAGCAATCCACATTTTCCCTTGTCATACCATTGTGCATGGTACACTCTCTCACCACAATACCCATATGATCTCCTCCTCCAAATTGACCTCTTCGGACATCACAATGTCCATTCAATTCATCGTCCAGCAATCTTGATCACTATTGCTGCGAAATCAAATCTGCGACAAGCGCGGACGTCGTTTGCGTGAACCAAATTGCTCGCATAACGACCAACGCCAATGGGGGTTGAAACACGCCAGAACGTATAACCTCATAGGCTGTGGTGCCGGACGGCGCAGGGCATTGTTCCAAAGCATTCTGCCTTTTTTTTGGATGCTTTTCCTTCTGCCTGTTACCAAAGGACAAAATCGTGTGCGACGTGATTGGACAAGCCGTCAATAGCGCGGCGCAAGAACGTCCATCAATGGAGCCCAAGAGCGGATTCTCTCCTTATGGAGATGTGGTTGGATTTCATAACATCAGTCGTGAAGCTTCACGTCGAGACAATCATTCACCGGTAGATGGTGGGATCGTAGTAGTCCCTGGCTGGAAGCCTGCGGCTTTCCTCGTAGTATCGACGGCGCTCCTCCAGGTAAGCTGCGTACTCGGTTCCTCGCCGGGATGCGTAGACCTTGTCTTTCCTGCCTCGAGGAGGTTCCACAATCTCGATCCTAGGGTCGCGTCCATAGGAGCGTGGCTCAACAACCTGTACTCGAACGCCATCTGCACGGCGGTATGAGCCTTCAAATTCAACAGGCGACCGGGCGGTGTCGCGGCGGCGACGGCCGGGTGCAATGGTCTCGATCCTTGGCTCAGCAACAGGGCGCGGTGGGATATAGTAGTTCGGGTCGTAGCTGATGATGGGTGCCTGGCGTCGGACCTTCAATCCTCTCTCCATGGCGTTAAGCAAGTCGCGGACGACCTCGCAGCCCGGGGGTATCTACAGCTGTACAACCTGGTTGCCCTGCTCTCGATCGACGACCGAGTAGACGGTGCCAGCGCTGGCGTAGACGTATTCGGCGACGTACTGAGCGAGGACGTGGCCGGTGTCACAGAGTCTTCTTCCAGCTAGATGGACGCTGAAAGGGCGGGCGCAAGTACGGCAGCGCGATGCGTGCTGTGCAAAGGCGTGGAAAGCGTCAAGCTCTTGGGACTCGGGCAACCGGGAGTATACAGGCGTGGGTGCGAAGTTGACCTGGCGGGGAAAGGCCGGCATAGAATCGGCAGCACCGTGATAAGTTGTTGTTCTCGTCCGATAGAGATATGCTGTGGTGACGGTTGGATCTCGGGGGTAATAATAGTAAGGATACACTTTGTCTTTGTGTGGCGGTATAATTGAGGATGGTTAAGGACGACGAGCTTCAGAACAGATGCAGCTAGTGATGTATATAGAGGATAGCAGTCAAGTCTGAAGTTCACAAATGGCAGAAAAGAAATTGAAAAGGAATTGGACAATGGGAGAGTTATATACACGTAGCGACGAAGCAGCTCGACGCTGTTGGTCGGTCTGGTTGGAATGGATGCCTGAGACAGCCTTGCAACTCATGCAGTCAAACTGCGTTACTGCTGCACTACCTCAGGTTACTCATCCTTCCCGCTGTACCTTAACCTTAAGAAAGCAGTGGCAGTGCGAGCCTGCCTACGTTAGCGCTCTGCCGAGCGACTTAGGTGCCTGCCAGGTACAGTACCCATCTCACCGCACCGCATACACGACACATTGCACCCGTTTCCGTTTCTGCCTTATGGGATTGATTGGGAGAGTCACAAGGCCCCAAAATGGCGTGGACATAGCGTGAATTGGCGCGAATTAGCTGGGTGCCCATTCGTCATCGCATCCCGCCCAATGCAATTGTTGCGACCTAGCAGCACTCGTACGTAGTACGGAAGTATGCATGACACTACAGCGACCACAGTGCACGATGACTCTGCTCCTATGCATGCTTGGCTGCACTGCAGGCGGTGAGGCCCACATGAGGTTCTGGTTCGTCTGTGACACTGTTGGCGTTTGTACAGCCTCGACGCCGGGTACGATTACTATAGTGAAGAAGGTGGGCCACACCTCCAGCTGAAACTGAACCCTGGACGAGGACGGCCAGTCGGCAACACCGCCCCGTTCCCCAAACTCAATCCATCACTTGTGCTGTGCCCCGTGCACGTTACCTTAATTAAATCCCCACATGTATTTGTAGAGTTGGAGATCCAGCCATCACGCAATAAACAACAAAAATGGAGTGGTGGCTTGCTCCCTCGTCGTGGCTGTGAAATCCTCGCATTCCTCACCCGACACCCACTTGTTTGTCCCTTTCCTCCGTTTTGCGAAACGTCAGCGACTGCTGTTACATTACGTTGTCTGTTCGAAAGAAAATACCTCCCGCTCCTCCGCCTCTCGAAACATTTCAGTTGTTCTTATTCATGTGCCCTTTATGGTGTCAAGCTCAGGGAAAAGATACACATTAGCCGCGAAGGGGCAGATGAGCGCTTGTACCCAACGACGACATCCTCTCTTGCCAGCGAATCCCTTACTCCCTGTTGGCAGCATCCCAAATGTATTCTGAACTGCTCCCAACCTTCCGTTTAACCGCCCAAAGAAGCAAACTGTTATAGACGTTCAGGTTGTGCTTAAGCCACGTCTCGTGTGCTAGTCTGCTGCATCGTTGATCCTCAGAGTTCATTTTGGACCAGAACCGGACTTGCCGGTATGCTGGTTCGCACCTTACTGAGCGGTCTGAACTTCACAAAGCCTCAAGCCGTCAGGTCGGGCTTTCCCATAGGTCAAGCCTTCCTTATACCATTGCGCCCAGCGCTGCTCGTCGAGGATTGGTAGATACCATTATAGCCCTCAACCGCTTCCCCCAATTCCTCAAATACAATCTGTGCAAGTTTGGCATTTCGGTGAAGGATGATCCCATTAGGATTTTTCACATCCATCAAAGCCCCCATAGCACCTTCGTATCCAGCGTCGACTACACCCGCGGTAATTCCAACACCGGACCGCCAGAGCGACGATCTGGGGAAAAGGCTTCCCATACAATTCCTTGGGACTTGAACGGTCTCGTTGAAATCCACCAAGTAGGCCCCTGGTTGTAGGGTGATTGCGTGGCTGGTGTTGTCGAAGGGCAGGGTAGATGTTCGGGCCGCCTGACGCTTAGCATTATCAAAGTCTATGCTAGCTGCTGAGGTCCACTCCGAAACCTGACGTATAGTAAGGTCGACACCGCATGGCTGTTGCTGCTGGAGGACATGTCGTAGGTTGCGCACCAATTGGCGGGTCACGACTTCGAGTCCGCTGAGGATCATGGTATATAGCGTCAGGGTTTACGGATGTTCACAGGGGATCGGACCGAGGAGCCAGCTGCAGTCTACACAGATGATGGCAATGCAAAGAGAATGCTAATCTTACCAGGAGAACCAAACCCTAAACATGCCGTGCTATTTCAGAGCGACCTCTCTCCCCTTACTGACTACGGGAGAATTCTCCATCCTTTCATTGAATCGATAGTAATACTTCAAATTACTGATATCCTAGGTACTTATGATAGACCGACATGGTATTACTACAACAAGCGGTGTTCTTTGCATCTGCTGTCGACTGGAAAAAGAGTTGGCTGAACTGGGATTCCCCCGCTGTGAACGAGGGCGCTGTGCGAGTCACCTCACCTTGCATCGGCCGCGTGCCATCCTCACGAGTCTCTTGGAGCCAGCATTTCAGATGTATCCTTGACCGCTCCCGACATTTCATATTAATTAATTCTACGAAGCAAACTGTGTGGCTTTTTTTCAGAACGCTTGGGTTCCACTGCAGCTCATGCATAATGCCCATCTGCTGCATGATTGATCCTCATATCTTCCCCATGCTCAACGGAGGCTGAATCTGCCGGTCTGCCGGTTGAGCTTTAATGGTCTGAACGTGACAGATCCTCGAGCTGCCAGATGCTCGACGACGCCCGAACTTGCGGGTTCAGGCAGACGTCATTCCTACAAAAGCTCGCAAGGAAATCCCTGAGAACGGTGGACTGCGTTTTTATGCAGCATGCTCCACCTCGAATACTACCGAAGCACGTGGTCATCCAAAGGTAAAGTGGCTGTCCATAACAGTGGAACGTGTAATCCGTCCCAGCCTTCATGATGATCCTAAGGACGCCTGATATTTGAAGGGTCACCCGGCACTGCACAACCGGTCAAACGGTCCGATATTGTTTACATGCATTTGCCCCATGCCCAATCGGTTGCATCCTGACCTGCGGGGAAGACAACATGGCATTGCTGGGGAACTCGGGTTGTGTCCTCGACGATCCTTTCCCCCTTACTGCCGTTGCTGCCCAATATTGTCGAGACGTGGCACAGATGGATGGAATGATAGCGATAGGCCTGTACAGGGTGAAACGAATCGCCAGGCTGATGGGATATCGAAGCATGGCGTCAGAGAGCCCTGTTGAGGTTTGATCTAGGAACCGTAGAGAGATGCGAGAGCAGATGGGAAGCCTGCAATGCATAGCTGTACGTGTATTGACAGTTCCGCAAGTGTTTTCCATGCAAGGCATCCGGATGTACACATGACCATTTCGTCAACAGTGAGATCACACATCAGACGGAGGTTCAATTCCTTTGAAATGGGCCCCAATCAACGACCAGCATGGTGCCCGTGTGGTCAAGACCTAGCTATTTTGGCTGCCTTAAACCTACTGACTTTCCTTGGTCCACCCTCTTCCTCAGAAAGTGGAAGCCGAGCTAGCTCTTCCTCTCTGGGCAGGAAGCCGCCTTCTCGCTGAATCATTCGGTTCCGAAGTTTATGGTAATGCATCGCTACTTCCTGCTGAAGGAGCGCAGGATCGAGGTCATCCGCATCAGGATTTGCCGTCTCTTCTTGAACTTTCACAGGATGCTCGACAACATTCTCAGACAGTATTTTGCCTTCTGGACCCTCAGGGACTGTCCTGGGCTCGGTCTTCGTCGGACTGATGGATGTCAAATTCCTGTGGCTAGTCCCTGGGGCTAGGGAAGCATGAAGTCCATCTGACGATCCTTTCGTTTCAACAATTGTCGACGTGAGAGGCCCGTTTTCGGCTTTGCCCGGAGTTGCACCACCTGTGTGTTCACCATCTTGACGTCCTTGTAACCCTTGGTCCCGAGCGATCTTGAACCGTGAGGTTTTTCTTGACGGCGGCTTCACACGGGGTTCAGAGGCAGAGGCAGCACGTTCAACTATAGACTCAGAAATCGGTGCCTCCAGATTGTCATGCTGCGGCGCAGGATGCTTAGATTCTCTCATATTGTTGGTGCCGGGCGCGATGTCCAAATCATCTGCAAATTTGACACTCTTCTTCACACGTCCCTGCTTTGCATCCATGAGAGGCTTCTCGTCAGTGGTCTCGACTGGCTCTTCCTGATTGACCACAATGCGACCCAAGTTGTCTGCCGGCAGGTCCAAGCCCGTCTCTCCCACTCGGGGCCCGACATTTTCCATCATCCGAGCGTTCAGTCTCTTCTCAAGTTCCGCCATTTCTCGACGATAGTCGTCATCCACTATCCGCCTTGTAGATCTTCCCCAATTGTCCTCCTCTTCCTCAACACTGCTTCCATCTGGAAACTCATCATAATCGCTCCCAGGGTCATCGGAGAACTCATCCCCATCGTCGTCCACGCTCAGCTCGGCCACTACAGCACCAACCTCTGAGAGACCGTATTCCAACATTTGTTTCCGAAGAGCAGCGTCTTCCGGGGACTCGTCTACCGGAATGATTGGGGGCGATTGGACCTCTGGATTATTCCCTAGGTTTTCCGATCCAGGAATAGATTTAGTCCCACCAGAGGAGGACGAGCTTGTCTCTGAAGGTGCAACCACAGTATCGAGAGCGCTCGTATGTGCTTCTTCAGCAAACCTTACAGACCGTTTCTTCCCAATGGAAGATGAGCTGGACTGTGAACTAGTCCCAACATTCCTTTCCTCCTCTGGCAGCGTAGTTTGTCTAACAGGACGTACCTGCTCATCGGCATCTATTGACACCTCTGGAGATTTGGTTGCATTGTCGGCCGGACCAGTCTCAAGCTTGCCTTTACTGAGCTGCCCAAGATCTTCTACTCCAGCTTTCCTCAAGGTTTCAACTACTTCATTTGCCTGACGGCCAGGGATAGAGGTCCAACTGGAAATCTCATTACCATCTTCGTCCAGCTCTTCGTGTATTTCGGTCAATGGTAACCCTTCTTCATTCGGGACGTCCGGCTGGGCCACTATGAGAAGCTTGCTGAGCCTCTGTTCATGGGAGTCTATCTGTTTCGTGATGGTTTCGACATTTTGGTGAACATAATCTATCCGACGTGACAGCAGATCCACGACCCGCTTGCCGCTGCGAAGAGCTCCGTCATCGCCCGAGAAAATTGCTCTGATCTCATTTTCATCGACAAGCTCACCGCCGTATTCCTTCCCAATGGAGTCGACATCCTTCGCTTCTAGTTCACCAGTATGACCAAGTATCTCCTCTTTCAGGCCCTCATACTCAGCCTCCCATGTCTGCCAATGTCTTAGTGACTGGCGTAGTTTGGATAAGTTCTCCTCCAAGCGTAGACGATGACGTTCCAAGTCATGAAGGGGATCTTTGACAGCTCCGGCCATTATTTGAGTGCTCCGTAGGCAAGTCCTCTCCGTTACATGCCTCTATCCGGGAGGCGGTAAGGTCACGGAGTGGAATGAGACAACAATGAATGAAGACGGCTGCAGAAGGCTGTCAAAATTGAAGAACCTTGCTTAGTCATTTGCTCCTGATAACTGGTGTACGGCCACAGCGCCGATCCGACGCCACAATTGTCAGGAGTCCACTGTATCGCTCTAGTACCGAATAGGTGCAAGCCCACCACACGTACTGAGAAGCTACAGTCGTTGATACTTCCATAACCCTGCAAGTCTGTCAGCATAGGGGAGAGCGCATTCTCTTCTCCTTCGCACAGTCTTCTCCAGCCTCGTTACCGCCATGTCGAAGAGCATGCAGCGCGGTGCTGCTGTTGCCTCTCGGCACATCGGCCAGGATGACGGTGAGCTCCACGGACACCTCAACTCCTTACGTCTCCACTCCCCGAACAAGAACCCTCGAGCTGACGCGGGCGTCGACTACTCAGACGTCTGCCCAGTATGCAAGTCCTCCCGCTATCTGAATCCGAACATGCGATTTCTCTTGAACCCGGAGTGCTACCACAAGATGTGCGAGTCTTGTGTCGACAGGATCTTCTCACATGGTCCCGCACCTTGCCCCGTAGCTGGATGTGGAAGGACTCTACGACGGCATAGATTCAGGCCACAGCAATTTGAGGACCTACAGGTAGAACGGGAGGTGGACGTGAGGAAGAGAGTCGCTCAGATGTAAGCTTCTACTGTTCCTGCTTAGGATACACATTGCTGATCGCAAAACGTAGTTTTAACCGACGTGAGGAAGAATTTGAGACCCTGCGCGACTACAACAACTATCTGGAAGAGGTGGAGACTATAACCTTCAACCTTCTGAATCATATAGACGTGCAGGAGACGGAAGCAAAGCTGGCAGCTTATGCGGCCCAAAATGCTCGGGATATCTCGCGGAATGCGTCGTTACTCTCAGACGAGAAGAAATCGTCCGCGGCTCTGCTAGCAGCAGAAAAAGAACATGCGCGTCTGAGAAGGGAAGCTGCGCGTAAGGAACAGGAGGAGGAGAGAAGGGTGAAGGAAGAAGGCCGTAGGGAAGTGCTGGACAGGTTGGCAAGTGGCGAAGGCAACGCCGAGAAGATCACCAGGGATGCGCAGAAAGTCACATTGAAGAAGACGGCAGCTGCTGCGAGAAAGATCGCAGAGGCAGCAAAAGCACGCCAAATTCAGGACCCCTTTTCAGCCAACGGCTCTGCTGGAACTGTCGGAGGCTTCACGATCAAAGGTCTCCGGAAGGAGAAAAGCCCGGAGCTGGAGAAGCCGTATGACCCGTTTGGAGGTTTGTCATTTTCACGAGAGTATGTCGCGCTCCAAGACTATTATGAATACCCGTGGCTGGATCGCGCTCGTACGGATCCCGAGATGACCGCCGGGGGCTACACTGTAAACGACTACTGCGCGCGGAGCCTCTTTGAGGCGTTCTCGGGTCTTGGATGCTTCCTAGGTGAGGAGCTTGCGAGCAGGGAGCTTACTTCCTCCGAGGCTTTTGCAACGGTCTCCGCCGCAAGAGCATCTGACGCTGATCTGCCCATGGGTGATGTTTTCTGAGAAATGAGCGGTATGCGGCGCACTTAGTGTGAGGAGCTCCACGAGTTCGGGCCGTGCCGGGACCGCTTGCTAAGCAGGCACATATCTTTGTGGTCATTGAAGGAGAGCGCAGACTCTCTAGCTAGAAAAGCGCGGGCCCTTACCTGTCGGTCCAACCATCTGGTTGTCCACCATTTCCGCTCTGTGGGTGTGGGTGCTTTGGTTTTCCGGGCTACTCAGCAGAGGTGACGGCCGTACAGCGTGGCTTATATCACGCAACCTTGGCAAACCTCTGGACTTGGACCATTGAGCAAGGAGCGGACTGACGTCTCCGGGCGAGAGAGAGACGGGACATTACACAACGGCTACTCGCAGATGTCGCAGATGTCGCAAGATATTCACAGAGCTTGCCACCAACAATACAGCCTCCTCGAATCTCCAATAAATACATCTCCAAGGCATACAGTCATTTGTACATCACATTAATTGTACAGTATGCATTACTCGTATAGAAAGGCATTTCGTATCGAGGGCAGAAACACCTTCGATGTCTCCATTACCACCATATCTATTCCGCCTTCATCATGGCGGATGACCTCCGCGACATCCTCTTTCGGTTGCGAGGGGAGGTGACGTCTCGCTTCAGAACGACCGGATTGTCATTGAAGATGCTTCCGGGCCTGGAGGGCGGTTTAGCATGATGCACAGGTCACTAGACTGATTGGGACTCACCCGAAATCTGGGACACCTCCGAGGGAGCCAAAGATGTCACCAATGTAGTTGGTGGGTTTGATGCCTGCAGCAAAGGTGCTGTCCCATTCGTTGAGGATGCCTTCCACCACCTTGATTCCGGCGAGGTAGATGTTGGCAATGGCAGGGTCGAAGCCACCTTGATCCGCGTAGAGCAGATTTTCCGTTGCAGCTTCACCAGGGAAAGGTCGATCAAAGTCGGAGGCGGTGCGCATGACAATGATGCGGCTGAAATCGGTCAAGTTATTCATGGCACCACGGAGGAGTGCTTCCAGTGTTGCATTGTCCTCCTGTGCTGTCGTGCAGTAGACGCCGCTACCGTTGGTGAAGAGCTTGGTAGTGTTCTCGAAGGCTTGAGAGAGCAGGGTTCCGGAATAGTACACGTCAGACGTGGCAACATCACATTCAACAACGCTGGGACCGGCTGCTCCGGCAGCGTATGCTGTGTCTGAAGCATAATTCGCCCTGTAAGCTGCGGCTTCGGCGGTATCATTCAGGGCAGCTGTTTGGGCGAACGCGACAGCCTGGATGATGTTAACAAGGGCATTCATCAGAGGTCTATGACGCATGGAATACATACAAGACTCCTCAACGCCTCGTTGACTTCGAATACTTCGGTACCGTAGATCGACGTGGGGTACTCTGTTGGGTTGTATGCGCCGAGAGGTACGTAGCCAGTAGTGAAGTTGGCCGGGATTTCTCTGGCATCGAATTCATACTGAAGGGCAACCTGCACGGCGTATTTCGCAAAAGTGACCGAGCCAGTGGTGGCTACTTCGGGGTTGACACCTGCAATACCCGCGACCATGAAGTAGGTGGAGGTGAGGTTGAAGTAAGGAGATGCAACCAAAGCCGCGATGGTGTTGGCAGCATTGATCTCTGCACGGTGCATGTTCAGCATGGGATCGTGGGGCATCTTCGGGGACCATGAATCTGCCTACCTGATTCTCCGGTCGTGAGTTGGCACACATCCCCGTTGGCCGTACAATGCACCTCAGGATACAGAGGGGACAGCCCCGGAACGGTGATGTTGACCTCCATGACATCGAACTCTGGAATGCCATACCACTCCTCAGCTTCTGGACTGAACTATGGTGGATGATTAGCTCTCGGCTTCAAGGGTCAATTGAGGACATTGATAGCATACCATGCTGATGATCATCACCTTGGGCGAGTACAGGCATTGGGTGATGTCTTCCACCAGGACCTCGACATCCCGTTTCTCCTGCCACGGCCATGCGCTGCCCAGCTGCAGCAGCGATGCATATGCCAAAAGCTGGCTGCACACGTGCAAGGATCTCATCTTGTCTGTCAAGTTGCAGGGCAGCAGGGCAGAGGCCAATTGACGTCCTCCGGGTGGAGAAAGGCCTGGCGGATGGTGGGGAGATCGCAGCACACACTAGGGAGCGGAGGGTGGAGGGAGGAAGAAGAAGAGGAGGGGAAGAGAGTTTTATGAGCTCCCCTCCCCTGTCCATGGCATCCATGTGTGCCTGTGCCTGTGCCTGGGACTTGTCTGTGTACGGCATGATGTTGATGGCTAGCGTTGGTGTGACCCGTGCCGTCAAACCTGCAAGCCAGCTAGGATGATAATCAATTCGTGGCGGCGATTGGAGGAATCCTGCAATCGTATCTTTGCCCAGGATCTCAACGATCTTGGGTGGATGCGGTGTATCCGCATCTTGCTAGGTGCATGCGCATGGTTGATTGATGCCTGCTGGTGCTGGTCATCGGGGGAAACTAAGGACCGATAGTCGTAGTCAAAAGTGGTTATCTGTTGCGGTCGGCTTGCCAATCCCGGTCACTTCCCCGTTTCTACCACTCCTTATCGTACCCGACCTCCAGTACGAGCTTCGTAGCGCGAAGTTTATCGTAGCTAGAAGCTCCAAGCGAACAGCAAAAAGTTCCAGGAATGGGAAGAGCAGGAAGAAACCCCCAACGCTGTGATTATGATATCATTTCTTTTCCCTCCCAGTTACCTTTCCAGGTTCAAGTCAAGATTTGGAGTAGCCCCAGTTCAATTGATTTTGACGCCCTGAAATCATAAACCCCAGATAGATGGTGAAATCGAGAGAGCTAGGATAACCTACGCATGTGGGCGATCATGATCGAGTATATATTAGCAAAATGTATCATGTTTCCTCCGCGCTCGACAGTCGCAAGTCGCATGTCCTTATCGTGCATTGACACAAAACTACGGGATTTCTGGACGCCTGTCGCACAAGATCGCTTTTCTTTTCCTGGAAGCTACCTTACCCAGCACCACTTGACCGCGCAGAAGCTGTCCCAAACCATCCTGTCACCTGCCCCATTTGGCATGGGCCTGAGACGCCGGGGAAAAAAGGTAAAATAGCACCCGAAAACGCCTACAGATGCTACCTCTCAGCTCTGACATCACTGCTCAACCAAGCCCTTGTGCCTCGACCCAAACACTTGTCTTGGGCACGCACAAGGCATCCCGCCGTAGCGCAGCTGCGAGAGCCAGCACATGGACAATGAATAGTATCAGAGTCGTTCGAGCGGAAGCTGGAGCGGCAAAATCAATGATCGCAAGACAGAGAACCGGGTAGCTGACCCATGGGTTGGTCGCTAGAGGCACGCATGGACTTATGGTGGAGAGGAGCTTGAAGCCGAACAAGACCAGCTTGAGGATGAGAAGAGTTGGAAGTTCACGCAAAGTAACCGCTCCGTGCCAATCCTCGGTAGCGGGCGGAAGCAATGCCTGCGACCGAGGTATGACGTCCGGTGGTGATAGAGCCTTATGAGCCCGCCGGATCACTAATTCTGAGCCATCATTGATTGTCTCCGGACTGCCCACAGATCGTTGGCGGGCTGGCCTAGGTGCCGGCGATCTTGACAACTGTCTGACTGAGTTGACATGTCGAGACATGCGACGGTCCGTCGGAGGGCCTGGTGACGGGGTATCCACCGGCGATATGCGAGATCCGGGTTTCAGATCCTCGAAAATACTGTTCCCACCTCCGACCCCTGAAAACGTATCACCATCGAGGCCAGCGCCAGTCCTGATTCCATGGAGTATGTCCTCAGTACTTGGCCTTTGAGCTGGATCAACGGATAATAAACGCTTCAAAAAGTCGTACAATTTGTCAGGCAGATCCGTCCGTATTTTCTTTTCGTCGTCAAAGCCCGTCCACGCTGTGATCTCCTGCCGCAGGAGGTCCAGATCCTCGTTTTGCTCATTGAGGATATCAGCATTCCTGTAGGGAAGTTTGCCAAAGCACATAAAATAGAGAATAAGCCCCAAGGAGAACACATCTGACTTTGTGCTGAAGTTGCCGAGCGCACCGCCCGGATATAGCGGCCGGAGGACCTCTGGAGCACAGTATGATATGGTGCCCGTCGCACCAGTCGACTTCCGAGCCACGTTCTCTAGCTGGACCTCCCCAAAATCGCTGACGAGCACTCTGAGCTCCCTTCCAGTGTTGTGGAGCAGACAGTTACTTGGCTTCAGATCCCTGTGGATGTAACCATTTGCGTGCAAATGATTGAGACCCGAAGTTATGTCCTTGAAGAATGAATAGATTTCTTCAAATTGTAACCTTTTGGGTAGACGTCCACGTTCCGGAGAGTCCAATTGACCTTTTGATCGTCTTCTAAGCTGCTCTTTCAGCTTCTGACGGGTAACCCTGGTGGTATCCGAAGAGCTGTAAATATAGCCTTGGAGATCGCCAGCATTGCAATATTGCTGAAGAATGAACGCACAGGGTACGCTCGGCCCAAAGTTGTTGAGCTTGCAATCTTCAAGCCAAACGTGCCGATAAGATACCAGATTCTTATGTGACAGCTGCTGTAGGAGTTGCACTTCCGCTAGCACCTTCTCTAGCCATTCATGGTCATCTCCTACAGGTACCCGCTTGCAGGCAAAGTGACCAAGGTCCACCCCGTCGAGCACATGTCTGACCAGTAAAACCACCCCTTTCCCTCCTCTTCCAAGCACTCTTTCTTCCACAAAGAACCTCCTGAAATAATCCTGGCTGAACGCAGCATCGGAGATAGAGTGTGATGCGGCCGGAGGTGCTGGTGAGCTGCCCACAAACTCGGCGCCGGGAGGAGGCTGAGAGGTGGGAGCTGTGGTGGACAGCTGGGCGAAACCGTTTCGTGGAGATGCTGGAGGCGAGGAATCGATCGATGCAGGTGTACCTTCGTGCAGTAACCTGAAATAAGCTGGGTCTACAAAGCTGGTATCGCCAACTGGACTAGATGGGCGGCGCCCTCGTTCATGATGCTGGGGGCCGCTTGCAAGTGGACGGTGACAGTAGGGACAGTCGGACAGGTCAACACCGCGAAGAACGAGTTGCTTTGACTCCCGGTCATACACGACAACGGAATCATTATGCCGGCTGATTTCCACCATCAGCTGTCAGCCGCGCCCGGGCAACGGTGAAAAGTACTTATTACAGCACAATTTCTCGGTTTTCGAGAGAAGGGTACGGCACCAATGACATGTTTCTCTCATGTGCCTCCGCCATTACTGATCCATGGACCGTGGAGCTTGCTGCAATCAGTGGAGCCCAATATCATTTCCGGTGCAAGCAGAGCCCTTAGGCATGTCTTTCGACATTAGTATATTTTATGCTGTCGGGACTATGATTATTCTGAATAGATGTTTGTCCGTTGGTCGCTCGACACCTTATAGCTTTATTCGCTTGTCTTGGAGAATCATGTGAAACCAATCGGATCAATCGATGTCGAAAGACACACCGGCAACATCATGAGGGCCAGCATCTGTGTCTTCCACATTTGCCGGAGAAGCAAAAATCAAGGGACAGAGCTATAATCTATAATCTAAGCACATACAGCACACGGAACGGTGGCGGTAAAAGCTGATCTACCTGCACTACAGCACAGCAGCACGCGCGTGCATACAACTTTGTCCTGTGTTGATGTCTATCTTCGCACCCTGGCAATGTCTAACTTCAATCGTCCAAGCATTATCGCACTATTTTCTGAAGGAAAACGCGTAGTCTGCAGTCGCTCCACTGAATTGCATGCCTATTGTTTACCGAATCATGGCACCACGCCTCATACAGGAGCAAGGCCCAGGTCTTCCTCTGCCGGCACGATGCGAAGAGCGTTGGTGTGGCCCATACCACCCTTCCAGCCTTGAACGCAGACCACAGTGTCGCCCTTTGCCAGTACACCCAGCTTGATAGCTTGGGCAATACCCCATTTGAGACGGCGATCGACATCCTCTTGCCACACGGTGATCTTGAAGTCTGGCTTTTGTTCCGGAAACAGGAATGGGTAAACACCACGGTAGAGGTGAGAATACTGTATCGGCCATCAGACAAAGGTTTGACAATGGACATGACGGATACTTACCCGGGCTGCGACGGGGTTGCGGGTAATCATGACAATCGGGCACACCGGGCGGTACTTGGCGATCAAGCGTGCAGTCTTGCCACTGGTAGGACTGGTCAGCCATATTCGATGTCACGGACTTCAGAACGGCAAACCTTGTGGTAAGGACGAGGATAGTGCCCGCATTCTGCTCCAAGCTGGCGCTCACCGCAGCCATAGCGCAAGTCTCCGTTGTCTCCGTTGGCTTCTTCACCAGGCTCCTCAGTTCGTCAAATTGACTGACATAAGGTATGGCGACCTCGGCCAACAGGCAGGTCTCGCGCATCATGGCGACAGCCTCAACAGGATAGTTGCCTTTGGCTGTCTCTCCAGACAGCATCACACAATCGGCTCCGTCGAGCACAGCGTTTCCGACATCACTGACCTCGGCACGGGTCGGACGAGGGTTGTATGTCATAGACTCCAACATCTCAGTAGCGCAGATGACGGGCTTCCCAGCGAGATTGCATTTGGTGATCATCATCTTTTGTGCAATGAAAACTTGAGCAGGAGGGATCTCAATGCCCAGATCACCACGAGCTACCATGACGCCGTCGGTCTTTGCGAGAATCTCATCGAAGTTGTTGACACCCTGCTGGTTTTCAATCTTTGCGATGATCTGGATCTCGGAACCCTCCTCGCCGAGGACTTCGCGAATGTGGTCGATGTCCCTGCCACGACGGATGAACGAAGCGAAGATCATGTGGACACCGTTCTTGACACCAAAGCGCAGATCTGCTTTGTCTTTATCAGATAAGGCAGGGAGATCGACGTCAGTCATGGGCAAGTTGACCCCCTTCCTAGAGGAAATTTTGCCGTTGTTCAAGCATTTGCAGCGCAGAGTTTTGTCGTCGACGACTTCCAAGACCTCAAAGGAGAGGACTCCATCATCCACGTAGATAGTACGCCCCTTTTCAATCACCTTGGTGATATTTTTGTAGTCAAGGTACCTGACATGTATATCAGAAATCACTCATTGCCAGATAAGAGCGGTCAAGTCTTCAAAGACAAATCAAAAAGCACATGAGCCATTGCACAGCTAGGACGTACATATTCTTATTGTCGCTCTTGGTAGCATAGGCCTCGTCGGTGGTGATATTGAGCTCATCACCTGCACTGATAGGGATATCGGCGTCGCCGACCGTCTGGCCGGTACGAATTTCAGGTCCTTTCTTTTAGACCATGAGCTCTGCTGTACAACAAGTGTAAAGTTTGTTTCAACGTACCGTGTCAAGGGCTATGCCAACGGGGCGACCCTCTTGCGTGCGCTCGGCCTCGCGGGCATTGTCAATGACAGATTGGTGGTACTATAAATCACTCCGTCAGCTATCAGTAGCTCAAATCAGAAGCCAGCAGCGCAACTTGTCGGTATCCAAACCGAGCTGCGTACGCCGGTTACCGCTGCATACCTCGTAAGAACCATGGGAGAAATTCATGCGCACGATATTCAACCCCGCTGATGCCAGTCAATTACATGGCCGGCGAGACGATGCGTCCGAACTTCACCTTTGCGCAGCAAGTTGATCTTCTCCACCGAATTGGTCTTGGGCCCTACAAAGAAGGATAATTAGGGCCAATCACACCAGCGCCGGAAATGTCGAAGCTCACCAATTGTCCCAATGATCGACGTGCGGCGATAGACCTTGTGCGGCCGATACTCAGTGTTGAGTTGTGCCAGCCATTCGTGCCTCGTACGGGCAGAGAGGTGGTCAAGTGCGTCAGCCATTTTGTGAGGTCGTCGGTAGGGTTAGGTTGGATGTGGACAGCTGAAATCGAACTGTTGGAGCGTCAGAAGAAGTGGTGTCGAGAGTAAAGAAGGTGACGTCGAGCTGGGGCTCAATGCAAGGACGAATCCAGTTGGCCGCGCTCAACCGAAATTTTAATCCGCGTTGGGAGGATGGAGCTGGGGGTGCCAGCACACAGACATAGGCAGAACGCGGCAACAAAGTAAAGCAAAACATACCTGATGAGACGGGTGATTGTCCGTGAAGCTGTGTGCAGAGCTTCAGATGTTGTAGAAGCTGCAGTTTTCTGGCAATGGCCTCTGCAGCGATATGAATATCAACCGATGGGTTTTGGGTGAGCTGGAATCACAAGCGCCCCACCCCAAAGATCGAGTGAAGGGCACTAAGGCGTGGAAAATCAAGCAATGGGGGCACATCGGGTCCGCCACTCCATTGGTCCAATGTTTATCGCCTGTGAGCGCTTGCCTGTGTTGGGTCTGGCGCGGTGATACGTGAGCCATGGCCCCTGACTGGACTCGCTTGACTGACGAGACGGGCCACGGCCAATGGGGCCAAGAGATCCGAGAGACCAGAGAGACCAGGAGACCAGGAGACCAAGGAGACCACAGCAACCGTGGCACGTGAGATCAGGCTCCCGCTTTCGCATCTGGACGAGCCAGAGAACAGACGCACCTGAAGCTACCCTGCTCTCGCCTGCCTACCTTACCTTACCTTACATCGCGCTTCTCCTCTCCATTTGCGATCAGCCATACGTAACCCGAGTTCCACTCTCACTGCGCTCTTATCTGCTCTTCTGCAGCATCGCCGGACCACGCCCTACCATAGTAGGATTCGTTGAAGCAGACATGGTCGTAAGTACAGCCCTTCCCTTAAATAGAGGTCGATCTCGACGGTCAGAATCACCGGCTCATGCGCACCCATAATTCGATAGCTTGGGAGGATCACACATTATGCGTTCGACGCAGTTCTCAGTAAGTCCTCCATCATTCAAGAGGGTTGCGACCATTGTTTGCTGACCTGTTGCGCCGCAGTTTCCGCATTTCTGGCAGGAGTGAAGCGGTCAACCGGTCTCACGTATGTGCCTCCGCGGCCAGTCATTTTCCGTACGCGGCAGGTGTCTATGTGGAATAGAGGCTAACACTTCCCCGCCTTTGTGGGACGATAGCCCCAGCCTACGGAGTGAAAAAGTTTCCGACAATAAAGAGGTCAAGAAGTGGGTCGACAGCTATCTCGGCGTCGGCGAATGGATTATGGACCAGAGCGTGGCCATCATGGGTTCCAGTAGCTGGTTCGAGAGGAGACGCTGATAGTGACCTGAGCGAAGAGATGGGCCCACCATATCCGAGCCTGATGGAGCCGAACACCATCTCAAGGCACAGGTGTGTGCTGGATGTTAACCTACCCTAAATGCTTGGGGTGGTAGTCAATGGGGAGATATCCATGATTGTTTGTGTATTCATTCGACGGCAGGCGTTGGTAACATGGGCGTTGCATGATACTTTAGAGGTCGCTCGAATCTGGCGAGGAGATCGAACTCATCTTCATATCTGTTTTCTCGACTCGAGATGTGCGCAGGAATCTATGAGCCGAGTGCAAATTCGTGGTTCGGAAACGGAAGTACGTAAGGTAGGCAGATGTGGGGTACCTGCACTTCCATTCGAGCGAGCTCCAAGTCCCTTCCCTCCGTTTTATTTTCGCGGGTTCTCGTCCTTGAGGCACTACAACCGAACAGTCAGCGTGGACAAAATCCTGCCAAGTGTTAAACAAGCAATCCCTGATTTTATGGATTAATTGTAGTGAGAATGTTGCAGCTGGAAATAGACATAATATTGACAATGGCAAAGTAAGCATTCAACCATTTCTAACCGGCAGGGCAGCTGGCGAACATGGGGCCAAGTTCGGTTGCGGCGTATTCAATGTTACTGTCAATTCCATGTCTGCAACGTCTTCCAGCTAGATAAATAAGGTATGTATACGAGCCCTCGAGAAACTGTCCCATACCCTCCGGAGAAAATTCAAGAATAAGGCGTGCTTGTCTACAATACTGTACTATGAAGCTGTCAGCCATACGGTGTGGGTTAGGTATCGTTAGGGAGGAGCGGGATTCAGGACCCGGAGAAACTATTGATCCAGGAGTCGCCTAAACACGCTAACAATGATCAGGTCAAGCGCCTTCCTAATTCGGGAAACCAAACATGACGATCACCTTCAAAAGGTAAACAAAGCTCACTCTTCCTCTTCACAGAAACACCACCACCGCTCCCCATCGCGAAAGCTCGTCTTTTATCTCTTGCACCAACATGCATTGCTATTCACCATAGCCAAAGACCTCTTTTACTGGAGAAGACATACTGTTAGGGTCTGCAGACCCATTCGCTACTTCTGCGCGGTGCGCGACTCCTACTCCAACTCCGCCTCGCACCACCCGTCCGTCCACTACCAGAACACAAGATACCTGGATTGGGATGTCCACTTACGACGACAAGTTGCTCAATTGACCAAATCGAAATGCCCGGCTCTACGGGCTCCGAATCACGAGCTCGTCTCATTCGCGAGATGACTCGTGGCATGAAGCGAAACACGAAATCCTCTGCATCTTCGAGCGGATCGAGCGATGGCTCAGTCTCAGAACCCACCGTCTCCGACTTTGACCCGGAGAACGAGGCGATCCACTCGACTCGTAAACTTGACTACTCTCCGCAATTGCCTGAACTACGCGACTCAGCTAAGAAATATCGTTCGTATACTCGCCCTGAGTCGGATGTTTTGATCAACACCTCAGCCATCGGACGCGCTTTTCCCGACTTTTCGCAGGCTGGCAATTCTTCGGAAGATCATGAAGACTCAATTGAAGTCGGAAGAGGCGCGCGCAGGACCAGTAAGAACACGCCAAGCAGGTTCAATTCAGCGGCTGAAATATCTTCTCAATCGCCTTTCGACATTGGTGATGGTTGGGAGATTGGAGTTACCCCACCTGCTCCCACGCGACCAGCGAATCAGTCCGCTACGTCCATGGGCCATACGAACGGAAGAAACACGCACCATACCAGCAGTGCCGACAAGCCTCCGTATGATATGGATAGCTTTTTGGCAGGACATGACACAGGCTCTGTCCGCATCAATAGCGGTGCGAAGTCTAAGACGCGTAGGCCAAAACCTACACTCTCGGAGATGCATGCTCGCGCGTCTAAAGAATATGATGGCTCTTTCCTGAGTGACGAACGGCCGCCCACCGTTACTCTTACGGCAAGAAACACGCGTTTTGCGAGCGGGAAGAACCGCCAGCCATACTCCCATGAGGCTGTCCTTGACAAGATCCGTCCAAACGGTGCCAGTCCCCTTCAAAATCAGCAAACACTCTCTTCGACTGCAGGTCCTGCGAACAATACACAACAATCATTCATGCTACCTGATCTTCCCAATATCTCTGAATTGGTGTCTGGCGTCTATCAAGATGGAACGCCGGTGTTCACGAAAAGCGCAAACCAACATTCCCGTTTTGCGTCTTCGGGACGTCCTGCTAATGGCGGGCTGCAACATGCGCCAATTGACAGCGTTCCCGTTCCCAGCGAAGAAAAGGCCATATTCCTTTCGCTGAAACTACTGCAAGACAAGGTCGCTGAGCTTGAGTCAGAGAAGGCGCGAGCTGAAAATCGCGTTGAAGAGCTTCAAAATGAGAATATCCTCCTCAAAGCAGAAAAGAAGGAAACTGAAAGGCGTCGACGCAGTGATAGTGCACTGGGGATGACAGATGGTGGCAGCGATGTCAGCAATGGTGGAAAATCGAAGTATACGGCTGAACGCATCAGTAAGTCACCTTGTGTATTACCGTGGCAATATCTAACACCAATTCCTAGAGCTCCAATCCCTTGTTGAGTCCCTACAGACGCGTCTCGATACTTCTAGCCGGAAGGTGTCAGTGGCAGAAATTACGATCAAAAACTTGACTCAAGAACGCGATTCAGCCATTTCCCAGTTGGGTGTGGCATACATTCACTCCGAGGAGCTGAAAAAGGAGAATGCTTCCCTGAAGAAACGGAATGCAGAACTCCAGGCTAAGCTAGAAGCTTTGACTCTTGCGCACTATGAGGAAACTGGTCAGTGGACAAGAAAGGAAGAACGTACGAAGAACAAGCGTGAACGTCGTCAGCAAGGGATTGAGGAATCACGGCAAAGCATACAGGATCTTTGGGATCTTGGTTTGGGAAGGGATAAGAAAACAGTGTCGCCCATTCAAGAGGAGGATGCTGAAATGCCACCGAAGTCCGTTGCTGCTGCAATATCGACGGAACATGCAGGTAAAGCCGTTGAGAGCCAGGATCGGGTTGAGGCAAGATTCGCCACTCAGCGCCGAACCGGAACCGATAATGCGAATGCTTTCAAAGGCAAAGAGAGTTCAACAGCACTTCGTCCATATGTGAAGCAGCAAAGACGCCTAAAGAATAAAGACTCTGGGCGTGTAGCTTCGCGCGCTGATGACAACAGACGCACATCCAGCCGGCGTATCATTTCCGATTCCGCACACAGAAGCCGGCCTAAAAAGGCTGAAGCTGCACCCTTGGAGATCTCTGATGATGACCAATCGACTGCTCAAGACTCGTCATTAGGATCTGTAAACGGCGATGCGGAGATCACACACCAGACGACTGGAGGTCTCTCGCGCCTGGGTCAGGACGCTGACGATCACACGACCGAGCAGCAAACTAACGATGTTAGCGGTGATGTTACGTATCTGAGTTTCCTCGATGTGAGTCTAAATAGCTTGTACTATGGTGAACCCTTGCTAAGACATCTCACGTGTAGCCTACCGAGCTCGCAGCTCTTAGGAAGAAGCTCGAAGAAGAATACATCGCCCGCAAGAGTGCAAAAGTAGCCTCTCGACATACAAGGACTGTTGTTGATTCTCCGGATTTACCAAAGGGAGCCACCAGCGAAGCAAAGCTCGACCTACCGCGCAAGACTTCCATCCCTGAGCCGACCCAATCCAAGAAGCTTGACGGTGTTCAACAGCGCCAAAGGGACTCAACCGAACGTTTCGGCGTCAATGCTGAAGTGGACCCGACACACACTGCTCATGCTGCTGCGAAGCCGGATAACATTCAAGCGCATACACGAACTGTCTCGGATGCCTCGAGCAGCGATAGGCCGAAGTCGCGACGCCGACGGTATCAAGAAGACATGACAAGCGCCTTTATCATTCCAGATATTACTCTGACTGCGATCCCTAACGAACCGCACGACAATGTGGTTCTTTCTGAGGCAGCACAGCGCGTCCTAGATAACATTTCAGGTCATGATGGTCAGAACTGCACTGTCTGCCGCCGTGTCCACGCCTACGGCGAACATCATCATGACAGCGGTACTGATCCAGCCAAGGGACGTGTAAAGATTCCGAAGCCAGTGCCTGCATCCGAACGAGTGGATGAAGCTTTACAATATACCGATGAGCCTACTTTGAGGCCATCGCAACCTCCTAGTAATGCTCTAGCCACCGTTATCAAGGCGCTCGAGGATGAGTTGACCCATCTCAAACTGGAGCTCTCTCGACAGGAGAAACTCTATCAGAGCCATGATCCCTCCTTGAGCAAGCGCAGAAGGAAGGAGGTTTACAAGAAAATGGAGCAATGCATGGAAGCGATCGATCTCAAATCCGATCAAATCTATGCTCTCTACGACGTCCTTGAGGGTCAGAAGGCCGGTGGGCATGAGATGAGCCAGCAAGAGATCGAGGTCACGTTAACCTCGATTGGCATTGATCCTGAAGTTATCGAAAACTCAGAAGTCGGTGACTCGAAGAAGAAGGGCGAAGTCACTCCTACCGAGCCGGAGTTTGGCGAAGACGGTCTGGATGACGACTTGCCATGGGAGGGGATTGAGGAGACCGGCAACTTTTGACTGTCTTAGCCTAGACAAACTGCTGCATGGTTTATAGAACCTGGGTCTTGGATTTTCACTGTTTCGGCGTTATGGATTGGGGCAAAACATGATGGTTGGATTCGTCTTCAAGTGTCCGTCATGGTACGAACACTATGGTTGAGTCGCAAACCCTCGGGACGCATTGCCTGGGGGCAGGACCTTGTGCACGTTGTCATGGTACAGATCCTTCTGAAGCCGTTCATGGCTTGATTGCATTGTGATGGTGTCTATTGTTATTGGCGCTCACGGTCATTCCCTTCTGCCTTGTTTGAATGTCGGCAAGTCGTGCTTACCGCGTCGGCTGCTGTCTTCCTCTGTCTGGCTGATTGCCTATCGGTAGCTATCAATGTTTTCGTTTCATGGGTGTTCACTCCTCGCAACGGCTCCGAGTCACCTTTCCTCTCGGGTTGAGCAGACTCCCCTCAGCCTTCTGGCATGGGGGTCGAGACTGCTCCCCGGGAGATGTGGCAACTCGGAGCCAGTCGAGTTGAGCTCGTTTCCTGCGGTCCTCGGATCGTGGTTGAGACTTGTTCCTCGATGCGTCGGACGGGATGGCTCTTGTCGGACTACCACTACCACAGCATGTTAGATAGTCAGAGAAGCGGCGTGGCTCAACCAGCTGCCACCGCTCGTTTCAGATAGCTGTGAATCAAGGACTTTCAACGTATACTTCGTAAGGACGCATTGTGGATCATGACGCGTTGCTTTCCTGGAATAATGAATTGACCGTATGAAACGTGACAACTGTACCATGCCCTTTCCGCACTCGATCAGTAATTGATGATTTCCGTAGACAACCAACGAAACGTGGCTCGTTCCCATATAATCTGCTCAATTCTGATGTAACCATAGTGGTAACCATGACCTTAACCCCACTGCAGATTGGGCAACTATCATACTTCGAGTTTGACATCTCGATGCCCACTTGGAATCAACTCGGCCACTAAAGGGTCCCCGAGATCTGTCTCTGTACTAGGAGTAACATCTTTACCTTCTAACCCGGTCAGAACACCACAGTGTCCCCGGGCCGCAGGGCAACTGTGCTCTATGGGGCTCCCACCTTATGTTCACTCTACGACTCACGGAGGAACAACGTTGTGCAATGCGAGTTGCCGTACACGGGGACATGTGCAAATAGCAGTCCTAACCAAGCAGATATCTAGGAGATACAGAGCATTTCAAAGTGTACAATGGGTATCATGACGCATAGAGTCTCATCCGTTTCTTACAATGGTCCCTCCTCAAGCACGTCCCTCCAGCGCCGTGGCCGTCCGTTCCAAGAAAACATTGAAGTCCTTCACCACTCGTAGCAGGCCTCCTGGATAGGCTTTTGAGCCCACTTCAGCTGCAACATTTACGAGAACAGCCTCAAATCCTGATCTGTCATCCTGTGTTTCACTTGGGCTTGCTTTCGCCTGCTGGACCCGACCACGTGAGACAGCAAGCTCAATGTCGTGGAGAGCAGAATTGAGCATATCTTGCTCCTGTAAGAAACGACATGTTAGACAGCCGTATTCGAGTCGTCCACATTGGAACTCACCTGCGCGTCCCTAGCCTCGCTCTCATGAATCCTTCGGACTTCATCAATCTTCAGGGCTACCGCCTCCCTTTCACGTTTGACATCTAGGAGCTCCTGCCTGAGGTCTATCTTCTCTTTGGTCGCCTTTCTCAGACGAGTATTCAAGGCGTAATTGTAATCAAGAGCTTCTGTCTATAACAATCTTAGCTTTCATGCCCCCCTTTTCCTAGAAGTACTCACCATTTCGAAGAGTCTCACATCCAATTCCTTTCCGAACGCTTCTATAGCCTTCCGCTTCCGCCTAGCAGCTTTCCTTCTTGCGTCGTTCGGTTCATTGCCGATGTTCTGGTCTACTGTCTCTGCAGCTCTCTCCACCATCTCTCTGCATATCTGAGCGAGGACGTCGACCGCGTTGACCCCTCCACGTTTGGTATACTTCACAGGCGCGGCTGGAGCGTCTAGCTCATCAGCTGCATTGTCTTCCCCCGCCGTGCGAGGCTGAGCTAAGCGGTGGACGGTGATAGGTACAGTATCTGTACGAGATATACGAGGTCGACGTCTTACACTCCGCTTCTCCACCCTCTGCCTACGAGGCGGTGACCTTGCTGATTTTCCCTGCCGAGGTAAAGGAGCCATATCCCTGGTCCTTACCGGCGGCACTGTAGCCGCTGTCGGGGTCCCTTGAAGAGTGGATGTATCAGGACTCGTTCGAGCTCTGCTGGCTGTAGGGCGCTTTCGCCCGGTGAATCTAGCTGAAGCCGACTTGCGCCTACGGGTCTTCTTTTGGCGGTCCTGTCTCTTTGCCGAGGACGTTGCTTCCGGTGATGATGCTTGCATAGAGCTATCTTCTTCACCATCCTTTGCGGGGGATGTCTCGATTGTCTGCCCCAGGGACTTTCTCTCTTCTATTTGTTTACGTTCATTGACAGCCTCCCGTCCGCCGGATTGCCGCGATATCGGAGTCGCATTGTCATCTTTTTCATGCTGGTGACCCGCCAAAGCAGTAGCACGATTGCCACGGCTTGATCCAACAACGCGCTGAACGGACTTCGGTGGTCTTCCGCGTTTTCTTCCTGTCGTGGGTTTGTCTTCCAGGCGGTTCGGATCAATGTTCTCGTCCGGTGAACGTGTCTTCTGAGCGCCACCCAGGACTTTGCTACTTGAGGCTCCAGCTTCTGCTTGCTGTGCTGTCTTCGAATATGCCCGTTCGCCCGATTGTTGCACGCCAGGTTGTGCCCGACTTGCGGCCAAATTCGAGGGAGTGACCGGTGGCAGTGGCCTTCCGTTTCGCTCCTGGCGAAGTTGAGCGGCGAGTGCAGGGCCTTCCAGGGATCAGCCTTATATAAACGCGATTAGCTTCGCGGACAAACCAATTATACGTCTCTTCCTGGATGTAGCTTCGTCGCCGTTTGCAATTACCGGCGTGCTAATTGGGCGCTCCGCGTCATCGTCTTTGGGTATTTCATATGGGGAAGGCCGCGGCGGTCTGCCGCTGCTCTTGCTTGATCGGGATGATGGCAATGGCTGCGGTTCTGGTCGTGGCGTCCTGCGCGATGATCTTTGCGGAGGCAGAGGATTCTCCTCAGGTTGAGTGATCCGAGATGTACGGCCAGAACGCCGTGGAACCAAGGGTTCTATGGGGATCGAGATGCCAAAGTCCATATCTCTCAGTTGGCGCGTCCTTTTCCGAACATGTTAGTAGAATCCCTCTTACTCAAGCCAAAGGACAGCTACTTACCCAGCACCCCGCTGGCGCATCATGAAGCGTTCCTCCCGGTCTAGACAAATCGGACATCAGTAATCAATACATATGAGGTGAGACCTTGAGGGGGATATGGTCTTACTCGATGCCATTCTTGCGTTGTGGCGGCCGTATAGCTATGGACGTCGAAGTGCGACGCGTCAAGCTGCGAGAGACGTGAAGCTGTTGTTGTTGGTACGAAGGTAACGAGCAACGACACAGAGCTGTTTCGACGCGGCAAATTCCGTGCAACCGGGCCTGGTTTTGATACTTTCCATTGTATAAAAAGTATTTCGTAGCTCACCAGTCCCCAGACACTCCCGATTGATTGTTCGGACCCTCCTCCTTCTGTCCACTGCAGGCGCAAAGTCGAAGTCTCCAGGCATCCCCTTGCGCGCGCAGAGCTGGGAGCCATGGGTTGGTTCTGGGGCTCGTCGGTCGACAAGGACGACAAGTCTAACCCCCTCTCGAGTTTGGATCCCAGCCTTCGGGCATATTTGGAGAAGGAATCTCCTGTCAAATACACACCGGCTGCCGCATCCTCGATCAGCCCTCAAAATGCCGCTACCGAAGCGTCCCAAACATATCGTGACAAGGTTTCTGTCCCAGATTCGATTGGCGAGTCACAGAAGCAGCCACTTGATGGGGACCAAAAGCCTCCCGTACCCAGAGAATCCCTTTTCCAAGATGGACGATATGCCCACTTATGGAAAACCTACCAGCCTTTGCAACAGGTGGAAGAGTCTGTCAAGACAGACCAGGAGAAACTTTTGGACATAGTCGAGGGTTTCAAGTATCGTAAGGCCGAAATCGGAAGAGCAGCCCTCGAGAACTGTGCTCTCGAACAATGGGAAGTCAATGAATGCTTCCGCAGTGGCTCATGGAAGGCGCGGATGACGATGTGCAGAGAGGAGAACCATAAGCTAGATCGATGTTACAACATGCAAGCGGTACGTGAGCTTATCGTCCTTGCGCCAGAAGATCCCGTGGTCTTTTGAATGTCATCACTAATCTGGACGTCTCAAACTACAGAAGTTTCTCAAAGCCTTAGGCTATCTCTCCACTCTGGACCGACCTGCAGAAGTCGATGAGCAAATCCAGATGCATGCCGACACCCTCTATCACCGCATGCTTGACCAAGAAAAGGCCATCGAGGAGGCGAAGGCGGCTGGGAAGCCAATTCCTTCATTTCCTCCCGTCATCCCAACAACGGCCACTTCTTCCACTTCTCTCCAACCTGCAGTTCCTGAGAAGCTGGACATAACGCGCTTCAAACCCGAGGTGCAGGAGCAACTGAAGGAAAGGCTTGCAGGCCTAACAGGACAGGAGAAGGAATTAGAAGAACGGGCGATTCTGGGTGAGATTGCTGTCAGTGAAGAGTTGACGAGAGGGGTCGGAGCACTATATGAGAAGAAGGATCTGGAAAGAAAGAAGAGAATAGCTGAAGGCAGAGAAACAATAGGCGACAAGATCAGGAACCTGACGGGGTGGGATAAGTAATAGGACGGTTCTATCAAGCACGGTCACAGTGCAGGGGACGTATCGGGTGTGCATTATCGCTCCTCGGCATTACATTTTATCTGATGTCATGCTATCGGGGCGTCACTACGACTTGACAGTAACCAGGAGGAGCTGAAAGACTAAAGTCAGCTCAAGCAAGCTCCAGCTAATAATAACAACAAGGAACGCGCTGAACGCCACCGCTCGAATGCAGCAGCCAATATACGACCATTTGTAGACATTGCTCGAAATTCGCGACCAGGCTGAAGCTGCGGGAGACACACAATCGGTATGGTATCGTTTATGACCAGCCTCGACCTTGTTGGCTTTGGACTCCTGGTTGGCCAGGTCTAGGGAAGACTGGAACTGTATCCAGCTGCTCAAGACCTCCGATTGTGCCTTGCCCGGGCTGCCATGGCTGCCCCGTTTGCGGGTTGTGGAAAATACTCTGTCGAAATGGATTGGTACTTCCTGTGGGATTCGGCTGCAAGCCTGCTGGAGTAGCCCCTGACTGCGTGGGCTGTTGCGCAGGCACCGCGCGGGCAAATGGATTCGTCCCTGTAGGGTTCGACTGGATAGGAGACATGTTCTGCTGCGGCTGGAACTGAGGAGACTGTACCGCCGGTGAAGCAGAGAATGGACTTCCTTGCGATATTCCTGTAGACTGTACGGGTGCTGGCTTCGCAAATGGGTTCGTAGACTGACGGCTGATCGGAGACTGTACGCTCGGCAACGAGCCGTTGTTTACATTCGTGAAGCTCGAAGGCATCATTGACTGTCGGAACGGGTTTGTTGATTGAGGTTGTATAGGTTGCGGTTGTGATTGTGAGAACGGAGTGCTTCCCTGTTGTGGTATGCTCGGTAGGCTTGTCTGTGGAGGACTGAAAGCTGGTGCGGTCTGTGGGGTGTAACCTCCAAAGCCAGCACCTGTAAAATCCTGCTGCAGAGGAAGCTGCTGCACCGGGCTGAAGGAGCCATTGTTGGACTGACCAAGTTGGGCCTGCTGCGGCGGATTCTGCGAAGCAAAGCCATTTCCCACGTAGCCAGTTTGCTGGAACTGCTGCTGAGCGGTAAACGGCGAAGGTTGACCCAGCTGCGGAACCTGCTGTTGTTGTGTGGTATACTGAGCCATGGGCTGTTGATTTTGCTCGATAGACTCGAAGAAATCGATCAGGTCCGGGGCCGGTCCCCTGGCTTGGGCATGGACTGCCGTTGCTTGAACAGGTTTGGGAGATGGAAAGCTTTTCCCTGTCTCCGTCTTTGATGCTGCCGGCTTGTTGTCTGCGAAAGGCTTGCCTGCCGTCCCATTTGCGGACCCGCGGCTCCTTTTGGCCTCCTGTTGTGCCAAATATTGCCGCCTGTTCACATCAAAATCGGGATCATTCAAATACTCTTCGAGAGAATTCGTCAGGCTCGTGGGCGCGTGCTTTAATTTTGGGATTTCCAGTCTAGTCGCATTCTCGAACTGCCGAGCAACGGCCAGATATTCCACCACCTGGCTCGTCTGCTTACTGAATGTTTTGTAGATACCTAATGCTCTCTCCGCATCAAACTTGGACATCTCGAAGTAATGTTCTAGCCATGTCAGCATGCGACACTGTATTAGCATTGCTGCAGAGACGCACCAAGCAAATTAATCATGCCCTCGTTCATCACGTGGAATAGGATCAAGAGGTCCATGGTAAGCAGTCTGAAGGCACAAAGACTGATTTCATTCTCCGGTTCGTTGGAGAGCACCTGCATGGATTAGGTCAGCTTTTGATGTACCCATAAGAACAAGGATTACAAACATCACACTTCAGCAAAGCTCCGATCTGGCTTTGCACACTCTCCGTCTCCCGTAACAGTCCTTTGTCGACCGTCAGGCGCTTCAGACGACCTTCGCCATTCCTGACATAGTCTGCTTTCACTTCGCGGTAGGACCTGGCCCGTTCCAGCAAGTATTGTGTATAATGCTTGATATTCCTCCCTTGTACCTGCACTGGAAAAGCATAAACAGCATCAGCGAGAGGATGTATGGGGTTTCAGGATCGAATTATAGGAACTGCGATGCAAAGATCAGGCAAACGGCTTAGAAACATACCTTCAGTGAAATTGCTGATGGCTAGCTTGCTAGGATGCTTTGCCAGGTACCGAAGTGTAACTTCTGGCTCCCCTTCTCGAATCATTAGATGTACTATAATGAGTGACTTGAAGACAATCGTCCATGTGGTATCTCGTAATCTGTTCTGTAAGACGCGAAATATCTCTGCGACTCCGGCTTCACCAGAGTGTGTCGCAACCAAGATATGTTCAACATATTTGGACTTTGGGGCGGCCAACTGTAGAGGCAGACACAGTCAGGTCCCGCTTTAGGGGAATCATGACAATAAACGGACCTTCTGCTTTGTGGCACCCTTGACGGATTTCTCAAACGAGCTTGACATTGCCAAACGGAAGACCCTACAGATGCCTCAATATGCAAATAGAGGGTGTTCCCCAAAGACCACGACACCGCCACAGCCGCTATGACTTCAGATTTGTCAGTTTGTGGATACTGCAATGTCGAGCCATGGTGCTGGGGTCAATGGCGCATACAGTGGAAAGCTGCCCAAACAGGCAAGTATCGCGCCTTAGCCGGCTGTCCCGTGGAAGTTGAAGGCGTTGGACGAGAGGTAGCTGCGGGGCCACGGAATAGAAGCCGTGGACAGACCAGGCAATTAATGTTCAGGACAAAGGAGCCAGTGCTTGCCGGTCAGGTCAGGTCGTATGGACCGAAGGACGCTTCGTGTGGTGTCTAAACAACAAGATGCAGCGGAGATGAGCGTCATGGGCTGGTTGAGTTAAAGGTAGGAACTAAGGTACTTTGCATATTATTGAGCTTTCATGCAGCTAAGGTGGTTAACATCACAAGGTAGTGCGGTACCTCTAGGTACCTTAACAGCAAAGCGACCAGGTGAGCGAGACATTACCCACAGTATTTTATCCCGTACCTTGAGGTTCCTTAGCTACGCCTTAGAGGCAAACATCGTAACCAGATATCTGGATGCAGAAGAGACACGTTTCGGAGCAGGTAAGGAAATTTACCGTGATGAGGTCTGCTAGATCAGTGGTCCTCCAATGGACGGAGCTGAGAGTCATGCAGATGCAATCGCTACGAAATAGTGTCGCATACTCTGGACAAAATTCACCCATCATCCTGTACATCTCTATATCGGATAAACCGATCAAAACTGTCGCACACGTGTTACGCCCCGGTCTCCCACCAGGGGAATCTTTCGCCGACGGAAAAAGAAGCTGGGGAGGGAGGCTGTTGACGCTGCCCTGTCCAAGGACACGCTCTCTCTATCGCTGGAATACACGAGAGATGGGGAATGGCATGCTCCAAGCCATCTCAATCGCATCCGCGAGCCAACAAGGAAAGAGACGCGCATACAGTGTCATCGAAGCAGCAGAAAAAGAACTGGAGAATATTGTGGTATGATAATTACAAATGCAGATCTACAAGTAGTACCTCTGTGGTCCTTGCCTCTCTTGCCATGGTCCTCCCACAAGATGATCCCGCCGTCAAACCACCCGGAACCGGACACCTTCCAAGTTTGAGTCAGAGATGCCTTCATCGCGTCCGTTGAAGTAACAAGGTTGGTGTGCCGAACGCCGATATCACCCTCCAGCCCGACTGCTACGAACGAGCCACTGAAGCCCTTCAGAGAAGGGAGAGCTCAAGGGTAGCAGAAGGGAGGAGCTTGCTCATATGTTACACGCTGGGCTTTCATCATCTGGTAGGGGGTCAGCAAGAATCGTTATCGGCAGGGGTCAGCAGACAGGAAAGGAGGAAGGGGAGACGCACTTGGATTAAACTTGGAAGGATGAAGAAGAAAAGAAAAGGCTGCACCAGGGTGACAGTTAAGACGGCGTTCGGCTAGTGAGAGGAACATTGTTTGTCCGCTACCGCTCTTAGGCTAACCGTATCTTATTACCAGGTATTTTCCTGAGCTCCCATCCCGAAAATCGCATGACCTTCCGACAAGGACAGTAAATACGGTAGTCGTCGGCGAATTGGCTGCCTGTCCTCCTATTCCTAGGACGTAAAATCTCAATGGTCACTGCGATCTGTCTTGAAACAGGTTACAAGTTGTTATAGAAGCCGACAACCCAGGTCATGCCCTCGTTGCATGCTATACGTCCCGGAGTTGGGCCCTGGAGAAGCTATCTTGAAATATCTCGATACGTTCGGCGCTCTCTATTAGGCCAGCAATGCCCAATTTCACCTCGCGGGCTTGGGTACTGTCAAATCTCAAAGGCTGCTTCACTTCGATTGTTCCATGCTTCAGTCCTCCGTCGAGGCGCAGGGCTTCATACTGAACCTGACCAAGACAATACCTCTATTCCTCGATTTCTGAACGCATATAAGAGCTCATGTACGTCAAACTTTAACCATTGTGATCTCAATAGAATCGTAAAAGTATTAAGTCTACTGCAGTGCACTTTCTGGCGGCATCTCATCAGATCAGGGATTTGGTTGAGCTAGATCCAGCTTCAGGGGCAGAGGTAACTCTACATGGTTACCTCGGCTCTAGAGCAGATCTTTCCAAGAAACTATCATTTGCATCCTTGACCAGCAAAGAATTGGACCATAGCATTCAAATCATTTCTTCCGCCAAATCAGCTGATGGCAAAGACAAGCCATCTCATGCTATTCTCAAAGCTATTGAAGAGAACAGTCCAGTTGCGGTCAGAGGCTTTCTGAAGCCCAGGGCTCGTCCAAAGTCAACCAGTGGGCGTATACATCAACTCAAAAATGTAGAGGCAGAGGTCGACCTCGTAGAAATCCAATGTCTCAATGAGTTTCCCAAAGACATCATAGCAACCGAGGAGACGCGCTTCCCTCCAGAACAACGGCATCTGCAGATCAGAACAGATCAAAATCTCAGGGCTGCTCTTCACTTCAGGTCTAAAGTTGCTCAGATATGCAGAGACGAACTATCCCACGAGCAGGAATTTCTGGAAGTGGAGACGCCACTGCTTTTCAAATCAACCCCTGAAGGGGCTAGAGAGTTCATCGTCCCAACAAGGAGCAGAGGATTTGCATACGCCTTGCCGCAAAGCCCACAACAATACAAACAAATCCTCATGGCCAGCGGCTTGCCGAGGTATTACCAGATTGCAAAATGTTTTCGAGACGAGGATCTAAGGGCTGACAGACAGCCCGAGTTTACACAGGTGGTTCATTAATCCCTATTACAAAGTTTCTGGTACTGACCAAGGCTTAGCTTGATCTTGAGATGTCCTTTGCGACCGGTGAAGATGTGATACAAACGATCGAAAGGCTCGTAAGGCGACTATGGGCCGATGCTTTAGGTATGGATTTGCCGGTAGAAAAATTCCGTCGAATGCCTTACAAGGAGGCTATGGAAAAGTATGGTTCTGACAAGCCTGATTTGCGGTTTGACATGCAAGTGAGTCATTGAATGAGAGAAAAAGGCGACCCTGCAATAACACCCAAGCAGATACACAATATCGGGTACATGCTGCCCCAGGATCTAATCATGAACATTGGCCCTTTGACGGACCCAATTGTGGAAGTGATGAAGCTCCAGCTTCCTGAAGCCACGCCGAAGGAAACCCAGCAGTTCATCACCTCTTTTATGCAATCTCATGAAGCAGCACCTTTTCAGCAGAATCCAGAAGGCAAACCAGGAATATTCGTCGTGGATGCAGGAAAACCTCTTTCAGGGCTCTCGGCCTTTGGATTCGAGGCTGCGGAACATCTTGAAGGGTTACTGGAGCTCGAGCATGGTGATATAGTCGTCCTCCAGGCCCGGAAGCGCGTACCCCTGACAGGCGGGTCCACTCCGCTGGGCAATCTCCGCCTGGCCTTGCATAGGTATGCTGTCGCACAAGGCATGATCGAGCCACCAGAAGGCTTTAGGTTTGTCTGGGTGGTCGATTTTCCGCTCTTCTCACCCACCAACGACACCGATCCTGGCCAGGGAGGTGCTGCGGGCATATCTTCCACGCATCATCCTTTTACTTCACCAAAATCAGCTGCGGACGTGGATCTGTTGCTGTCTAGTCCATTGGAGGTGACCGGCGAGCACTACGACCTTGTTGTGAATGGTGTCGAGTTGGGTGGTGGCAGTCGACGTATCCACGATGCTCGAGTTCAAGAGTTCATTCTCAGGGATGTTTTGAAGGTAAGCATAAGCGATATTCATACCTTGCTGAATGGTTTCTTATCTCGTCTCAGATGAGCCCGGAACGTCTACAGGAGTTTTCACATCTTCTTGAGGTGCTTCGCGCAGGATGTCCACCTCATGCGGGGATTGCACTTGGATTTGATAGATTGGTGGCTGTTATGCTGGGAAAGGACTCAATCAGGGATGTCGTGGCCTTCCCGAAGAGCGGCAAGGGCGAAGATCTCTTGGTCAAAAGTCCGGGGCTTCTGAGCAGCGACATTCTTGATACGTATCATCTGAAGCTCAAGGAATGATTGCCTTGTGGCGGGATAGATAGCGTAGTAGTCGGTCGGAAAGCGGACCCCGTCTCCAGGCTTAGTGAGTTCCACCAAAATGGCCGTTTTGTCAGCATTTTGGCAACCAAAGATAGCATCAGCCTTCTTTCCCCCCCCCCCCCCCCCCTTCCCCGCCTGATCGGACTTATTCTCTACTCTAGATCCACTCCAGACCTGCAGTTACCATTTAGTAAGGATGAAGTGAATATTGGCTCAATTTGGCGTAGCATTCTCCAAGGGAAAATGCACAGGTTACTATGCATAGAGACCAGCGCTATGTAGGCGCCAACCTTCAACGTCGTAGCCCATGTCATTCTATCCGATCTTCGCTTTCGAAAAATCTAGGTCTGGCCGCTGCTCTTGAAACTTCCGGAGCATCTCCATCTTCTTTTCTTCATCGCTGGTGGGCTTGCCCATCTCCTTCTGTCTCTGATCATACATCATCTGTGGCCGAACATTAGCATGTAAAGGGGGAACATCCGCCAGCGGAATGAGATACCTTCTCGACCATGCTCTAACATCAACTGCACGTTAGCCACTTTTCCAAGAGAAAGACCTTGCTTGAGCGAGCGCGGGCCACTCACCCGTGTCTCCCCATCCAAGTCGCTCAACTTGCTATTCTCCGGCGTGATCTTGCTCGTATCGATCTTCGGCGCGCTAGTAACCACATGCGCCCACCACTCCATCTGGTTCTGCTTGGCTAGATTGAGCGCGATCTCCTTGCCGGACGACGTCGTCTCGAGGGTCCAGGTAGAGTCGTCAACCCGGATGGGTTTCGGAAGGTCGCCCTGCGTAGCAGCTTAATATCAACCGTTCTTCTAGAAAATGAACCTGTGTGACTCAAAGTACCTCGAGGATAGGTGCCTGCCCCTTGATTCCAACCTTCAACTTCGTCTTGCTTATCTCGACGACGAGATCCCGGCTCTTGAGGTTTGCGGGAATGGGCACCGTCACGTCCACATCTTGTAAGGTCTGACGCCACTTGTACGGTAGAGCAGCTTGCTCTGCATCTTCGCGAGCCTTTGCTTCGGCTTCGACCTTTTCACGATCTTCGGGAGCTGGTGAGCCCGCCATCCTGTTGAGGTGTTGTCTTCTGCAGATTTTGGAAAGGATGGAAGTTTCCAGGTTCCCGCGAGTTAAGTGTGGGGGAATCTGGGCTTACCCGGCGCGAGCTAGCTTATCGATAAGAGATAGGGGCCATTTAGGGGCTCGGGGGGTTGCTTGGTTAATAACCGAAAATCCAGCCAACTAATGGCTGGTTACTGGTAAATGTTCGAGATGTTGTATCCATTTGGATCCATGCCCTGCTAAATGATATATCCTTTTTACATACTGTGGGCCTCTTTTTACAAGTGAGAACCCTGTAATGGTTGGCCCATGCCGCCGAAAGTGACCATCTTCGTGATCATGTATTCTTCCATGCCCAGGTGAGAGCCTTCCCGACCGAAGCCACTCCATTTTACTCCGCCGAAGCTGGCAATCGATTAGTTTGGAGGTAGTCTCGACAGGTGATGGTAGACTTACGGAGCAGCAGGGTCCGAGATCAGACCAGTGTTTACACCCACCATGCCCACTTCTAGCGCTTCAGCGACCCTGTAAATGCGCTGGACGTCTCGGCTGAAGAAGTACCCAGCCAGTCCCACTTCGGTAGCATTCGCCAGTTTGACGACTTCGGCTTCATCCTGAAACTCGAAAAGGCCTGCCACAGGCCCAAAAGTCTCCTCGCGCGAAAGCTGCATGTTCGGCTTCATGTCCCTAATGACGGTCAACTGATAGAAGTTGCTGCCGAGTTCAGGCAGTTTCTGTCCTCCGTATATGACCTTTCCACCCTGGGATACCGCATCTTCCACATGGCTGTGTACCTTGCTTACGGCGCGATCGTGGATGACTGGTCCATGAGTGACGCCCTTCTCAAAGCCATTGCCCACTTTGAACTCCTTCACCTTCTCGACGAACTTGTTGGCAAACTCATCGTAAATACCCTTTTGCACGTAGATGCGGTTTGCACACACGCAGGTCTGACCGGATGACCGGAACTTGCTTGCTATGGCGCCCGCAACAGCGGTATCAATGTCGGCGTCATCAAAGACGATGAAGGGGGCATTCCCGCCAAGCTCGAATGACAGCTTCTTCAGAGTGTCGGCAGATTGCTTCATAAGCAGCTTCCCCACGTTGGTCGAGCCAGTAAATGAAACCTTGCGGATAACCGAACTCGAGGTGATCGTCTCGCCGACTTCGGCAGTGTTGTCCAGGGCTGTCACAACGTTGAACACACCCTTTGGAATACCAGCACGGGTAGCAAGCTCTGCCAGAGCTAGGGAGGTGAAGGGAGTTTCACCAGGAGTCTTGACAACGACAGTGCAACCTGCAGCCAATGCCGGTCCCACCTTCCGAGTAATCATAGCTGCGGGAAAGTTCCACCTGCGAGTATACTGTCAGGCCGTCGGACCGACTACTGCTGTGGGGCATCAGACTTACGGTGTTATCAGTCCGCAAACGCCAACAGGCTCTTTGATGGTCAAAACCCTGTTGCCAGCCACCGTGGCCGGAATGGTCGCCCCGTATGCTCTGGGGGCTTCTTCGCTGAACCATTCGAAGAAGCCGGCGGCATACGAGACCTCGCCCGTAGCATCTGCCAGCGGCTTCCCATTTTCCCAGGTAATGATTTTGGCGAGATCTTCCGAATTATCCATCATCAGTTGATACCATTTGCGAAGCATGCGAGATCTCTCTCTCGCAGTTTTAGTACGGAAGGATGGAAACGCGGCTTGCGCTGCCGCAATGGCCTTTTCGGTGTCGGACTTGTCGAATTCCGGACATGTTCCGATGACCTTGTGTGTTGCAGGATCTAGGAATACGCATCAGCCAGCTCTAGGTCATTTCAAATGGTGGGCGCCGGACCTTTGACCTCAAATGTCTTGCCCGACTTTGCCGAAACCCATTCACCGTCGACATAGGCCTGCTGTTTCAGCAGTGAGGGATCTTTGAGCTACAGGAGCTGTCAGCAGAGTAGTGACGAGGGATTTGCCCCGCAACTGGAGCGTGGATGTCCATTGGGGAGCAACATACAGTTGGAGCAGGCATGGCGTAGGTCCTCGCTGCTATCCTTGGTAGGTTTGAAGATTGAAAGCGCGATTTGTAGGCGCGTGTAGCTGTAGAACGGAAGAGAGAGCAAGGACGCAACATGACGATTGGGGGAAATTATGGTTAGACTGCCGTTGTGGAGCTGCTTGCCCTCTGGACGAGGAAAAGGCAATAAGGTACCGCGGGCAGCAGGATCTAATATGTCATCAATACCTTTACAGATAACCGCCGTGACCGGTTACTGCGTATTACCTACCAATGACAATGGACGAGAGACAGGGTGGGTCACTTAGTCACCGACTCACTGATCGCTATCACTAGTCACCGGTCACACAGATTCCTACCGAGAGAGAGATTCTTATTCTTGTGCGAGTAAAGAGCCCGCGCGACTGAAGTGGAGTGGAGTGGAGAACGTCGGGACATTTGCTACCTTACCTTAGGTATTTGACCTTGGGTACCTAAGGTACCTTTAACTTTGAGGTACAGTGTATTAAATCGTACCTGGTACGAAGTACAGTACCTTCGGTAACGTATGACGACAGGTCGAACGGACGATAACGAAGTTAATCCGCTTATCGGTGGCCATCTACCGGTCCTCTCCGCATCTAGGATAAGGTAAGGTAAGGTAAGGTAGGAAACATACCTAGGGTAGCAATGGAGATACTCAACACCAACAAGCTCATTGGAAGGTAAGATAGGTAAGATGATTTAAGTTAAATACCTTAACGTAGCTAGCTACCTGTAAGCCCAAAAATAAGAACGAATCCATTATGTATTTTTGTTGGTCGTTGTGCCGGACCACATCTATGGCTGAAGGAATATCTCAACTTGCACCTCGTTACTCCAACCACTGCTCAGTCCCATCTCTTCCCAGGCTTTCTGCACATTGATTTCCAGGATGTTGTCAACCCGGCTCCTCACCACAGTGTGCCTAGGAATGGGTCGGCCTAGGATCATCACCATGAAATCATCGTCAATCGATCTATCAGCCATGTTTGAAACATACAAGCCTGGGGCAAGTTAGCGCACGAATCTTGGTTGATGGAAGCGGTCGTGTATTATCCTTACCCAGCGTGCCCAGCGCCTTTAACGCTGTCCAGAAGCGGATGCGTCCGTTGTCGGCCGTGTATATGTCTGTGTTTATAATGGCAGCAGCCCCCGTCATCTTTCCAAGAAGCCCAAAGTTGGCAAGATGGATGGGAGCTTTCGCCGACTCCACTGTCACAACCGGGTGAGCGGACAATATCTCCCATCCTTTGGTGGGAACGTCAAGGTCCAGGAGTAATGTCTTGTCCCTTTGCGCCGACACCAGGCTGATCTCGCCACTGTTATGCGATCGAACAATGTACTCGCCGACTTCTGTCCCGGGAAATTCCCGGAGAGGTATCAATTCGCGCAGAGAGCTCTCTCCGACATTGAATATCCCGAGTATTGACGTGCCCGTCTCAGCGCGACCTGAGTACGTAGCAATCTTCAACAGCTTCTGCTCATGGTAAGCAGCATATGCCTCTGTCGTCCTACCGATCGCACTTGGCCGAAGAATCACAGTGTTCCCTCTTGGGGTTTGCGCTGTCATCTGCTGCACGAGGCTGTAATCATGCTTTCCAGGAACGTCCGTGATGTAGATTGGCCCTCCCGATATGCAGCGAGCAGCAGCATGGAACGATGAATATTCATGAGAAGTCTGAAACATGTCCCAGTCCGGCAACGCGTTCAAATGCTGAGTGAACAGAGAGTTGTGTGCGTTACAAAAAATGTGCCACGGATGTGAGGCGGGAATTTCTGGGAAAAAGTCTTCCAAGCTGTCAGTCGCTACGTGAAGAGAAACAATGGCGGAAGGCATACCGTCTGAATTGCGGACCATAATTCTCGGCTTGTTAGAAGGAAGGAGAGAATGGAAGAGGATTTGAGGAGCTTGCGACATGCCTTCAAGTAAAGTCAGCTCCAGTTACTTTCCGCGTTCTTGGGCAGGGTTATACATGAGATTGCCTTGACAGAAAAGTATCTCAGACTACTGATAGTCCAAGCATCCTGATACGCTTTGATCAGCCGACGCCTATCGTCTGCATCTTCAAGGAGATCCACGTAGAACTGGACATCGGTTTTGACTGAATCAACTCCACACGAGGAAAGGAATCTGAAGGAGCGTCAGTGGTGTCTGCTTAGGGCATCTCTACCGATTACCTGTAGCAGTCGTCATAGAATCTGAATATATCGTCTGCATCAATTACGGTCATTGGTGTGCCCATGTGTTCATTGAAGCCTTCCTGTCGACGGACTTTGATAGTCTTGTACGTTTTTGCGAGTTTGCCGTTAGACGAGATCCCTCCCCAGTAACCCATCTACATTTGTGAGTGATCTGGCTTCTCATCTGGTTTGTACACACTTACAAGTGCATGCCACACGCCGATATGCTTAATATGCGGGTGTCTACTACGGATTTCCGAGATGGTATGCCTCAGCCCTTGGGGGAACCCTTCTTTGTTGGCTTCGAACTCGGTCCATCCTTTGGAGAATGGGGACTCCTTTCCTTCCTGACCGGCGTTCAGCATAACGCATCTGCAACCTAGTGGGATCAGGGCAAGCGACCCACCAGTGATTGCCAATTATCATCAATGATCAAATTCGAAACTGTGTGGTCAGTGAACGTTATGGTACAACTAGGCTGCTTCACTTACTCTTTATGCCAGATTTCTCTAGTTCACCCAGAGCATCGAGGATGCGGCTTTCAGATAGTTCTCTGCCTAGACCGTTCCATGTGCAATAAGTGAAGCCATCATACCAGTCCTCCGTCCATTCCGGCTTCACACCTTCACACAAGGTCTTCATCTCCACTTCTGCTTCTCCACTCAGGGCCTGTGCGCCCATGACAAGCTTGCGTGCCTCGTAAACTGCCGCTGCCTTGGCTACTTCGAAAGTCTTTCCGACAGCTGCAACCACTCGTCCTGTACCCTCGTATTCTCCGTCGTTCTTCAGAGAAAGTACAACGTTGCCCTCATGATCGGATTTGAAAATCGTCAGAACATCGTCGATGCCACTGACGGCTAGTAGGACGAGGTGCAGGCCATCCCACCTGAGGAAGGAACAGAGTATCCCATCCTTTGCCGCGGTAAATCGGTCCTTCCCATGCTCAGGAGAGAGCCAAGGGCTCCAGAGGCGGACGAGAGCGAACCAGCGAGTAAATGCTTTTGGTATACCCAGCTTTGTCAGGGTTATGCCAGACTTACGGCCTTTTGCGGGTTTCGCTGGTGCTGTGATATACCAGACATTGGTCCCGCTGACTTGACTAGGCTTCTCCCTTACGCTCAGGGTTGAATCCAGCCGATCAATATAGAAGCCGAGGTCCTTGGAAGCAGCTGACGGCGCCTGGTAGCACAGTTCGCCGTCAGATTTGGAGTTGTGGTCATTGACCCATTTCCAATTGTCCTCTGGCCCGACGCGGAATTTCAATGTAAAACGGACTGGACCCATAGAATCTGGTTTTCCCGACAACTGCCCCTTGAAGAACCGTCGCTGCACATCTGGACGTGGTTTCTCATCGACCGAAAGCTATGCACGAATGAATACGGCGAAAAGAGCTGAAATTTCATAGGATCTTTACCAGATGAGGATCTTTTTCCATCCATTTCAGGGGTAACCCTTCCCATTCTGCCTGTTGCCGGAGGTTGTGCCACAAGACAACTTCCCACGGCTGTGCTTCGGGGGATACATCGCACTCGAGTAGAACGGTGAATGTCACCTTGAAGCAGTTCAGAACGAGGCCAAGATGTTTGTGGTATTTGTACGACTTACGCCATCATCCGTGTCGGGAATCACTGTGGTCTGTCCCAATGGCGGATCGCAACTGAGATGGGCGTACATGGCGGGTCACACGACCCAACCCCGTTTTCCACGAGGAAGGCCAAGATGGACAGGAAACGAGAGCGCAGTTATCGATAGAGAGGGATTATATTATATACCCATAAGCATATACGGGAGACAACGATGTAAAGTATATAGTAGTAGCGTCTGCCATCAATGGCAGATGTTCGGAAGGGTGGTATATACCCTAGGTATAACGCGTAAGTAAGTGTATCTACGGTGCAGACAGAGATCCACGAAGATCTAAGCTACCACCATTTATTGCTATCGCCGTTATGACGACGAGTCGCGGGGAAGCGAGTCCGGCAAAGAAGCAGCCGAAGGGCCCGAAGCCCCTGTTCCTGTTGCTCTGTGCCTTGTGCCTGTGCCTGACACACTGTCTGTCACTGCCTGTGCCTGTCCGTATTTCCCCACATTAATTCTTGTTACATGTACCTAAGTAGGTGTCCCGCTTGACTTACCCTAGCCTTGTGGGATTTTCCGAACCTGGAGTTTATCCGACCGAGATCGGCGCGGCCACAAAAATTCCAACCTGGAGAGGTGTCGGCGCATCTATCACCAATATTTACCTGGGTTATGAACACTGTTTGATGAATATTCTCTCGGGTCGGCATAGACAGCTTCTCTTCAGCTCCACAATGGCCGCCAGATCCCTTCGAATTGGTAAAAGCCCCTTCCGTTTTTGATAGTATACGGACATCCATTGACCCGATTGTCTATAGGGCTGATCTCAGGAGATGGCATTGGAAGAGAGGTCATTCCCGTGAGTGACGCGACCTGCTTCTCCCCGCCCGGGCCTGACCCCGCCTTCTTGTTCTGATCCATTGTCGTTCTTCAGGCCGGCCAGAGAATCCTGGAGGCACTGCCATCCTCACTAAATCTCTCGTTTTCCTTCACCTCTCTTGATGCCGGCTTCGAGACATTCCAGAAGACCGGCACGGCCCT
The DNA here is from genome assembly GCA_001599915.1 of Symbiotaphrina buchneri. NCBI lineage: Eukaryota > Fungi > Ascomycota > Symbiotaphrinales > Symbiotaphrinaceae > Symbiotaphrina > Symbiotaphrina buchneri. Next base: position 257,239 of record BCIG01000015.1, read on the forward strand.
TCCCGAGAAGACAGTCGAGACTCTCCAAAAGGAATGCGACGGCGCTCTCTTTGGCGCTGTGAGGTACTTTCGCCCCTTTTTCATACCTAGGGGTTGCCGACATTGATCGCCATCTTGTTCAGCTCACCCACCAATAAGGTGGCCGGGTACTCGTCGCCGATTGTAGCCCTCCGCAAACGCCTTGAGCTATACGCCAATGTGCGGCCCGTAAAGACCGTGCTCACCGCTCCCAGTCCCATTGACCTTGTCATTGTGCGCGAGAATACCGAGGATCTATACGTCAAGGAGGAGAGGACCTATGACGATCCAAAGGGCAGTGGCAAGGTCGCCGAGGCCATCAAGCGCATCTCCGAGAGGGCTTCTAGTCGCATTGCTACCATGGCTGGCGAGATTGCGTTGAGGAGGCAGAAAGTACGAGAGGGAGGGGCGGGGATTCAGAGCATTCACAGCAAACCGAGAGTGACGATAACGCACAAGAGCAACGTCCTCAGCCAGACCGATGGTTTGTTCCGCGAAACCGCCAGAGCAGCCCTTTCTGCCCAAAAGTTTGGAGGCGTCGAGATCGATGAACAGATTGTGGACTCGATGGTGTACAAACTGTTCCGCCAACCTGGAGACTACGACGTGATTGTAGCCCCCAACCTCTATGGGGATATCTTGTCGGATGGTGCCGCGGCGCTGGTGGGTTCATTGGGATTGGTGCCCTCGGCAAATGTCAGCGACCACTTTGCCATCGGTGAGCCTTGCCACGGATCGGCGCCGGACATTCAGGGGAAGGGAATCGCGAATCCCATCGCAACCATCCGCAGCGTCGCGCTGATGTTGGAGTTCCTTGGCGAGGAGGAAGCCGCCGCAAGGATCTACAAGGCCGCGGATGGCAATCTTGAAGAAGGCAGATTGCTCAGTCCTGATTTGGGAGGAAAGGCCTCAACGGAGGAAGTCCTACAGGACATTCTGAAGAGATTATAGATCACCAGACGCGTTTAGCCGCCATGCATTTCTTGTTTCCAGCCTTGGTATCAATATCCGCCGCAAATGCCAACACAATCATGGCGCTATGTATGCCCTTAGCCCTTCAATGTTCCCAACTCCGAAGCGCCTTCATTTAGCTGATTCATCAGTCCACGTCGTCATCGTTCGTCTCCTGACGCTTTTGTCCAGCCTTGTCGACCTGCATATTTCTAAATGCTTCATCCTCCTTGTCCAGGCTCTGCTTCGGAATCAAGGTGAACAGAATGACAAGATAGACCTCCTTGGTCTCTTTGTTCCTGAGAACATATCTAAGTGTGTGCGAACTTTAGCAAACACCGCAATTGCTCGTAAGCCAAACATGTAGGAAGGGCCATGAGAGGGTAGACCTACCGTAGAGGTTGGCCGTCCCAGTATCTGATCACAGGCAGTGAAAAGCCAGGGAGTTTCAATGAGAATTCTGTTAATAAGATTAGCCAATAGCTCGGTTGTGAGTGTGAGCGAGCCCACCGTTGAAATCGAGATACGGGTTGTAGAAGTCGGCATAGAAGACCCTTCCTTCTTCGAATTCAAACGCTTCTCTCTTCTTCTTGTCTAAAAAGTATTTCTTCCGCTGTGCAGCATCATCCGGCAACCCTTTTGCCTTTCGAACCTGCTCGCCATCACCTTCTGCACCTTCTTCGTACACCACTTCTCCTTTGACCTCAGGCAGTCCGCCTTTGCTACCAAGCCGAAAGATGTTCAAAGAGCTCAATAGCGGACCGTAGAGATAAGGCTCATCGGCTTGCACGTCACCCTCCAAACCTGGATCGACGGCCCATTTCACGATTTTGAAGGCAGTGTTGAAACCCGGCGGCAGTCGATCGCGAATCGGATGATCAAAGTCGTTACCAAACACAAGTGCATCTCCAGATACTGATCTCGAGAGCCGAAATGAGAAGGCGATACTATACATGTCACTCGCATGTTTTGGGTGGGAGAAGTACGGGCTGGACGGTGGTGAGTCTTTCGGAAGTCCTGCAGGGAAGAGAGCGACATAAGCAGGAGGACTTCTTGGGACAATGGGTGCATCCATGAGGTATGGCGCCCGCTCACCTCTATAGTTTTGTATCCGGACATTGACCTTGGCTTCGAGGTGTTTGCTGGAGATATGAACAGGCTCGTGTCTATTGACCGCGACGAGTTGATGACTCGCAAGGTCATAATCAGGCCCGGCTGTTACGCGGAGCACGAAGTCGTCTGATACAGGCATTCTGGACGGGTCGGGACAGACTTTGAGTGGTGAAATTGAAAAGCAAAGCTGACGGCCGACAAATCCAAGCAGAGCTGTGAACGACACCGAATTGTTCTCATGGAATTCAATCTTGAGAACGGATATCTGGCAGTCGGAGCTGGAGAGCCTTGTAGTGCGCAAAAGAACAAGGGCTCATGGATGAGGGGAATTTATGACGGTGATCGGCGTTTGGCCCGATACTGCAAAATATAAATTTTGGTCGCAGCCATCGTACGGGACGTCATCGACACTCGGCAACCTGCCCAGGCTCCACACACTCTTGGCGAAGTGAGGCAGGAAGGCGTACAGGCGGCAGCTATCATTTTGCTATTAAATTTCATTTATGTATGCTCTGTGCGCCTTGTCTAGAAGCTTTCATTCCACGGCATAGGTGATATGCCAATTAGCTGTCCATGAGAGACATGGATCAGTGCGATGTCTGTGGCTTCTAGTTCTAGATATCCCCAGCCTTTTGTCCCGCATGTAGAAGTTCGTTGATATCCACTCGTTGGTAGTAATTAACATGCCCAAACTCCTCCCAATAATGTGCAAGCCGGTTCTGCGAGATAATAATCAATTGCGCGGGAATGTATTTGTCTGCAGCTCGCACACTCCGTGTCAGCAAAATGACTGTAACATATTCCAGTAAAGGACTCCCGTGAGAGGCTCACCTTCCCGGAAATCGTGGGCTGCGATGTGGCCCCAGGACCTGACCACCCTTGCGCCCCGAAAAGGATGTTCTTGCGCTATGCGCAACAGGCCCGAGTCTCCCAGCTCTGGTGCATAGAAAGTCGTCTCTCCCCGCGGAACATTGGGATCCCCAGTGAGCTTCACGGCTTGCAAGCTCCCGCGATAGGGACGATTTCCTTCCGCTGGCCGTCCCGCAGCGGGATTGTTAGCCACTACTTGGCGCTGATCCCCTGTCGTGTCAGGAGAGTCCATCTCGCGGATGTCTGGCTTGCTGGCCGGACAAGTCAAAGGTTCATCTTCATCTGGTTGGAGCACCACCAGAAACTCGCATCCATGGCCAGAGTAGTCCCCTACCCAGATACCCCTAAATGGTTTCTCCGCAGTTGGGGTATAGGCGACTTCCGGTAACGTTGTATATGTAGATATCCGTTCATGAAGGCCCCGGTCAGACCATTCACCCTGATGACTGAACTGCATCCATCTGCGGATGCGGAAGGCTTGTTCGCTCATTTCCTCTAAAGCATCCGGCTTGTGCCCGGTACTTCTGAATCCATCTTGGCTCTCGTTTCGCACCCGATGTCTGGCTGGCAAATTTCTGGACGGCCACGCAGCTGCGTTGGGCTTATCTAGGTGAGCTGGAAGCGGCCTCGTAAGGGCTAACGTCGAATACAAGCCATCATCGGAGTGAGTGGTATGCATATAAAGCTCCTGCTGCAGTCGGGTCTCTCCTCCAAAACTTTGGTGTGCGGCGCTGCCCATTTCGATGTTAACATCTGCCTCCTCGAGATGAAGGTGAACGTTTGGATGGAATTTATGAATGATGATCCTGGGATCCCAGTGCCATTGCTCGAAAGCGAGGTTGCTCCTTTCGGCCAGGACTCTATACGCCTCGATGCAAGCACGCTGGGGATTATATCGCGCAAGGATCAGTTTCCCCGTATGGAGAGTATCTGAAAACCATAACTTGTGTTTTGGCAGGAACCAGTATGGATGGTAAGCGACGTATAATTCTCTGAAGGACTTGGCCGGTCCGGGGGACTGTAGTTGGACATGCGGGACGTGGTCCTGCACAAATTCATGCCACAGACTCTCATCCGAGGCGTGCGCATGCAAGAGTCGACAAACGCGGGATGCACAGGCCAGATCGATGGGGCGAAGGTATCCACAGATTTGATTCAGCAGTTCGGGTGGCAGCGAGAGCAGAGAGGCGTCTGAAAGGCGGACGGGCTCGTCCTCAGAGGCGGCCGAGGCCATGACTGTATAGCGTCACCAGATGCGCGACATGTCCACTGAACAAGAACAGAATTCTCGTCAGATGGGTGCAGGCAGGAAGAGCGCAAAGGGAGCAAAGGCGGAGGGAGTGGAAGATATGCCGTGTGCTGTAGTGAGTACCGTAGATTTTGCCTTTGGCCGGTGGTCGATCCGGATTGAGAAGGTGACTTTGCGACTGGCAAACAAATTGATGATAATACTAATGACAATATCGTCGATTATTTAGTGCGGAAGTACTTCGTGGCAGTAGCTACCTAGGTAGTAGTACTACTGACCGTAGCGAGTAAAGGTACGAGCACAAATAACTGCAAGAGGTACCTGGTACGCCGTCAAAAAATAATAATGAAATCCAACCCTCTTGCCCTTTGGTCTTGCTCCCTTTTTGCTGTTCTTCGGCTTCGCCTGTCTTCTATCTTATCACCTATCTTTCTTTATCTTAGCGCGGGCCAAGGGGGAAGTTGGCCGGTCATCGGCAGTTTTCTTCTGCTAGGTCGCTTCACCTGCCAATCTGGGCTTCTATGAGTTGCCCTTGTGTACACCGGTGTAGATTAGATATCACACATTCAATAATCTCCATGGTCATCTTCTTCTTTATCTTCATCTTCATCAGCCCGTCTTGCTTTCTACCACACGGCGATCATCGTCGCTACCATGTCTTTCCAACTCTACGACCTGCGGGTTGAGGCCATCTGTCCCCCGGGCCAGCCAATCTATTGCGGAGCCAAGGCTGGCGACTGCTTCGAGTTGCGGGGTGAGATGCTGTCCCTGCCGGCGGGTAATGGCTTCTCCATCTATTCCCTCTCGGCGGTGTTACCGCTGCTGGCCGCCAAGCAACGCGAGACTCATCCTGCTGACTGGATGAGTACGGATGCCATTGTGGCGTGTCCGGATCCCAACTGCGCTTCGCAGCTGCGAATCACCCGAATTGGCAGACGCGAGTTCCGACATGAGGACACCACTGCCGTTCCCCTCCAGCATCGAGCCCCTTCCTAAAGACACTCGCCGGGCGTGTCAACCCAGGTCGAGGTCCATGGTCGGTCGGGCACAGGGGTCCCCTTATTCTCGATCGTTGATAGCCAACCAATGGCCCGACGCGACCATCGCGTTGAATCAGCTAGGCCAAGCTCCACTATCCCGGTTAAGCGATTGTTTACATGGAGAGCTCAAGGTCAACATCCCGCCAGCAGCAATTCTGCGTCATCCACCTTGTTTTGATTCAGTCCGTCCTGCTCTTTCACCCAAATCACATGCGTCCCGCGACGCGCTGGTGAACCCCATATTTCTACAATTTTCTCTATTTGAAGCAGTGTCGGTGCACCGACTCGCTCTCCCTCCTTTTCGCTTTTCTTCGGTGTCCCTGGTACTCTGCAACAATGGAGGAAGCCATGGATGACAGACCTATAGCCCTGCGGCGGAAACGACGAAGTACCACCGGCAATGAACAAGCTTCACCTGGTGGTCGGATGCCGTTGAACGCTGCGGAAGATAGCAGGCCAAGCGATGGAAGGCCGTCCCAATACAAAAAGCGTGTTCGCTTCTCCGATCCAGGCCCGGACATATCCTCCCCGACCCTACACTCTGGAATTACGCCCATGATACAGCGTACATCATTGCACCATTTCTCTTCCCCGACTTTGACACCTCCTCTGTGGACTATTGATGCTGAGCGCCGTCATTCGCTACCTGTCACCCCGGGACTGTCGTGGACAGAACGCGGTGAAGTACAATTCGCCCCTTTACGGCAATTGCTATCTGAGCGGACAAGAAGAAGGCTTCGCCGCAACCACCTGAGTGAAGAGATTAACCAGATGGGGCATGACATGAGACAGTCGAAGCGCGAAAGAAACGAGCTGGAGGCTCTGAGGGCAGAAATGGAAGCGAAAGACAAGAGTATGGAACAGATGCGAAATGAATTGGAACAGGCAAAGCAGGAACCCTTGTTCACCCGGAGTGGGCCACCACTTCTCGTTGGCCATGATGTTCGATCCGCCTCCATATCTGATGGAGAGGGCTTCATCGCCTGTCAGGATGACTTTTCTGGAGATCCACTGGGATTATCGTCAGCTCAACAGTATGATGCCGAGGTCTCGGATGATCTTGCCTTCGTGGAAACATCTGCCCAGTCCCTGGATCTGCCAGAGGGCGTGCATGATGGAGCTCTTGCTGCGGAACTCGAGGCCGCTCGTAATGACAAACATCGGTTGCTGGTCAAGTTGAAGCCATTCCTTCCAATGACGCAAGAGAAGACCAGGGTGGGGATTGATGACCTCGAATATGCACTCGACCATGTCCTTACCTCCCTCACCATCGCCAAGGCGGGTGCAGAAGATGCGAATGCCGCGTTGCAAGCCCTCTCTTCTGATATTGGAAGCTTGGGCTTCGTTGGAAAGAACGTTGATGAAATGATCGGGGCCATGAAAGACGCTTTCAGGCAAGCTAGGCTTGAGCTGGAGTATCTCACCCCTGGCGAAACAGTGGGAGGGTTTGATAATGCAAGGATCTTTGAAGTCTTGCTTGGCCGCATCAGGGACCTCCTGTATCGCCTGCGGGACGGGGAGGACGCACTGCAAGTCCAACTAGAACAAGACGCTACCCTCCGAAAGAATTTCGAAGTTACCTTAAACAAACTTCAGGCTGCTGAAGAGACCGCCAAGACAGTCAATGGACAACTGCAGGTCAGTTCTCAGGAACTAGTAGCTGCGAAATTGAGGACCACCGAACTGGAAAAGGAAGCAACGGATCAGGCACACTCGTTATCCAGACTGCAGCATGCACTGGAAACGTATCGTGCTGAAGTCTCGAGCCTAGAACGCCTTGTGACGACCATGGAGACGGAACACGATACAGCTTTGACCCGATTGAAAAGAGAAACGGATGAAGCTGTAGCCGACCTCTCTGGCAAGTGCGAAGCTGAACAAGCCTTGCGGCTGGAAGCTCAAATGCAGGCGGATGAGCAACGTAAGCTTGTTGTGGTCCTCGAGGAACGGGTAGCCGCCGCTCGAGAGGCTGCGCAGATTGTTCAAGTCGAACTCAGGGGCAGTCTTGGAGACAAGGAGCGGAGAATTGCCAAGCTTGAAGAAACGATTGCTGAGCTGTAAATGCAGCACCAATCGGATCTCGGCATCAAAAATGTACAATTGGCAAACCTTGCGGCAGAGGTGGAGGATCTGAAATCTTGCTTATCTGATGCACGGGATCGAATCAAGCAATTAGACGAGATAAAGGCTTCGTTAGAGAACCGCCTGAAGATGGAGTCGGAGCGTGGGGTCCAAGCGGTGGAAGTCATGCAAGCGGAATTGATGAGATCCCTCGCCAGGATCACGGATGTCAAGAACGACTATCTACGGGCTACGACACTTCGCATGGTATCTGATGGGCAAGATCACAGCGATAACGAGGACACCGGTCTTTTGACTCCCAAGAGCGTAAAGAGTGTCAGGTTTGCACTTGATCCAGATAAGAAGCGAAAGAGACGATACGACAGCGGAATAGGTATCATCGATGAGGAAGAGGAGGAAGCATAACAGGTCAATCATTTCACCGCTCGTTTTATTAAATTCATTGGTTGTCGGGAAGGTCAACGCTGCAGTTCAGATGAATATGCTTGTCATTTGAACGTTGGTCATTTAGATTGATCCTCTGTACAATCAGTATTTGACGTCATATCCGTATCCAGCAACTATTTCTATTGCTCAGGCTGAGAAACCAGGGCTTGGTCAAGGCACCTTTGAGACCTCGTATTCTAGCCGCTTTGTCGAAATCTGATCCCACTGTTCCGGTCAAGATCGAACAGTGAGCAGACTGAAACATGGGGACAGAGTGGATATGGTCTAGTGCAACCGCAGGGAGCTGGCAGGACCACAATGCACACCGAATCATGAAGGCACACCGCGTCATTTGTTGCGCAATCCTCAGTTGGGACACGCAACGATGGTCTCTTCTGCAGAATGTTATGAGATGCAACTTCCAGCGTTAAGATGTCACTTACGTGATGACTGAGACAAGTGACTGCAGTAAAGCATAGAGTGGCCGGCGCATCTCACCGGGAATATGCACATACAAGTCCTGCACATTTCCGACAAGAGGGATAAGTTTGGAATTGTGCATGTCGACGCTTGACGACTCATCGACCCTTCTTCTGCTTGGCGGCGCAGAGCGATTGTGGTAGCCACTGGCTCGAGTCGTGGGCTTCAACTATCATCGCCTGACTCATCATCAAACCCCTCGAACCCGTCGCTGGTCTCCGCAGCGCTATCACCTTCCTCCGGCTGAGACGGCGAGCTTGCGGCAGGCTCTTCAGACCCCACCTCACTACCCGCTCGTTTTCTCTTCTTGCCCATCTCTCCTAACCGGCCATCACGGCCTTCAACACCATCGGTCTCTTGACCATCGACTTCAGGTGGAGGCGTGTACCATGGTATCTTGCCTCTCATGAAATCATTCAATACCATCTTCGCAACCCCATCCACGTCCGCCTCCCCTCCCTTCAACAATCTTCCACCCTTTCTAGCAAGAAGTTCTAGGAATTCCAGGGCATTGTTGTATCCCTTGATCTCATAAGTTCGTTCCACATGTTGTGGTTTACATTTGTCGAGGACTGCTGCAATGTACTGCTCCGGATTTTGTACATTCTCCACCCGTACAACTCCTCTCAGGAGAATGTCCTGCTCGGTGTCATTCTGATTCGGAGGCACCACACCCGGACAGTCGATAAGGTAGATCCTCTTCATTAGAGTGATGTATTGCCAGACTTTGGTCTCGCCAGGTATGGGAGCAACAGTGCAGACCTTCTTCTTTCGCAGTGTATTGATAATGGACGACTTGCCAGTGTTCGGATAGCCAATAAAGCCAACCGAGATTTGTTTACGGTCCGAATGGAGGGAGGAAAATTGCCGAAGGAGCTGAATGAGTGAACCTTTCCCGAAAGAATTTGTGATTGACGCGTGGAACGCTAGAGTCGGATACTCCTTAGAGAGATAACGAACCCATGCCGCCTGAGGGAGATGTCAGCATCTTTTCAAAAGCTTGCCCGGCAGCTGTACGACTGTATGAATCATTACTAAGAGAACGACTATAGGCCGCCGGAAGGCGGAGGTCGTTCTCAACTCAAACAAAACATCGCCAAACCCTTTACGACTAGTTTCTCAAGACGAGATACAGTCTACTTGCAGCCATGACGGCAGCAAGCGGCGGGTTTAGCATCAATGTACCAAAGTTGTAACAGGCATTCTCCCATTGTAGGTTGCACTTGAAGCAGGGAGGAGCCTTGACTTAACAATGGACCAGTTGCACAATGTATACGGCAGCAGAAGAATAGAAAGGACAAACTCACAGCTACCCTTGTAGGCACCAAATCGCATTTGTTCAGCACAAAAATCAGGTGTTTGTGAGGGGCTTCCTCCTTGATGTACTTTTCAACACTCCTACACCTCGTTCCTAACGGGTCGCGCGCATCCAGTACATGGATGACTACATCTGAAGAGTCGATAACCTTGTACAGCTCATTCCAGATTCTCTTGCTCTGTCCCTTGCTGAATATCGGTTCCCGTGCTGTGGTCAGTTCGCCGTCATCTGCCATAGCTGTCTCACCAGGTTCTTCGTTGGATTTTCCGCTGAGAAGTCTGGCTTGCTCCAATCGCTCTAAGTAATCGTCGTGCATTTTTTCTGTCTCCCCAACCAAGTCTTCTAAAGAGGCGGCTCCAATCTTAACTCTCTTTCTTTGAGCCTTGGGACCGAACGTCTCTGCAAAAGGGGCAGCTTCCACTGCCATTTTCGCTTCATGTTGCTTCAAACCGTTCTTGCCGGGCGCATCCCGTATCAGACTCATCGGTAACTTGTTCGTCTTAAGAAGAACCTGATACGGATCTGATGCCTTTTCGGCCATTGCCTCACGAAACGAGGTCAAATCCTCCTGACTAATGACACGTGTGTTGGTAAACCATTTTCGATTGGGCTCGATACGTGCATTGGGGACCTCGCGGGATTGGAAGGATGCGGCTTTCGTGATTTTCCCCTCAGCGTTCCGTTGAGCTTTGCCATCCTTGAACATATTGAGGGTCTTGACCTTCTTCGCACTCCTGCACAACGTGTTCAGCCGTCAGCCACGGCCTCCGAGTAACCATCTTCGAAGTCCTAATCAAGGAAACGCACCTGTAGAAGTTTTCGCCCTTGGTCTTGACATTTCCCAGCCCATCTCCAACTTTCCCCTGTCTCTCCTTCCGGTTGGCTTCTTTCTTGTAGGACCCCATTTTGAAGAGGCTGGTGGTGACGGCCGGGCAGATTGTGATGGGGCTGATGAAGACGGAAATTTTGGACTTTTACTCTACTTTTGTAGGGGAGTTATGGTGCCAAGCGTTGTCGGATTTACTTTATTGCGGTGACAGCAAGGGTTGTTGCGGTTCGTTTGCCGATGTACTTCGTAACTCCGTAATAGTCGAGTTTTGCGCGCTCATCGCCTGCAATTATCAGCAGACGCTCGTGGAATGACCATGGCGGCCTCATTGAAGCGGCCACCATCTCTGACTATTCCCAAAGTTCGTCCTTCTCTGGCGTGCATAGGTCCATCGCGGTGCTTTTCCTCTTCGCCGGTGTCTCTTGGAGTGGGCCCGGAATCTCCTCATTTCATCGAAATCCCTCAACCACCTCAACAGGAATATATCTCTAAACGCCGCATCAAGGGTGTCCTGCCCGTCCCGCGAAATGTGTTCCATCGGAGGTCAGCAGACAAGTCGTCCAAAGAGTTCATTGCCGCCGTCACTCCTGAACCTCGCCAGGCGGACTCCAAGCCAGCTCTCCATCCAGCTTCCGCCGAGTATGTGTCGTGGAAAGAAAGAATGGCAGTCTCACGAAGAACAAATCTACGAGAAGGCGTTACTGCTTTGCTTAAGAGGAAGACGGTTGAAGAGCGACGACTGGCACTTCGGAGTCAACGCCGGCAAACTGAAAGAGATACGCTTGTGAACGCGCCACAGCGGGAAGACGAGCGTTTGACAAGTCCGACCATCCCTGAATCTTTGCGAAATCTACCAAGAGGGGCACTCCCGGATCCGGACCGTGAGGCACGGTTAGCAAGGGCCAGAGACCATCTTCGGCAGAAACGGGAGGCTTTTGAGGAGATGAAAATGGAGAAACTGCATGCACTTTATATGCAGGCGCGAGAATTTATCACTACGGAGGCTCAACTGAATGATGCTATCGATCGGACTTTCGTTACTCATTCACCCGAATTCATGGGTGATCTGTCCGAGGCGGAGAGCATCTGGAGCACTGGACCTCCTGAGACAGTGCAAGACATGATCGATAAAGTCATCAAGATTGACAGGCGCGATACGACGGAGGGTTATGGAAAAGTCACAAATGACAGGGTCAAAAGGATTGCAGAAGAGCTCACTGGGGGGAAGTTGTAAGCAGGCAACTTCACATATACCACTTCTGAGATGATAGACTTGTGCTGCCTTGGTAAGCCCACCAGACAGAAGTCATATGCCAAATATCCTAGGGCACATGCTTCTTGTTTACGAGGTTCTGGCGACGGTGTATTTCATTGATCAAATAAAAATTTCCTGTCCACTCAAAGAGCGTACACAGCCTCAGGCAAACAACACCGTCTTCCTCGCTCGTTGGCTATAAGAGCCGGATTATGCATGCATTGTTTTGGATTCTAGGTCCAACGTATTCAGGAATCGACTGGGCGTCGACAGACCGAGGTGTTGGGGCGCAAGGCAAGCAACTACGCGGCAACAGCTCCATGCAAGTGATGACTTCCCGGATTTTAGCCATGGCCGCGAAATTGTTCTAGCGTGAGGACGTGGTACACGTGGGCAATGTAATACGTCTGAATGGAAACAGCAGGCTGTGACCAGGCCAGGGTTGTTTGTATCCTGTCTTTCCCTCGTCTTGCGCGGTAAGGTAGTGGTGGCTCTCGGTGTGCGAGATATCGTAGAGCAATACCTCGAGATGGACATCTGCGACTGCGCTTTCAGCCCTGGATACCCTTCATAGCCTGGCCAATCATGCTTCCTTGCCGAAGCCTTAGCTTTCTTTCGAATATAGTCGCCCAATTGACATAGAAATCGAGGCCCATGACAAAGAGAGCAGACTAGAAGTTGGGCCTGAAAGGGCTGTGATGCCTAAGGTAGGAGGATTCAACACGCTTAGTCCAGGGTTTGCATACTTTGCTCGCCCAGATCGAAACCCCAAATCACATTGATGCCTCAGCCTAGATGCCGTCGAAAGTTCCCCCACAAGCAGCTGCTTCAGTGATCTCCTGACCATTTCGAAGTGTCATAGGTCGTCTAAGAAGGGCGCCGTCTTATATCATGTGAGACGCTGCAGGCTTTGGGGAAAGCGCTGTATCTTTCTGCCGCTTCATCGCATGCATTATACGATTGATCTCGTACGCCAAATGAGCAGTTGCAACAGCCAAGCCCAATCTCCGGTGGCCGATCAGCAGTGGATGTCTCTCAAGGGATGGTCGCATCCGACCGTTGAGCTAGAAAGCAGGTGGCACGGCTAGACGCTCGAACGGGGGAGTCAGGGTAAGAGCCTCGGCGGTGTCCACGTAAGTGCCCTCTTCCTACCATACCTACCTTAGTCTTCATCTGCCTGGAGCCTGGAGGAGAGGCTCGGCCATGATGCCGCCAAGCACGGGCATACCGCAGCAATAATGGCAGTGCCGTAGCTTCCGAGACATGCTGACCTTAAGGTGAACAAGACCCGAGAATTGCCTTACTCCATAAGGTTAGTGCCATACCATGATGGCATTCGCGAGAAGCTTTCAGAGGTATGGCGGGTAAGGTAGGCAGGTATTTCGAATGGAGCGAATGCGGTTTGGAAACATGTCAAGGAATTGCAAGCTTTGCGGCGCTGCCTAAGGTAAGGTAGGCCGAGTCTGGGAAACAGCGGCACAAAGTCTTGTCTCGTTTCCCCGCAAGTCTTTGAAGATGGCAGAGGGGACACATTTCGCATGCCAGCCTCAGCAGCTGAGGTACGTACCTTACCTTACCTTACCTGCAGGTGAGGGAGCAACCGATCGAGGCGGCTGTTGAATGACGTCGGGCGGTTGCATGTCTTGGTGGGATCAACATCCAGTACGAGAGCTTTAAAAGGGTTCCAGTGCGCATGCTCGTCTGGTGGAGTCCCCTTGTAGAATAACCTTGTAACCTTGTCTGCCGGGGTGTCTCAGATGCACAGACACTAATTAACCTTAGCCCATTACCTTAAGACAGCCAACTTCCCCGCAATTTGATATATACCTTACTGTAGGTACCTCTATCGGTACAGTGAGTAACCCGGGTACGGATACCTCAGGTACCTTGAATTCCCATGCCTGCTGGACAGCCTTGTCGAGTGCGGCGCTGTTGGATGCTTCCATCACATCTGAACCCAGGCTGCCTGAAGTGGACGGCTTCTCGGTAGATGTATGGATTGGAATAGGCATTGTAGTTGTTTGCGAGTTTGATGATTGATGTGGAGCTATTTGTCCGATGTTTGCTTTGGTTTGCAGAACGTGTAGTCCTATCTGATACCGGTGCCGGAATGTGAAAGAGAAGAGACGCTGGCTGAGGAATCTGTGGCGCAGTTATACCTCCCTCGGTGGCTTGACCAGAGTTTTTGCACTCGCCACAGCTGACTCATTATCAGCAAGGGGCACAGCTAGCGGTCACGGGTAAAAGTGGAAGTACAGATACAATACCGGTACGGTTTGTTTGCCGGCAGGTCACGCGCATGCCAAGCCTCCGGTCGCTTATTTCCCCAGATTCATTAGTGCGTCACCCCAGATTTTACAGCCAATCAGACGAGTTCGGCGAGTGAGGGTAGTTGCGTGATTGTAACGGTACAAAGTGCGACCACCTCCCTAACACGAAGGAACCTAACCAGATGCAGCAATTTTGTGATGGAGGGTGGTCACTCGACCAATCTACGCACCTGGCTTGCCAATTCTTGCACTCATCGGCACAGGAGCTCATAAACCCCGCACCTCACTCAGCCTGTTCCCACTTGATTCCCTTACCACCTCACCTTACTTACCTCTCTACCGACTTACAACCTCTCACCATCACCTGGCTACCTTACTTCATCTTCCTGTTAGCCTATCCGATCAACTTATACACCATTCTGTGCCTATTAGAGCTCTTGATAGCTCTTTAGTATCCATATACGCACCTCTCTGGATCCATCCAACACAATGTCTGCCGATACAGCAGAACTCACTAAGATCGATTCCGCCGTCTCCGGCTTGTCAATATCACCACCCAAGGATGACATAAAGAGAACTCATAGGAGGACAAGCTCTAGTGTCTCTGGAGTATGGAACATCAATGACCTAGGTATGCAACATTAACCTTCCCCCAATCAGGTACTTTGCGGACCCCTGCTGACAGCCCTATTCGCCAATAGAAAAGGAAGGGAAAGAACTCCAGATAGCAATCGAAACACAAAAGCTCAATTGGTATGCACAGCAGCTATGCTCTTCAGTCGAAAACCTTTGCTATTGTCCAGTCCTGCTCGGCGTGTCCCGCAAAGCTTCGCAAAGTTCATGCTGACGGAAATTTGGCAACTAGGAAGCTGAACACTTCGCCAGCAACCCTTGAGGAAAAGGAGGTACTTAAGAAGCCTTTGACGACCCCTCCTGTCAAAAAGATTGACCTCCACTTCCCGCTCGGACTTGAAGTGACTGCAAGGAACCTCAAAGGGGTTACCATCAAGGATGCATTAGATGCTATCTACAAGCAGTTCAAAAAGAAGGTGAGGACGATCTGGCACAAGCTCAGCACCATTTGACCGGGGCGAATCTGACCAATGCAGGCTGATGACGAGCTCGAAAACCCCATCCTGGCAGGATTTGAGTGGGACAAAGAAGAATCATGGACAAGATTGATTGTTCACCAGAAGAAAGAGGGAGCTCCTAGTGGAGGGCATAACAAGAAGAAGGCGAAGAAGGGTGAAGAATAAACTCATCACACCTAGCAATGTCGCCGGCATACTCGCTCCTGAGAAGGTGTAGGCATGCCCGCGGTTCACCGGGGCCGAACTTCTGTTCGGTCTGCCCAGGTGATAGCAAGAATGCTAGCTTGCTTTGGACAGCAAGCGCCCGCTGCATAGCTGGCTGGAATATCACTCCTTTGTGAAACTTCGTCATAGATGCCACTTTGCTGTGACCTTTGCTTCGTCTGTAGAACCCCTAGAGCTGCATGCTTTTGGCTGTGCACGTTGCACCAGTATGCTTGATAAAATTGGCGATGAGTTTGATGTGGCCTTGTGTGAGGGTGGTCACACGATGGAGCCTCGGAGCGTAAGCCAGCCCCTGGATTTTGCCAAGACCCAAGGCCTCAGCAGAGCCAAGCAGCGCTAACGAACCTTAACTGTTGGTTCTCGGTTAAATGCTACGCTACAATAGCGCCTAGACTAGGCCTCGTAGGTTGATGTAAATCTTCAGGCTCAACTTTTATTTGCAAGTCCTTCAAGAGACTCATTCAGCAACCTCGCGATATGGCGCCCAGAAAGAAGAAGCAACGCTTGTCGAATGACGTTGGCTTGGTGCAATCAGCTACAGCCGATCAGTCGCCTGATATCGCAACGGCGGATGGCGAAGATGAAGAATTATCGCACGATAAAAAAAATGAGCGACGGAAGACCCTCTTCGTTCGGGGGTTGGCGCCCACAGTGACCACGGAGAAACTGACCGAGTACTTTTCGGAAGTGTATCCTCTCAAACATGCTACGGTTGTGCTCGACCCACAGACCAAGAAGTCGAAGGGGTTTGGCTTTGTGACATTTGCAGACGTGGAAGATGCTCAGCGAGCGAAGGACGAGCTCCAGAATTCTGTCTTGGAGGGTCGCAAAGTTAAACTGGACGTCGCAGAGCCTAGGAGACGGGATTCAGGCACGGAGAACGCGGCTGATGGCATCAAAAGACCCAATCTGTCCGCCAAAGTTGAACGAGAGAAACAGCAGGCTGAGGCCAGGCAGCCGCCCAAGCTCATCGTGAGAAACTTGCCTTGGAGTATTAGTGAGCCTGAACAGCTCGCCAATCTCTTCAGAAGTTTTGGAAAAGTCAAGCATGCTACCATCCCCAAGAAAAAGCCAGGGCTATTGGCCGGTTTTGGATTCGTGGTCCTAAGAGGCAGAAAGAATGCCGAGAAGGCTTTGGAGACTATCAATGGCAAAGAGATCGACGGCCGTGTACTGGCCGTCGACTGGGCCGTAGATAAGGAAGTGTGGGAGAGTGCCCAGAAGAAGGAGCTAGCAGCTGAAGCAGGAAGAGTCTCTGATGATACCAGTGAGCATGCGATCTCAGATGCAGTCTCCGATGGTGAAGGCAGCGAATCAGACTCTGGAGTGCAAAATATTGAGGTCTCCTCGGAAGTGGAAGATAATGAAGAACTTGATGGAGATATAGAAGATGATGCTCCAGACGAAGACGACGAGTGGGAGGAGGATGCCGAGGACGATGACCTCGATGATGAGAGCTCGGGGCCTACTAAGAGCCAGGATAACTCGGGCACACTCTTCATCCGGAATCTCCCCTTTACTAGTACTGATGAGTCTCTCTTCTCTCATTTTCGCCAATTTGGTCCTGTGCGTTATGCCCGAATCGTTATGGATCACGTAACAGAGCGCCCAAAAGGGACAGGGTTCGTGTGTTTCTACGACAGAGCAGATGCGGATGAATGCCTTCGACAAGCCCCCCGTTTCCCTCGCCCGCAAGGTTCTGTTACCGGTAAATCGGGGATCCAGCCGGTGCAGCATTCAATTCTTGAGAACGAAGGCTTGGATCCCTCGGGCCGCTTTACTCTAGACGGGCGTATCTTGCAGGTCTCACGCGCTGTGGATCGGTCTGAGGCCGAAAAGCTCAAAGAAGAAGGAGTCAATTATCGAAGTGATCGAGACAAGGACAAACGTCATTTGTATTTGCTATCCGAGGGAACCATTCCTTCCAACTCGCCCCTGTACCAACTGCTCGCTCCCTCGGAGATCGCTATGCGCGAAGCTAGCGCGAAGCAACGGAAGACGCTAATTCAGAATAATCCATCTCTCCATTTGAGTTTGACGAGGCTTTCGGTCCGAAATATTCCTCGCAGCGTCACTTCCAAGGATCTCAAGGCGTTAGCAAGAGAGGCAGCAGTTGGATTTGCGAAAGATGTCAAAGAAGGTCGACGCAGTCAATTATCGAAAGAAGAGCTTGAAAGGGGCGGAGAGGAAATGAAGCAGGCGGAACGCATGAGGAAGATGAAGGGAAAGGGGATTGTCAAGCAAGCCAAAATTGTCTTTGAGGGTCGTGAAGGCAGTAAGGTAGCTGAGAATAGCGGAGCTGGCCGCAGTCGAGGTTATGGCTTCATCGAGTATTCCTCACACCGATGGGCATTGATGGGTCTCCGATGGCTAAACGGGCACGCCATCGATTATCGCGCAAAAGAAGAAACCAGAAAAGGGAAAGGTCAAGAAGATGCGCGGGAGAAGAAGAAACGCCTTATTGTGGAGTTTGCCATTGAGAATGCGCAAGTTGTGGCACGAAGGAAGGAGAAGGAAGCGAAGGCAAGAGAGCGATCAATAGCCGTTTCCACCGCTAGGGAACAGGATGGGACTGCCACAACTTCAAAGAAAGCATCACAGAAACAGGGCAAAGCGAATAGGAAGTTCGACCGATCAAAGACCGGCAAGGGTAAGAACCCTAAATCGGACGTCGCACCAAAGAGTACAGCCAAGCCTAGCGCTGTGGGAGACCCTGATGAACAGGCAAAATTGGCCAAGCGACAAAAGATCATTGCGAAAAAGCGGTCGATGAGACGTGCCAGGAGAAAAGCAACTTAGGAGGTTATGCTTTGGCTCTACCGTCCCGGGTTGCGGGGTCTATACCTTATGTTCTGGGCATTGCTACTTCATTTGTTCTAAGCGGCCATCCTACCGTCACTTCTTTGCTCGTAGTGAAAGGTACGGACCACTACTGGATTTGAAAGCAGCCGCATTTGCATTGCATTAGGGATTATTTAGAGGCTGTCTCACAGTACATGCTTTGTATATATTCTTCTAGCCGGGTGAGTGGTAGTATGTGGTAGCAAGAGCGGATGGGCCATGATCCGCCGTTGTACTTGCAATTCCACTGCTGCGTGTGGTACGCAAAGCATGCAACTGTCCGATCGTCCGTCGTCCCTTGTTCCTATAGCTTCAATTCTCTCGGCGTATAGAGGTTGCAGTATATGCCACTCGTATGAAATCTTGGTGACGCAGCAACGTCCCTAATCCTTCCAACGATTCTCATGGAACGGATACCGTTTCTCATCAAAAGGAGAGAACAGGTTGACTTCGGTTTCCTTTCTGCTTTTGTGATCTGGATGACCTCGATCGGACCACCACGTGGAGGGGCTTCTGCCATCCTCCCAGGCCTGACTGTGCAGGCGATCTGCTGTGTTTCCATCTTACTGTTGCCTGCTCCTTCTCAATCCGAACAACTTCTCCAGATGGCTGGCAGCTCCTTGCCAGCTAGCACACATGCTGCATGAATTATGAAAGGGCATAGGCTTTGAAGCCGCATTCTTTGTTCGTTACACGGCAAGCTCTCTCCAGAGGAGTGGGCTTATGGTTATAATGGCACTCATTACGAATGGCGCATCCACGACACAACCCGACCAGCTGTCCTTGGCTCGCCGCCCTCCGAAGACTTCTCGTCCTCTTTGGTACGTCACCATATCCCAAATCAACGAGTATCTTTATCATCCGGCGAGTGTTCTGGAAGCTTGTATGGGAAGAGTGTGTTCCAGCATGGTTACATAGGTTTGCGAAGCGTTGTACCCGTGCTGACTTTGGAAGTATTAGTCGGCTCATATGTGTAATTTTGAGCGGATTTTGTACCCTTGCCTTCATGACAGCTTCCGCCTGGTCTCCTATTGCGAGTTTGCACGCGGAGATCCCTTCCATGAGTGCTTCGGCGTCAACGTCGTCAAGAGGCCATTATCCCAGTCGAATGAGGGGTGTCCGGCCTGTTCCCAGGCGACAGAGGAGTCGGAGTTTAGAAAGAAAGCGGTCGCCCTCTTGGTTTCTCCCAGTCGAAGAGCAAGCAGAGAAGAACTCCTGCAGGCTGCAATGAGACCCGGTACGACGACTTCTTCAAAGGACGTCTGGACTTCATTACCCTCGAAGAGCGTCACCGACGGTAGTTTGATATGCGTAAATAGCGACGAACAGGCAAACGAGGAGATCTCTCGTTCTACCAAATCCGCTTGAGAGATTTTTGATGGGTTCTTGGAAGGGCATCGAAACGTATTTTTCTCTGTTCGCTGCTTTTTCCGAGGGGCAGGTAAAGGGGAAATAGATGATGTTGGCTTCAGACGTATCTGAATCTCAAGTCGCGCGTTTGGCGTGACTTTCTGCTTGACAATTGGAGAGCATCTGCTGCAGTGGCACCTAACCGAGATCATCATTGAGACTGGTAATCGGTTTGAGCAAATGAGATTCGTATCAGCGGCGGGCAATCGATGACGGATGCTTCACTCTATAGGTGGAGCTTAGTGTGACGGGATTTAATCCATGGCGGGATCAATGCCCGATTCCTGCATGTATACACACCGGTAGCGGGATCCTATCGCAATTGAACGATCCTGCATATGGGACTACCGGCTGCAACATCTAGATGCCAGCTTCCTGTGGATGCCTTCTATCGATGTTCACGTCAAAGACCGTTACACTGAAAACTTTAGGGGGTTCGGAATATTATTCCAATTGGCCAGATCCCGGGCTGGTTGTATTAGATGACCGGATTTTGTGTTGCCGATGCATGCGGGCCAGGGCGGATGACGCGGGCCGTTTATTCAGCCTCAGGCACCTCAGGCGTTCTCACTCATGTTACTCGGAGGAAGGAGGTGCAGCAAGATTCTTGCATGGGTTTCAGAAATTTGTTGCGCCGGCCACAGTCCCCACGATATTGTACCGCTTGCTAAAGAATATTACCCAATCGTTCAACACCTGCTTCTCCTTTTCATCCAGGTCTTCCCAATCGGGACGGCAGTCTTCGGGCTTTAGGGACGATTGTGCGAGTGCTCGAGACGCGTCCTTGCCAGCAAAGACTATCGCAAAGGTCCAGTCAGTCAACGTCCGTCATACACATAGTATGGACCGTTTGAATACATAGGAAGCAGTACCATGATATGATCCTTTGGGCGAGTATGCTGTATTTCCGGTCACATCGTAAACCCGACCCTTGTAATTGTCAATGCACGTCATTCGATCTGGGCTCGACCGGAGTTCAAGTACCTTGATAGCTACATAAGTAGGATAATTCGAATCGGTGCCTGCAGGGGAGATGATCAGGAATCGGCTGCACCTGCGCCTTAGGGAGAATTGGCTGATCTTACCGTCACACTTGCGAAGATAGTCTGGGTCGATGGGGTCGTCTTTCGGGGGGTTCAGGTTGGGCTTGTTCTTTGGCTCGAACTTCTTCGAGCCCTCTCCTTGTTCCGACATGGTTGCCAGTAGGTGACTCCGATCGATAGGGTCCCGGTCCCCTCTCAAATGGTACTATATTCGGCACGCGGATCGCGCTGTCGTCAGGGGTGTTATTCGCGGTTGATCATCCACCGCGGGTGCTGTAGCAGGCCGTAATATTAATTAATGGTGGGGTCTCGTGGGGCTCTCCCTCAAGCCGAACTGCGCTTGAAGGCCGTCCCGGACACCATAGCGCTTACTGTGCTCGTACAAAGGTACTTCAAGCTAAGGTGCCCTGGCCCCTTGTCGGAAAGGGGCTGATGGAAATGCACCTCATCTGATTCGTGCATGAGACCACAGATCAATATTCAAATGAGAGCTAGAAGAAATCACGTTGGGACTGTGGTGCCTGAAAACCATCGATCTGAATACCTTTCACTCACCGTGGGCCCTGTTATTTAATTATTTGCACACTGACCGTCATGGACAGTGAGAACTCCTACCTATGGTCCAGTTGCCTGGTAGATACGGATCGTTCGAGATTGAATGAATCAGCCTGATCAAGAAGCTCTCCTCATCCTTATCTTGCGGCAGCCCACCGTCAAGGCTCGGCACGGGAGGCAGCGGCCGAGTGGCGGCGCCCCTCGAATCCCCTATTTCATTCTACTGCCTACGAAAGATCACCTTGGATAGATTTCTTCTTTTACCCTCCTCATTGTCATGCTGCGTGCTGTCCTCTTAATTTCAGCCATTATACTCGCGCATATCCCTTCGTCAGCCTAAAAGGACCGAGAACTTCCAACCCACCGCTCGTCCGGATCCTTAGGTACCTTACCTTACCTTAGTCAGGGGTGGGGCATCTTGGCCCGCACTGCGCTATCGCTATCTAAGGGCTTGGTAGCGGAAAATCCAAAGATCTTGACCCTGAACGCAAGCGAATGAGCCACACTAATTCGTAGGGGACAACGAAAGCTGGCCGAGATATCTTCTGGACGCATGCCTTGATCCAAGGGAGACCGGTTGTCCTGTTCGGTCGACTGCGAGATGCAGGGCTTGGAAGTGGGGCTTGGCTGGCACACGCTGTCGATGTCCTCACCATTCGTCTGCTCCACAGATCCTTATCACCAACTGCCAAGTCTGGGCACGCTTACATTTTCACTGCTAGGTCCATAGCCAAGACCTTTATCAGTTGAGATATGGCGGTTGCAGTGGGCCCGCCTCCCCAAGGGCGGTAGGCTGAAGACTAAGTTCCACAGTATTATTGCACCTTGTTTGGGCAATTCATCCCCGGAGCAATTTGGGCTTGCTTCGACAAATTGCCTTTAATAGGCAAAGAAACCAGACACCAAGCGGAGTCTAAACAGGCCGGAGCGCTGTTCTGGAAGGCTTTTGCAAGCGTCGCAAACCCTAAAATGACATCGAGGCAGAAGTATCTAAATGCAGGAAATGGTGACCTCGCCGAGCTCCTCGGCACACGCAAAGCCTCTCCGCTCAGCTTGTCATGCGTGTGCCGTGCATAAATATCAAGGCACGCGACTCTCCTTCATTTGTGCAAATATACCCAACGCTTTCTTCCCTTGCCTCTCCTACTTTTGGTGTCGACTACACTTTCATGAACCAATTGTCCCATAAGCTCTTTTGACGTGCAACATGGCTTCAACGGCTGCTCACAGGCCGTACAATGATGACGGCCTGAATTATATCGGCGAGAAGCCAGCCCCGGCTCCCCAGGATTTCTCCAAGAAAGGCGGAGATGAGGAGGAAGTAGTGTCCATCCAGCCGGTCTATGATACCACTCATCGAAGACTCAAGCCACGTCATATCCAATTGATCGGTATAGGAGGAACAATAGGGACCGCTCTCTTCGTGTCAATCGGACATGGGCTGCTGGAAGGAGGTCCGCTATCGTTGTTGCTCGCATTTGCTATCTGGTATGTGAAATCTTCTCATCTCAGGGGCATTCAGGGGCTGGGCGCGGAAGTAGTGTCTAAGCGAGGATGCTTGGCATCAACTGTGTTTGAATGGAAGAGTCAAGTCTCACTGTTGGTGTTACTAGGTGTACTTTTATACTCGCGGTCACAAACTGTAAGATGATGGTCTCTTTTCCGCTCGTTCAAAAGCAACAAAAAGATGCTCCCCCGTTTTCTCCGGTTGTAGCCTTCCTGGGCGGTGACACGCGAATGTCCAGGTCAATGCATCACCGTTCCACAGGCGTTTGCCCCTTGGCCATCGGCAGGGGATAGCTAGCAAATTGCAGACAACCAGGGCCTTGAACTTCCTGTATCTTTTCCTGATAGTCATTTCCTAAATGAGACTCTTCCCAACCGCACACCAAACCTTTTACTATCTGCAGAAGCTCTACAAGTCAACCGCCACTTAACGCTCAGCTGATATGGGGCTCTTTAGGCATGGCTGAGATGGTCACTTATACGCCCATTTCGTCACCCTTCATTCGTCTGGCGGGCCGCTATGTCGATGAAGCCTTTGGAGTCGCAGCCGGCTACAACTTTTTCGTCTTCGAGGCAGCCTTGGTTCCATTCGAAGTCGTGGCGTGTAACGTGATCATCCATTATTGGAGCGACATCGTTCCAGCTGGGGGCATTATCGCCATTATTCTGGTTCTCTATGCGTAAGATTCAGCCGCTCAGACCGCTACTTTCCTTTGCTGATAGAGCTGATGCAGAATTATCAATGTCTTCGCGGTGAAGTGGTACGGAGAGTCAGAGTTCTGGCTTGCCCTAGGGAAAGCGCTCCTTGCAATATTGCTCATATTATATACCTTCATCACCATGCTCGGAGGCAATCCTCAGCACGACCGCTTCGGTTTCCGGTATTGGCGCGAGCCTGGAGCTATGGCTGAATACTATAAGACTGGTGACACTGGCCGGTTTCTGGGATTTTTGGCCTGTCTCATCCAGGCCTCCTTTACCGTTGCGGGGCCAGATTACGTGCCTATGGCCGCCGGCGAGGCCGAAAACCCTCGTGTTGTTTTGCCCAAGGCATATAATGCAGTATTCTACAGACTTACGACATTCTTCGTCCTTGGCGCGCTGTGTGTGGGCATCAATGTCCCATACAACGATTCTGAGCTTACTGCCGCATATGCGAACTCCCTTCCTGGTGCAGCGGCATCACCATACGTGGTTGCAATGAACCGACTCCGCATCAAGGTCTTGCCTGACATAGTCAATGTAAGCCAGCCTCTAAAGGCGCATGATACATGTTAACGTCTCTTAAGGTCCTGGTCTTGACCGCTGCTTTCTCTGCCGGCAATAGCTACGTCTACTGTGCGAGTCGCAGTCTCTATGGGTTGGCCCTCGAGGGCAAAGCGCCCAGAATTCTGACTAGGACGACCAGAAACGGCGTGCCGGTCTATTGCGTGTTCATCGTCTTGCTGATTGCACTCCTGTCATTCCTGCAAGTATCCAACAGTGCATCAATTGTCTTGCAGTGGTTCGTTAATCTGGTACGTACCACTGTACAACTTTTGGATGTTGGGCTTTGCTGACTTGTCAGGTCACCGCATCCCAGCTTATCAACTTTGCGGTCATGTCCTACACCTTCATCTGCTTCTACAGGGCTTGCAAAGTCCAAGGTATACCTCGTGACTCACTTCCGCACAAAGGCTGGTTTCAACCGTATGCTGCGTACTATGCATTGATAGGTAATATTATAATGGCTTTCGTCGGTGGGTACACTGTGTTTTTGCCGGGTAATTGGGATCTGCCAACATTTTTCTTCTCCTACACGATGATCGGGGTCTTTCCCCTCTTATTCATCGGGTGGAAGCTCCTGAAGAAGACGAAATGGATGAAACCGGAAGAAGTCGACTTGAGAAAAGATGTGGAGGAGATTGAGGAATATACTAGGAATTATGTCCCAAGTCCACCGAGGAATTGGGTTGACAAATGGTTCAACAAGCTGTTCAGCTAGATAAAGTGCAACTGCATGAAGAATACAGCTCTTTCACCACTGGCGCGCCGCTGCTCGTGTTATAGGCCTGGTATGGCCGTACCTTCCTTTCCTGACAAGAGTGTGCCGTCTGAAACCACGTACCGAGTGTGCCTTCCTGAATCTTCAGATCGCAGAAACCAGGCTAGGACGGTACCCTGCTTTTATTTGGCACAACGATCTTTCTTGCTTTCTCCTTTCTCCCTTCTCCTCCACCCGTCCTCGACAGAACTTGAACAAGAATATCAAGATATTGAGGATTTTTCATTCTGTATTGCTTGGAACCATTGTGAAAGCTAATTTAGGTCTCCTCAATGGAGGACCTTCCTCATCATCATGACCGCCCTTATGCGCGTCGCCGTCCGCGTCACGGTGCTTTGCGGCCACTGAACTGGTTCTTGATTATCTCTGGTGTTCTTGTCTCATTAGCTTTCGTTTATGGACTCATCGGTCTTTTCATATCGTCCAAAGAAAGGGTACGCGCAGAGCGGGACGATGTGACAGCGGCTCAACGGTTGTTGTCCGATATCATGACGCGTCGCCTTCACAAACAAAGCAAGGTTTTCTGGCCTGACCCATACGAGATGATGGCAAACTATATCTGGGCCGATGATTTCGAGATACGCATGTCGCCAAAAGGAGGCGAGAACCTGGTATGCCGCAGTGAGGTTTGGAACGCCGTGCCTGTCGACAAAGACACTTCTATTGCCTGTATAGTCCCGCGTCAACAGGATAGTAGTCGAGTCTCTTCCACATCTGACTGCCTTTGCTGGGCCTTCAAGTCACAGTTGCAGAAGCACTACCCTTCGCACCAGCGGCCTTTTGCGGGCCATGGGCGAAAGTCCACATGTGAGAGGAAGACCAATCCACAAACTGGCGAAGGCATCAATGTCTGCTGTGGATCAGTTAGCGACACGGGTCTGCTTCCGTATGTTTGTTCGGCGAAGACATACGATGCTCACAACCCTGTTGGTGGCTCTCCGGAAGCAGGGAATATTTTCAGCGGCGGATGGAACAAATATGGTGCTGCTCCACAGCCTGTCTCCGCATCAGCTACGACGAGTGCACCGCCAGATACCGCAAGGGCGGAGTGGGAAGAAGTCATCACCCACACTAAGTATCGAATATACGTTAGACAGCTTGAAGAGGGTCCCAGCTCGAATGTTTCCATAAGGACCGCAAAAGTGACAGAGACTATTATCGCAAGGAGTACCTTCCATTTGAAACCGACCGATATCGCTGTACCTGGTCTGCCAGCAACAAATGGTAGCAATACAGACGATGAAGGTTTCGAGGTAGAAGGGCTGTACACCACCTGGGAAGGACACCAAGAAGGGATGAATGGTGTTGTTGCACCGCCAAAGATCAAACAAAATGTACCTCCTCCGCAGTTCTCTGGTCCGGCAGCCGGGAATGGTGGTCAAGCTTCAGCAGCGGGTCACACTCAAAGTGCTTCCAGCTCACTTGCCCCTGGCAATCTTCCCGCAAAACCACAGGTGATCGCTGCTCAAGCTTCACCACCAGGGGTCCCGCCCTACTCTGGTACCGGACCGGTGAATTCTGCTCAAGCTGTACCACCGGTGCCTGCGCCACTTCCTTCCAATTCGGTCTCTGGTGGATATCTTTCCGCGGAAGCACAGGTCAGCGGTTCTCAAATTGCGCCACCAATGCCCGCTCCAGTCCCTTCTACTGGGCAGGTTAGTGCAGCTCAATCTGTACCCCCGTTGCCTGCACCAGCTCCTGCCAGCTCGCTCCCTGCGGACCATCTTTTTGCAAAGGCACAGGTTAGCGGTGCTCAAGTGGCGTCACCAATGCCGGCACCAGTCTCTTCTACTGGACTCGTTAGTGCAGCTCAAGCTGCACCACCGATGCCCGCACCAGTTGCTCCTACCGAAATACCAGGTGCAGATGTCTCGACAAGACAGGTCAGAGATGCTCAAGCTGCGCCGATGCCCGCACCTGTTGCTCCTACCGAAATACCAGGTTCGGGTGTCTCAACAGTACAGGTCAGAGATGCTCAAGGTGGACCACCGATGCCCGCACCAGTTGCTCATACCGGACTACCGGGTGCTCAGCCGGCTAATGTACAACCACAGCAACACTCTTCTGGTAGTAGTGTTCCTTCACTGAGCAGAAAGGGCCCACCACCTCCACAGCCGATCAGTTCTGGACTAGCGGAAGGTTATCTTTCGGATCCGGAACAAAGAACAATGAGTACTATTGCAGGGACTAAAGTCCAAGGAGCAGTGAGGAGCGGTTCCCCAGGATTGGAAGTCGGGGAAAGGGACCCGCCAATTCCTGTAAATTCGCATGGTACAATAATATCAGATCGGCATGCTGTGAGACATCTTCAGGGAATCAGCAAATCCAATGGACGGGCTTTTATCGGTCTTTGTGTAGTCATCACGGCGCTAGGTTTATGTGGACTGGCGCTCGCCCTAGTTCCGTGCCTGATGGAACGAAAGAGGCAGAGACTGGAAGACTCTCAGTCAGCAGGGCAATTTAATACGACGGCAAATGTCCCACGGACACTTCCCGCTCGTGAACCTCATAGTTTTACCGATCATATAATTCCGGAGGAGGATGAAGTAGCGGAGGACAGAAGGCCATGGTATCAGGCGTTCATCAGTGGCCGGAAGAAAC
Organism: Symbiotaphrina buchneri; assembly: GCA_001599915.1. Taxonomy (NCBI): domain Eukaryota; kingdom Fungi; phylum Ascomycota; order Symbiotaphrinales; family Symbiotaphrinaceae; genus Symbiotaphrina; species Symbiotaphrina buchneri. The sequence continues at coordinate 284,456 of BCIG01000015.1, forward strand.
ACCAACCGGGCGAGCCGGAAACTGAGAGCCCTAGGAAGCTGAGGAAGAAATGGGGTAAAGTAGCTGACGAGGAGAATGTCCCTCCCGTGATGATCATGACTCCGGCACGGAAAAGTCAGGACAAGCCGTCCCCATCGAACAGGCAGGTCCTTGCTAACTCTGACCCGAACCGTGGCGAAGCAACTCAGAGCACGAGGGCATTCAGTTCAGGAAGCGCGCAGGGGGGGAACGTTACGAGGAGAAATGCTTCCGGTCAGCATTCCGGTGTCTGATTGCCCCGGATTCGCTCAATGGCAGTATTTTCATTGACCTGTTTCATTATCTCTTGTTGCCTCTATTTGCCTTACTCCGGCAGTCGAACAACCTGCCTTCGGTAATAATAGGCGATTGTGTTTCTCATCAAGCAACACCCACTCATTCACCTCAACTTTAGAGCTTTCGGACCAAAGCACCCTGCTGGATACTCAATTCGGCGATGGCTAGCCATCGGCCAGGATACTTGTTTGTCAGGTTAGATTAGGACATCCCTGTGACTTGGGAATTGATTGCAATAAAATCCGTAAATCGTTCATGGATAACTGGTCCCGAAAATTTCATTCTCTTGCCAATAGGAAGGTGCTTGATAGGCCCACCCGGGCCCTTCCCTGTAGAATGGATGGACGTCACTTCTCCTTCCAGCTGCATATATGCCCCTACTTCATGTAGTTTGAATGTGGCAATAGAGCAAGTTTCATTATTGGATGTTCTTACTCCCGAGGCCGATCGGAGAAGAAGGGTAATAACTATAAGAATTCGCACAGACTATCGTTGTAAAGAAGGTTGTAAGTATAGTATACATCGTTCAGAGGTAACCTCGACTATCACTGCAATCTGGACAGCTTGCCTATCCCGCAGCTGAGTTGATTAGATGCCTTCGATGCCCATGGTGTTCGATGGCGTATGACTGATGGCGTATGACTGATAGACTGACTGTACAGGGTCGTCTAGAAAAATATACATCAGCTATTGATCTCGCTCCCCTATCGACACTCGTCATACCATGATTTTGGTGCGGGCTACTGCCGTCAGTACCAATGGCTTGCGCCTTCAAATATATCTCTACGGTAAAATTATACAAGTCCCAGAATCAATCATGACACTGTGCAGCAATCAGAGACCCATTTAGTTAGCCCGACAGTGGAAGACCTTTGGCCGAGGCGCGAACGACCCTTACGCGTGTGCCGACTGGAGGATCCTGCCGGCGACGGGTCGGTAGTGGCGGAAATGGAGAGTAAAGTCAACGAGAAGGGACCCTCCTGTTCGCCGAAGAAACTGCCGGGGTTAAACTCATGTCGATGTCCTCTATTGAAAGCGGTTTACCTTCTCATCATAATGCTCATTCTTCGGATATTCTTTAAATTGATCTCCGGCGCATCCTTTTGCTCCTTGCCCCTGTAGGTTGGTTTGAACGCATCCCAGGGTATAAATATTGCAACGTTCACTCCAGCAGTCATCTGATCTAACTTGAAGTCGTACTCGTAGGAAGTGGCAGCTCGCTCCCGTCCGTTGTCATGGCGCAGCAAGATTGTATCCTTCAGAATGAAAGTATACTGTTTGGCTGGGCGATGGTTAGCATGGGCCAAGTTTGCGCCCCAAGGCGTGGTAGACATACCATCAGCCTTTGCTATCTTCAGATAGATTCCATCGTACGATGAGAGGTCCCACGACTGGTCGACGCCACTGGTCCGTTGACTAGCAAACCCGGCCCCTCCCAAGGGTCTGATATCGAGGTTGCCATAAAATATTGCCGAAGTTCCAGCGTCGGAGCAGTCTAGGTACGACTAAAAATATCCGCCGTCAGCTCATGATCGGCAATGCACAGCCATGCCACCGACCTGGGAACTACCTCCGCGAACCCGATCATCACTGGACGTCCAGTCGGTTGGATTCCACAGACTAGCCAGAGGGTCAGCATATTCGATCACAAGGTGGGCCTGGAAGCATATGCCCACTTTTCTCCACCAAAAATGGTCAATTGCTGAGCTACTGTCGCCATGGGTCGGGGCATCTGACGAGCCGTTTGTGATGGTAGTGCAGATCCTTTTAGCGGTGAGAGTACAAGGGTGCAGCTAAATGACGTCGTGCTGCACAATCAAGCTTTCAAGCATTTAAGCTTGTTTTAGTGGGCGCTCCCGCGTTACGAAGTATTGGACCTTCTTTTCCCCGCGCCCGAGGAGGCACCATGGCTTCTTCTTTATCTGCAAAGCCACACAGATACTTCCCGCCCTGCGTGTGATAGTGATTGTTTTGGATCGAGGATCTGACCACATTCTCCCGCTTAGTCGTTGCTGCATTCGAGGACAAGCTGCTAACTCCATGGTCCCAACACAGTGGGTCTACTTTTTGAAACGCGAGTCATCCTCACGGGGTTGTATCCCATTGTGGTCATATCTCCTTTGTCCGCGGCGTTAGCGCTGACAACTTCATACTGCACCCACTCAGTATATAAGGACGCTCTCCTTTAAATGAAATTGCTTTCAACCTTCATGCGAGGACTACAGTTGTTTTGTGCAGCGTTTACAGGAAACTGCCGCTTCCTACTGGACGCAGAGGCGATCAGCACAACCTTAAAGGAACGGTGGGCAGTCACTACGGCGAGCTTCGGTTCATACATCGCAGGGTCGACGGGAGAGTCCAAGATTACTGTACTGCAACAGGCAAGCCGCTTGGCGAGACATCGGATCATAGTTCTGGTTCACTGAAGGATGATTCCATCAAATTGCTGGAGGCAAAATATGTGCTATGAGGTATGGCTATCAAGACAACTTAGACAGGATACCGGACAGGGGCTATAGCCCAATTTTGTTATTGCAACAATACACCAATAAGCCTCCCCAACATGAGGAACGCCGTCCACTCCAAACACAAGTTTCGTCCATTGGACCTGCGACAATACCATGGTCGACCTGTCCCTGTCGACATTACTTTACGCTGAAACGCTGCAAATGCAAGAACTCCCAGCCCCATCACTGCTGGTGGGCGTCGCACCAGGTCAAGTTCGGCGAACCTGGAATTGATGCCGGAGTTAGCGGAAACACTGACGATGAATCCGTAGGAGAGACCGCTGGCGACTGATCAAACGATTGAGAAAGCGGAGGGGTCTGGCCGCGTTGCTGTCAGTGAACCGTCCAACTGTTCGAAAAGAGAAAGTCGCAGAGAAATTTCCGGTCCTTGAAATCCAGCGTTCAAGGACCTAGCGATAGAAAAACGAACTTCATCGATAAAAAAAAACAGGACTCATCATTGGGGAGCATTACATGAGCGTTCGGGTCGTGGTAGGAGTGTGAGGCCGGCATGTCCATCCCGGTCATAGCACCATATCCGATACTGAAAAAAGGGACCATGTCCTCCTCGGTAAGGTAGCTCTCATACTTCATCGGCGGGCTGTGTGGGTTTATCATGCTTGGCAGAGTCGTCGGTATTGGCGGAAGGTAGCTGTCGTGAAATGACAAATCGGGTGTGGTCATTGCCGTGGTCTGTGAGCCCGTGTATGGAGGATACATGATGTATTCGGGTGCTGGGTAGGTTGGATACGCGAAAGGCGGCGGCGAGGTCGAGAGTTGCCTCGTATATTGATGGGCAAACATGTTATTCCGGTCGTCATCCAGAGCGACATACTGGAAGTCCTGCGGCGCATTCCTCGGATATAATGACTGCTCCGAACGGTCTCCTATACTCTTCAACCCAGCATTCTGCTCCTGACCTCCCGAGGCACTGGCACCAGTGTCCTGTTCCTCCAAGGAGTCGGGCGGAGAGGTTGGAGATGAAGCTGCTCTCCTCTCAAGGTCCTCAAGACGACGCTTGAGCTTCTTGCCTGCCCAATGATTTAACACCGATTTCACATGACAGGATGGAACAGTTCGTGGCACCAGCACAAGCCATTCTCAAGGAGACGACTTACGGTAATTCCGTTGTGCAATCCTATTTTGGATACGTCTTCTCTCCGCTAAGTCCGAAATCTTGGTCCAGTCTTCATTCGGATTCGCATTCGCGCTGGTAGCACTGCTTGAGTGGGTAGTCCCTCGACTATTTGTGTACGCTGTGCCGGCAGCCGGGTATGAGTAGGTGTAGCTGTGCCGGTGCATGATGAGCTGGGTGTTACAAGGCGGAGAAGCAAGATACAAGAGGAGCCTTCGTGGAGGAGGGTTGCTGATGGCAAAGGACTAGTTCCAGAAGGCTGGATGAAGTTGGAGAGAATGCTTGAGTCAGGTCGACAGGCCGGGGCAGGACAGCAGAGGGGGGGAGGAGACGGGGCCCTTATTTATGATTTCCCATGGGCATCATGAGGCCACAGCCCACAGGCGGCAGGCGGCAGACCAGCTGCCCGGATGCCCAGGTGGAAGCCGGATCGGACATTAGGACCCTGAGCCATTTCGAAGCTACCCAATGGCCGGGATGTTTCTGGGTTCAACGTGCGGATTGCGGAAGAATAGTGTACCGCATACACGAGCCTAGCGGCCAGCTGCTGTATCCCCAAGGGCGCGCAGCTAACCGTGACCGCAACTGATCCTTGTCAGGCTGGAAGTCGCACGCCTGACGCTACAGATAGCTACCTAGTCCTCGTAGCACTCTACAAGGTACCTACCTCATCAAGACGGTGTGGTGGGTTGGACGCAGACACACACACACGCACATCGCTGGCCCGTCGATTTCTAACGGGCCATGGTCTGGGTCGGTGGATGCATGTCCCATTCCATATTTGGACTTCCGCCCTCGCTGCTTTTTTCGTCCCATCACGGATCTCCCACTGCACCAGCGCAGAGGGCCCCGGTTCGCACGCTAGCAGACGCCTCGCTGGCCGCCCTGTCCAAGTCACTCCTTCGCTCGCCGTCCAATGAGACTCGAGACAAGAGGTGCCAAGGCAGCACCCCATTTATGCACCTCGCTGACAGAACTTGGAGCCGAAATAGAAACACTTCAAATCACCGTCACTAAGGCACGTTACCACTTTTGGGCAACATTGTTCTTGCAACCAGAGCAAGGGAGCCCTCCGGCTTCTCCGCTCGTGGATTCTCATTCCCGCAGGGAGGTAATGCTGCCAGGCCAGCAATCGCCGTCTTTCCGACTCCGCCCCTTGAATTTTGAGATTGTGTAGAACTAAGCAATCTGGTCTGGCTGGCAATTCCAAACCGCCAAAAAGGCCAGGGCGGCACCTACGAAAGGGTAATCCCTGGCAACAGACTACGGCATAAACAACGGGTGCGGCGATGCTAGTCGCCGACCTCTAGCAATCCTCTCGCCGAGCAGTTGCACCGCTCCTGGTAGACGTAACAATAGTAGCAATAATGTGATGAGAAGCCCAGCTGCGTATCACGCTGCCGTATTTGTCTATACGAGACGTGCAACGACAATAATTCAACGACTGTCTTGCAGCGCATACCTAATCTAAAGTATAGTTCAGGTACCTTAGGTAGGATAAGGTAAGGTAAGGTACGTTAAGGGACTAAGGTGATCTTTTTCAACATGCAGTCTTGCACCGTTTGCCGATTGGAGCACACTCAAGTCCTGCATTTGCCCAATTCAGTCAGCTCTAGCGAACATTTGAGATTCGGTCGAGGTCGACGTAACGTTTGTTGGACGCGATACGCTGTATGCTATGAAGTACGAGTGCATTATACGAAGTTACGTACCTGTTAGGTAAGGTAGCGGAAGTACCTCGTGCATCACTCCGCTCTGCTGTGCTTTATCTTCAACCCGTCGTCCGCGTCTAGCCTGCGTAGCACGCTGTCCAGCTCCGGCAACGAACAGCGACTGAGGGCCGTCACCGCCGCGATTACTGCCTGCTGCACGTGGCCCACCCCTGCCTCTCCGCCAAAAACGAAATGGAAGGACGGTGTGGAAGCTGTCAATGACCACCGCCTCCTCATCGGATGCTTGAAGACTCGACACTATGTACCGAACGCTACATTGAGAGCGCGCTATGCGGCCACTTCAGCAGCCGCTGGCCACATAACCGGATCTGAAATTCCGCAAGCAACTTTGTTTGCGGATCGTGACCGGTTTCGGTTTCGGGCTATCTCTCCTTGCCGTCCATTATCCTCCATTACTCGCGAAGCTCGTGCATCGTGAGTGGTCCAGCTCCGATCAGGGAATGATAAATTCCTGCTTGCTTTTCTGCTTCATGTTCACGGTAGGCGCCCTGAACCAGTTTCTGATCCATGTCCTTGTCTGCAGGGCACGTTGCGGATTCGGGACCCGCCCCCAAGGTTGGGCTTGTCTTAGTCGCCCCTTCTCCTGGCTTCAGGGGTAGAGCAAAATAGTGCTCAATAACAGATGATGTGCAATCTCCAAAACCTCGAAATATGCAAGTGGTGATAATGACGTTCTCTCCTGTTTCAAATTCAGTATTACTCCGACTTCTCTCCAACGGGTCATCAACGGTTTTTCTCAAAGACACATGCACTGCTATGCTAGTCAACTTCCATGGCAACGGTTATTTTGAGTTTCCAGCTAGCATGGCACCTAAATTGGGACTACTGTTGACCCTCATTTTCAATTGGTATTATCATCATCGGAAGTGTCCGACAACGAGCGGCGACGTCCGCTAATCTCGCTGAGCTTGGTACCTAAGCAAGATAATGGTTTTGGATGTCGCACGAGCGAGCTCTAAGGCAGCCGAGAGATGATCTCTACCGTCTTTTCAATCTCTTCCCAGTAGGCTAGCTCAAGGCGCCCCAAGCACTCTTTCGGACTCTGCTGGAGTGCACGGCCGATGTCACTCTCCTGGAGCAGAAATTCCCTTTTCGAGCTTCCAGCTGAGCATGATCCTTGATGGCAATGCTGACCCAGCTTTTGTTAGGCGTCTATCCCAACATCCTGAGATTACATGTCAATCGGGGCGCTGGCGTTGGGAAAGATCAAAATGGTAAGCGGATTATAGAACGTCTAGGCTCTAATCCTTAAGCACGTGGCGGCCGGTGCCTCAATCGCACTGGTCTCTGAATAAGGCAAAAAGGTTCTTGATATGTTGGTATTCGCAGTGATATGGTTGGCACTTGCGGTTCCCATACCATTGGGAAGCAAGCTGGTGTACAATTGACGGGTTGAAGTCTCTTGAACGAGGGCCTGAATCCAGATGCCCGGATTCGAGTCCCATCCGCCATCCTTGCAAGGGGTTGATATCTCAAAGGGACGTTTACCACACCGCCAATGGCCGCTATCTAGCGGTTCCTTCTAGAGATTGTAACCCTGACGGCTGGCAAGTCAGGGGCTGCTTACCACGTTCCGTCCAACAGACCGGTTTTCAATAAGGGGCTGTTCAAAATTTACAGTTTGTGCACGCTGAGCATTGATTCTTTCTGCACGCTCGGCATCTACATTCCCTATCCGAGCGCCAAGGTCTTGCAATCTCCAGGCGTTGTCAAATAATCAAGTTCGGAATGGTATTCCATACGCTCATGTTAAGGTACTTACGTGAGAAAAGACGCCTTAGCGGCGCCCGTCATCATTGGCCAGCTTAGCAACGGCTGCACCCCAACTGCTTCCCGAGAGCTTTCCAGTGCCTCGGGCCGTGGTCCAAGCTCATACGAGCCTTAAACGGCTAATAGCTCTCATATATCCAAAGGATTCAGTCTTCAACCATGTCAGATTGTTGACTATCCACATGAAGATCTTATCTTGCCCTGATCCTTTCGGGATAATGCTTGAATATTTTGGGGATTGGTGAGATTGACCTCAAGGCATACCTTGTACCTTTCCTGAGGTCGCCAAGGGTACTCGGGATCATAGAGGAAGGAGAGCCTACAAAGAAAATTGCTCTTCGATCGGATTTGTACTTCTAAATGCTGATGTAACGTTGTTGAAGCTTTGCGCCCTACGGCCGACAGTATTCTTCAGCTCGGAAGATTATCTGCAGGCGCGCACGAGGTGCATTTCGAATTGTTTCACAAAGGGCAGGATGCCTTACGTCCCCACTTCTGAGCACTGGACATGAAGTGGCACGATCCTTGGCCCGTGAGCAACTTCAGAGTTGCACCGCTAAGGACGATACATGGTCGAGTGATACATGTTTCTGCGATCGAGCTCACCATTGGCTGACCTATCGGGACCTACGGGCATGAAAAAGAGGACCCCAACTTTGAGTGTTACTCGTACAGCTTGGCCTCCCCGCACCGCACGACTGCATACGGTCAGTGGCCTACTGCCTAGAACTCCGGAGCGTCGCAGGCCGCTGTCACATTGCGTGTACATCGAAGAGGTTCTCTCCTACTCATTGGTCAAGGAGTGGCAGGATTCCTGCGCGTAAACGGCAAAGCGTGTTCGGCGACCAGATGGGGGCCGTAAAAGGGAAGATGCATCTTCCCTGCTCTTCCGCATCGATCACTGAATGGGGGCCGCTGTGATGCCTTCCATGATACGAGCCAAGTTCTCTACTTCCATCACACTCTATGCTCTCTTTCTCAGTGCTTTTTGCGAGGCCTATGTTGCGGCCGCCAGTGAGCGCTCCAAGCGTCTGACATGGCGTTCCTGCTCGTAGGGCTGAAGGGAAAAAGGCTTGGCTGGTGAGATGGTGGTGGTTCAGCTTTGCAGATCCCTTACCGGTCCAGTCACACACGAGTCCAAAGGGGTGTAGCAGCATCGACGCTGGCTGGGGGTTCGTGGAGGTACTGAGTATGAGCCAAACAGCGGCACCGACACGCTGCTTTAACTGCCGGCCCGTCGGGTTTGCGGCCATGCGCAATACTAGCCCCATCTGGATTGGAGCGCGGCTGAACGCCTGCAGGCACCAATCGAGTAAGGTACGAGTACTTCGTATGTGCAGCGAGATGATCAAGTACCCTTACGAGTAACTCGCACCGTCGTACCTGGAGAATTCGCGGTGGGTTTCCCTCATGGGGGACTCCAGCAGCTGCTCCCATCCAATCTTCTGGGGGCCGAATCCCCGCCCTAGGTTTAGGCTTGGGAGCATCGGCCGATGAAGCGGAACTCCACGAATGGTGGAACTTAAAATCATCGTCATTGATGGCTTGCTTGTCTTGATTATGAATCAGCTCCCAGTTTGGTCGAGGAGCAGCAAGGTAAGTTCTCTCAGGATGCTCCCCAAGCAGGCATGCACTCCGGCCATGGATATTCACATGGGAAATACGGAGCACGGTGTACCGTTGGAGTCGAGCACGGGGTACCGTGTATTCGTGCCTGTAGGAAAGTGTACACCTACACCACCCTGATGATTTGACTTCTGAGTAAACTAGCCAAGCTTCGGACGACGGTGCAGCCTTACTACGCACGGTCAGGGGTTGGCGAAGCGCAACTTGGGCTTAGTAAGGAACTTACTGTCGGGACGAATTACTGTGCTAGTAGAGGTACTTTATCCCCAGTACAAAATAGTGCGTTTCCAAAGGCTTTTTGTCAGTCGCTTATTTTAGATCCGGAGTTCAGTGAGCACCTTATTTTCGTATCGTCGAATACGAATCCCGTTGCTACCTGCACTGCAGCCAGTTAGGTAGCTCAGATACTCAACCGACCAAAGTAATTCGATGTATTAATACCTTACCTCGCAGCTGGAATACCGTCCACCTGATTAATCAGTTCAAGTTCCAGAACCAGATCAAATCTAAGCAACGTCTTCCGCCCAACTCCGCCTGTCCTCCACCGCGTCCAAAGCGAGACGGCGCAATGGTTAGACCGGGTCCGCAGGCTAAGGTCATTCTAGCGGTGGTGGAAGTGTTCCATTAGACGTTTGCACTTTTGCGGTAATCAACGGCCCCAAGCGGCCCCCGCCGATGCCCAGCCCGCCAGTCGCAAAGTTACCTGATTTGGGCATCGCGCGTGGGCCACGAAGCCGTTGGAGATGACGCACATGTTTACCGATCAAGCTCTCCATAGTACTGGATGTCCATGCTCATGAACGTAGAGTCTTTCCGAAGGCGTCGATAACTTGCTCAACTTCCGTGCCATGGCTCCCACAGTTCGTAATCGCTCGAGTAAAAAGTAAACACCGCCGGATAGCGTCCGTGGGAGATCCGGATGGCTTGCTGTCTACGGTAGGACGCAGTCGGATCTCAAGCGAGGGAGCGTCATGACGCTGTTGGCCGGCGGCAGCCACGGGAGAATCGGGGAAGCGTGAGACAGGGGTCTGGCATGATCAAGCGAACAAGGGTGCAATTCCAAATGGGCGTTGCGACGGCGTGAATTTTCCAGATGGTCGACACTCCTTTGGGTCCAAAGTAACGGTGGGAAAGCCGTGCGAGCAAGCTTAGCCAATGTAATTGCGATTTCCGATCGCTGTCGAGTACTCCAAACACCACTGTCTCTTTCCGTGCTGCTCCAAGCCACCCGCGAAAATCGCGCCGCGCCAGTCTGGCGGATAGGCCGGTCGAAAGGCCGGCGGTGTGGTTTGTTGGTGCGCACCGTTAGCTGTCGTTCGTCTGAGGCAGCAGCAGCAGCAAGCCATCAGATACGGCTTGACGGTTAGGTTGTCGGCAAGCCAGCCAGTAGCCAGATGAAACAACCGAACGAGGCGTTCCGCCATTCTAAAGAATTAGGCAACCCCTCGAAGGATACTGCAAAGGGAAATTCCAGGAGGGACCGCCATATGAGACGATCGACCAACACCACAAAAACACCAGCGAGCTCCGCGGGGGCGGCCGAACCGAGTTCAGCTTTGGTCGAAATAATCTGTCCACCGTGACCTTTACCTTCAACTCAACCGCGGTCTGCTGTTAATCCGCAGAACAACAAGACAACCCATGGATCGTGGATTTAGAGGCGCATGTTACGTTACAGGCCGTACGTCCACTGCCTGCCTGTGGACGGTGTATGAAGGCAGTCGGTCAATAAGGTCAGGTACCTCTAGGTCCTCACAGCAGGCGGCCGCAAGCGTACCGGGCCAAGACCTTCAAATGCTCTCAGCCTTACGACGACCCGCGGGAACTCGAGTTCTTGGCCGTTTTGCGGGAATACACCGACACTCGCCTATTGACTGGTGGTAATCGACGTACTCCGAGAGCTACAAGTCAGGAGTTAGGTACCTTATTTCCCACGAAGCTAGGGGTACAGTAGCGCGCGGGGGAGTTCAAGATTCATACCTTATTATTATCGAACAACTCACAACCGATCAGCAAATGATATGAGCACATTTGCAAGACGGACTGCCGCTGCCGTTTGCCCTTTTCGTACCGCTATCTCATTTCATATCGTCCCATGAATTGCCATGCCTCTTCTGCCCGCTTGCAACCCGGCCGTACCGTCCGGACTCCCAAGGGACGGATTAACAACAGTGTTCGCTGTTGACACTAAACCCTTTGTCGTACTCGGATCCCGACTATCTTACCACCAACACACAGACGCCGTTTCTCCGCAAAACAAGGGCGCACCCTAAGCGGACCTCCCACCTCCAACACCACCGCCAACAAGCAAAAGCCGCGCTAAGCCTCTTCTAGGCATTGCTCGGTGAAGACGGCTGGCCCGCCCGCCCTTTCATCACTTTCTTTGCTCGTCCTGGCGCCGCACGCCTGGTTTATGAGGCCGGCAGCGCGCTCGTGGGTGATAGCTAGGGCTAGGTGACTTCGGGGCCCTCAGCAAGCACAGCCGCTGGTACGGTAGGATGTACTAAGGTGCTATGTACAGTAGCAGTTATTATTATCGTAGGGAGTAGTGGAGGGCCTGAACGAGCACAATTTCACACCTCGAGCAGAATGACTAAGGGCCCGCGGTCCAGACTCCAGGCAGCGCTGGCATTGGGTAATAGACGCAGTTCGAAATAGCTTCACTTACAGAGCATCTCGAATTAGCCTGATTCTCTTCTTGCTCACCCCCGGTCCGCCTGCACAACGCACCACGAGGTTGTTTCGCTGGCTGAGCGAGGTCCAACTGATGTCTACGACTACGTGTCTCGCAGCGCGTTACCATCTTTCATTGGAAATGGAAAGTATTCCTCGTCCGTGGCTTTGCTCGACGCTCTGCCTGATCCGCGGGAGCGTCTACCATAGAGCGCAAATTCACCGAACACGTTGAGCAATAGAAAATCTACGAAAGGCGGCACGTGAAATTGGAAGGATGCCAACACGGCCATGCAACTCCGCCAGGCGCAGGCTTGAATACGTAAGGTAGCAACGGTCAACAGCTTCGTCCACCCCGTACCCCTTGAACCACGATCAGACTTGACAGCTGCACCACTCGAACACAAGAAGCACTCCAATACACCGTCCACAGAGCCTGGAACCGCAGCCTCTGGACATCCGGGCCGACTTCACCCATACATGCCTCTATAGCGTTCAGAAATATGCTTCGTCAACTCCAATATCCAACTCCCGTACAACTGAGGCGCGAAGCAGCGCTCTGGTTATATCGAGTCGGGCAAGGTGGAACCCATGGACCACTCAGTATGTAATGAATAGCCAGCAGGTGAGACCATCCCTTGCCGTGGGAAAGCCAGCGGGACGCAACAGAATACACTGCAGAGAGTAAGAATGACCATAGTTTGAATGCTCGTACAAGCTTAACACCTTCCGGGTAGAGAAAAAGAAAGGCTTGATCGACTACTCAGTGCCCGCAAAATATTTGCCTTTCGCTACTGAAGGATACAGCGTATATCAGCCTGCTCCTCCAGCACCATTGGTGTCCATTGGTTGTAGACCAGCTCCGTCAGGCACTGGTTGTCTCCGTTTCCTAATAGGCGCTTTCTTTCGTTGTTCTACTGCCCCTTGCTGTGCCATAGCGGTGTCCTCATCGTCATCTTCGCCATCATCATTGTCGTCCTCGTTCAGCTCCCGAAATCTGCTTGCTTCATCCAGCTCATTGAGATTCGTCGGCTTCATCCTCAGCCATTTCATCCTAGGACCCGAAATTGCACGTTCTGATACTCGGAAGCCGTAGATGCGGGGTTCATATATCTTGCCCACGCCCAGACCAGGAGCAAGGTTTAATGCAGGGACTCCGTTGATCACAAACGGCTGGTTCGGCAACGGTACGTCTGAACCGGCACCGGCCACTGGTACGGTCGAAAGTGATGAATTTCGGCTCTTATCAGTTGCAGGAGACAGAGGGTCATGTCTTACGCCAATATCCATCTCCGGAAATGTCATGAAAAATAGACTGCCGAATGTCGTACCAAAAAAAGCGCCATCGACGGCCTGGAATCTGCTGTTAGGTGGCGTATAGACATCCAGGCAGCTTGGGCAGAACAACTTGACGGTCTCTTGACCGGGTGTATCACTTAGCCCAACTGGAAGAACTTTGCAACCATTGCAGTTCACCCGTGGGCAAACGCCGAAATGCTGTAGCTCATACTTCTCCGCCATTTGTTGTATCCCGGGCCTTGATGTGATATACCGCTGGTGAATTAGGCCGTAGAGGAGCTCTGCCGAGCTTTCAATGACACTCAAGTCGCTAGATACCCGCATATGCCTGCGGTCACTTGCCCTTCGGTAGCCCAGGGGTTTGTCATCACCAAAAGCGTCATCATCATCCTCTTCTTCCTCCTCCTCCTCTTCCTCTTCGTCCTCGTCCTCTTCTTCCGGTTCCACGTCCAATATCATCTCCAAAGCCTCTTTATACATGGGCACCTGTGACTGGAGCCCTGTGAGATTGAAGTCATCCTCGATGAAATCCTCTGAAACCTCTGCGAAGTACTCGTGCCCTAGCAAGGAGCAGAAGGACGCTATCCACGACTCCGGTGCAGGAGATGAGGACGACATATCGCTAGATGTCGAGCCTTCTAATAAATCTCCTCCCGACAAATGCAACGATGGTGGATCTTCCAGCTTTGCTGTCAAGTTCAACACCGGATCCGGAGAAATAGCGATTGTGGTCGTTATGTGAAAGTACGATGGTTTAGGCGGCCTTATTGGGTTGATGAATCCTCCATACGCATGCTTGAGTGGTGCAAGGAGGATTGGCGGGATTGAAGTGCGTCAATGGCCGTAAAACATACACGTGAAGGAGACTAAGGATGATGATGAGGTATCAGACGAGCATCCCAAGATCGGACGACGCTAGTGATGATACAGTCGCGACTGATGAATAACGAGTAGAGGTGAGGTGAACCGATTTGCTCAATTTCACAGCGCTTGTTAGGGGAGATAGGCCGGTGAGATCCTACGTTCAAGATTAGGATCTTTCGACAATCTGAGCGCACGCGCGGAAGATGCGCAGGTCGATATCTAGGGGACCTACTCTACCGCGACAACAGCTGAAGGAAGTGCTGAGAAGCCAGTATTACTTCGCAGCAAGGTGAATGAACGTCCAGATGCCGTACGATGGGGTGGATCGAGATCTGGTCGCGGGCAGAGCCAGCGCTGGTCGATGAGATACTCCAACGAAGGGCACGGGAAGTGTGGTTTCCTTCCTGCACTAGTGTGCGTGGCTTGGCATACAGCCCGCCCTAGAACGCGATAAGGCAAGTGTCGCCTAAATGAAGCCACAGTGGCTTGTGGCTGGTTTGGAGCCCCTTAAACAGCAACCATACTTCAAGGACTGGAGTCGACTCCTGAAACACTAGTGCCCAAGGTTTGTACCTTATCAACAGAGATCACGACAGCTTAAATTACTTTCTTTAATTTTAAAGAGGATGATAAGTCTTGAGAATGCCCTGGAACATCACGGCCTTTGAGAGGTTGCGGGGTAGCGCGTAATGATAATCATGTCTGGATCGATACGTCCATGTTTATCAAAAGCAATCCTTCATGATCCGCGAAAGCTCCTCGTCGTTACTGAACAGCGAGAAACTCTCAGCAGCAGCCGATATGTCTCCTTGGCTTTGAGACGAAAAGACCATATTGTGACCTGCTGCTTCAAACCAGTTTCTCAACTCGAAGCTCATCTGATATGCATTGATCGGTGCTTCGCCCATAGGTGATACGCCTTGAATCTGCTGGAACATTGCGATGTCATCTTCCGAATGGCCTGCTAGTCCAGCCATCGCCACCGCCGCTGTGGAATGCGGATCGTCTTGGTTCAGAGCTGATGGATGTGATGCGAGGCCAAGCTTAGGAGCAACTTCTTTGAGCCCCTTAATTGTCCTCCACAGACGTTGAGACGTGAAAGACTTGGTCGAAAATCCTTTCACTATATCCAAGGCCATATAGAACTCGTCACGGCAGGGACCGCTGAACTGTGCAGGAGCATGTGACACTGCCAGGAAAAGCACAGCTAACGCGGATAGGAGGAAGTAGTTGAATGTGACCTGTTGCACGCGGTATATATTTGACGTTCGATTCACGTCTGTAATGAATTTGATGGTGTCCTTGGCAACCTCGACGACGGTCTCGGCCATCTGCCGATTCTCCATGATACTGGTGGCGGTTTGGAGGACAGGCCTATAGACTAGGAGCCGAAGCTGATTTGCCCGAAGTTTCACGATAATTCGAGTACGCCGGGTAGTTCGTGGCTCATACTCCAGACCGTGCGCAGAATTGCCGGCTTTAAGAATATCTGGAATATTCTGCTGCCACTGGAGAATTTGCCAATCAATATACGCCATTTCTTCTTTGTTTAGGTCATTTGTGTTTTCAAAATTTGTCACTGCTCTCCACACGCGGCTAGCGATGCGGTTTAACGACACCATGGCTTTCAGGTAAGGCGTGGATTCGTCCTGCAAAGACTGTCAGACTTCATTTGGATCTCCACAGCGAAGTACTTACTGGTTCCGGCATGGATGGGTCTATATCCTGGTCTTCCAACGCAAACGGCATGCCGGTTCCAAAGCTATATCGTCTGTCTAAACAGACGATTGACCAGAACAACTTGACGATCCACTGCCTTTCGGTCTCTGAAGTAGCGGCCTTGGACAGGGTCTGTCGTCGATGCAAGCCGATTTCGACACACATATGCAACACCGCCCCCGTTGTTCTCCAAGCAATAGCCTCTTCTCCTTTGTGAAATCGATACATTGACTACTCCGGGATCAGTCAAATCCAAATAAATGAAAAAGAGATGGAGAAGAAGGCAGAGGGGAAAACAGATCCGGAATGGTAACGGTGACTTACTACCATGACCAGGAACAATATCGTAGGAATATCTACAGGGCCCCATAGCCGCTTCTCCGCATCTTCGCGAACACTTTCATAAAGTCTCTCACTGAGCTCACTTTCTCCGCCCCCTTCTGTAGCGAGAGCACACGCTATAACCATCTTAATAGTACCTTCATTCAAAGTATCAAGGCCTGGATTACCGGGCTGGACTAGGCCCGTTCTGGTGGCGGCCTCGATGAAGCTGTATAGTCTATGCACCTGCGCTATAGTCTTTTCCATATCAACCATGGGATACATGATACCTATTTCTTCTTCGTGGACCCTGCAGAGTCTGATTGCTTCATGCCTTGGGATGGACCAGAGAGGGTCCTTTCCGTGGTAAAAGCCGTTCGTCTGGCCCAGTGGCGCCGGAAGTGGGGATCCCACTTGATTTACCAAAGTATCATCGGTGCCTTCTGTTGACTCTGTTATGCCCATTGTCTGCAAACTGGTCCTGGCAACATCTAGACTGAAGGCCGAGCTGGTAGGTCCTTGGAACTTAGGCGGCTTTGGCAGAGTACGCGTCGGATGCCCTGACGGAGATTCTATTCCTGATGTGCGGGAAAATGATGTAGATCGCCCAGGGTTGTATGAGTAAGAGGATGGTTCTATAGTCGCCAACGGGTTTTGCAGAGCATTCATGCTGTTGAACAGTGTATCCACCTGGTCCTGAAGGTACGAAATGCGGCTTTTCATCTCGTTGAACTCTCTGTCCCGTAGGTTAGTTGAATGCACAAAGCGACTGGGGCTGTGTACTGACTGTGAGTCGCGCAAGCTATGACTACAGCAGTTTGGCGCATAAAGGCATTCGAGAGAGAGCTTTCCGCATCTTTGACAAGGGAGTAGGCCGTTGCATTTTATCTTCCGTCGTTTGCACTCGTTGCTTCAAGCCCGAATCAGAAACGCTGTCTTCCAAGTCTCACTGCGGCCATACCATGCTATAGCGATATATCTGTTCCTGCGCTTCTTCTCACCATTTCCAGGGCCCTCGCCGGAATCATCTGCGCTCCGTTTCCGATCGTTCGAGGTCTGCCGATACATTGGGCTGAACCCATTTGAGGGGCTTTCGGCACTCATGGCTGAGCCGGGCAAGCCGCTGGGATGTGGTGCGATGGTGCAAAGGTGATGATGCTCGCTCAAGGGGGCATTGTCAGCAGGCAAGCTGCCTGCAGTCGCGCATCTTACTGAAGGAACCAATCGAGCGACCATTGACCAATTCTTGCCGTTGACCAAAGGTCCGGCACGATTGGTCAACGGGCCGTTGGTGAATGGATGGTCCGGAACATAGCGCCAGCTTGGCGATTGAACCCCGCCCAGGGTCGCTTGCTGTCATTGCGGGGTATCTACAACTCGAGATTCATATAAATGCACGGTACCACATACAGAGACCAAAGTACTTTTTTTTCGTAATCTGAGCTAAAATGGAAAAAGATGGCTAGTGGGCGAAGACACATTCCGTCCACCCTTGTATCATGGCAATACAACGTCGGAGATTATGGGCTTTATCCAGGGACATCACGACGCGAAGACGAGTGTAGGATTCAAGCCTGCGGTTGCAAGTCTGCACAACATTGTGGCGGTTCACTGCAGATGCAGATACACATGAGAAGGCTTTCAACGAGGACTTGAGACCTGTCGAGGGTAGCATGGCTTTGCCGTTCGAAGCATGCCTGATGCTCGACATCACTGGGTGAGGTTTGAGGTCATGCAGGAAGGTACAAGAGTATTACAATGCAGAGAGCCGGATGCCCCTGGAATCAAAACTCAGGAGGCTCGCCAAAGGAGCATGCAGTCAGAACGGGGCTCCAAGTTCATGCATAGCTGGACTGAGTGTATGTAGGGCGTGCAGTCGATGATTCGCGGCAATCAGGCAGAATTCCAAAATCGACAATGGGGAAAAGAGATTGCTTTTGAATTTGGTGATTTGAGCACTGATTGCATTTCAGGCATTGCTTAGTGGGCAGTTGATCTGCGGGAATTCCAGGCTCGCCGACTATTCCTGCCATGCTATTGTTTTGAATGTGCTGTCATGTACTGCTGTATGACGATGCCATTTTTGGATCCGCCCAACCTTGAAGAGAACCGAGATAATTGATGCTGTAACCGCGATCTGCGATTGACCTAAACCTCCTTCCTTTCCCTGCGATCCCTTAGAGCATCCTGGTCCTCTTCCTCCTCGCCGGGCACTGGATCGACGGTCGTACCTTCAGCGGCGAATCTATCCACTTGGCTTCTATTCAGGTTGGCATGCTTCTCCACGCGATCGTGGCCCTTTGCGGCAGGGTCGTTCGGACTGAAGTGTAGGCGTTTGCTCTCTACCTGGGCCGGCAGCTGATCGCCAGTACCGGTAATCACCTCTCCTGTTGCCCCAATGTCCTTGTTCTGACGGGGGATATCCGTTGGGTTGTCCACGGCAGACTGAGGGTCAGAAGCCTCGAGGCCTCCCTTGGTATACGAGGGGTTCTCGGCCGTCTGATCGGGCCGTGCCTTTGAAGGAATCACGTTTTGCTTGCCTGCATCGCCGGGAATGGAGGTCCCTTGAGCGGCCATGTCGCTGAGGTCGCCCCCCTGATGAGGATCGCTGGACATTGTCGCGGCGGATATGTTAAGGGGTTAGAATTGGTGATACTTGTGCACTTGGAGGAAATTGGATGCCAAGTCGACAGTGAAATATGGTACAATCCAAAGACTCTGGAGATCTAATTGAAGTCGTGTGCTCAAGGGGACCCTTGACGGTTTTGTACCTCCGGTGAGCAGCGTGATGTCATGATGAAGCCTTGCGCACCCAACAGGTACTCCGTACGAACTTCGTAGTCATTCGTACGTCAATCAACACAGTGGGAGCCATCGAAGAGCCGTACCCTGTACTTCAGACTGGCTTCCCTTACCTGCCTTACCTTACTCAAGCTCCACCGTCTCTGACAGGCCGCAAGAAGACACACTTTCGGGAGCCCAGGGGAGCACCAATCAGCTACCTTACTGTGCGGTGCCCACAGCCTTGCTCTTCAGGGTCCATCTATGTTGCGCAGGAGTATGGGTGGGTAGGTCGAAGGCTCCGAAATCCCATAACCCGGTCATCTGCTGCACTCGCTCTTGCACGATAAAGCATAAGCAATATTCCTTGATAACCTGCCATCGTATCGTATGGCGGTCACACTGGAGGAGACTCGGCTGCTCCACTTCCGAGCCAGAGAAATCGTTTAACCCCGTTTTAACCCCGCCAACATGACGCACTATTAAGGAACGTCCCATCAATGACCAGGACGGGCGATTTGGGAGTAAACCAACTATTCCCCCATTAGACGATCCCAATGGCTTCAAATACGGTGGAAAAATGGTGGAAAGAATCAGTCATCTATCAGGTACCTCTGCCCGTGATCGTGATCGAACATAAAAGACCAGCATCTCACTCCTACCCTAGATATACCCTTCCTCTTTCAAAGATAGCAATGACGACGGCTGGGGTGATATACCCGGTATCACCTCCAAGGTGGATTATCTTAAAGAGCTCGGTGTAGACATCGTATGGCTATCTCCAAGTGTGCACCACCTCCCTCTTTTTTTATCCGTCACTAAGACGAGATTGCTACAGTATATAAGAGTCCGCAGGCGGACATGGGATACGATATATCAGATTATAAAGACATTGACCCGGCATATGGCACCATAGACGATGTCGATAATCTGATATCGGAGCTCAAGAAGAGAGGGTTGAAGCTCGTCATGGACCTTGTGGTCAACCATACCTCAGACCAGGTATGACTCTGACAGAAGACATAGAAAACTAAGGCTTACGTGAGATAAACCAGCACGCCTGGTTCCTCGAATCCCGTTCAACGGTCAATTCTCCAAAACGTGATTGGTATATCTGGAAAAAGGGCAAGATCGATGCGGACGGCAACCGAGAACCACCCAATAACTGGTGCCAGATCCTCGGAGAAGCAAACAGTGCTTGGACCTATGACGAGAAGACGGATGAATACTACCTGTCTCTTTTCACCCCCGAACAGCCTGATCTCAACTGGGAGAATCCAAAGGTTCGAGAGGCAGTGCATGATGTAATGAAGTTTTGGCTAGAGCGGGGCGCCTCGGGTTTTCGGATGGATGTTATCAACCTCATTTCCAAGGTGCACACGTTCCCCGATGCGGAGCCAGTATTAAGAGGGCACAGGTATCATCCAGGGGCGAAGTACTTTGCCAACGGCCCTCGACTGCACGAGTTCTTACAGGAGATGAACCGGGAAGTTCTTAGCAAGTATGATTGCATGACCGTGGGGGAGATGCCTTTTGTGGAGAATGAAGACGAGATCTTGAAAGTTGTTGGTAGAGACAGGGGAGAGCTCCAGATGGTATGTTACTCCATCGTTCTTCTCTCGACAGATGCTCACTCTTGTTTAGATATTCATCTTCTCCCTTGTAGAGATTGACTCGACCCCGGGCCAGTATCGGTTCACATTGCACCCCTGGACCATCCCCGACCTGAAGCGAATTGTAACCCGCTGGCAAACGGTCATGCTGGCCCGTGACGGCTGGAATTCGCTGTTTGTTGAGAACCACGACAATCCGCGAAGCATCTCACGCTACGCATCGGACACGGACGAACACCGGCATCACTCTGCTAAGCTGCTTGCCTTGATGCAAACTACGCTCTCGGGCACACTGTTCGTCTATCAGGGCGAGGAGATAGGCATGCGCAACGTGCCCCCTGAGTGGGACCCAGAGGAGTACAAGGACATCGAGGCGGTCAACTTCTGGAAGAAGTGTAATGCCTTCTACGCAAACCAACCGGAGAAGCTGGCAGAGGCCCGGCACATACTCCAGAGAAAAGCACGGGACCACGCGCGGACTCCGATCCAATGGTCTGCTGAGCCCAATGCTGGATTCTGCCGCCCCGGCGTTAGGCCTTGGATGCGGGTCAATGACGATTTCAAGGAGGTGAACACGCAGGTGCAACAGAAGCACGACGCGGATGCAGATGGCGATCTGAGCGTATGGCAGTTTTGGCAGCGCAGCTTGAAGCACAGGAAGGAGCATAAGGATGCTTTTGTGTACGGATCCTTCCAAGCGTGGGACCTGGACCATGAATTGGTCTTTGCGTATACACGCACGGCAACAAAGGGCGATACGTGGTTGGTCGTACTGAACTTCTCCAATGACGAGGTCCAGTGGAAACTGCCAGATGGCTTGCGTGTGAAGGACTGGGTCGCAGGCAATTATGGAGCTGGTCCTCCTGAAAAAGACTTGGGAGGGAGCATTCAACTTCAGCCATGGGAAGGCATACTCGGACGATGCAATTGAACACAACCACTATCCGCATATAGACTTGTGCATAAAGGTCCAATACTGAAAGGGATATCACGATGATACACTTACGCAGGAGTGGGCATGCGGGTCACTATATATTAAACGGCATTTACGAAGACATTCTAGGCGTGAGATTAGTGGTGAAACTCATGGCTTCTGGCTTTACGCTACATGCCTTTACCAAATGGAATAACCCATGTGAAAGGTGTCTTATGAGGACCGATGGTTATCCCCCGCCACTAGATTAGCTTATTTGGCAAGCAATGGGAAGGAGAAAGGGAGGACGCAACAGATATCGGTCCAGTTGCTAGTCTTATACAGTGTTTCAGGTTTGCTACCTTTCTACAGGATTCGATAATCAAAGCACTAGCCTGCCGTTAAGACATGCATGAAGCAGAAGCGCGGTTGTTGCTCTTTGTACCACAAGCTTGCCGCACCAACCTACCAGAACGCCAGCCCCCAGCCATATTTCATGCACACATTCACAAAGGACAACGAGCTCCACCCTGTCACTGCGAATCATCAAGAACTCAGGAGATCCTTGACACTCATTCCCCTTGCGCCATGGTTTCGTCGGTCGCTGTTGAGCATCAAGAGAGCTGCCGTGGCCTCGTGATCAAGGTCTGTGGGAGTGTCTTTCTGAGGTGGAAGCGCGGGGGAAGCTGAGACGGAGGAAGCGTGAGAGACGGAGGAAGCGTGAGAGACGGGGTAAGAATAGTGCTGAGCCTCGAAAATCGGTGATGGCAGGGTGTGCGACGCACGCCGGCTGGGAGGAACACTACCATCTCCTGATTGTTGTGGATAATCATAGTACTGGTAGCGGGAGCTGGTTGCCGAAGGTGTCCGTTCGGATGCTTCCGACATTTCCACATCCTCTTCAGATGCAGCCGATATCGATGCTGCTTGCCGGCCTGGTAATCCCTTGGCCAGGCTGATAGACGGGTGATTCTCTGCTGCGTTCGCTTTCAACTCCACGACGCATTGTTCCAGATAACGCAGATACTCAATGCTAGCCTGCAACCGAGTTTATCAGCATAGTCACAATACCTGAGCAATGTTCTTACCTGAAGGATGGCGAGCTTGTGCATTTCTTGATCTTTACATGCCGGTATCATTTCCTTCAACACACCGAACTCTTCATTCATCTTTGATCGTCTCCTTCGTTCAATAAGGCTGTGAGCGGTTTTCCTCGCCGTCTTCCGCCCGGCGGCGGTCGTGGAGCCTGCCTGTTTCTTCTTGAGCCCGGCAGCAGGCGTGGCCGCTGCTTTACCTCCACCCTTGCTGCCAGACTGTCGTTCTGCAACGGTGCTTGCCTCCTGCGGACGGGGCTTCATCTGAATAATCTTTCGAGATCGTGTAGGCGGTGGAGGCAAAGCAAACTCTTCCCGCTCGCGGACCTTTGACGACCGTCGAGTCTCATTCGAGGCCGAAAGAGGCGATGTGGGAGAGACGGGTCTGTAGGATGCGTCGGAAGCTCCAGACGATGGCGACTTCGAATTCGAGGTGGACACCATATGCGCTAAAGCAGGCGGTGGGAGGGTGAAGGACAATTCCAACGACGCAATCTCTGCATGTTCTTTGCCTGCAATGTCTGTGGACGACGCAGGCGTCGGCGGAAGCGTAGGTCGAGGCATTGCTGGAGCAAGCGCTTCGTACACCTTCCGAGAGGACCTGGAAAGTTTACGAGACGGAAGCCGTCCACAGTATATCGAGACCGGACAAAAATAAGTCTGCACGAGTAGTAGAAGGTGAATTAAATGCCAGGCACGGGACAGCTGCTTTTTCTGCCGGAGGAACGAGGGGAACAGATGAATGGATAAGTAGGGGTCACGGCGGGTCGGAACAGATATGAAGCAAAGCCCTGGGCCTGTGCGTCGTAGGTGGACGAGATGGAGGGCTGAGCATTATCGTCCAGAAGGGCAGGAATGGATGATCGGAGGGTCTGAGCTTCATTGTCATTGGGGAGGGCGGGAAAACGGGGATGGAGGTTTGGTGTGTCGCGTGCCTCCCTGGTCGCCCGTGCAGGCGTGATTGGGTTTGGAGAGGTCGATGCCCAAGCAAGCAACTGCGCACATGTGGTTGCATCCGCCTCGCTCATTGGCCGGCCTCGTC
The DNA here is from genome assembly GCA_001599915.1 of Symbiotaphrina buchneri. Taxonomy (NCBI): domain Eukaryota; kingdom Fungi; phylum Ascomycota; order Symbiotaphrinales; family Symbiotaphrinaceae; genus Symbiotaphrina; species Symbiotaphrina buchneri. The sequence continues at coordinate 307,861 of BCIG01000015.1, forward strand.
CTTCCCCCTCTAACCACCAACGCCCCTACTACGAATACTCGACCTTTTACCCAAGTAACGGCAGTACCAGACCATGTATGGAAAGAGTTCATGATCATTTTCGAGGGAAAAAGTGGTCAAAAGATAAGAACCACATGTTGATTCAGGCTGTGATTTGCTACCAAAGTCCGACAGATTGGCTTTTGACCAAGCGCACCAGCCGTCCGTTGGCCTCCTTTCCACCCTTCACTCTGTTTGAGTCGTTCGAGCACGTGCCAGCACCTACAGAGTACTCGGCGGACATGTTCCCTCCAACTCTGCCGGCTGGCCCTGGACTCGCCACTTCTTGTGCCGCCCAGAGAATCTTAACCTCGACATCCACCTTCCAACGATGCGCAAGGATATCCTCCTCCTTCTGACCGCGTGACTGTTGACTATTGCAAGACCTTCTGACCCAGCTCATGCGCGTCTATATCAGGTCTGAAGAAGCAACCCGCAACGTACATTCTTCGCTCATCGGGCAAGCCTTTGGCTCTGAAGGTAGCCGGATGTTCAAGTCCATCATCTCCAGACCTTGCACTTTCAGCGCTAGTTGACGGAGTTGTTGCACCTTTCCTTCGATCAAGCTGAATGTTGTGTGATAGTCACCGACCAGGGTCGGCTGCTATGTAGATCAGCATTAATATATTTGGCGGAAAGAGAGGGAGTAATATACCTGACTCTTCCGCAGCTAGAGCTCCTGTAGCTACGGGAACCATGGAGTCTTGCATAGCAACATCCTCATGATGATTCAAGGCGCTCTGTGATGCTCGACATATCAGGTCGTGTTCACAGGTCAAACCTGGTAACTCACATAGTCACTCTGACCGGACTCCTTCGCAGACGTCTTTGGGACATTCTGTGATTACATCAGTCATCGTCCGTATCAGCACACTGAAACACACGGCAGGTAATCCACTCGGGTGGAGGGCAGTGCGCGTGTTTTGTCGGTGATGTGGTGCTACCCACTTCAACCATTTTGTCTCCCTCCACATGCACTTCACGATCTCGCAGACGCCTCATGAGATCCAGAAAGGCGCTGGACTGGAATTTGGTGCTCTGATTATCCTTGATGCTTTCCAAAAGCCTGCCGGCTGTTCGTGCTAGTTCATCGGCATCATTATTATCTTCCTGTTCACGTGATTGCTCCTCGAATTCGTCTCGAAGGATACCCCTCGCTATCCTGTCCTGCTCCACCAGATGGTCGGCTTCTGCACGGTCGCTTATCTGTGCAGAAGAGGTGTCCTGCGCATTATAATCCCCGTGTGCAAGGGAGCGGAACGCGGTATCCTGCTCGTCTTGAAATTCAGCCTCTAAGGCTTGAAACGCTCGCTCGAAATCTTCCGCTTGTTGTTTGTCAGTCAGTTCGAAGTGGTCCTGTCCCAGTCGCGCCGGATTTGAGACAGTATCTGTGCCGTAGATAGTCTCATAACCACTCCCACTGAGGCTCAACCCTTGCCAGCCGGACTGGCCCGGCGCCTGAGAACGCACGTTGCTGCTATACGAGCCTGTGCCTGTGCTTTGCAGTGGCGTATTCGGCTGGCTAACCTGCGGCCCGCGTTGAAGGAACTCCTCGTGCCACCCCTGAGACATCTGTGGCGGCTTGATATTTTGCTGTGAAAAGGTTTGCGGAACTGGCCTGTCATGGAGGTGCAGTTGCCGAAAGTAATTTGCCCAATCCATGGGCGCGGGTCGTGCGAGAGGAGGAGTATGACTGGAACCGGAAGCTCCATCAAAATGGAAGGGCGGGTGAGCGTGTGCTTGCAGTCCGGGATAGCCCGCTTGGAACGCTTCGAATTCAGGGTCGAGTGCGCCGGCATTTGGACCGGGGGAAGAGCGAAAGCCCTACCACAAAGTCAGTATATTTGTCCCGAGTTCTAACCTGGCGACAGACCTGCGGGTTTGGATGGCGCTGTGTAAATCGATCCTGCTGGAGTGTTCGATCTGCGGAAGTGTGTTTCTGAAAGCTCTGTAGAGGGTTTGAAGGACCGCACAGTGCGTCCGCCATTATGGAAGCGAGAGGGTCACCAGATATGTGCAGAGAGTCGCTCGAGGAAGCTAGGAAGGGGACGGGGTTTGAAAAGATGCACAGACAATGCAAATAAAAGAAAAGAAGGGAAATCATAAGAGGACTTGATTAGGTGCTTGGAGATGGTCGGGATGGCGGACGATGGCGACGGAGTGACCCGAGGTCTGAGAATCCGGGGAGAGCACGAGCCACAGCTGACTAAGCTCTCTGTAGCTGCAACCTGCACAGCAGCAAGTGTACCTTACGAGGCTTAGCTGGCCTCGCGCGCTGATATTGAATGGAGCAACTATCAAACTACAACTTGCAGACATAACCTCTTCAAAAACAAAATAAGAATGGTCGGTAGTCAACCTGATCTTGTTGCAGGTAGCTGACATTCGCCCGCAGACACAAGTCATCTCCAATTCCGGTCATGATGACATGATTGTACGTCTTTCCCTGGATGGCCGCAGCAGCTATTATTCCCTTCTTATGCATGCTCAGTGTTTTGAAGCTGACCCTCGTCGTCTCCTATAGCATGATGCCGTTCTCGATTACTATGGCAGACGCCTCGCTACCTGCTCTTCTGATAAGACTGTCAAGATATTCGAGATCGAAGGAGAAACACATCGGTTGACAGAAACGCTGAGAGGGTGCGCCGCATTGCTTAATATGATGGCACCGTTGATAACGAGGCTGATTGTTTGTCAATAGTCATGAAGGAGCCGTGTGGAGCGTGGCGTGGGTATGTCAGCCGTCCTACTATGGTTGGGCATACCTCTAATTTCACGCTCAGGCACATCCAAAATATGGCAATATCCTGGCTTCAGCAGGCTACGATGGGAAAGTCCTAATATGGCGGGAGCAAAACAATCAATGGTATGAGCTCTAGACGGTATGCATCTTGAGCCTCGTCCTGACAGGTCGTGTCCTCAGGCAAAAGGTTTTTGAGTTCGCGCTCCACACCGCATCTGGTACAACCCCTATACCCTTCAAAGATGTTGGACTCGCGTCAGGAACTGATGTGCGACACAGTCAACATCGTTTCTTGGGCCCCTCACGAATCTGGCTGTTTACTAGCCTGCGCATCTTCGGATGGGAGTGTATCCGTATTAGAATTCAAGGATAACAGCTGGGAGCATAAGATATTCCCTGCACATGCAATTGGTGTCAATGGCGTATCATGGGCGCCTTCGGCTTCTGCTGGCTCGTTGGTCAGTAGCGGGCAAACTAACACCGGCCTGCGCAGATTCGTTACAGGAGGTAGTGACAACCTGGTGAAAATTTGGGATTACAGGTATGTTGAAGTTACGGACAATGCTAGTCCAAGAAATTGCTGAATGTATTATCACTAGTCCCGAAACAAAATCCTACAACAACACCACTACGCTCACGGGGCATACAGACTGGGTCCGTGATGTTGCTTGGGCCCCTACGGTGCTGCAAAAATCCTATATCGCGAGCGCTTCGCAAGACAAGACAGTACGGATATGGACGAGTGAACCCTCGAATCCTTCGGAGTGGAAATCTAAGGTCCTACCGTTCGAAGCCGTCGTCTGGCGGGTAAGTTGGAGTTTGAGCGGCAACGTCTTGGCTGTGAGTGGAGGCGATAACAAGGTCACATTGTGGAAAGAGAATCTGAAGGGGCAGTGGGAGTGCGTCAAGACGATCGAGGAGTAATTTGCAGACGCTCATGGGTACTGCTGGGTCTGCGACGGTCTACAAGGGTTAGCCAGCCACTGCACAGTATCATCACAATAGGAATCCAACATCTGAGCAAGTACCTTGAATTCCTGGCCATGATCTGGCCAAGCGGACACAGATAACAGCGTGATTAAAACCGGATCACGCTTCATGTATATTGAACCCCGTGCGATTTGCAACGTTGGGACGATTCCAATCACAGTAATGGCTTTTGGAAGGAGTCAATATCATTCAATCATGTCATTCGTTAGAAACATCCAGAAAATATCAAAAAAAATCTCAAATGCCGGAGAGTATGTGTCAAAAGCAACAAGATGGCAAAGTAAAAGGCGAAATTCTTGCAAAATCTTGCAAATTGCCCAAACGCTGGATGCTTGTTGGGCCCGTCAAATGGCCGCAGCCGAACCCCATACTCTGCCAACCGCTGTGCAAGTCAAGGCTCGTCGGCGCACCAGTATAGGAAAGGACCAGAATAACCTGTGTCCGACTCGTCGTAGGCAGACCACCAGCGGCCCATGAGAAGACGGCCTCCTGGAAGCACCAACCCTTCGTAGAGCCAGACTTGGTCTTCGGAATACATGCCATGCTCGTCCAGGTAGTACTTGACCATGGTGAACCGCTGGAAACCTGGTATCCCGGCTTGCCTGGGGAGGCTGTGCAGGTATCCTTGACAGAAGTAGGCCGAATCGTCGACGCCTGACGCTTCAAAGCTGAGACTCTCGGATTGGAAAGCATTGCCCTTGCGAACCTGTTGCACCGAGTTCAGTTGCTCGACCAATTGGGCGGAAAGCGGAGGATCATGTCTCTCCACAAAGTTGAGCTCAAGAGTCTGTAAAGGCTTTAGTAGTCGATGCATAATTACTCTATACAGATTAACATCTTGGCTCACCTGAAAGCTGCTCAAATCCAACTCGTCAATGAAGTACCCGTCATGGGCAGCCTTTCGACGACGCATCGCGAGCTGAGCATGATCAAGGTAGGCTGAAACCAAATTAGGATGGAAGAAACGAGACAGGCAGAAGCCTTACCGAAGGTGCCGAGGAACGTTCCTTTCAGAGGGCTCACGCCGTCCTTCAACTTTGATTTCCAGGAAGAGGGCCTATACCGTTCTTCCAACTCGTCATACAGCTGGTACAGCGTGCATTCCGTGGATCGCAACAGGTGAGGACGCAACCAGTTGACCACGTGGAGGAAGTATTCAACATTGACGCCCCCATTTGTTGTGAACAGGCGGACGGAGGAGCAACTCTCGTAGACAAACTTCTGCGAGATATGCCAGTCCAATGTTCGGTCATAAAGACTGACGTCGAACGCCATGTAACTGAACAGGAGCTGGATAACTGAGACATTCGATTTCCCGAGGCGTCCAGATCTGGGCGATACATTGCCGTACCGCAAGTTCCCGAGAAGATTTGTCGCCCTGATTATCTCATAGAGACGGGTGACATTCTTGGAGGTGGGTGAGCCGGCTGCATTTTCCTGACAATCACTCTGGGACATAGAGCCATATGACTCTGACTATCAGATCAGTAAAGCGTGGAGATTTCAGACGGAGATGTAGAGCTGGGAATATGCCATCAAAGAGGGAACAGGCTGATGTCTCACCAAGTACCAATTCTTTGATGAGGCTGAGAACCTTTTCCTCCTGTGTGATGTTCCCAAGGTTGAACGTAGGACACCTTCTGATTATAGACTGCCGCGATCTGTATCATTGGCGCATCTCAATCGTCGTCAAGGGGAATGCAAGATCAAAGTGTTGAAGGAAACGCTTCCGCCATATGCTTGACCGTTCATTGTTGACAGCTGCAAAGGTCTCCCGGCACACGAGAGTGTAGGCACATAGATCCTTGTCTCCCAAGTATGTCCCAATGTGCTCATTTAACTGAGGTCGTTAGCACTCCTATGCGGAGGTCGAAAGAGGAGGTAGGCTTAGATGTACCTCTAATGGTAGTCTGTGAAACATCTTGTGTCGAAGGAGGAGTTCCAATCCGGCGGAAGTCCAGGAGCCGAGTTGCAAGACAAGTATGATCTGATGAGTACTGGGGGAAAGAGTCCGTGGGAGAAGCAGCTGAGAGATAAGGCTGGGAAGTGAATGGGTGCAGACGAAAGATAGCAGGGAACCTCAATTCAGAGCATATCTTCTCGAAGTGAGCTAGGTCAACTGCAGATCAGGCACAGAGACTTGGTCAAAGCGAACACGAAATCACCGATAGATGTTATGATTCCAAATTGAAGAGTCATTTATTCCTGTCTTTGGAATGCTAGTGTCGGTCCTACAGCCCAGAAGCTCCCACAGTCCATGCAATAAGAACAACGAGAATGCCAAATATGAGAGATAGATGACTTAAGGGTGTATCTCGAGTCGCAAGGGAGCGGCTCTTTGTCGGGGTACTCGCACTGCCTGTCGTACTGGGGGTACTGCTCGGCGTATTAGAGGCACTTTTCATGATCACATAGATCTCTCCAGTGGAGTCCGAGCTCATGAAGAGTCTTCCTTGGCTGTCCCACTGCAAGGCCACAGGTCTGAAACAGCCATCAGGGCAAGCTGAGTTATTCGCATTTGCTAATATATCAATTGCCGCCGTGGTCGAATTAGCGGGCTGAGTGGGGAATCCGGCTTCCCATTCGATCATCGAGAGCTTATATCTTGAAGTTTCTGTTCAGCGAAAGCCACTCATCTACAGATTCAAATGCCTTACCCCACAGGATTGGTACGATCCCTGACTGAAGTAAGCTCTGATCAAACCTCGGGCAGTCCATAGCTGAAGTAACCTACCAGCTTCCGTGGAAAGTGACCCAAGCGGTATCGCCCTCTGGAGAGTGCAATATATCTAAGGGTGCCATATGGGCTTGAAAGGTGAGACGGGGTGCCACGCGCTCAGCGGCACACCAGGCATCGGTTGAATTCGTGGTGTTGAGGACCATTTGCGACCCGACGGACAGATTTCCTCTGTCTGGGATATCGGTACCCCACAGAGCGAAGCACAGTGGATATCCATAATTCTGGCCTTGTTCTGGCACTTCTGTTCCATTTAGGTAACCCATCCAATTCAGTTCTTCGCCGGGGTTGTCCTCGTGAATGTCTTGACCCTGCGCATCGTGTGAGAAATCTGTTGCTGTTATCAAGGACAACGTGTAATGATATCATCACATACGTCCCGAGAGATGTCATCAGCACTATTCTCCACGGAGAATATGCCGCCAGTGACAGGATCCTCTGCAAGCCCCACACTATTTCTCAATCCCCAACCCAATAACTTCCCAGCATCACTGAAATTGTAGCCGGCAGAAGGAGCACTTGTCAGATTGAAGGCCTTTATCTGGCAGTGACCACTGGAAACCTGCTCTGCTGCGAAATCAATATTTGATGTGGAGCCCCGGCTGACCACAAGTGTTCCATTCTGAAGCTGTGACATGAGAAGGGTCCGTGTGGTATGGTCATCTGTCGACATCCCAAAGACAACAGTTTCATTGGATACAGATACGCTACCGTTAACGGCATCATATTGCCAACTGAAAACGGCTTCGCTGCTCGAGGCGTACAGGGTGTTTCCATCATTGCTTAGAGCAATGCCATGCGTAAGCTACATGATAATCAGTGCCCGTTTGCCAGTCCAATAGCGTTGATGATGGCTGACAGCTGAAGCATTAACAAGTGCTGTAGTATTTTCCACGCTGAGACAGGTCCCCCCTTCGTCTTTTAGAGTGAGTCTAACAATGCCATGTCCCTGTTCAATCACCAGAAGGTTACCGCTCTGATCAAAGATAATGCCCCTCGGCGACGAGAGACCCGTAGCAACCAGTTGTGCTTGATAGCCTGGGGCAACTGACGGCGATGGATAAGTAGCCGTCAGTGTGCAAGATGAAGCCGCCCAACATGAAGTGACAAGAATAAACAACGGCAGGCCAACGGGCCAGCTTGAAGCGGAATGCATGCTGAACGAGTAAACCAGAGAATGATAATTGAAAGCGATGTGTAGTATAGTATAACAGAATGTCTATTCAGGTCCACACATATGTCCCTGACGTTCTGCAGGAATATTTAGCTGATTTGATAGGTAGAATTTGAAGTAAGGACCCCCGAAAACATAATATGGGAGCAGCAGTCTGGGGATTCAGGTAAGTGGTTAGATTAAGAAAGACGGGTCCCATCCCCGCGCCCATCTGAAACATCCAGCCTACGATGGAGTTCCCTGGAGGTAACTCGTTGTACATGATTATTCCCAGTAAATGATGGCTTGGCGTTAAGGTATCTGTTAGCCTTGCCAGCGCCCCTCAACACCAAATACACTATTCTCCAGGCAAAACACAACAATATCATTTGATGCGATGAGGTAGTTACCCCAAAATTCCATGAGTGGGGTCAAAGCAATTGTCTTTCTTAAGAGTTGCACAACGAAGCTAGGAGCATGTACATATTCATGGTGTCAAGCAGATCCCCTGTTGCTGGGAGGGATACTGAACAGCCCAAGAGACTGATGAATTCTGAAAGAAGCCTTACCAGCATGTGATGTAGTAAGGGAGGTTATGGGGGGCATGGTGTGATGCATTTGGCTGATGACGACTATGTACAAGAGACAGATATCATCCCAGGTTCTGTTCCATGATGTCCAAAGACCGCAGAGTCTTGCGACGTTTGAGACGTGAGTATAAAGCCAGGGACAAAGCAACACGAGCACAAGCAACAAGAACAGCCCGAAGCCGGATGATCAGCAAACCCGTATCCATTCCCGCGAAACATAATGAGCTTGGCGTTGCTTCACTGCATGAGCTGCTAATTTTGTGACGACATCAAGACTTTTGATTATGAAAATCCTCGGCGCCTCTCACCGTGCATGAGACGACAACCTAGGACAACGTGACGAGGCACAAAGAAAGGAACCCAGGGCTTCATGCGCCCTCACATTTACAATTACCGTTAAACATCAGCATACCTTTGACAGGAGCGGTGTGATACCACCGAAGGGCTTCATGCCCATTCATTCATGCTCCACGTATAATCCTTTTTACATGACCGTCATCAGCTTCAGCTGTGCGGCCAGCTCATTCTCCTTGCCACTCATACCAGCTGTTGCCATATTCTGACTTTTGCCTTTTGGTAAGCGCTCCTTGTTCACAGCTGAAGATTGATGCTGCGCTTCTGAATAGCCTTCCGGTGCCCTCCATGCGAGAGGCTGACTGGAGTCCTTGGGCTGTGACTGATCAAGGGCCTCGGCGTCTCGGACCAGCTCGGCGAGTGATCGAGACAGAGTGCTGACATGTGCCACAAGATCCTTGAGTGTGGTAGTGTCAAAGGGTGTCTTGTTCTTCGGCAAAGCTGGATTGTTCAGTAGTGGATCAGAAGTGCTTCTTCTCTGATGCATGACCTCCACGAGTGATTTCGCGACGGCTGCTGACTCCATGCGCGACTTAGCTGCAGCACTCGTATCACGATCCAGGCTTGCTTCAGTAGAATCGAAGTCTCCACCGCCGAAGATGTCATCGTCTGGAAGAAGCACCGATTTTCGCCTGTTACGACCGGCGGGAGGTTCACAGAAGAATTCTTCATCGAAGTCATCCGTACCGTGATAGCTCGCCTGATCTTGAGTAGTTTGGTAATCCTCGTGTTCAAGGGTTGCTAGGTTGATAATACCGTCAGCTTCTTTCCACAGCTCCGCCTGTGGCCCTTCAATTATGCCTTTCGAGCTTGCAAGTGTTCGTAGACGCTTGAGGTCTTCGACCATCAACGCAAACTCCCTGACATGGCCGAGATGGCCAAGTACGTTTGCTTGACGTTCTTGAATGGCTTGTGGTACTATTATTGGTGTACGAGCATCGGATCGTTCGTGGTGAGGCTGGCCCAAAGGTGGTCCGTCGTCTTCACCAGCTTCTTCGAACTCAAAATCATCATTCCAATCCTCACTGACTCCTTTGCTCCCAACTCCCCATGTGCTAAAGCGGCCTGTAACGCTTGAATGCTCTCGACCTGCTGCGACATCCGGCACGACCGGAACGCTCTGGCTTCGCACATGCATCGCACTTGGTCTTCTTCGTCCACTTATCCTACTTCCCCGGCTGGTGATGTCCTGTTTTCCATGAACAGTCTTGGGTCTGACAACTCTGCCGCCTTGGGCGTCCTTGTCTGGAACATGCTGCTCGGACCAATCGAATATGCTGCCCCTGACATCCTTTGTGCGCTTGATGTAAGGCGCACCGGTCTCTGACACCAGTTTAGAAGTGTCGGACCCCGAAGCATGCGTGTTTGAAGGCCGGACATTAAGATGTGGGCTCGTCAATACGTTGCCTTGGAAGCCGTCTTCGTCAATTCGATGCCAATCTTCGTCGTCTTCTTCTTCCTCGAATGACCATCTGGCCGTCTCATGTCCCAGTTCTTCGAGATTCCATCTCGGCATGTCTCCGACAGTCTCATATCGTTGAGACGCTATTAATCCTCCAGACAATGGCGACAAGTTCTTTCTGTCGGCCGATTCCTGAGCAATGGAGATATTGGATTTCCGAAGCACATCCGAAAAGTAGGAGTCGTCGTCTGCCACCTCTTTATAACTTTGAAGCGTACCGTGCGGTGCAGTGTCCCATGCGCCGCTCCGGAGAATGTCAAGTTTCTCCCCGCTTTGCAAGGGAGGCGGAGATTCGTCGAATATGGTTTCTATACGTTGCTTTCGGAAGCCGGACGTGCTACTTGTCGCACCGGTACGTAGAGAATCGAAGACTGTCTCACTCTGTAGGTCGTTGTCATCTTCGTCAGCAGAGTTGAATCCCCTCGCATCTTGGTCAGAACCGACCAAAGTAGATGTATGATCCGAAAGTGTGACGGATAAACGTTGGTGCCTCGTCGGAGTTAGAGAAGAACCAGACAGCATCGGGGTGCTTGTCTCAGGTTTAGCAGCCTGTAGATGACGCAAAGAAGCAGGCCATGAAGGAGCGGCTTGGCTATCTACCAGAGCTTCCGGGGATCTGCTGGACTGTCGTAGAACCGTTGAAGGTTCTTGGAAGAAGGAGACATCCTCACTGTTCTGAGAGAGGGACGTAAAGTCCTTGAAGGCATCTGAATTGGCACGCGCGACAATGTTGGATAGAGACGGCGCATCTTGTGGTTTGCTCACGGACGGAGTCGGGGCAGAGGAAATCCTTCGTTCCTTGCTGGGCGCGTGGGACGCTCTCGATGGTCCTCGCACGGAAGACGACCGCCCTAGAACTTGAGAAAGAGGTCGCCTAGAGGAAAACATATCACCGATGGAGAATGAACGCCTTGGGGTTCTTTGCGATTTTGGCTCAGTAGCAGGCCGACCGTCCCTGCGCTGGTCTTTGCGAACGGCAGAAAACAGATGCTCAAGGCTCAAAGGAGTGGTAGGCCGACTTAGTCCTCGAAATAAGCTATCCCTATCATGCTCGAAGATACCGTTGACACCCCCGAGATCCTCGACTGGCGGAGAGGAAGTTATAGCAGAAGGTTTAAGCAGCGTCGGTGGCTGACGGACAACCGGGTATACACGCTTGACACCCGAGTCCAATTTGCGATCAGTCACTGAAGGTTGACGCCTAGACCTGCCCTCCTTGACAGTGGCTTTTCGGGAGCTGGGGCGGAAATGGAAGGCCCATTGGGCCGGCTCCTTTTGAGCGGCCACAAGAGGGGAATAGCCCGATCCATACTGTCGAAGAATATCTGTACGTCCATGTCCTTCTGTCGGACTCGGCCATTGGTGCAGGCTGACTGATCGCTGATGACTCGTGGCAGGCCTTCGTAGACTAGGAATATGTGACGTATAACCGGACCTGTACGTTAGGAAAGAGGCATCGCCAGACGCACGCTCCGATGGAGTTCGCTTCACCAGTTTATTCGGGGGAAGAGACGTATAATTGGTCTGAGAGCCAGGTGCTAGCATAGGCGCGGTTGACCGATTCGATATAGACATTGAAGTTGAGGGTGCAAGCAGGCTCTGAGGTCTGCTTCCGTTTTGCGAAGAGGACAGCGTAGAGAGCCGTCGAAGCCACGAAGAACGGGCAGTTCCCCTCACATCAAAAGGTAGACTCTCATGATAATTCTCCGAGTATCCTTCCGGCTCAGGGGATGCTGTTGTCTCGGCGTTTGTATCCTGCTTCTTCCGAAACTCTCCCCTGGCTCTTCCCTGGGTCCGTTCAGCGCGCACACCTCGCCGACTCTCAGTATCCGAGGAGATTTCCTCCTCGCCATCGGCCGACTCCAGCTTTCCCTTACTGGAGTTTCCTTCCGTGTTGCTCTGTGGTTGCGGCTGACCAAAGGAATATCCCACTGCGGCGGCCGCCACGGTGCTACTTGCACAAAGCTATGCAGACACTGGGTCAGCGAATGCCAAAAAAGACAGCCACATAGTCATCCAGCGATTGTCAGAATATCAAGTGAAGTGGTACTGGACGCAAGACTACCGGCTGGGCAAATTTGACGGAATTCGCGAGGCCAAGCACAGTACCTGACCAATTGGCAACGCAAAGCATCAGGAGGACAGTCAGGAAAAGGCAACTCACGGTAGGGATATATGTCTGCATGATTTAGATAGACGAATGGCATGGAGACCCAGACGAGGAAACACCCTGGCGCTGTTCGACTGAAAAGATGACGCGGATGAGTTGATAGGTAGGTATGGGCATCGTGGGCCGTTCACGAAAACGAGCGATCTGAACGAATGAAATGGGAGGAAAATCGAATGCAACGAGGCAGTCAGTAGGCCTAATTGACCACCTGGGGGATGAGAGGATGAAGGGCCAGGGAAGGCATAGGGGAAGCAAACATCCACTGCTCCCCTCCTGAGCTCGCGTGGGAAGTTGTTGCAGTTGCAGGCAGGACGGGGTGTTTTCGTTTCACTGGTGGACTGGCACAGAAGCACGACAGCCAGGAATCTCGCTACTGGGCTAGCGCAGATCTCTTCTCCCAGGCTTTTGGGATTCTTGGATTTCACAGAGAGGAATTATTTATAAACTGATGGCTACCGTCCTTTCTAAGCCTCCTCCACTTGCTGCGGGCAGCCCTACGAAGTGCCCTGTAGGACCAATTTCCTTCTTGCCTTCCCCGTGAATTCATTTCCGTTGAGTGTCGACGGCTTGAGAAGCTAAGTTAGTGGTCCCCGCTTGCTAGAAGCTGGCAGAGGTGTAAGAATTGTAGGTGTCAGGAGCCAGGGAAGAAGTAGAGGGCAGGCAGCATATTAACATCACAAGTGCAACTTTTCGTGTGGTCGTGTTCTCGCTGTACCGTACTGCCGTGCGACATGATTTATTCGCTGGCTGTTCCTAACTTCCTACTGTGGAACAAGTGGCCATTTGCATTGTGCATAAGAGATCTTGCTGGCGCTGATCCGCCGCCACTTGGTCGGGCGATTATGGACAGATACCTACCTGACCTATCTTACCCGGTTTTGCAGCCTGGACGCTCTCGGATCCAGCTTGCGAAATTAATCCATTGCACCATGATCCCCCCCGGAAGTTGCTCTTCACCTACCTAGGTACTTTAGGTTGGCAACTGTCGTAAGAGCTTGGCATGCATTTCTTCTGCGTACTTCTCCGCCCATGACCAAGCGGTAAGAGATATCTTTCCAGCGACGGGTGTCTCCCTTAAATACGGAGAGTATCATCAGCAGCATTTATCAGCCTGGGCTGGACGGTGGGACGCGCCAAGTCGTATTGGTGGCTTACCTTACCTCACTCTCAGCTCGGCGCAGGACTACAGGTCCTAGGGATTTGCTCCGTATGAAGTACACACTGGAAACATCAACCCGAGAGACCCGTATCAGGTTGCAAAATTATTGCAGGGTTCGTTAAGGCGGGCCTGAACTTTAAGCGTGCAGTGGAGTGTCTCGGAATCAGGTTTTTTTTCCTCCCTCTGCATGTAGCATGAACCATTCCGCCCCCTCACGCTGGATCAGGTACAATGTGATTGCTCGCAAAACCTTTTTCTAGCTATGAGCAAGTCCGAGTATAACGCTCGTAATGGGTTCCGTCATGTACTGCAAGCTACTCGAACTCTGGGTTGATCACTGCTAGTCACCGCTGGTGCCTTGGGATGCTGCAGTCTCTTCTAGGTAAACTACCTTAGGTCCTACCTCGTAGTAAATACCTCTTGTTACAATCTTTATTCGGGCGTCTGTTTGCTAAGGACTGCTCCGACAGGCACAGAGGCGGGGGCGGTCGAGCTTGTCCCGGCGGGCATCTAAGTGACACCAATTCGTTATTATTGGCGGTGGCTTTAGAGATGATGAATCTACCGTATCTTAGCAGGTTGGTGGTCAAAGCCCAGACAAATAATCCCAGCCCGGATCGCCGTGCTAGCCGATTGCGCGCATTGTTTGCGTTTCAATACCCGCGTCTCTAGCGCGTCACGGGTCAAATGACGCCAACCAGATTCTCTCTAAAAACTGTCAATGCCAAACCTACTACGGAGCTAGGTACCGAGTACCTCGCGTAAGGTACGTTAGGTAAGCTACCGCCGTACCTTACCACTCTTAATGTCTTCCGGATCACCAAGGTAGATTGACTGTGACATGCGTTATGAACCATGCAGTTCGTAACTGGACAATCCTTTACAGTTGGGACGTTTACTGAGCGCTTAGGTACAAGACTCCACCGCATACATAATGGATCGCCACGGTTTCAATGTAACTTACAAACACTTTCAGCCTTGCGTGCCTGGTTCCCCCCCCGTACTACAAGGGAGGTCATGATTGATTTCACCTTGGATATATGGTGACGAAGAGCTCATAGCACTCCAACATGAGATTCTGCAGCTTTCAGGTAACACGAAGGTACTCTACCTTACCTACCTTACCTGTATTCCATTATCACACTCAAGCTAGAGAGAACACAAAGAGGGCGCAAATTAGGATAAGATACGGAGGAAGGTACCGTAACTTGCACGACTTTAAGGGTCGGCTAGGCGCGCTCGGTAAGCCGTCGTCGCCGGCATTCTCCGTTAGGATTTTCCAGAATATCGAATGTCTCTGCATGGCGAAGAGGGCAGAAAGCAGCAACTGATTGATAGCATCATGCAGAGCGAAATTCAAGCACAGTTCCCTAATATTGATCCAGTACTATCGGACTACTCGATAGGATATCTCAATCATGCGTCTCATAGTGGCTTCACCGCGGAGCGGGATCCTAGCGCACCTTCGGCGCTTGAGGAAGCTATCTCTACCGTTACTGCGTTGCTGATATCGGCATCAGGAGACTCTACGCAGGAGAATGAAACAGCAGTGCGCAATCTTGTGGAGAGATTTGTCTCCAAATTGAGCACTTCCGATGGTGCCGGTCCGGAAAGGCGGCAGATGGCTACGACTGCTCGAAGATTGGACAAGACGATACATGTCGGATCTCAACGTAATATGTCTTCTACCTTGGGCTTGATCGGTGGTGGAGTCGACTTGGAGTCAGCAAACTCCCGCAAAGTAGAGTCACGGGTCGATAAGAAGAAGCTGGAGAAGGCGGAAAGGAAGATCAGGGCCAAGCAGGACAAGAAGGTCATGAAGAACGTGGAATATGAAGCATCCAGATTGCTCGATCAACCAGACGAAACACTCTCATACGAGGAATTCTTCATGGCTGTCAATCCATTGCAACTGGGTTCTGAAAGCAGCACAAAGAGCAAAGATATCAAGGTGGACGGAATCGACATATCGATTGGTGGAAAACGGATACTGAGCAACACCTCATTGACGCTAGCATACGGAAGGAGATATGGTCTGGTCGGGCAGAACGGTATAGGAAAGAGTACCCTCCTTCGAGCGCTCAGCCGAAGAGAAGTCGCGATCCCTACACATATTTCTATTCTTCATGTCGAACAGGAGGTATGCTGCTTGCTGCTATCATGACAGAGTCACGTATTGATTGTACGCAACCAGATCACAGGAGACGACACGCCTGCCTTACAAGCAGTATTGGATGCGGATGTTTGGCGCAAACATCTTCTCGCTGAGCAAGATGTAAGAACTCGAACCCTTTAATCTGCGCGTGCACGCTGACCCTTCCGTCAAGAAAATCAGCAGGCAGCTGGCAGAGCTTGAGGCCCAACGCTCGTCCATGGCAGACACATCAGCGGAAGCCCAGGCTCTCGACAAAGAAAGAGAGGGACTCGATACTACATTGAGTGATATTCATTCCAAACTTTCTGAAATGGAATCGGATAAGGCGGAGTCTCGCGCTGCCACCATTCTAGCAGGACTCGGATTTTCCCCGGAGCGTCAGCAATTCGCAACCAAGACCTTTTCCGGAGGTTGGAGGATGAGACTTGCGCTTGCGCGAGCTTTGTTTTGTGAACCAGACCTGCTCCTGCTCGATGGTATGTCATCTTCGTTTTTTAATCTCTCCCGTTACTGATATTTACTCTACAGAACCGTCGAACATGTTGGATGTCCCTTCGATTACCTTCTTGTCAAACTATCTTCAGGGCTATCCTAGCACAGTACTTGTAGTCTCCCACGACCGTGCCTTCTTGAATGAAGTCGCTACAGATATCATACATCAACATTCAGAGCGCCTAGATTATTACAAGGGTGCGAACTTCGGTAAGAAATTCATGGCCCCCCATGTAAACAGGGCTTATATGGTCAGAATCATTCTACAACACCAAGGAGGAACGGCGGAAGAGTGCCAAGCGGGAATACGAGAATCAAATGGCGCAAAGAGCCCATTTACAAGGTGACATTTGCCTCAGTCCCGCCGTGGAAATGCAGTCGTAACTGAGTTTGACATCTAGCATTCATCGACAAGTTCCGATACAACGCTGCCAAATCCTCAGAAGCACAATCACGGATCAAGAAACTCGAGAAAATGCCTGTCTTGGAAGCACCAGAGAGCGAGTATACAGTGCACTTTAAGTTCCCAGATGTGGAAAAGCTCTCTCCACCCATCATCCAGATGAGTGGTGTATCATTTGGTTACACTCCCGACAAGCCACTCTTAAGAAACGTGGACCTAGACGTGCAGGTGAGCTCGTGATCGCGATTAGAGGCCCGTCCGAAGTGGACCCAGCTAATTCGTGTAGCTTGATTCACGGATAGGCATTGTAGGCCCAAATGGTGCAGGTAAAACTACTGTTCTGAAACTGCTCATCGGCCAGCTGCAACCCTCAAAGGGACTGTATGTCAACTCGTTCGATCCGCGAATCACCAAGCTAACCTTTCAAAGGATCTCTCAGAATCCCCGGCTGAGGATCGGGTTCTTCGCTCAGCATCATGTAGACGCTCTAGATCTCAACGACAGCGCTGTAGGATTTATGTCGAAGAAATTCCCCGGCAAGTCTGATGAAGAATACCGAAGGCACCTCGGAGCGTTAGTATCCCCCTGCTCATTCCCTCTTCAGTCCTGACTTGTGCAGTTTCGGTATTACCGGCATGACAGGCCTGCAGAAGATGTTCGTTTTGTCTGGAGGGCAGAAGTCTCGTGTAGCGTTTGCCTGCCTTTCGATGACTAACCCACACATCCTGGTACTCGACGAACCGTCTAATCATCTCGATATCGAGGCCATGGATGCTTTGGCAACGGCGTTACAGAAGTTCCAAGGTGGTGTTCTGATGGTGAGTCACGACGTCACAATGCTCCAGACAGTCTGCAACAGTCTATGGGTCTGCGACAATGGGACCGTCGAGAAATTCCCTGGCGACGTCAATGCCTACAAGAAGCGCATCACGAGTCAGGCGAACGAAGCAGGGGTCGTCGCAAAACACTGATGTATTATTTGTTCATAAGCATCCGCAGTACGCGGCGAGGTCGGCTGGCGTTGCAGGAGCCTTCGTTATTGGTAGTTTAGATGAAAGCCTAACTGGCCATGACTGAACCTTGACGGCTTCACATTGTCTATTATATCAATGCCATCTTGATCTTCCTTTTACCTGTAGACTCTTCCTTTTCATCGCTGATCTTCACGGTGATCTTTTGGAACAACTCGATCCTGACGTGGGCCGACCCCTGTGTCATCAGGACATAGTTATCAGCGTCAAAGATCCCCTCCGGCTCCGTTACACCCAAGTCCTTCAACCTGATCAACCCTTCAATGCCGAATCTGGGCACAAACACCACGAAACCGTTGGAGAACACTTTCATGACGAATCCTTCCTCCTCGATGATCCGTCCTTTCAATGCCTGACCGACATAATATTCGATGCTTGCACGGCCTGCCATTTGAGCATTCCGATGACGGACATTGATATTCTTGCAGATGGCTTCCAGCTTCCCCTTACTGTGAAGACCTAGGTCTAAAGGTTCGAAGTCTATTGCTGCGGCCAGCTGTCGATGAGCGACGAGATCCGCGTACCGGCGAATTGGGCTGGTAAAATGGGTGTAGATCTCGCTTGCTAAGCCATAATGACGGAACTCAGGATAGGCTTGGGTGCCGGAGCAGAAATACTCGGCGGACATCATACATCGTGTTGCCATGATCCGAACCAATGTGTTGGAGAAGGGTTCCGACGGATCGACGCAGTTGTCCAAGGAGTCAGCGAGGGCCTTTGAACTTTCCGTTCGGAGCTCAAGCCCGCGCTTGACCTTGAGCTGGTTCGCTAACTCCTCGAAGTTTGTCCTTGGTGGAGCTGCGTGACGCCGGAGCATTGCTGTCTGAGGGAAGGCGTCATATATCTTGCCGGCCACAGTAATGTTTGCGAGAAGCATGAACTCCTCTACCAAGGAATTTGTGTCCAAAAGCTGCTTAGTCTGCACGTCGACGGGATCTGATGTTTCGGATTCAGCCTGCACTTTCACTTCGGGACTGGCCAAGTTCAAAGCGCCTGCGTCCATCCGCTTCTTCCGCAGCTTTTTAGACAACACCAGTAATGTCCGCATACCATTGGTCAGATCATCGGTTTGTGACTTGTCATCAATCCGGAGTTGTGCCTGTTCGTAGCTGAAAGCCTCTCTTGAGCGGATGACAGACTTCGTGAAAGTCGATTTCACGACCTCGGCCTCAGGCGTAATCTCCCATATCACTGAGAAGGCGTACCGCTCGACGTAAGGTTTCAAGGAGCAAAGGTCAGTTCCCAGTAGCATTGGGAGCATGTCAATCCTTTTGTCCACCAGATACACGGTAGTACCCCTCATGCTTGCCTCCGTATCCATCGCGTTATTGGGCTTTACGAAGTGGGACACATCTGCGATGTGGACCCCGACCTCAAAATTGCCGTTGCTCAAGGGACGAGCGTGCAACGCATCATCGATATCCTGACAGTTTGGTGGATCAATGCTGCAGATGAGTAACTCTCGCAGATCTCGCCGGCCCCTCCAACCCGGATCGTCCAGGCTCGCGGGTACCTTCCAATCGTGACCTTCAGCAGGCAGACAATCGAGAACGGACTTCGGAAAAGGTCGATATTGGACATCATACTCAAGCAGCAAAGCTTCAGTCTCTGCTCCTTGAGACTCGAGCTCACCCAAAGAGCGGACAAAATGCCCCACCGGATATCTAGATTCGCGATCCCAAGAATCGATCGTGACAAGAACGCGCTTACCCACAATCTCTCCAGCTTGCCTTGTCCGGATTCGTATCTTTGGTATCCTTTTGTCCATCGGAATGAGGAAAACAGTCTGCTGCTTGCGGCCTTGCTGGACTGACAAGCTCATCGATCCAGTATCGACATGACCAACATATTGACGCCAATTGCGTTTCACAACACCAACCACGCGTGCCGTAGGTTGGGGTCGGCCTTCTATGCTTTTGCTCTGGGTCTTCTTCACCTCCTCCTGCAGGGCACGTCTCTCTTGTTCTGTGACCACAGCTTCCGCCTCGTCAGTCTCAGCATTTTCATCTTTATTCAGCGTCTCTTCCTCGATAATTTTCGAAGAGGGAGCTTTCCATTGGTCCTTCGGTAGAACCTCAACTACAACCACATCGCCTTGCACTGCGCGGTTGATGTTTTCCCGGCCGAGGACCGGAAGTGACTTCTCGAAGGCAGGCACATGTACCGAGCCCTCCAAAAAGTTATATGGCGACACGTTGAAGATGCCCTGATGAAGCGTCCCAGCTTTAACTCCGGTCATCATCTTTGACAAGGAAAAGTACTCCGGATAGAGCAGGTCAGGCTTGGAGGCTTTCGATTCCACATCTTGTCTTGAAGCGTTGACCATATCTAGAAGACGGTCTGCATCGTCAAGACCCCGAACATACTCTGCTAGTGAGCTTGCAGTAAGCCGGTCCTCCAATGCTTTTTTCAAACAGTCTCTGTCATCACTGAGAAGTACAATTGTCGGGCAATTCTTTTTGCTTCCGGAAGCCTTGGTTGCCTGCTGCAAATGTTCCGAATACCAGCTCACCGCACGCCTCACGGCGCGGTCGTTGCGATCATTGATCGTCTCTCCCTGTATTCTGTTGACATATGTCTCCAGTCTGAAGTCATTAAAGAAAACATAGAAGCGCTTTTCCTCGCTCTTGGTCAGCCCAATCAGGCGGTTGTAGAGAGGTAGCGATCGATTCCTCAGTGCTTCAAGGACAGTCTGCAAGACTATGACATCGTAGAAGGCTGACGTCTCCTCGAAGAGGTCGAGGCCGTTGAGAAATGCATTCGTATCTGGAATCAGATAGTGGCCGTTTGGGAACTTCTTTGTGCCCGCAGGCCTGTCTGACAGGACGAAAGGAGAAACTGTGACCAGGACTTAGCAGCTGAATGTTGCGAGCCATTAAAATTTCATACCGTTTCCTTGAGCATCCGCAGGGGCAGAAGAGAGGCAAGCAGAGCAAAGCTTCGATGAACAAGGTATGTCCTGCCTGAGATATACCTCTCGGACTATTTTCTGAACTTTTCCGCTGCGCGTGGACCTAACAAAGACCTTGCTGGAAATATTTGACGCGAATGGATCAGTATCCAGCGCTCGTTTAAGACTCGTCATGTCCGCGGGCGATGGAGCAAGGATATTCCAGCTCAAGCAGTCCCTGTGACGAGACTGCGACAATTGAGATGAAGGGCTCTGAGTTTGTCGATTTTCTGGTGGGTGAGCGTGAGCGTGCGCTGATGGTCGACGGAGCTTGCCGAACTGCTGGCGCATCGTCGACCCAATGACGACGAGCACCACCGGAGAGGCTCACCATGTCTGGAGCCGCCGTCTGATAGAGCGAGCGCAACCCACTCTCTGCATCCAAGAGGCCAATTCAGCTGCATCATGTCTCTTGATCCTCCACCTTACCTCTTTTCCCTCCAGAATAACATCCGAGCCAGGCCTGTGGCATGGGAAGGCGCAGTGCGAGCTGGGCACATCACTGATGGTCAGCTGAAAAAGATCAAGGCAGTTGATAAAGTTCGAAAAGAGCAGCGAAAGCAAACAGTCGAAGGAGATCTAGATGGCTACTGTACGCTGCTCCTAGGCAGTCCAAACGAGAAGGGAGTATTGGAGTCGGCGGGCAGGAAAGACGATGTGCTGCAGTATATTCTTGTGCTGGCGGGGGATCTGATTGCTGGTAACCTCAACTTATTTCGTTGAGCACTCTTACAAAGTGCTCCCCTTCCAGGCGTTTAGGCTGATTCAATTTCTTCCGCAGATGTACCCCAACTGGGTCCCGCTCTCGTCGCGCACCCTAATCCGTACAAACCTTTTTTGCACCTGCTCCGGCAGTCACGCGCAGAGGATCCAATCCCTCTGCTCACAGCCTGCGTTCTGACCAGCCTGCTATCAAAGTCCCTGGCCATTCGCAAACCCACTACAGAAACGGAAGACGCCCTTTCCAAGCTATATGCCCACCTGTCCAGCCTAGCTAAAAGCTCAGACAGTGGTCTACAGGATATTGCCATTCAAGAGTACTCGACTTTGCTCTGCACCAAGAGGTCACGAGAGATCTTCTGGGAGCAGAAAGACCAAACGGTGTCACCTTTGATAGATGTCCTGCGGACTGCCGCAGGCACGCCGAGAGACGCTGACTCCACTTTATGGAGCGGATCAACCAGCATACGTAGTGTACCCGAACTTGGATTAGCTGGGGGAGTCGGCCTGCAGCTTCTGTACCATGTGCTGCTGGTGCTATGGCAGCTTAGCTTCGAAGGAGAGCTCGTCGGGGATGGACTACAGGAGTGAGTACCCGACGGTTCATATGGCTCATGTCCGAACTGACTTTGAGCAAGCGAGCATGATATCATTCCTTTATATTGCCATCTACTACGCCTATCACCTAAGGAGAAAACCACTCGGCTCCTGATCTCAACCTTACGCAATCTTCTCGGCAGCAATCAATCCAGTCTCCTTCCTGCCGCTGTCCTTGCACGCCTTCCAGCACTTCTGCAGAATCTCCAGGGCCGGCACCTCACTGACCCCGATCTTCTAGAAGACCTCCAGGCTCTCAACGACATGTTGGATGAATATCAACAGACGCGCACCACCTTTGACGAATACGCCGCCGAGGTGCATTCGGGCCATCTGCGTTGGTCACCACCCCACCGCAAAGATGTCTTCTGGCGGGAGAATGCACGCCGGATTCTGGAGGAAAACAAGGGTGAACTCCCGCGGGAGCTAGCAAAGATTATGGCCAAGCCGTGGGACCAGGACAAGCAGGTCCTTGCCATTGCCTGCAATGATATTGGCTGTCTGGTCAAGGAAGTGCCGGAGAAAAGAAGCCAGCTGGAGAAGCTTGGCCTAAAAGGCAGAGTGATGGAGTTGATGGCAGACAGGGATGAATCCGTCAGGTATGAGGCATTGAAGGCAGTGGGGGGGTGGTTGCGCTACAGTTTTGATGGTTAGGCTTGCTTCTTTGCTTGTACAGAACAAACTCGATACAGATATGGAGGCATAAGGACTGTACTCCACAGCCGTCTTTGTTGCGAGTCTTGCGGCCGCTTGCACCATTCTGGAAATAGAGGGCTCAAATCCGTCACTTGTCCCCGGCTGCGCCGCATCAGTTTTAGTGTTCTCTGTATACCTCGTCGTCAAAGTCGAGTCAATCGACCTGGAATGTACCTAGAAAAAGCGGGTATCGCTATGTACTATGTCGGGGCTCCGTTGCTCACCAACTCCCCATTGCATTACCCTTGTCCAATACGCCAACCTAGACCCGTCCGTATCCTGGTATGATACCGTAGAAAGAAACTACTCGCGACCAGTCTTACACGTCCTCGTGGACGAATCGAGTAAGCAGGTCACGTCAGACCTCCTGAATAACCTTGGAGGCTTCCATCAGCCTCTTCCCGCCAAACTTCTTCAGCGTCTCGGTCATTGTGCCGCGCTCGTCCAGTTCTTGCATGTCATCTCCCCCTCCGATGCTCTTTCCATTGACGAGGACGTTAGGTACTGTCCTCCTGCCAGTGGTCTTCTCCAAAGCGGCTTGTAGCTGGTGACCCAGAGGATGCTGGTCCAGTTCAACCACAAAAGGAGCCGGCACTATCTTGTACCTCTCCAGTAGAATCATTTTAGCTTTCGCTGAATAAGGACAGTATGACTTGGAGAATATGATGACTGCATCCCGCATTAGTTGCTGGAGGCTCTCCGTATAAAAGGGACGTACTTGGGCTCCTCTTCAGTATGCTGTTCAGCTCGACCTCAGCTTCGTGCTCTTCCTTTGTGGGAACCTTGGGTGGAGCTCCGGGGCCTGCCTCGTCCTTCACGACCGCCTGTCCAGCGCCAACTGTCCCAGCCTTCAGCTTGGTCCCGGGAAGTTCTTCGCCGTCCGCCGAAAGCTTCGTTGTACGGGCGCTTGACACTACGGCCGGCTTCAGATCGGCCGGTGGGGGTGCTTTTGCGTCCGCAGCTTTCTTTGCCGCATTCTCTGCGTCCTTGAGGCGTGCGCCGATCCCAGGGTCATTAGTCTCGAGATTGGGGCCTGTGGCCTTCTCCTCCATCTTCTTGAGCGTCCGGGCATAGAAGTCCTGTGAATGTGCACGGCGCGCATCGGCCTTGGCGGAGCATCAGAAGTGATCAGCCTCCCGCTCAGTCTTACAAGGAGTATGGGTTCCTACGGTGTAGTAAAAAATCATAAAGACCGCTAGCCCCACGAGGACGATCAGGGCTCTCATGCGCCGACTGGAGGGCATGATGTCCGGCTCTGCAGATAATGGCAGGCACGAATGGCCAGGGAATGGGGGGATTACTGCCTGAAGGGTGATTGTACGCCCAAGCAGAATATCGCCCCTTGCCTTTTCTCTCAGAGATTGAAAGGTAAAATATGTGGTCGGGCAGAATGATAGAGATAAATGCGAGGGATAGAGGTGCTTGAGTGAAGCAGGAGAGAAAGGAAGGATCGCAGGTCCGGATACCCTAGGCCTAAGTAAGGAACGGAATTCGGCTCTGGCTTCGATTGGCGCACGTCGAAAAGCGCCGAGATGAGATGCGTAAATAATGCGATGTCGATTACGATACGGCAAGGAACGGTATGCGGGACGCGGGCGGTCAGTAAGGTAGTCCAGTCAGGGGTCAGTCAAAACAGGCACAGGCACAGGCACAGGCACAGGCACAGGCAAGTTGCAACAAGCGCGAGTCGTGCACGAGCGAGACATGCATTTCAACCATTGATCACCTTACGCAATATCCGTCTCATTATTAATATCAGTATCTAATACCTTAGGGACCTTAGCAATGCTGCCCTTAGCTCAGTGAGGCAGGTACCTTAAGGTAGATACCTTACGCAGGGTATTTTAGATACACGTACCGTGATGTTAAGGTATGTATCCATAAGCCGAAGCGACCCACCTTCCTTTGACAGTGACATTTTGCTAAAGTGGACTAAAGAGCATAAATCTCCACGGATCCACGGATCCGCGGCACCAAGACATGGGGTACGTTCGTTAGTAATTATTGAGATGGTTTGGTGCATGTGCGTTTTGGAATACGAGCTCGACAGGTTCTTCTACTCTGTACTCTACGAACTACTCGTACGAACTAAACTCACTCTTAGCTAAAAATGCCCCCGCCTGGCTCTTGGCATCACGCCGCCTACTTCCTCGCACTGACTCGTGTACGGTAGGTCGCACAATGGAAACCCCAAGTGACAACAGTGAATAGCTACCTCAGGTAATGCAAAACCGCCGGTGTATATGAGCTGCATCACTTCCACCGACCCGTCATGCTACTCGCAATCGCACCTGATAGCCTAGCCGTTCACCGCCAATCTCCAAGGCGACATGTCGGTGTGCTCGCACCCATGGTTGTTGTGCAACACGGGGTCATCTGCAATCGTCCATAGGTGATGCGGTTGAACATTAGGCTAGCAGTACCAGCTCAGATAGCATACCAGAACCGATGCGAGCTTTCGATGAAGAGCAAAGTCCTAGTAGTTCCAGAACACCGTTACTCCGCCGAATGAAGCGCCGTTCAGACCCCCTGTACTCCAAAGACATACAGCCCCTGACACCCTTGGCAGAAACGCCCCCGAACCTCCGAGTGTACAGCACATAAGAGACAAAAAAGCGCGGACGTCACGCCCTCAGAAATTCCCAGAGCTCTTTCATCTCATCCAGCTCCGGAGGTCGCCCGAGGAGTATTTCTTCATGAGACCTTCGCCCTTACTCTTGACCACGCTCGTCCAATCCTCCCATTCCTTGGCGATTTCCATGAGCACAGAGCCCATGACCGCTGCACTGGCCATCAATCCGTGGCCCTCGCCCTCCAATACCCGAACCTCGCAACGCCGCATTGTATTGCCCAGCCATTGGACGTTTTCGAGTGGCACGCGGCTGTCTTTCGTGCCGTGATGAATGACAACCGCACGGTTGATGTCGACATACCTGAACCCGATGGTCTGCCCCCGCTCTAGACAAACGAGGAGGTCTACTGCTGGATTAGCGTTCGTAGTCGCCATGTCCCATATGGCGTGCGTCAGACGGTCGTCGTACAGAGCCTGACGCTCCTTTTCTGCTAGCTCAGCTGCTGCAGCGGCATGGAGATTGGATTCGTTGCGGGTACTGCATGTGGCGCCGGGCGCTTGAGAGGTGATCGAAGCATGCTTCAGATGATGGTCTCCAAGTTTCGGGGGGAGAGAATGGCGGGCGGGCAAATCGAAGCCAGCGAACTCCTTGCCTGGACCAGTACTCCTTCGTTTCAGGCGCCGTGGAGATTTTGGGACACTCCGAGTAATACTGGCACTGGTGGCACTCATGAAAGAAGAATTCGCTGCTCTGAGGAATGGCGTGGGCAGAGCCCGCAGAATTCGCTGAGATGTGGGGAGCGCCCCTGCTGGGGGCAGATGCTGGTGAGAGCCTATGACGGACATCTGGGAAGGAGGTATCCAAGGTGCGAGAAGATGGATGCGCCCGCGAATGTGTTGCGGCATTCGAAGAGCGGTAGCCAGGGCGTAAATGGCTCCTGCTGAGTGGGCAAGCATAGAGAACTTGCTGATCTTGAGATGCGAGCAAATCAGGTACACATCCTCTGCGGATAATGTCAGTGCCCGCTTCATCCCACTCAGTCTTAGGAATGACTTACCCGGCCAGTTCAGGGGTGTCCCTGTTCCAGGCGCATAGGGTTCGCTCTCCCCCACACCCGGCCTATCAGGAGTGATGAGCCTCAATCTCAATGTCCTAGCTAGCTCGTCATAGAAGGCAGTGATGTATCTGGTCAACCCCATTCCGACGCAACAGAATATGGCGTAACCCTCGGGGTCGCCTACCTCGGAGAAGGATATGATACGTCCCGTAGCCGGGTTCTTGATCTTCTGTGACAGCCTTGGGGAATTCAAATATCGATCCACCGAGTCATCGACTGAATCAGAAGTGGATGGACGATCCTCGGTGTTCAGGGCCTGTGTTGGAGCTGAATGTTCGCCCGCGGCAGTTGCCAAAGGATTCGAGCTTCGCTGGGCGCTCTTTCCATAGAGCACGTCCTTTGCATTCACTGGCTTTTCAGTATATGAGTTTGCCCTTGAAAGCGGTGCAGATACCGATTGACGGCTAGCTGTTATGGATTCGCCAGATAAGCCTGGTTGTGTTCGACCGCTCTTTGCAGGGTTTTGCTGGATCGTCGTTGAACGAAGAGGTAATAGCCCTTCTGGCTTTCCAGAAAGCGAGTGCTCGGCTTTTGTAGAAAGGGCAGCCATGGTGTTTGACGATGCAGCACTAAGCTCTCGGAGAGAACGTCTGTTTGTCAATACTGGCGAGCTGAGTGTCTCCCGCGGAGGCCGAGTCGGCTCGGGATTAGATATAACGCGATCCCTCTCCCTCTCCATTTTACGGATCTTCAGTTCACGTATCCTTCTCGCCACCGGGTCCTCAGGTTCCTCGGTATCAGGTGCAGGGACTTTCTGCCTATGCTCCCCTCCTCGTCCCGCCTCTTCATAGACTCGCCACGGCTCTGTCTATGGCTCCGTCTCTTCTTATCGAAGGAAGACCCGGCCTTAGGCAATGAGGAATTCCGTTCTGGTATCAGCGTGCTGCTTCCCGCAACAGTTGGACTAACGAAGTTTCCCCGCTCTATACCGGTAGCTTCAGCTGGATTAGCTGTGCTCCTACTACGGGGGTGAACATCATCCGCATCGCTTGAGTCTGGCGAAGTCGTTGTCTCTTCTTTTATAGCAGTCTCTGCCATCGGCGGCACGATGATGATCTGCGAGCCATTCCTCTTGTAATCCACGCCTTCCACGCCCAAACCATTCGCATCTGGAGCATTCACTCCCTGTACAATCCGTTTACGCTCGGCTTCCTTCTCACGGAGCCTCTCCTTTGAACTCATATACATGAGGCCTTTGTGTTTGCGACCGCCTTTCCAGCTCACGCTGCCCGTGGAAATGGAGCTCGAGGTTGAGGACCTACGTAAGGGAAGGTCTGTTTCAGCAGGGCTGATGTTGCCGGATTGCTCCTTGTCTCTTGGGTGACCATTAGGAGTTCCTGCAAAGCTGCTCTTCCAAAATTGCTTGAGAGCTGTCGCCTTGTCCACCGCTGAGGCCTGACCGGCAGTAAGGGGCGAGAATCCTGATGGAGGCCGCGAGGTGCGTATGACAGGCGGGATAGCTGCATCGTCTGGATGAAGCAAATCGTCGTATTCGCTTCTGAGATCTGAAGAATGGAAAGAGGTCTGCGCTGAGTTCGGTGATGACGGAGTAGAACGGCTGGTCGTGATTGCGGGCAGGCTGTCGAAATGTTGAGCGGCGGGCGACGAGATTGCGGATAACGTCGTGATGAGCGAAGAGATGACCTCGGGCGAAGCTGGTTTGATACTGACATCATTGGACGAATGGAGCCTCGTCTTCGAAGATGGAGGAGGTAAGGAAGACCTGCGCCTCCGATGGCGTTCGGTTCGATTGGAAGTCCGCGGTGGTACGACGGGTGTCCTCTCTACACGCTCCATGGCGAGGAGATGGCAATGGTGCAAGCGCGCGATAGAGGCATAGGCAATGACAAAAGAAGATAGGTATCAGAAGCTTTACCGAGAGAGCATCTTCAAGGCTATCGTCGCGGACCACAATGACTGTCAAAGCGGAGATACTGCACGGTGACCGACCGGGGTGGAAATTTGAGATTCAGGGGCTAGCGGCCTGGTGCAGAGCACGCTGAAGGCCCAAGCTCCTTGAGAGAAACCGCCAATCAAGGACCCCAACGCCCCACAATGATGAAGTACCAGTACCCACTCCCCGCACAGTAAGTGACGGTGAGGTAAGTACGAATACTCCATACCGAACTCGCCAAGGAAGGCAAGATATGGAGTACGAATAGGTAGCTGCACTCAGATTGTTTGTATGAGAGTATGATACCTAAGGTACTATACAGCGCCTCTGCAGTGGAGAGATAAACTGAAATCAGGACTCAATTAAGGCAGAATAAATCGGTGTTTATACAATGTTCATACATGCTCCTTTAACTTCGCTGTCAACCTGCCAGGAGCAATACAAGAGGGAATGGCGTGTCGGGCCCAGGATCGCCGACTCAGACTGCCAGGCTGATGGCGGACAGCTTCTTCAGTGATTGACACTTTCGTACTTGACAAAACGCTACCAAGAGAGAATACATGATTTGATGTGTCTACGGGCATAAATTTATGACTGTCTAGCCGTTCGCACAGCATTAAGAGGTGCCCTGGTCTTCCCCCGACAGGTTTCCTTCAGAAAGAGGATTCGTTAGGAGAGGGAGGTACGTCATCTCCTTCGGACGCGCACAGACACGAGCAGCACTGAAATGCTTCCCCCAGCCTCGCCCAAACTATCACTGTACTTCGTACACTCGTCCCTCATGTAAATCCAGCTTCTTCCCCTAATTTTCCTGCTTTGTACTTGTTGAAATGCGGCACGACTTCGCGCAACACTCCACTGCTTTCCGGTCGATCTATATACTATATCTCCAGGCTTGAGACGAAATCGCTCCTCGTGGACTTTCCCAATGGCCGACCTAACAAGCTATTTGGGGCCTACTCTTTCGAAGCTATCGTCCGGCATGGATACCCTGTTTTCAGTCCCTGTTCTCTCTTACTTCCTCGTCCCCTCATACTCGACCTCTCTCAACCTGCTCTTCTTCTACATGACCTGGTCAACACTGGTCCTATCTCATGATCCTCTCAAAATTGAAGTAGGCGGGACGCTCGCGATTAGGCTGCTCTTCTTTGTCCTGCCCGCAACGGCCTCTCTGGTTTTCGACTGGCTCGTGCCGAGTCTAGCAGAGAATATGAAGCGGCAGGGCAGAGCCGGACTGCCTGCTCAAGGGAAACGAGAGTGGTGGAAAGTCACCGGGACGGCTCTCCTAAACCTCCTCTCGGGCGCGCTTCTTCAAGCAGCGATTGAGGTCCTGCTCACGCGTGTAATTGGAATAAGGAGTGCATTGAAAGTCAAGACAGCTCTCCCAGGACCGTGGCATATTGGTAAAGACATATTGAGAGGCTTGTTGCTTCGCGAGGTATTACGCTCGTCACCCCAGCGAACCCGAAGAGCACTGTAAACTGACCAGTACGGACGGGTTGCAGATACTACAATACTATATTCATCGTTATGTTCTGCACTCTTCTACTTCACCTTCGGCCTGGCATCGGAGCTGGCAACATGCCATTACCGCCCCGTATTCTTTCGTCGCGCACTATGATCAGCCTCTTGTATGGATTCTACGCTGCTGGATTCCAACTTATCTGCCCGCAGTACTCTTCCGATTCCATCTTCTAACATATTTCATGATCATGATCATGGTTAGTTTGGAAGAATCGAGCGCCTATTCAGGATATACAACGCTCCCCTCCATTTTACTGAACGGAGTGGCACGAAGAACAGACCTACACTTGAAAAGCAGGGGCAAGGGTAATCTTGGTGCCTGGGGCATATTGGACTGGTTGCATGGGTCAAGTATCGGAGCTGATGTTGCTGATGATATCAACCAAGAGCTGGACAAACACGATGTGCAAGGAAAAGCGCAACATGCGATAGACAAAGGAAAGGAAGGTATAAAGACAAGGAAGAAGTCATCGAAGTCGAGGTCACCCTAAGCCGGTTCTCACCCCGCATGGACATTCTTCGGCAAGGTAGTCGGCGGGATTAGCCCGTCCGAACAAACATATTCACAGAAGTAGACACTATGCACTTGGTGAAGGAATAAAGTATTCCATTTGTGATTTTTTAATCACATAGCTGTGATACAGTGCTTGAGAACTTGGTCACAACCCGCCATCAGCAAACCATTCCGAAATCCAGATACCATATGCCTTCTGCAAAGTGTCTCGTCTCCCATATCCTCACATCAGCCATCTACCACTTCATCTCATGCGGCTTGTCGCCCCTACGGAGGCTGAAAGTCGAACCGAGGTAGTTGATGAGGAATGGCTCCTTCTTGATAGCCGGCAAGAGGGACTTGTCCACGGCTCTCTGGTCTTCAGCACGTGTCGAAGAAGGCTTCTTCTTCTGCAAAAGAGAATGATTAGCTAACCATGTGAAGAATAAGATCTCAGGCCATTAAACGCACCTCAGGCTTCTCGCTCTGGAAGAAGGCTTCGGCACCCTTCTTCTCCTGCGCCTTGTCTCTGGTGAAATAGTCGGCCTTTGAGACCTTCTCCACGGTAGCCGCGTCCACACCACTGATGTCGACCTTGGCGCTGGTTGCGATCACGTATCTGGCGTTCACCCTCCGGAGCGGTACACCGTTCACCTTGAAGGGACCAGTCACAAGAAGCACGCCCTGCGACAGATGCTTGAGGAGAATGACACGCTTCCCACGGAAACGGCCAGCCAACAGGATCAGGACCGTGCCAGGTTGAAGAGACGATCGAACTTTTGTCGGTCGGACAGACTTGCGAGCCTACATATGCCTAGTTAGCTTTTCTATTCTTCGACGTTTCGATACCACACGACGTCGTATAGCATGTCCACCGCCCTTGGGGAGATGTGTTTGCAAGTATTGCTGATATCCAGCAATGCCTTCTTGAATTGGGTCGAGGGCTGCGCATACCTTCCGGGGTTGTTGTTCCTCCTCAACTGGGTACCACTTCTTCGCCCGTTCGGATGCAGATGGCACCAGCCGCTCTCCCTTTCCGAACTTCTTGGTCGTTGAGTCCGACATGGCGACGAAATGTGTTGTTGATGATCGGGATTGAACGGCCGGCTTCTCGTTGCCTTCGTCGAGATGTAGCACCCTGGCGAGTAAGCGAGTGTTTCGTGCGGATTCGGCTCTAAGGGTAAGCCCTATATGACTATGCCAAAATTAGGGCAGCGCCTGGCTAGGGTCCAGTACCTAAGTCACTTTGTACTCCAGTATTCTGTAAGGCAAGGGCAAGATTACCTAAGGAAGTTCCCGTTAAAGCTAGCCATTTTAGTCACAAGGAGGCAAAGGCATCATGTTATCAGACCTGTACCGGTAAGGCAAGGTCAGGTACGTTACGACGTAAGGTACCTAGGTACACACAGCTCTCTGTTCAGTAAGGTAGTGTCTGGGGAACCTTCAAGATCCCTGGGACTAAACGACGACTGACTGTTTGCCCAACCTCACGCACGAACTTTACAGCGACATCCTGAACCTTTCTTCATTGTGTCGACTAGGTGCTCGACGCGCTCACATCTTCTATTTCTCGGCCACGCCGAAGTCCTGTTGCCAGTCGAGTGCGAACATCCAGTAACAGGTACGATGTCAATACAGCCGATAATCACCTTCAAGGCAGGTTTGTGTGAACTCGATGTATGCTCCCTCCTGGCTTCCGCTTTGCTTGTCCAAACATTATTTGGAACTTTGTTGGCCCCACAACTTTCTAACTGACGTCCCCCATAGACTAGCACTACACCGCCGAAAGTTAAGCCCAAGTCGACACCTGGCTTCATATACCTTTATTCTGAGGATGGTACGACGAGGAATCTTAGCCTAGTAGCATACTTACTAACTCTTCCTCAGACCTCGTGCATTTCTGCTGGCGTCCTCGGTCCGCTCCCCTAGATGAACCGGAGCTTGATCTGGTCATGGTACCTGGAGACGGCCGATTCCAGCCGTATGCATACAAATCCGAAGGCGATGCAGACCACAAGGGGCCTACCAATGGGCGGATATACATACTCAAATTTTCTTCCAGTTCCTTGAGACACCTTTTCTGGCTTCAATCGAAGAGTCAACATCCTCGAGGAGATCCAAGCTGGTTTAGTCCCAGGGATCTAAAGCTCGGACAGATAGTCGATCAGCTGTTGCTTGGAGAAGATGTTGACGTTGCAAATGAGATCGCAAACATTCAAGATAATGACCCGGACGACGAGGATGGCGATGAGCCCATGGAGGATGTTGAGGGCACCCACCATGAACATGATCATCATCGTGGCGGTAGTGGCGGCGCTGGCCCAGATGCTACTGGCGGGGATATAAGAGAGGAAGGCGAGGAGGCCAGGGAGGGTGGAGCAGATGGGGCGAGAGCGTAGGTCGAGACTCTACTTGCCACTGTCGCTGTCATGGTACCATTTTCGGCCGTATCTGTCCCATCCACCGTCAAGCACCTTTGCAAAACCCTTTCTTCTTGGAGCCGCATCACTGTCAAGATGGCCCGGCAGCAGATTTGTATGTTCTCAAGTTCGTACCTCTTGTAACGAGTCTACCCAATGTGACTATCATTTTCCGCCTTTTTCTCAAGCGTCTCCATTTCCTGTCATGCAACCTCGTCAGATCTACTTTATATGAACGCTGACTCCTGCGTATCTAGTGCCGCTGTCTCCTCCAATGACCCTTCTTCTATCGTGCAGAACTTTCTGAACTCTCTCAAAGGCGGCCATGGACCCGGTTCTCAGCAGCAAGATGCAAGTGCGCAATCATTCACCGCACTTCCTGACCTGCTCTCGCCAGCCACAACCATCCCAGTAATTGAGGCATCGGATCCGAGCTGGGTCAACACGCTACTTTCGAATCTACCGCCTACTCTGCCTCTTATGGCTCAGGAAGTTGACGACCTCTCGTCCATCGATCCTACGTCCGAGGCGGCCCAGGCAGCAATTGAGGCGCTGAGCCTGGAACAAAAGAAAGATATTTTACGGCGGGTCCTAAGATCGCCCCAATTCACACAAAGCTTGGGCAGCCTGACGGTGGCTTTGCGGGATGGCGGTCTGCCCAGCGTGAGCGAGGCTTTGCACGTCAAAGTCGACAATGGAGGTTTTCTAACTGGAGGAGGCATCCCACTTGGTGGCGGACAAGCTGTAGAGGCCTTTGTGGCAGGCATTAGAAGGACAGTGGAAGAGGAAGACAGGGGTCGGAGTGCATAGGGCAAGCACAGTTGCATGGATGACATGAATAGGTAGAAATCCTATTCCCTTCCGAGACCATTAGATATACCTTAGACAAATGGTACCTTACGCATAAAGACAATTCAAGCACGTGCAAAGGGTCAGCTGAAGGCGCGGTAGTGGATCAGCTTTGGAGACGAAGCCGTGACTGAAGTTCGATGTACCTAAGTACTCCTACAGATACCTTAAGTGAGGTACCTTAGGTAAGGTACCTTAGTAACCGTACCAGTATTCCTTGTTACCTTATACCGTACCGAACACTCGATACCCTTGCACGACGCGCTCGTCCCATCTGCCTTCATTTGTCTTCACAGGACACTCATCGGTTGGCTTCCATGACCGGTGGATAATACCCAAGTGAGAGACATTGCCAACATCTTCTCAGCGTCAAGCTTGCCAAGAGGCATACGGAACCGTGATCGAAGCTTGGCCACTTGCGCTGGCACCTTGCGCGCAAAGACCGGCGCGGAAAAGCCGCCGCCTATGCGGAGAATGTTATAGCAAGACGACGGTCACTTCGCGATCATGGTACCTCCGCAGGCCTTCAAATCAACGCTGGCTCCGCGATTGCGGACTTACACAAATTCGCTGCTTAGTCCGGTCCTCCCTCCCGCTGCCAGTCAGACCGCGCCAACTTCGCGAACGACCAAACGAGGGACTATCGCGGTGAACTATGCAGAAGACGGGTTTGATGACGAGGACTTCGAAGACAGCGAGGGCCCCCGGCGTCCCACGGGGCTAAGGAGCCTCAGAAGGGAAGACTCCTCTCAAGCAAAAGCAGCGCAAGCCGAGAAATTTGGCAAAGAACTTAGCGCGCCGGTCGATATGGTCGGTATCTATAGGAACTGGATGTCGGGATCCAGGTTGAGGATGTTTGGGTAAGAATGTTTGGAGAACCTATCTTTGAAGCACATGGCGTTGACTTTAAGTCTCAGTGGCACGGACAGCCGTATTCATCACATCCACGCACAAGATGCCCTCCCGCTGACTCTTATCCCAATCCGGATCGACCTGGATATCCCTGCATATCAGCCTGAAGCGCCTGTTCATCTCATGGATGAAAATGAACGTCATCTAGTAAACCCTGCGGATCCCCGGTTTCGGAGGCCAGATCCTCTTCCGCCGTATCGCCTGAAAGATTTTTTTCTTTGGAACCTTCATGAGGCACTCATTACCCCCGATCAGTTCGCCCTCACTATGGTCCAAGACCTCGATCTGCCCAATGCTACTGTGTTGGCAATGCAGATCAGTAATCAGATTCGGACGCAGTTGGAGGAGTACGCGGGGGTTGCCTTGCATCCGCTCTTCCATTCCACCCAGTCGAATGTTAGTGGCCCAGGTATCAAAGCAACGCGCGGCGCGGCTTCAAGGGACGGCTCTGCAGCTCCCTTGAGATCTGGGACACAGACACCTCTTACGAATGGTGTTAACCAGGGGACTGCGCCTGCGTCATCCCCTCTCAAAAGGCAGGATGACGTGACTGCCTCTGCCAGCCTCTTCCCTCCCAGTCCTTCTGAGACCAACAACCCTGATGATACTTATCGGTGCATTGTCACTCTGAATATCAATCTCATGAACAAACTCTACACCGACAAATTTGAGTGGTCGCTGTTACACCCCCCTGGAACTGCCGAAAGATTCGCAAGACAAACTTGCGCGGATCTTGGCCTCGGCGGCGAGTGGGTGCCGGCATTGACACATGCTATCTACGAGGCAGTTCTGCGTCTGAAGAAAGAAGCTTGTGAAAGTGGCGGCCTCATCGGCGGTAATGGCTATGGTGGTGAGATTGACAATTTAGCCCTCGAGGGACAAGAGGCAGGATGGAGGTATGACAATGAACATCTCGCCTATGAGTGGGAACCGAAGGTGGAAGAACTGTCAAAAGAAGAGATTGAGAAACGAGAAGGTGACCGGGAACGACAGCTTCGTAGACTGAGAAGAGAGACCGCCCGCTTTTCCTCAACTACCAATGTGGCTGCTGGCGGGGCCTCTCAAGTGGGTGGTTATTTTGATAACCCAGACTCATCGGAGACCCCGATGGGTAGAGGAGAACGGAGTAAGAAGAAGCGAAGGTTCCGCAGTCTTAGTCCATTGGCACGATCTGGAACTCCTGGAGGCAGAGGGACCCCCGATACGGGTGTGGCTGGATATGGTGGTGGCGGTGGAACACTGGCAGACTGGTATGTGACCCTCATTTTCAGCTCTAGACAATCAGTTCGGCTAACAGTTGCATCAGGGAACGGCAGACATGGAGGTGTTCGCATTGTCAGGTCTACGGTTCGGCGGTATGCGCTGTTAGGGACGGACCGAATGGCCCGAGGGTACGTTGACAGACCATATCTGCACTTATGGAGCTGACTTATGATGTAGACTCTGTGCAGTAATTGTGGGCTAGTGTATGAGAGAGATAAACGGCTTCCGCACTGGGCGAAAGATGTTCAAAAGGGCCATATTCCGCTTGGGGCACGCTAGCAAGACATGAGTTGCTTTGATCTGTCCTCTGGCATTGGGACTTTCCACCACACTCTGACTGTGGATCAGGGTCGCGATGGAGCATATGGGACGGAGTTGAATCAACAGAACGGGAAATGGAGTTCATGGAATCGCATTCAGGGGACAATAACAGATATTGTACGATAGCTGATGCAACAGAGACTTCTAGTCTCCACAAGTCCTCAAGGACACCCTTACTGGACCAATGGTCTATTCAGCCTCCGATGTCTTGCTGCGTTTCTCGGGTGAGGTTTGGGGCGGTTCCTGTTGATTCTTCTGTCAGTCGCAATTTCCCTCAGATCATCAGCGCAATCATCCTACCGATTCTGCCCTTCTCTTCCTGCCCTGGTCGGAGCTGCTGTCACCAGGAACAGCCGGGCTCGGTTTCCGGGAAACATTGGATGGTTGATGTTTGGGTATCGCGCCAATGGCATTTCTGCTTCCGACAATGCTCAATCCACAGGCCACTGTGATTTGCACTGGCCTCCTTTCTCCGTCGACTTGAGTTCCTGCAGCCTTGAGCGCTGCAAAAATGCCGGCCGTGACTCTGCTCGCCATGGCCGTTCCGTCGAAAGCAACAAGGTTGCCGTGGCCCACAATCTTCGTGGTGGCATCTAGTTGAATGGCAACGGCTGCCGCTTTCTGTGACTCTTCATCTTCCTCCGCGTCCTCATCATCATCTTCAACATCCAGGTGCATGTCATTTCCTGTTGTCTGATATTGTACGGCAGCGAGAGGTGCAACCGAGGGGCTATAGGCCGGCGGAGGTGTGTCGACGCTCGTCGGCTTTGACGTTGAAGCAGAAGCCTCGGCAAGGAGCTTTTGCAATTGATGTTGGAGTGAATCTGTTGGTAGCATCTTGACTAGATCCACCAGTGAATAACAAGGATAGTAGGAGGGTTGTTGTAGACTGATGTGTGAAGTTCACAATGTTATACTACAGCACAGTGGAGTGAATGAGTAGGTGAACGTTGGCTACAAGGGAAGGCGAGGCTGCTGGCAAGTTATAGGCGCTCGCCAGCCACCGGTGCAACGGTGATTGCATGTATCCGGGTATTTCATGCCTACATCAATAGCGGTTGCCCGGCAGTGAAAGTGCCTATTGTTGCTATTGTAATGGTGGGGCAGGGCAGTATTATTGATGCATGTCTCGGTAAGGGGCACCTAAGGAGGACCAATAAGAATTGCAGAGGAGAGATGCCTGGCAACTCCCCAGTGTTTTCGCTGGGGCATATGTGAATAGCAGCTCTTGCTATTGTTGATGGGTGGTGGTTGAATAAACGAAGGGTGGGTGCATCCTATTGACACCCAAAAAGGGGCAAAAGGGGGCTGGACTCTTCCTATTGTTCGTCCACCCAATCATGCAGGCAGATTGGTACAGTACCTCAGTACCGATGACTACGCAGTACCTACCTTTTGCTAAGGCGTGGAAGAGCTTAGATCAGAGTAGCTCTTCACCACAATAACACAGTATGTTAATAAGATTGACAAGTATTCATCTCAGCACAGTTCATTTACTCTCGGTCAGCGCTGGGTATTTGGAAGGCTTCGACAGTGAAGATTCCTGATGAGTTGAGGACAACCAAGGTACCGTACCTTTAGGTACCTTACATATATAGACACTACATTGGGTACCTGGGAGTACGCACTCAGCTTGTAGGCAACATTCCGTCCAATAAAGCTTAGTCATATTCTCATACCCTAGGGCTTGAGCAGCCTCCGTTAAGCGAGCCCACACTCTTGGAATCGTGAAGTTCAGAAGATAGCCACCGCCGACAACAGCAACACCGTCACCTACTCGGACAGTCAAACAAGATGCGGTACATCCATTCGGAGCAGTCGCTCCCTATTCCGGAGGGTGGTAAGTCCCGCCTTTTCTCTAAGATAACGGCTCTTGGTCGTCTCTGCGACTGCGCTGTGGGCGAATGGCTTCGTACAAATCGCTGTGTCCAGCACGCCATGCCCTCGTTATGCGAACTGTATCACAACGCCGATCATGCTTGCTGACTGGTTGGCAAATGTAGTCAAGGTGTCCATCAAATCGAGAATCGTGACGGTGGAGGGACCCCGAGGAAAGCTGGTCAAAGATCTCTCACATGTTGCTGTCTCGTTCTCTCACCCTAAGAAGGACCTCATCAACATCGAGCTCCACCATGGCTCGCGGAAGAGCGTTGCCACTCTGCGGACGGTGCGGACTATCATCAACAACCTGATCATCGGTGTGACAAAGGGATTCAGATACAAGATGCGTTACGTCTACGCTCACTTTCCCATCAACGTGAACTTCGAGAAGAACAACGACACTGGCTTGTACGAGGTTGAGATCCGGTACGTCTACCCTGGTGGAAAAGACAGTTCAGGCATCTTGGGATGCTAATGAGAGCGCAGGAACTTCATTGGTGAAAAGATTGTTCGTCGGGTTACTCTCCAACCAGGTGTAGAGGTCGAGGCATCAAAGAACGTGAAGGATGAGATTCAGCTCTACGGTAACTCCCTAGAGAATGTTTCCCAGAGCGCCGCGGACATTCAGCAAATCTGCCGGGTCAGGAACAAGGATATTCGAAAGGTACTTCAGACACACATAAGCAAGCTGGGACTCCGTCACTGATATATATTTTACAGTTCTTGGACGGTCTGTATGTTTCGGAGAGGGGCAACATTGTTGAGGCGTAAGGGGTCGCTTACTACGGATCTGGGAGTGGGATGTTTCGAAACCTGGCCACTGGTCTTGTCATGGCTTGCGCGATACATGTGTCTAGCAATGAACGCAATGCTCACAGTCAATGAAATAAACCTCGATTGAGATGATCGACCTCAATTTCCGGTGTGATTCAT
This sequence comes from Symbiotaphrina buchneri, assembly GCA_001599915.1. Lineage (NCBI taxonomy): Eukaryota > Fungi > Ascomycota > Symbiotaphrinales > Symbiotaphrinaceae > Symbiotaphrina > Symbiotaphrina buchneri. The sequence goes on from BCIG01000015.1 coordinate 346,482, forward strand.
TTCAGTGATCTGGAATGCTGTTTTTCCTTGGAACAGCGTCGTACAATCCGCAACAACAGCTGCCCGCTCCGACAATTGAGGAATTAATCTCCCTATTTCCGTTATAATAGAATCTGATTCAATATTAGATTTTAAAGGCTGATCTTATTTAGAGGAATAGATAGAAGAGAAATTTTATCTATTTAATTAAAAGGGTGGGGTGGTGGGTTCAGATGGAACAAACAATGAAAAGAATTTTAAACCTGTGCGCGAGATCCAGTTGGGACGGGGATTTGCAGCGACGGCGCAGGGGTGATTATGCAACACACCTAAACGAGAGGCGAACCCGGTGATCGGATTAGGGCAGTCGGCGGTGTTGAGCCAACGAGCAGACAGCGAACGCTGGAGATGGTAGGACAGAGGTAATCGCGGTGAAGCAGTATTCTGCTCTCGTGCATTCGCTTTCTCCAGATACAGTTGGTCGGTGCGTTGACCCGATAGACCCAGGGTGTTGCTGAAGTCGAAGTTGAGACGGCGATCTGGACAAGGAGTGCCTTGGTCTGGATGCCGCTAAAAGCGCAAATTATGCAAGGATGGGGCTTGAAAAGTGTGACAAGATGCAGGAGCCACCGTAGCGTCAAGATAGCGCGAGACCCTTTCTCCTGCAACAGAAATGATATGACCGATGGATTATATTTCCACGATTTCCTAGACGCTTTGTGCTCCGGTTCCTGAAACGAAGTGTCGAGTTTGCTTCTTCGATGCTGTAACGGCAATGGCCCAGCGGTAGCGATAGACGCCCGTTAAGCGGATGACCCTGCGTAAAAAAGGTACCTGCCGTGCGCACGCCTTGATTGCAGCGGGGACGGGATCGAAGTTGACGTGCGAAGGTGCAATGACCCGCAACTTCGGCGTGGGCTTGTCCGGGGGCGGGAGAAGGCAGATGTGACACCTCACTAAAAGGTGAACCTTCTGCTGCAAGGGAGAAGAAGAGTAACGGAGACTGCCTTCCGATATTGATGGATGCAGGAGAGGCGTCGATGACGAGGTTGAGGCGATTTGGACGGGAAGTCGATGCGACGCGGGAAAGTATGATATTAATAGATGACTTTTGCCGCGAATCGTGGAGGCCTTGCCTCGTCGCTTCTTCGATGATCGGCCGCCGGCGGTGGTCGGAGCGGTTCAAGCAATGTGTCTTGCTTCCAAGTTCCCGGTCGCGAAGGACGGCAGCTAACAAGGATATGCGAGCAGCACAAGAAAGTCTATTGGAGGCCCGCGCTTTCTAAGCTCTCAACCGAGGATTATTCGCAGCTGAACGACGATGGCGAATACGAGAGAATAGGAAGATAGCCCGGCTGATATCCCGGCTATTTAATTACCGTCCTCTTCGGGAGTTCGAATAGGAAAGGGAGGATAGGTTAAGGTATGCGATACGAGGTCCTGAGCAGGGGGGAACCAGGATAAGAAAAGGATGAAGCAAAAGAAGAGATCTTGTCTTCTATGCAATAGTTATCTCTCGGTTTCTCTACGCGGGCGCCAGGGCGGTTTTATTATCGGGTGTTTCGTCCGTCTGTCTGTCTGCGTTCGCTTGGTTCGAGTCCTTCGCGTCATTAATTGAAATCTTGCAAGGCGAGTAGCCTGTTGCGTCCTAAACCCTAAAGTCTACTATGATCAGTCGGGCACGAATAACAGGTACCGTACAGCCTAGATTCCTAGAAGCATCACACCCCCAAGCCCAAGGCCGCCTTCGCTCTTGGACTTGGAAGCTTTCTGGCTTTTCCCTTTGCCTCGAACGACCTTACGAAGGTCCCGTACGTTCTACGGTTCTACTACACTAGCCAACTTTCCACCAGCGAATCACGCAAAGGCCAAATGATGCCCCGTTGGTCGCTTACGAGTCAATCACCTTACAGGAGGAAACCTTTACTTTCCCTTAACTTACGTTAGGGCATGGGCCACATCAACATTCAGCTACGGCTAACCCGCCGCTCCGGATCAGACGCCATTTGCAGCCTTTTGCGCTCGCTCGGACTGGCTGGTCCCTTTGCCCCCATCCAAGACACGTCCGAGCCCTTCCCGACCAACGTGCAGGATGCCGGTAGCCATGTCATTGCTCACCGTAGAACCAAGATACAGTTTGGCAGGGGAGATCCTAGGCTGCAGGGAAGGGCCTGAGCCAAAGCGTCGCCGAGACCGGGGGCAGGCACCGTCAGTGAAGCTGCTTGACCTGCGGTGCCTTAAGGTCCCTTTAGTGCGCGGCCGTCACCTAGAACCCCTTGGCCTGGTGTGGCTTGATTCCGTCGAACTGGGGAAAGGGGCCAAGAGGATGATGGAGGCTGCCCAGAGCTCAATTTCTAATCCCCTGAGCGCCGGATCCTACAAAGCGTGCCCGCGCCTAGTGGTCCTGCGGCATTTCCCGCCGCCGAAAAGGGCAACGGCTCCTGCCAGCGACTCTTCCAAGAGCGAAGCAGAGCAGAGCAAAGCAAGAGGCAGAAACAGGAAATATCACTCTTGCCAGTGTCGTACCTGACGATCTTTCATGTCCTGCGTGCCGTTGGGGATCAGCATTCCAAAAAAAGCTGACGCCGCAAATGAAAAAGTGCGTTGGCGCTCAACTGCCTCGTTGGTGCTAGTCCCGTAGATCTGATCTGCAATCTGGCGCAATTCGCACGCGACAGAGAGGGTGCGAGCTGAGTCTCTCGTAAAGGTAATCAACCTCCTCCTCTTTTCAAAGGCACCTACATACAACGGGACCTATCACGAGGTCACTCCCAATCATACGGTGGTACACCTTTTACAGCTCTTGCGACGCTCAGAGCCTTCATCGCCATCCCTGCTACACCGGCGGGGCCGTTGCTGTCGGCACGTGTCGCGACGGCGCTTGGAGCCACAGTACCCACCAGCTCGACTTGTCGTCAGCGGGGCTACCGCATCGGTGCAGAGTCCAATATCAGCAACTTTCCAGGAGGCGCCCTAGGGAACCGTTGTCGTAGACTGAACAGGCGGGCCATTCCAGAACGGTGCAAATGGGCCGAAAGTGGGCGGACCTGGCCACCGGAGCAGGCAGATGATGTGTGGATGGGGTAGACACGTCTTGCCAAATCCGGCGATTTGAAAGTTGGCGTAGGAAAGCCGTCGCCGGCCTGACGTGTTGTCTTGCACCAGCTGCCGGGTTTTGGAGCGGCTAGGAAGGTTCTCTAGGATATGATTAAGAGCCCACCGAACTTTACTATCACAAGGATAGTGTTGATGATTGCTGCGGAGTCTCGACAGGCTCTACTGGCCTTCCAGAAGGCGTTCGATTCTCCTTCGATGCGCTACTCCACACCTGCAATCATCAGTCACATTTGTCCAAATCCGGCGATGCCTTCTGGCACTACTTCCCGAGCCTTGGAAATCATCATTTCCAGCCTCCGAAGTCGGTCTGGGCAGGTCCGAATGATGTTTGCTTCTTCCGTCATATGTCGGATTTACGCCGTTTGAGTTTTGCCTGACAAATTCCTGGAATCATTTTTTGATCGCGGCTTCGTTCGGCACTGCCGCTCAACCGCATTCCTTGCAGCGGGACCGAAGCCGAGCCGTTGAGCTACCGTTACTGCCGGCCAGTGATCCATTGTTTTGCCCTAAGGCTACTACAAAGGAAACATGCGGCGGGTGGTGCGTGCATGAATAAGGCCGACTGTAAACTCTGTCGCAAATGTCCCAGTCTGGAAGCCAAGGCACTAGGAAGCTAAAAGAGGTCGCCGACTGCCTGTTCAGTGGCTCGACAGGCCATGATGCGCCACAATTCCCTCATGTGCCAGGCGGTTATTGACACTAGAAGGTTTGGTGGCGTCCGCCTATCTGTGTCCGGGATATGTAGGAAATGCAGCTAACAGCGAGGCTTGACGCGATGGGGTCCAGTAGGAGAATTTTTGACTGGCTGGATGATGTGACGTTCGAGGGAGAAACATCTTCGAATGGAATGGTCAGTAGCGGAGATATCTGACCGAAAGCCTAAAACTTGCAGACAGGACGGCGAGGTCTAGTCTTACGATCGTGACAGCATCGATCGGCAGGCACTGCGACGGATGCTAACGTGATGCGTTTGATGCTCCTGACCGTCAAGGATATTCTCGGCCGGGTAGGAATACGAGACTCTGTTGGGATAACAGCCCAGGCCTAGGAAAGTACAGACTCGGGTCCTTCCGAATCCAGCCAGCTCCAACACCATCACCTCTCCAGAGATCTATCTGATGGCGCACCCTCGCTCAGACGCCTGTAATCTCCACCATGGCGATCATCCCTTTCTTTAGAAGCTCGAAAGTCGAAAACCACTCCTGGGCTTGTTCATCCCTTTCTGTGGCTTGTAGCTGGCTCGGTCTAGGAAAGGTACGCACGTCCATGTAGAGAGGTTACAGCGGCTTCAGCGTTGGATCCCTCCAGTGACTGCCAAGAGCGGACGAACCACCGTTACCCTTGGCTCGACGGAGTATTTCGGTCCTTGAGCGGATTCGTTTTGATCTTCCTCTTCAGGAGCTTCTAATGCCGTCGAGTAACATCTTGTATTAGGGGACACTACCAATGATACCTTCCTTAACTGTACAATTAGGCATTGAAAGCTCAGCTGCCTCTCGCCCACCATGCAGGTACGATAAGGTTGGAACTGCCTCAAGCGGGCCATGCAAAGACGCATTAGCTTGGTACCCAAACCAAGGGTCAGGCCGGTCAGCTCGTAAACCTTCCTGCTGGTCGGGACCCGCCGGCACTTGTCATTCATTCCTTGCGCACGTAGTACGGAGTCCCAAGGCGGGCGGACCGAGCGTCTCTCTTTCTCCTTCTGTTCTTCTTTGCGCTCTTCCATTCATTATTAATTGGGGCGCCTGGCAAGCAACGATAAGGTAACTCTCCGTGACTGCAGCTACCTCACGAAAGACTGTAGTAACTGCGGCCTGAGTACACACAACCCCGTTCGAGCACAAGGCGGCCCATCTCCGCACCGTTGCCGGCGCATTTGATTCCCCAGCGGTCAGTGAGCGAGCGCTCGCCCGCACACAAGCACGATACGGTCAGTGCCCTGCATTCGCACTCAGGCCCTCTACGAGTATTACACCACAGCGCATGTCGTGCTTTAGCCCGCATTTACCTCCGTCCGTCCCGTCCCTGTCCTGCCGCATTATTGCGAAAACGCACCTAACCCGGCCTAACCCTAAAGGCACCTGTACTTTGCACTTTAAACCACCAAGGTTGGCCCACGCCCACGCTCCTGGTAGCGATCAGCGCCCTTTTGGGATGTTCTTGGCCGTCATGGCGCCCCGCGTGGCTGCACGACCCTCTATCGTAAGCACTGCGGCCAACAAGAGCTACGGGCGTCAGTTTGTACAAAGCCGTCTGTGTCGGTCGATCGGGAGGGAGGGAGGGAGGTCGGGCCCAACGGCCTTGCATGCATTAATTGCTACAGATAATGTGGAAACTCTCCATTCCAGAAACTCTAAGGTCCTTCTACCTTACCGTCTGTCTATCGCCCTGCGCTGCCGGATCACGGCACTGCCAGAAAGAGTTCGGGGAACTTTTAAACTTTTCCCCTTCGCCTTTTACTCGCATGCGTAGACGGCCGGGCCATTATTCTCATTCGGGGTGTTTGTTTCGTTCGGTCGGCGCCACGAAGCCCGTTGAGTTACGAAATCGCCCGATGGGCGGGCCCAGAACAGCATTGATCTGCGGTTGGCGTTCGCTCAATTGGGACGCTGAGCAACCCTGATGATTATCATCTCGAGTCGCATTGCCCGTTTTGCGTGCGGGTGACGACGTTCTTGAATAAGGATGAGGCACGAAAGTATCACGTAGCATCTACAGATCTTGTCTATTTGAGGACAGGCAGGTATGCCGCGGATCAGCGGTGCACGGCTGCTCGACAGAAGAAGCCCCTGATCTTTCATTGAACAATGCGGCAGAATTACTTTTTCGGCGGATGTCCCATGTATCGGAACTGCCGATGGCACGCCCAGCGAACAGGACAGTCCACCCTCGGCGGGGTGCGGATGAAGCCGAATGAAGAATCGCTCTCCTGGACGAACGCCAGTATGTCTGTCTTGCCCCTTTGCAGGCGCATTTGATCTGGTGGGATGAACCCGATGCCGATGCAAAAAAGCAGGCATGAGAGCATTACTTCATACTCGGACTGCTCCCCTTGGAACGGTCTACAGCACCGCAAAGTAGACCTTTATGAAACAAATCTGAAGAGATCCAAACCAGATCCTCTGCCATTTGGAAAAGCACGCTTGCTATGTAACGCCCCGTCATGCTGGTGAGATGTCACTGTGTCCATGCCAAAGCCCATTTCATATACACACATTCAAACTATGTACCAGCCGCAAAAAGAGGGTATCTACCTTAAGTTCCACCACGAGATCATTCCTTACTCCCAGAGCCATATCGACAACACAGAATGCTCGCTCTCCTCCAGCATTTCCTTTTATATTCGTCCGCCCTCGACAATCTGACGGCCAACAAGCTCTAGGTCGCCGGATTCGCCTGTGCGGCGCCTTTCGAGAACCCAGCGCCCGATGCCGGTCGTCTCGTCCTCTTCCTTCAAGTAGCTCACCGTCTCCGCACCGCTATTGTTCCGGCTGTGGCCGGGCCGAGGCGTGACCTTCTTCGCCTCCATCGTGCTCTGCCTCGTCTGCTCTTCGTCTGCCTTGGGGCTCACATACCAGGGGTACATTGCCATATTGGCATTGTAACCGGTCAAGTTCGGTGATATCGGCGACGATGGGTTTGAAGGATCGTGCGGTAGCATCTCTTGAACAAATTGAGCAGGGCCGTATGGTAGAGAGGGGGAAGGCATGCTGGTCAAGGAAGACGACAGGGGAAAGCTGCTTCCATAACCACCGGCGCTGACTGGAGAGCGATGAGCCGATGATTTTGTGCCACCTCCATTCACACTCCCCTGACTGCCTGCGCTCCCCGCACTGCGTAGAGACCCATTGCTACCCCCCCACGCCCCGCGTCGCAGCTTCATTAGAGCACTAAAGGACAACTCGTCTTGCTCCAATTCCGGGCTCATCATACCGGCTATTTGAACTAAGCCAGGACTTCGCGCTGTCTGACTACTCTGACTTGGGTTCGGTTGCATGGAGAGACTCATGAACGAATTGCGATTGCTATACTCGCTACGTTCGGTAATCGGTGTGAGATTAGGTTCACGAACGGAGTTCATTCTTCCCACTTGGACCCGATCACGGTAGTCGAAGAAACCGCCGTATGCATGATCTGAATCTGCCGATCCGGGATGGGCATTTGCGTAGAAGCCAAACTCTTGGCCATAGAAACCCTCCGAGTCATTGGCAAGGGCCTCAGCATTCGCAGCAGCGATGATGGGATCATCTTCTAGATCATCGTCGTAATCGAAATCATCATTTTGACTGGCCTGAATGGATCCTTCGGCATTGTTGCTAGACTGATCCTTATCTGGCGGCAGAACTGGTAGAACACCAGCTGGCAGGCTCTGTTCCTCCGCTTCGTAATCTGCCAGAGTGGCGTCCGAGCTGTTCCGACGTATGAATTTCCCACGGGCTGCAGCCATATTTGCTGCAGCTGCCAACGCGTCATGATACGCAGCAAGATTCTGCTGGGTCAACTCTGGTGCATTGGGATCGAATAGCTGGCTCAGATGTTGTTTCGACAAGCCCGTTTGGAAGCTAGTAGAAGTACTGGCAGGGTTGGTGGGAGGGGAGAATGTAGCGTCAGTTGCGTAGCTCGCTGGTGGTGCTACACTGTCTCCCTCATCGCCTTCGCTCGTGTACTTACTTAAGGTCGATGATGTATTGTCAGCGCGTATCAGATTAGACGGTGGCGCGAGATTGTTGAATGCCTGACCCCTCGCCGGGAGATTGTGGTCATCAAACATCGACTCATCAAAGGCAGGGTCGCCTACTCCTTCTGGATGGTCGATGAGGCCGTCATCAAAGTAGAGATCGTCTTCCGCGTCGTAAAGCTCTGAGGGGTTTGTCACGCGTTGTTCTTGCGTATCGATGCCCCGAATGCCAGGGCTTGGGTTTGTGCCATAGGTGTCGACTCCTGCGAGCCCTAGCCCTGAATAGACCCGCTGCTGAGACAGTTCCGAATGAGCCATGCCTTCGTATTCGGGTGACGCAGGAGAAGCTTGTGAAGACGCCGAATCTGTGATCTGACCGCTGAGGTCTCTGGGTGTAGAAAGTAGAGTCGACTCTGGACTGATTGGGCTGACTTCAGGGCCCATCTCTGAGCCTACGGAGGCTGATATCTGAAAGTTAGAGATACCGGCTGAGAGACCTTCGTAGTAACCGTCCTCATCATCAACATTAACCCCAGGTATACGTTCTTCAAGCCCACCGCTATCATCATACATCCCATCATAGTCCGACTCCAAGTCACTCTCGGCTATACTCATCCGAGCTCTGTCATCTGCCCTTTCAGGAAACTGCTGTTGAGCAGCCATCTTCTGCACATGCTTTTGTTCCATAAGTCGTTCTTCAACAGCGGTGCCGGTCATGTCGAAACTGAAACGAGATGCGTTGCTTGTCATGTGTTTTGGAAGCCCGGGATTGCGAATTGCTGAGATTCGGGTTGGTACATTGTGGGGTGGGGACGTTGGCGGCAATCTTTTTGGCTGAGGAGGGGTCGAAGTTTCTGCACTTTGACGGCGTGTGGACCTCGGATTGTCGTCGTTAGGTCGTGCTTCCAAAGTGGGTTGCTTTATAGGGTCCACGTCATGCGAGTACTGCTTTTCGGGAGGGTTCAAACTTGGTGGTAGTCGTCTGGCAAAGGAAGGCAGCTCAGGTCCATCAGGATCCGGTTCAGGCAGAGAGGTTTGCAGGATCCTTGTTGTAGATCCTTCCAAAGCCTCCGCTTGGACGCCGGGCATACCTGTCCTTTGATTATCGGAGTCATCATCGAAATGTTCCTTGAACACAGGGGTGTGCTCTCTTTCGCCCGACCTAGGACTGTCCCTTTCATCGCTATAAGTCTGGTGAGTTGTATGTTTTGGCTCGTCAAGGCCTCCGTAGTTTTGTTGGAATCGGGAATCGTCTCTCAAATGAGGTGACATTTGCCCATATGGCGACACTAGTCCTGGTGACACTGCTGCACCGATGTCATTACTGGAGAAGTTGCGCCTTTGTCGCGGTGCGCTGAAGTCATGAACGCCAGTGCCCCTGATACTTGGATCATAATCATCAGGGAGCTTCATTGCAGGTATTGTTAAGGGCTTGTGGGAGGAATATGATTCAGCCGCTGAGTCAGTTCCATGCGTTGCGCGCCGCCGCATAAGCAATGACATCGGATTGAGGAGATTCAGCTTCGTCTTGGACTGTTTGTGTTGATGCGGTGCTGTGTATTGAGGTACTGGAGATTTCGACGGCAGAGTAGGCCGAGATATACCTTCCATCGGAGGCTTGTTTATACTCGAGGACGGAATAGATGACGACGAAGAAGATGAGGGCGGCTTTCTCGTGGAGCCAGCGTCTGATGACCGCGATTCAGTCACGCTCTGATAAGCGCTCGACTGTTCCGCCGATCTGTGCAAGGTCGTCGTCCGGCTTTCATATCGTTGATCGTGTGGAGCTTGGTAGTGCGACAAAGCATTGACATCATAGGACGGTTCTATGTCCGAATAGCGCGGCGATGCTAATGCTGGAGGTTGCCTAGGACCTTCGAAGTTCCGCTGTGGGACAAAACGTCTATGTTCTCTTTCCTCAGGCAATACCCTTGCATGCCTTGTGTCCTCGCCGTACGCTGAAGCAACTCTGGGTATCGGCGGAAGCACTGGTGGAGAAGGCGAAACCGGGGACTCGACGGGATTGCTTTCATGGTCAGGGAAAGGATACCGTGGTCCTTGTAGACCCGGGTAAAAGTCCGGTGACTGGAGTAGAGGAGAATCGATCAGATGAGGCGGGGGCAAAGGTGAGGTGAGCGTCGATGAAGAAGGCCCCCGCTTGTGACCCGAGCGCAGGTATGAGAACATGGTGCACTAGAGCCTCGCAGACGCTGCGTGAGTTCCTACGATGAAGTGTTGGCCTCCTGAGATTATCGGCGTTCCATTCTATCCATGTGTTGTTGAGCGGACTACCTTCCGAGTTCGCATGTGATTGAGCACAGCATCCGGTAGACGTGGACTTGGCAGGTGAGCCACGTAGACTCAGGTATTGCTTCTCAATTCAAGGTAGAGATTGCCTCCAACGAAGTACCGGCTTGTCAAGATGGTAAAATACCAATTTCTCTCGATTGGGAATAACGAGCAGTGTCGAAATGACTGAATCGGCAACGTGCCCAGTATCAGAGGAGCCCCGCGCGCACGGAGCTACAGGCGAAGCCCAGCTGTTCGCGTCCGACGGATGGTATGGGCCAATTGAGAGGGGCACCAAAGCTTCATAAGAGCGAATAATGGGCAAAACGCAAATATGCAATATGTTGGATCAAAATACAAGAAGCCGTTCAGTCGCGCTTGAGGCGTTGCACAAGCGTGGCTTTGGAGGATGGATTGCGTGGACTGATCGGCAGGACATCACCGCGGTGCTTCGGGAGCGTTGATTTCAGGAGTCTTTTTAACGTAAAAAGTTACCAAGTTTTAACCACATCGCTTATACAACACCCTATGAGTTTTGTACGGGAATCAGCACATCAGCAGTGCTACCCCTTGAAATATTGAAAGTTTTTTAATTTATTTGAGTAAAACAATTCAACATATCTGAGATAGACCCCTATGATATAGTTGATGTAATTCAGGGGACGTCGAAGGTCTGACAACGGTCTATAAGCTGATCTACAGCCATCTGTTACAACAAAGACAGTTAACTCTTTGTAGAAGGACTACAACTGAGGTGGATGACTTTGAAGAAAAGCGAGAGGAGAGACTGATGTAGAGATAACTTTAAAGCTATTTGTCCAGGCATTTCTAGGCTTGAAAATAATTCAGGAATAAGTTTTAAGCCGTCGCACTGCTACCTAAGGTAAGGTAGGTGTTAGACTCCCATACTGATTTTGGTGGGGGATATATAAGCGGGGTGGTTAAAATTCGGTAACTTTCTACGTTAAAAAGACTCCCGAAATCAACGCTCCCGAAGCATCGCGGGACATCACACATCCTCGACATGTTGACAGAACCTTGTCATCACGGTTATAAATATGCCAAGCCACAAGCGGTGAGCGACACCACAGCCAACCCAAGATAAGGTAGGCAGATCTATGCAAGGTAGCTATCAGGCAACAAATCTTCATGCTCGCATTAAGGCGCATTATGTGGAAAGATTCAAGCGTAGAACAATTGAGATGTGCTCACTCGAAGCTGCGTGACTTTGTTGGACCGGCTGACAATGCATACGGGCCAAAGTCTTCAATTAAAGGTATATCCAAGTACGGTGGTGCCATGAGCACGATAATGTACTTTTTTCATAATACGCACAATTGCGCCTCCTGGTACACCAGCAATCCCCAAAGTCAGAAACTCCAGTCTATATGCAAAATCTGTATCATGACGCGGTGATGCTCTGACTTAGACCCGACTTCCCGGGCGCTTGATCCTTCCTCAGACTCCTCACCAGGGCCTCTAATCTTCTGCGCTCTTCTTGCTCGGCCTACAGAACCGTTAGTCGTTTGTTGCAATCGTTCGACGGAAGATAATTCTCACCCTAAGCACTCGGGCATGTTCTGCTCTTGTATCTCTCATCATCTTTTTGAATTCGGTCCTTAGGACCGTTGTGCTCGTGTTCTCATTCGGCGTCCCTGGTGTTCCAGGCGGGCCACCCGGGCTCTTAACACCCAGCAAGCGGACTTTCTCTTCGCTGAGCTCGGTCTCGAGACCTTCGCAGCGGTCTCTGAGATTGTCGATGGTATTCTCAAGAGTCTCTCTTTCCTTTTCAAACTCAATGCTGGATTTTGTCATGGCCTCATACTCCGTGATGGTCTCGTTAAGCTCTCGCTGTAGTGTCTCCACGCGCTGTTGTAGCTCCTTGTTGCGAGAGGACAAGTCATCCAGCTCCCTCTGTACTGCAGGGTTGGCGGCAACTTCTGCAGCTCGTTGTGCTCTCGTGCCATATGCCCCATCAAGCTCAGCGCGTGCAACCGTAACTTCGGTCTGCAGACGAACTACTTCACCTTCCAGCTCTCTCATCTCCGCCTCGATCTGTTTGACTTCTTTGTCCTTTGACTCCAGTTTCTCCTCCATCTCCTTTCGACTTGTTTCTGCAGCCTCCTTAGCCTGGATAGAGGCGTTTAGTTGCTCAGTAAGACGAGCTGCGCGCTGCTCCAGCTCGCTGAGCTGACCGCTCATCTCTGCCTTTGCAATCTCGGCGTCATCCTGAAGATCATGCATCTTCTCCTCGAGCACACGATATTCCTCTTCTTTACGCTTGAGTTCTCCCACAAGTTCACCCTCCAGTTGCCGTTTCTCACTTCCAAGCCTTGAGATTTCGTCATTTCTTTGTCTGATTTGCGAGAGTAGCTGTTCCTCTGCTGTCTTCCTAGCCAGCTTCTCGGCCTCCAAGGCTTGAGAGTCGGCCATGCCCCGCTGCTGCGCCCCTTCTCGTCGTACCCGCTCCAGCTGGCTTCTGGCATGGTCCAACTCCTCATTGATCTTTGCAATCTCTTCTTCTTTTTGTACATCTGATCGGCTGTTCAGTTCTCGTTGTTGCCTGATCTGCCTTCTTAATATGACTTTCTGTTCCTTTAGAGACGTCGCTCTAGCATACATATGTTGCACCTTGGCAGAGAAGGCTTGCAGCGAAAATTCTTCATCGGGACTATACTCGGCATCGTCTGGAGAGTCATCGTCTGCCGCGATTTCGGGGTTCTGCGTTCGAGCTTGCCTGGCCTGAAGTTTCCGTTGTCGAGCTTCTGCTTCGCCAGACACGATAATCTCCCATAAGCCCGTAAGGACCGTTTCGAATTGCTCTGCCTTATCCTGATGGGCTGCGCTCTTGCTGGCCGCCGATCTGGTGGATCCTGCAAGAGATTGCAGTTGGTGCTCAGCAGTAGCAAGGCCGTCCTCGAGATATTGTAACTGTGATGCTAAGGACGCACCAGTTTGAGAGGAGTCCCCTCGCCCCGGTACAACTGGCGGGTCGCTGAGCTCCATATTCTGTTCTGCGTTATCCATACCAATTATGTCTCGTAACCGCCCGTTCAGTTCGCCAAGCTTGTCCTCCGTATTTCCGATCATCTCAATTTGTCGAGCATATGTTTCGCCGTCTACCCCGCCATATGACCCACCGTCCATTCGCCGGTACTGATGTCGCTCATCAAACTCGTCGGACCCTCCATATGCGGCCCCACTTTCTCTGCCATTTGAAAGAGTGTACATGCTTTTGGGACTCTCCGGAGGCAGGACCTCATTTGCAATGCCCTTCTTTGGAAGACCCTTGTGTGTCAATTGCAGAATGCCGGCCGTGTGCTGTAATAATCTTCTCTCCAGCGTTGTCGCTCTCTGCTCCAGGCGGAACAGTTCCCGAGCCAACTCTTCACATTTTCGGGTACTGACAGCCAATTCATCATCTGACTTGTTCAGCGGGTCAATATGACTCTTGCTTCCCAGAAAGTTACGGCGATGCCTTCGGGGTGAAGTATCCGAACCCTCTCCCGACGAGCCCGGCCGCCCATACAATCTGCTCAGTGAGGCCGCAGCATCCCGAACCTTCGACTCCAGGGCAAGTTTACGTTTGGTCGCTTCAATGCGATTGCTTAATACAAAATATTCCTTCTTCATCTCGTCAAATTCTTCAAAGGAGAGTAACTCGTATTGATTGCTGTCGCCAAGAGCGGTTTCGACCAGAAAGTGCATAGCCACAGGGTCATGGATATTAAGGAGCGCGGAGCTCTGAGGTCGCTGCTTGTTCAACTAGGCTCTGTCAACGGAAATGGACGCTTGATTCCTTCGGTTTGTGCTCACGGGATTATAGCGTGGCCGTTCCTCACTCGGCCTAGAGATAGCTTCCCGATATCCTTCAAATAGGACATTGCCCGAGGGAGCGTACGACCCGCCGCTACTCCGCCCGCCGTCGCTTTGGAAGTCGCCATCTCCACCCGAGAAGTGGAATGGTCTCTGCAGCGTTGGACCGTCCATCTATAATATCCTAAGCCGAAAGTGTACCTAATCGCTATCGACAGAAGGTATCCGGTGACTATTGTATATCTTGTCGAAGCGGGACACTTTCAATTCAAAGAGGGCGTCTGACAGGTGGGCACTCTTCGTAAGCAGCACATTGCTGTTGACCGCGTAGCTGTCTTTGTCAGATGAACGCGAACAGCTTGTCTATTCGAAGGCAAATGCAGACCCACAAGAGGAGAGTGGCCGAGCAGCGGTCCAAAACATACGAGGAAAAACTTGTTGTAAAAAGATATCCAAAAAGAAGCAGACGTGCGAATGCCCTGGGTAAAGCTGGCGAGGAGAGAACCCCCGGCGATCGTGATTTGGCGCAAAATAGGAGTACGAATGAGAACGGGAGCTGGCACTGCTCGGACAGACACGACGGACAGGGGCGCGTCTGCGCTAAACCTTAAATCAATTAAACAGCCGAAGCAGCGTCCAGTACGGCGCCGCTTTATTGATCTATCTCCCGACGCCATATCTACACCAACCAGGTCGCCGGCCTTGCAGCACCGAAACGAGTCGCAGGCTTGTCCGACAATATCAGTCCAAATGTGATGAACAAGCTTTTGCCCAGGGACCGTCTGCGGTTCCCCTTGTTTCGCATCTTCTACAGTACCACGTATACGATCCTCTCCATCGTTCTTGTTGGGCTCTTGGTGATCACTCCAGGCGACATCATCTACCAGGCTCGCCGAAACAATCAGATCTACAATGTCTTCATTGTTGCAGGCGCTTACCTGCTGACGTTCCTTCTGGCCATCCTCATTTATGCCAGCAGACTCTACACGACGAGGAGCGTGCTCGCTGGCATCCCCAAATCATGGATCCCTATCGAGAGCGGGGATGTGGGAAAGAGCGTACGCAGGATGATCGTTGAGGGTCTTGCGAAGAGTAAGCTTATAGCATATTTTGCGCGGCCTCGCGATCTTCGGCCAGAACTTGAAGAAGATGCCTCAGAGCCAACCGAGCGAAAAGCAAGACATAAGCACCAACTAAGCCATCATCTTACCGAACACCACAGTTCGATTTCGATACCGGTAGATAAGCCAATATGGGGCATAATCGCACATCCCGGCTGGGCTTCACCTGAGTCGGCGGACTTCCCGAGCCTTCACTTCAACACGGTGGTGTTGGAGCTGGCACATATAATCGAAGCAAAGGCGGTTTCACTTGCACCTCCGGACTCTTCTACCACAGCGGCGCAAACTGGGGAAGGTGGATCGACCGCTGCAGAGGTTCTCCCGGACCCTCAAGCGGTTGCCTTACTTAGGCGTCCGGCGCATATGGGTCTCCGAGAATATCTAGGACGACTGACGGTGTTCAAACTTGTAAACCCGCCCAGCATTGGTGCTGAGTTTCTGGCATTATACGAATATGCCCGGTTCTCTACTGTTCCCCTGGAAGAGCATGAGTTTCGCAGGTTGATGTGGCTATTTACGGACTTGTTGCGAGGAATGAAAAGACTGGATGACGAAGTCGCCGCAACATTGTATGAGGGAGGGAGGCCAGACAGTGATGCTGGCAGCATCTCAGCATCCATTCGCAAACATAGTGATAGCGATGCGAAGAGTCTGTCTTCTAGGCATCGGGGTCGGAGCAACTCCGGACAGTCCAGGTCATCAATCGGCGACAGCAGCAGTTTGAGGAGTACTGGGACTGTTCGTACAGCGCCGTCGTATCTGTCTTTGGGCAAAGTCAATCATTTGGTCCGCTCTTCCACCGTCGGGCAATAATTCACGTCTCATTGACCAAAAGAGGCCCTCGAGAAAGTACCGCCGGACGCCTTCAACTCCTATGATGACTGCTGATTTTGCAATGCCGGTGACAAGCTCTTATGGAACACGGTCTAATGAAGAAACGCGCACATTATCTGGGAGTCTGCCATGGAGGCCGGTATAGGGTTCTTGTTGGTGATCTCGGGCCAGTTACTACGTAATAGGAAAGCACTAGGAATTTCACTCTGAATAACACGCTTCTCTCCCATCCTTAGGTGTCAAGGGTCTGACAGTGAAGGTCTACTGTGTAGCGTGCAGGAGTCACAGTAGGCGTGCGCTGTCGTTCGTGCGTTTGTGTTCAGGTGTTTCCCAGCGGTTTACCCGTCACGATGCCGCTTTTATAAAGTCGGCTGTTCCCCCTCCCAATCTCGTAATCATTCCGCACACACCGCCCTCGACACCGCCCGCAACGCCCAAAAGCGGCGTTGCGAAACAATGTTTGGTAAGTTGGCGGCCCGTCACTGTGCAGCACAAGCATCTGAACACCAGGAACTGTTGATTGAACTTGACTGACATCCGTCACCTACTGTGCAGCTTTCAACTCCCGAGGACAGACCTACCGAGCACAAGCTGTCCCTTCCGAGCGCGACTGGGTATTTGCGCAACTTAACAGAGTCGATCAGGAAGTCATCTCTCCCCAGCATACCCGTCTTGCGCTCGCGCACTCGCTCATCGTCTACTACCGGAATTACAGCCTGGAGCCCGAGCGCCTCATACTACCCATCATCCACATCTACAAACCTCAATACGACATCGTCACTCATCCATCAGGTCTCCAGAGTGTCGGGCTTCGCGGCTACTTTCGCCGATTTGATTCACTTGCTGGCGTTCGGCCAAGTGAATTGCACCCTCTATCGCTTGCTCAACTTACTGAGACTATCCATCTTCTCTATTGTGCACGTCGATCTGCGACCCAGCCAAGCATTGCACATTCGAATCTGCGGTCTGCCCCAGGTCAAGATCCCACAGGCGCACTCCGCCCTATTCCATCACAGCATCTCGCACCCAGGGGGCCTGCCACAAGTCGCCAACACTGGGTCCCGCAGTCCATTCCACGTCGAAGTTCTGCGCCGTCACAGCATCAGGAAGTCCCTCAGCCTGCCACAAGTCGCCTGCGCTCCGCTCCTAAGGCCAAAACAAGCATAAAACGCAGCCACTCGCAAGCCTTCGGTGGAGGCAACTCGCCAGCTCCATCGGAGCAGTCCTATCCTGAAACCAGTGGAGGTGAACAAGGGGTCATCGAGAAGCCGTTCTTCCCATTTCCATCACGCCCATTTCCAGGACTCCGCTCCACACAGCCAGACCCTTCCGAACCGAGCGGCAACAATCCGATCAACTCATCAATAACGTCCTCTCAGCACCAGTTGTTAGAAACCCCCTCCGAGACTCAATCCTCGCTAGCGCTGAACGCGCGGTACGGCCTAAACGGACGGAGCAGAACTAAATGCAACTATAAGCATCATGAAGTCATCAGAGGCATCTGTGTCTGATCAGCTGGCGGCGGGCTCCAGCCGGAGGGCCCAGCCTGTGCGCCAGGCTCGTACAAATCCGGTGAGGAGTGCAGCACGCTACTCAATAGATGCTTCCATCGACGAAACCGCGGTCCAGACCAAGGAGCCGGGTTTCTTTCCCGCAATAACGAACTTTACCGATGCTGCTGCTTCTCTTCCCAAGGAGATGCAGCGTCATTTTACACTTTTGAAGGAAGTGGATGCGAAGGCGCATCCCCAAGAACTCAACATTCGAGCTCTCTTAGATGCTATTAACGCAATGCCTCCAAGGGCAAGGCGAACCGGCCCGAGCGTCGCATCGGAGCCACAGCCAGGCTCTGTCGCTGCACCAAGCGTCAATGGCTCAATGCACGCAAACATCTCCCAAGCTGGGTCTGTCACTGCGGCAGATGGGCCGACGGAAGCAACGGATGACTACGACTTCAAGAGACGATTGGCTTTCAGCAACCTAAGATTTATGCTTCAGGATTCACTTGTAGGCCTGGATGAGAAGATACACGTAATCAACAACGCAAATGATACTCTCAACAAACATCTCACTCGCATGGATGAAGTTTGGCCTCATGTCAAGAACGAGGTAAGTGATGAGGCGAAGTATGGCAGCACAGAACACTGGGCCTATAAAGATAAGTCCGCTGCGAAGCTCAATGGCACTACGGCGGGTGAGCGATCGCGAAGGGATGTGGCTGCTACAAAAGACCTCGCAGCCGCCGCTGCGGCTGCTAACAATGACGACGTTTTCACTTCTAAAGGTGGCGGAAGGAAGGATGCCTCCGACAAGAGAGGTAAGGCACTGTCCACTCAATTTGACACAGCAGCTAAGAGCAGTACTGTTACCTCAGGCGCCGCTGCTCTTCCTACAGCGTCGAATACAGGAGCCAAAAGAAGGAAGGCCGAAAAACCTAGCAACCCTAATTCTGTGGGTGGAGTAGCAATGGAGAGAGCACTTAGTGGTGTCTTTGGCAGCAATCAGGGTGCCAACGTCAGAGGAGGTAGTCCACGTCAAACACCCGCTCCCGACGCAAGAAAGCGGGGTAAGCAGGCCGCTCCTCCCCCACCTGTTGTGGCAAGGAAAAGGTATGCAACATGTCCTTATATCCTTCCCGGAATCTACATACTGATCATATACAGAGCTGGAACCAATACCTCAGCCGCAGCATCTCCCGTGCTTGCGTCCTCCCCTCTTCATACTACGTTCATACCGCCTAAAGAAGTCCCTCGCAGTAGCCCAGCAGCAACATCGATTCAGCGCCCCCAGTCATCGCGTGCCCGCATCTCAACTCAGTCTGTGCCACAAGATATACCAGGCTCACGACAACGCCCTCCATCTTCGGCTTCCAACAAGGCCAAGGCCACGAATGGCAATACGCCAATTGCCCCGGAGGTGACTGGTAATGGTACGGTAGACAGCGGTAAGGAGGTGACAGAGGACACTACCATGACAGATGCTCCTGTTGCGAAAGGCGAAGAGAAGGATACGAATGGTGAAACGAAGGTTGCTGCAACTCCAACATTGTCCCACAAGACCATCTCCTCTGCAAACGAGAGAGCTACTCTCAAGCGTGAGGGTACTACGGACAGTGCTATGGACACGACCCGACCTTCGGATATGGGTGGGCCCGCTCCCACGCTGACACGCGGTGGACGGACATCTAAGCCCCCGACCCCTGTCGCAAATACCTTCCCGAGTGACACATCCCGCTCAAGGCCTTCACGCAACAGCGTGACGGAGGGGGGCGTCACATACAAACGCTCCCATAAGAAGGGTGGCGGGCTGATCCCTGTAACGCCGGCGGGGCAGAGTGACGAGAATACGGCCACTTCCGGCGAGAACGACGGTGCTGACGAAGAACCTGGGCCGGACGACACCAGATACTGTTACTGCAACGGCGTCTCTTATGGGTCGATGGTCGCGTGTGATTCCGGCTTCTGTCCGTACGAGTGGTTCCATCTGGAGTGTCTTGGCCTCACAAAAGCGCCTCCCGGTCGTAAGTACCTACCAAACCCCTCCTGGCTTCTCAATGCTTGAGTTCATTTCTTGCGTGATATAGAGAAGTGGTACTGTGACGAGTGCAGAGACGTCATGGCACGTCGGCGCTAGATCTGTTTTCCGGATTTGAATCCACGCACTCGCCTTGAGTTATTAGCGTCATTTAAAGGCGTTGGGATCAGGAGTTGAGGAGGCGTATGCGGGCTCTATGGATGGCGGATACTACCTCTTGTGGATCTAAAGGTTCTGGCTTGGAGTGTGGCGCCAGTCTTCCACGTGTATTATTAGATACAATAAATTATGTTAGAGTACGGTTCTGAAGTGCCGCAGTGGAGACAATGCGCGCCTGTTCGCAACATTGGAGCGTGACCAACCTAGGATCGCAGGAAGTTCATCTGGCATGTAGACAAAAGTCCGAGTTCATCCTGATCTTGTTCAGCGTCTGTATTCTACCATGGTCCACTATGAGTGTCTGGAGAGGAAAGAAGGCAAATGGCACAGGAGTTAGTCCCAAGGAGTATCTCGAAATATCCACAGAATCCACGCCCCCGAATGCCCTTGTAGCATGCACACAGCAGACCTCGTCATCCGACCTTCACTCTCTTTCTGCCCCTTCCTAGATCTATCTTTACAGCCTCCTGTGCCTCCTTCTTCCGTCTCCACTGCCACTCCACCAGCACCGGCAAGAAGTGCCATAGGTCAAATTCAGGCCAGAGACAGTCAAGGAAGAAAAGCTCGGTCTTCTGGTGGCATTGCCAGAGCATGAAGTCGCTTAGTCTTTCCACCCCACTTGTCCGTACCAGCAGATCAAGTGGCGGCGAGCCGGCCGTGAACATGTGCTCATCCAAGGTAGCGTCGGTGATTGTTTCGGGGTCAGGCAGTTGGGAGGAAGCCGAGGCACTGTTGCCGAGATTCGGACTGGGTGATTCGGGGCGGAGTGTGGGCGAAGATCCGGGGGAGGGCGAGGCCGAATGAGGAGGTGATGGAGTGGACAAATAGTTCGTTGTCGAGAGGTTGGAAGTCGTGCTTAGTAGGGTGTGCGTGATATGGGATTCAGAGAAGCGTTGAGAGGGGGGTAGAGGTTGTGTGTATGCGGAGACGGTGGAACTTATAGCGGTGGTGATCTCCGCTCTGGAGGTGTACGGGAAGCAAACGTTGAGAACGGCTCTGGAACGGAGAATCAATCAATATGCCATGTGGGAAAGTGAGCGGCGCTGCCAGGGGAGCTCATGCACTAACCGTCTGTTCTTGCTGGTTATGTCGACGGCATGGTCTATAGCTTCGAGGACGTCTGGCTTCACAAGATCGCGTTGACCGAGGATCCGTATGCTGGCACCGTAACGGTCGAGTAGGGCTCCATGCTGAGATAGCTGGACAAGCTTCGTCTTCGCCATGTCCATCAGGGCATCCACCTCATATTTCGACCTTTTGAAGTTCTCGATGCTGAAAGCGTAAATGGTGACCACTTTCACGCCGCTCTTATAGCACACCTCCAATATCTAGTCTTAGATTAGCCTCTGACTTCTTTAAGACCTGAGCTGCATACCCTTGCGAGTGCCTCGAAGCCTAGATTGTGCCCTTCAACCGTCTCGATTTTGCGATTCCGCGCAAAGCGCCTATTCCCATCCATGACGAAGGCAACATGTTGCGGTATAGGACCTTGCCGTAGGGCTCCTATCATGAGTTCTTTAAGCTGTTGTATGCCCCATTCAGCCACTGGGAATGACAGGAGCCATTCCAGGGCTTGGCTGAAGTGCATTGCAGCGCTTCTAGACCGGGACCGGATGTTGGCTGCCGCCCGTCTAACCTGTCCAATCCTTCTTGGTTGCTGCAACCGCCTACCTGGAAAAGAAGCAGTTCACTTGTTGCGCTCTGACCTAAACGTCACTCACGCGAAGACTGCGCATGAAGATATTCGAGCATGTGCTTGGACGGACAGCTGTCAAGGCCCGAACCGATACGGGAGTCGTCATATTCCCCTAGTGTTACGGTTAGCTGCAACAACATATGCTGCATATTCTACGGTAAGCGCGAACTGCCAATTGCCGTAGGAAACTGATCCTATGTTCGATTCCCCGGAATTTGTTCAAATTCGTTCACAGGGGAGGGACCAGGGGAGGGACCAGGGGATATGATTGGATAAACAGCGCTTAACGTACGACACTCATACTCAGAACCTTGCATTGTTCGTTGATGACTTTTATTCTTACATCTGACATCTCCTTTCTCCTTTCTCCCGGGTATGTCGTTTGATATCAGGGATATCTATCTGTCTAATAGTACAACCATTTCGGTGCATGGCCCATCCTAGTTTCAAGTAAACATTTCCGGATGTGAAGAGATCAATTGAACGTGATGGTCCATCTCTTCCGAATAAAGCCGCCGTAACACCAGAGCTATGCATAGCAAATCATTGAAAGTTCGCCCGTTCATCCATCGCTCAAACGGACATCAGCAAAGCAAAAGAAACAAAGGGTGAATGCCATGTGAGTCCGAGGATGAGGAGTTGAAAGTTCTCTCTACTGCATGACGCTCATCCTCCATCTTTCGATGCCATCTCGGCGCCCAGCATCCATTGACGGTTGCTGGACGCCGGATTGGAACCCTGGAAGCATAGGTCTGTTCGCAGGCTGAGAATACTGATTGAAGGGTTGCGGGCCAGAAGCATACGGCATCCCCCAAGGCATGGACGCTTGGATCGGTAGACCATTCGGAGCACCCTGAACCGGCATCCCGTAGCCAGGCGTCCCAAACATTCCGTTGCCAGCTCCATATCCTGGAATAGGCGCTGTTGGGGGCCCATACTGCATAGCACCCTGACCATACGGATGCGTAAACCCTGCTCCGTACCTTCCACTGTTCTGGGCGGCCGGCACCGGATGACTAGCATTGAAGTACCCTACATTGCGGTCGTTGGCCATGGGCAATGGGAGTGCGGACGGGGTGGCACTGAAGCCCATCAGGGTAGGCGTGGTTCCCATTGCCCAATAGTGTTGGTAAGCGCCCCAGCCAGCCATCGGCGGTCTGCTCTTCAGATAATCCATTGCGCTCTTGCGACGGTCCGCCTTGTCTTGTTCTTCCTGCCTCTGTGGTGTCAATAAACCGCCAACTCCTGGGGTCTGCGGGACTGAGCCTGCAACGCCGCCTATGGCAGCGCCGTCTACTGGCGGGATAGGATTTCTCCGAGGCTGCTGGGTTGCATTGTGCAGCTCAAGGGTCGTACCTTGCCTAGTGTGCCTGCCAGCCCCAGCTGCGGGGTGAGCCGAGAGAATGTTTGCCATGCTCCGACGTATCTTCAGCGGGCTTTCGGTCTCAGTCCCAGGATTGCCTGCGGATTGTTGTAAGCGTAGACGCCGTTGCGCAAGTGTCTCATCGTCGTCGGTTGTGTTAGCCAAGCCGGAAGGTTTTGAACGTTCAGCTCCTTGGCTTGAGGGCGGTTTTCCCTCTATGCCCAGTTGGCTCATTGCCTCACTGGCAAACTCGCTACTGACGGCATAACTCCTCGGTCGACCAAGTGTGCCTTGGTTCTTGATCCGCTGTATCCTTTGAGCAAGTGTCTCCCCATCCTCATCCATAACTTGCTCCGCAGTGTCTTCAAGACCGGGCACGTTGAGAAACAACGACCTGGACGGGCTGCGACTTCGCTGTTCATTGGAAGAATGGCCCAGAAGCCTGTTGCGACGTGCACTCAAAGGTTCATTATCCTCGAGCTCACGCTTGTCCAACAGACCAAGAGGACGATCCTCGTCACCTCGGCGCTTTACCAAGACTTCTTGACGGCCTGTAAAGAGAACGCCCAGCGGAACATCCTCATCTGGCTCGACCTCAGATATCTCTCCATTGGCATAAGAATTCTCCCAGGCAAGGGCAACACGTTTGTTGCGGCGAGATTCTTTCTCAACTTGCGCTACGGCATCCAGATCCAAAAGACTGGCATGCATACCACTTGGGAATGCTGTTGCAGCTGTTCTATTGCGATCCTTCAAGTGCTGTTTCCGCATTTGCAATTCCGCTAGCAAAGTAGTGGGCGGTCCACCGTATAGTGTCCCTTGTGCACCTTCGTATATCTGAACAGCCGGAGCCTCCTCGTCGCCTTCGATGTCGTCATCTCCACTGCTTCCGAGCATCGCTTCCATTTGCGGACCCGCATTGTATGACTTATTCAGTGTGTCATCCTCTCCAGCTTCCGGCGGGCCTCCTTCAGCTGTAACGGTGTCACTAGGATCGGTCGGACCACCTAGATCAGTAACAAAACTCAGTCGACTATTCCGTTTCCGTAATTTGTTTACCCCTTGGTAAGTCGAGTCGGTATCACCACTAAGGCCGAGGCTGCTATTTCTCTTCTGGAGTTTATCGAGACTAGGATTACTAGGTCGGCGTCCAGACAGAAGATCCCATGACGCATTGGGCTTTTGATCGCGAGGTACCACATTGATCGTATTACGTTTCATAGTATCTCTGGCGTAGACTTCTTTACCCACGCGCCCAGCTATCGGGTGATCAGTAAAGGCACTGACAGGTGCATTTGCTGAGGCTTCCAAAATGCTCTCCAACGTTGCGACGGCAGAGCCACCTTGAATCTTAACATCCTGGCTTGCTGACGGATGTTCGAAAAAGACACTAGCCCTCAGCTGTGCAGGGACCCTTGCAAAATCATGGGTGCTCCGACGCGGATCGAGGCTTTTGCGTTTATCGTGTTGGGGTTGATCGCCATTGTTTTCTGCCTCGGCAGTCTCCCCTAGTGGTTGCGAGAGCCAAAGAGCTGAATTCCGCACAACTTCTGGCACAGTACCCAGCACCTGACTACGGCGCTTTTCACGCTGGTCGGAAGACGGCAATTTCGACAGCCGCTGTGGCAGATTCAACAACTTAGGCACTGGAGCAGGGTAATAGACCATTTCTTGCCCTGTTACCGGCTCAATATACGATTGAGGTCGTCCCCTGAGCATCGAAGGTCGTTGCGCAGGGAGTGGCTTGCCAGTAACAGCAGATGCTATGCTGGGCCGGCCATCCTGAGGGTTATAGTGAACACCGTCGAAGTCAGCAAAAATGTCGGCGTCTTGCTGGTAATTCTCCAGTGAAGTCATTGTCGGAAGCCTTTCCGAATATACGGACAAGGAATATCGCGAGTTGGATGCGTCATTAGCTTCACCGGTTGGTTGATGAATCATTTGATTAGCTTCGGTCATGTATCCGTTGATCTGGCCTTCTGTGAGAGCCCTCCTGGGCAATGGAGGAGGTCTGATGCGCGGGACGGATAAAGGATCAATATCTTGGTCGATACGGCTTTCCTCCATGCCATCTTGCGAGAGATTCACCAACCTGGTGCCCTTGGAAACAGAACGGTTCTGCACCTGAGATATCGAAGAATGACGGGAGGTCTTGGGTGACGGCAGGTAGCCTCCAGGAGAATAGCCCCCCGTCCTTGCAGCATTATTTGTAGCAATGATGGAACCAGCGGCTGAACTGTACGAGAAATGACGCGAAAGTGAGTTGGCCGCTTCATCATCCTCTTGATGCCTTGATCTCATCGATGATTTCCGACTATCTGATTGTTTCTGCTCCAGCTTCAGCTTTCTGATCTCTTCTTCCAAATTTGATGTTATGCTTAATCGCTCAGCACTTGCTTCGAGCTTTTCGACGTTTTTGACGTATGCACCTTGTAATGACTGGAGATCCGGGATTGGATGTTGTAGATTCACACTTCCTTCCGAAGAGCGCCGAAGGAGTGGCTCGGGAGATACCCAACGTTTGACCACAATTGTATCATCCGCATTATCTGGAGATTGTGTCGAAGTGAGTGAGCGACCTGCACCGATCCGAGGATGCAACCCCCTTATCGCACTGTCATGAGCAGTTAAAGACACCCCTCCTGGGAAGTCGTAATCGTCATCCTCAACCAAGCCATAACTGTCACCCGTAGAACTGAATGATTTTAGCATGTTGCTGATGGTGCTCAGGTTTGTAGAGCTGGAGCGGCCAGCCTGCGCGCCATCGGAAGCCGCCCTGGTGTTATCACTGCCGTTCGACAGGTAGTCAAACGAATGGTCTGACGCGTCCATTGGCGGAGAATGAGCCGGCAAGAATTGTGAAGGCTGGCTGATATGCTCATCCTGCTCACTCTGGGCGACTGGATCGTAAGCCATTCTCCAAGGGACAGCGGGAGAAGGCGAGAGAAATTGGCGACTGACCGGTCTGAGACCGTCCGCGGGCTTTGTCTCAGTCGGAGTGTTTTGGATGGGGAAGCTTGAGGCCCGTGAGTTATTTTTGGGGTGACGGCTCGCGTGCCCCTAAGAAGCTCTACCCGAAACCTTAAAACTGCCAAGCGACATCTCGGTTCTCTCCGTTAGCCAATTTCACGCTGCTGTAAAACATCGTCACCTTCCCAGATGCTTCGCGCTTGATGCTCCTGGGTTCCCTGCTGCCCGCCGGGCTAACGAAACAAACATGGACGCTTTCTACCAAGGCTCCTCCTCAGACTCGTCCAGCGAGGATGATGAGGTGCAGTTGCCCTCCACAGATCCTGGTGCGGATGAATTTTCGCTGCATCCTCGCAAGAGGCGTAAGACCGGTCGAGACGCGAAAGAGAGCGCAGCTTTGGGCATCTTTGGTTCTGAGAGCGAGGACGAAGGTCCCGGTCGACGGTGGAAAAGGAAGAGCCTGAGGGGCAGGGGCATGGGCTTTGTGAAGTCTGGACAGGCGGAAGATGAAGACGAAGGGGATAGCGGAACGGAAGATGATGAGGACCAGATGATGGAAGAGGGGCTCGAGACCGCGGAGGTCGAGGAGAAGGCTGGCTTTAGAGGCCTGGCGATGCGCGATTCCGGCTTCAGTACGCCAAGTAAGGGTAGTGGAAGCGACGATACGGCCAGTCTTCATGCGCCTCTGGGCAGAGGCTTTGTTCCGTCGTCGTCGAAACAACCCCGCCTGAACTTCGCTCCTCAGTCAGAAGAAGATAGTACGCCAAAAGTCATCCGGCCCTCCTTCACGTCTCCGGCGGCGTCATTCCGACAGAATGGCAAAGGAACGGCTGCATCAGGCCGGGCAACGGTCAATCCCAAGTCGTTCGCGGCGAAGATGATGGCCAAAATGGGCTATGTCGCTGGACAAGGTCTGGGTAAACAGGGTGAAGGCAGACTGGAGCCAGTAGAACAGAAACTACGCCCTCAGGGAGTAGGTCTGGGCGCTGTTAAAGAAATCTCGGAGAAAGACAAGGCAGAAAGGAAACGTGCAGCAGCTTTGAGAGGTGAGGTACTAGAAGATTCGTCTGAAGAAGAAAGGAAAAAGCGAAGACAGAAGAAGAAGGAACGTGCTCTAGGTGGAGTGTCCGGTACTGGGGCCAAGGCCAAGCCCAAGATAAAATATCGCACGGCTGCCGATTTTGAGGCAGCTGCAGATGGACTTCAAGTTCCGAATGTACTGAAGTCAATAATAGATGCGACGGGAAAGGAGACAAAGCTCTTGACATCCACGTCGGGTCTGATGACCCCACGTGAAGATGCGACTATTCCAGACACTGAGGCACTGAAGATTGCACGAAGAGCTCGAAGGGACCTTGGGGCGTTTGTCGAAGAGTGGAATAGTCTAAGTGAAAGGAAGAAGTATAATGAAATACAGGAGGCCCAATTGAGCCAAGCCCTCGACGAGCAGGAGGAGGAGATCCGGAAATTGAAGCGAATCACTGATACTGCGCACGAACTCTCACTCTTGGAGATCGGTGGGTCCAAAGTGTCAAAGGAGTTATTGGATGCTCGCTGGGAAGAAACGATCAGCAAGCTCGAGACACTAGAGTTTGAGTACCGGGACGAGATTACAGACTACGGACTCCCAGAAGTCGCTGTCGCTGCCATTCACCCATTGTTCCGGGCCTCAATGGAAATTTGGGAAGCTTTTGAGAACCCTACATATCTGGTGACTCACATTAAGCGTCTCCGGAATATTCTAGGGATCAAGCAGAATCCGGGAATGACAGATGACTTACAATTGTATAGCAGAGACACGTTCCACGATGCAGGCCATGGAGGCTACAGCAAGGCTACGACATACTACGAGACTATGATGCACAGCCTTTGGCTTCCGAAGATACGATCATGCATCACAAATGAATGGGATGTGCACGATCCAACGCCAGCGATAACTCTTTTTGAAGCCTGGAAAGATGTCCTGCCACCCTTTGTCTACACTCATGTCATTGATCAACTATTGGTGCGGAAATTGGCTACGGCAGTGAACGACTGGAATCCTAGGCTCAGTCATCGAAATCGTCATCAGGCACCACCGCCGCATGTCTGGTTATTTCCTTGGCTTCCTTATCTGGATGATTATCACACCAATCCTACAAACTCGGACGGACTCTTGGCGGACGTGAAGCGTAAATTCCGCATAGTGATTGATACCTGGGATCTCTCCAAAGGTGTCATCCCTGGCCTGCAGAATTGGCGCGAGGTTCTTCGGGGAGAGCTGGACAATGTGCTTATTCGGCATTTGCTCCCTCGCCTCGCTGTCTTTCTTCAAGCTGAGTTCGAAGTCAACCCTGCGGATCAAGATCTTACCCCTCTGGAGCACGTCCTCGAATGGCAAGGCTTCTTCAAGCCTAGTGTCATGGGTCAGCTGCTGATTGCTGAATTCTTTCCGAAGTGGCACAATATCCTTCATCTATGGTTAACGTCAGAGCCAAACTACGAAGAAGTTGGCCAGTGGTTCACTTGGTGGAAGGGACGCTTCCCAGAAGAGATCAACAACGTTGGCGCTGTCGCGGCTGAGTGGGAGAAGGGCCTGGAAATGATGAACCGCGCGCTCGACCTGGGTGAGCGCGCGAAGACTGAGCTTGCTCCTCCAGCTGCCGGCCCGGCTCGTCCCATCAAGGAGACAGTAAAGCCGAAAGCTCATAATGTCGCACCTACTCCAGCATCGGGGCCGCCGGCGGAGGAGCTGACCTTCAAGGATGTGGTGGAGGCCTGGTGTTCGGAAGAGAACTTGTTGATGATGCCATTGAGAGAAGCGCATGCGCAAACAGGACTGCCCCTCTTCCGTCTAACGGCAAGTGCCAATGGAAAGGGCGGAGTGCTGGTGTATTTGAAAGGAGATGTGGTGTGGGCACAGAACAAAAAGGATAAGAGCGTTTGGGAGCCAATGGGGCTGGAAGAAGGCTTGGTTGAGAGAGCGGAAGGGAAATGAGCTACGATATGGTCTTACATGGATACTGATAGCGATCCGTCATCTTGCTCCTGAAAGCTGGGATATTAAAAATGAACTAGAACCCCCTTTTAACAGTTATGATCAATTAGATACTGGCACGAAACCTGAGTAAGTACGGATCACACCAGTAACCTTTTCGATAAGTCCGGATGCACAAGCCCCTCATGAGAGTATCTGTGTGATAAGCCCCTGAAGTTGGGATCGGAGGACAGGTGCCTGACTTTCTCGCTCCCAGCCCCGCCAACGGAGAAGGGTTAGGCAAAGCCCAAAGGCAACGCTAATGCATGCATCCCCTGTTCGTCCCGCAAGCCGGTGGCTTTTAGCTTCAGGGGATTTTTCACCTTCTCGGTGAAGGCTCGCCTTGCTTGACCGCTGACAGCCGCAACGCCTTTTCCCATTCGACAGTGGCCCGGTAGTTTGGTGATGGCAGTTTACTAGTGACAAGGGCGCCCTCGGTCCGTCTGTCGGATCAGGGATCATCAGGCTAGGCGGACCACTAAGGTGCCCATGAAAGAATTCTTAACCTCTAATTCCCTTGCCGGTTGTCTGGTGGTGCTTGTTCGCTCGATTCTTTTTCCCTGCTGTGTGCACAGGGCGCTCTGCACTGTGCACCGCATTGTGATTGAGCAAGGGTTCGTCCGTTCGCCTCGGACAGGAGCTGTGCGACACATCTGGGGTGCATGATCTAGGTCTGCAGCTCTGCATCTACAACGCCAGCCCACAGGCTGTCCACTCTTTTCATCGTCCTCTATCTTCTCCATGCGTTTTGGTGCGATTCTTCATCCAGAGTAGTCCTGTCCCTAACGACACTGCCTAATGTTGCGCTTGGCTGAAGGCACTGTCGAGCTTTATGCACGGTGATTGTTTCGTCCATTGACGTCGCACCGCGTGGCTAGCTCACGACAACCGCCAGCTCTTTCCCATACGACCATTGACCTTTCCTTAGATCCAACTGCGGACCATAGACACCCTTCCTTATGTTCTCAGTCATCCCAATCGCACCTGCGTTGAGTCAACAAAGTTACGTCAGAACCATCTGAGGGGCACTCACTCGACAACGCAAGAACAATGGACGGACAAAGACGACAGCGCTCAGTTAGTCCCTTGCGCGCCCGCCCCAGGAGCTCAGACCCCACGTTTGCGTCCCCGTTAAACTACTTTTCGCTGCAACCAGATATGATGGAGAGCGGTGGGACACGCATCACCCCTTCTTCGCAGCTACTACAAAATCTCCTGAAGGAGAGGAAGGCGAAGAACAGGAGACACAGTGCTCTGCCTGGCTCCGCAATGGTTGAGCAGCGCCCTAAAGGCCGTGACGACGGAATATTCGACCTGGATAATCCTAACTTCGAGTACATCAATGGCAGGCTGGTCCAAAGCTCTCCGCTTGGCCCACCAGGGTCAGGGGATACTACGGGAGCGAAGACGAGGCGCCAGACGAGTGGAAACCGAAGTCCCATAGGAAGCGAACACAGAGGTATGGGTGCACGTGAATTGACTGAGGTATGTTGTCCAATTGTTGCCCTTTCGTTGCGTTCATTATTAACCTCATTCAAAGTATGTTTCCAAATTGCAGAATCAAAATTTTGACATGAAGGTGGACATGTACCATCTCCGACAACGGATTGAGTCTCTGGAACAGGACTTGGATAAGTCTCGGCAGCTACAAGCAGACAACGAAGAGCTGCAGGATGTAAACGAACAGCTGCTGGCCGAACTAGAGAAGAGGGATAAAGCGATTGAGGAGGCAGTCGCCCTAATCTGCGAGCTTGAAGAGAAGGTTGAGAATCTGGAGGGGCGTTTGGACGATCGTACAATCAGTGCACATCGCGAACACCAGATTCCCGGTGGCCAAACAGATGCTCCGCCGCCATCTTCACCACCGGAACCCGCTCGACATGTTGAGCCAGGAACACCGTCAGCCGATCGCTCGTCAGAGAAGACTCCAACTGCAACTTTCGATCTGATCGACGTGACTACACCTGCGCCACCTCGTTCCTCAACTCGGTCACCGGCATTCCTACGCTCTGACAACAGGGGAAGTACAGCAACCCTTCGCAGCTTGTTCCTCTCTGGCAGGAGTGAGAGCAGCGACTATCTCAAATTGTCCAAACGTTCCAGCATTCTGAGCAGAGCCAATAGCCCTCGAGCCATAACGCCCGGGGCCGAAAGTGATATGGATATTCTTAGCTCCCCCCGATTGAGCGTACTGAGCGAAAGTAGCTTCATGAGCATGTATGGAGAGAAATCAGAGCTAGCCCTCCTCGACAGTAGTGGAGATGATAGTCAACGAAAGGGGGAGGACACCCAGGAACAGAAGCGTGGGATGCTCAGGGATCACGATGGACAATCAATAGTCTTTAAACATAAAAAGGTTTTCCTTTTAATTTTACTTTTTTGTTCACTATAAACTAAACCTTTAGTTTTTTTAATTTACGTTTTTTAATTGAATTGTTTTATAACAAGTACATTACAAATCTAATATTAAACCTACCACAAACGCTAGGGTCAAGGACTGGATTCAGGCCCGTCAAGAGACGCCATCAAAGCCCAGCAAGGCTACTCGCCGCGCTACGCCCTCGACTCGCAGCCAGTTCGGGTCTCTGGACGACGTCTTGAATGAATCGACCCATCAGGAAATCCCGCAAAGCTCCCCTGGCAAAGGGAGGGAATTTGTAATCCCACCAAAACCGACGACGCGCAAGACGCCGGATATGGAGAACGACATATATCGTAATCCGTTACCACCAACTCCTGATACCATGAGTACTGTTTCCCACTCTCTTGCGGGACGAAATGCATCTTCGACAAGCACCCTTGCCGAGACAGTCCAGTTCAATGAGCAGAGCCTGATAGATGGGACTCCTGGTCCTACCGCTAAGAATTACGAGGCTTTAAAGCCTCTTCCGACTATGAGGCGAGAGCGGTCAGGCCAGGATGGCACTCCTGTTCCACCGAGACAAGCCAGAATAAATCGAGACTTCCAGAACGACGGGTACGCTCAAGTGCCGACGGTGATCGAAGCACGACACGGGGAACAACGGCAGGACCAGGAGCTCCCAAGAGGTAGCACTGATACCCAAGCCACAGACACCAATTCTCTGTACGTCGAGCAAGGTGACCTCGACAATTCTTCTTCGTCGCCCCTCGCTTCCTTCATGGGTATCAACATATCCGACCCTTCTTCCTTCCGGAGTCGGCTGATAGAAGCCCAATTTTCAGGGTCACCATTCGAAGACAGGCATAATACACTATCTGGTTCCGGAGGTCAAAGATACCGAGAAGCTCTTGATTCAACAGACGTCTCAGGTCTCCATGAACAGACACTCAATGACGGAGTGGATGTGCTGTTCAATGGGGAAGGGCTTGACGAGATCGCTTCCTCCACCGCAGCGCCTCGATCGCGCCCTACCTACCGGCGCAATAGCCTCCTGGGAGCTGAATACACTACGCCTTCCACGCTTTCTCGGCCTAAACCAGCATTGATGCCACGCTCGGTCGATAGACCGCCCACTTCTGACTCGATTGGTGGCTTAGACTCGCATCCGGCCCAAGCCAACTGGAATTCTCCAGGCGCTCTGAACACACGACAAGTCAGACCTCGCACAGCAGAATCTGATTCCGGTATGGGTCCTCAATCTTCCATTCCGCAACCTCGACGCTTAAATTCAGCAGCAGCCCATGGCTCCATCAAGAGCTCAGCATCTTCTCTAACATCTTCGATATCTGCCGGCAAACGACCCCAGAAAGATGCACTTGCGCGGTCTCACACGACCGGGAACTTTGGAGGACGCAGGCCTTCCACGGCCTCGAATCCGCAGGCGATGGCTTCTTGTACGTACCGTCAAAGTCGTCAACCGATCCCGCGCCCACAGTCCAAATCTGGCACTTCCTCACGGGCAGCCTTCGTTGATGCTGGTCTGCGCACGCGGAACCCCGGCATGGCTGCAAATACGAGGCACGTAGGTTCCCAGCATCATCCGGGTGGCTCAGCCCATGCTCCTGTGAGTTCGGTGGAATCTGTGAACGTGGGCGCGAACAGTACCGCCGAAAATGGAGCGGATGAGGTCAAAGATGACGGTGCAGGGTCCAAGTGGCGCGGGCCGAGCCAGATCAAGAGGAGCATGAGCACAAGGGTGAGGACCGTGTTTGGAAGCAAGAATAAGAAGGAGTGGAAATGAGAGCCAAGGGCAAAGAATTTGGCTCACGCAACTTCAGTAGGAGTCTAACTTCATTACACAATCCAGGAGACAGACTCACTTCTAGAGGTGTGCTGTTGTTTAGCATAGGCGATGTTCTGTATGTTAGATCTGGGCCATCCGTTGAGCAGCGGCGGTCTACACCTGCTTCAGCCCAAAAGGCGGCTCGGCTTGCCTGTGGCACGGCTTGTTTTGCTTGCTCGGTCCTAGGTAGTGGCTTTTATCGAAGCTAATTAGCCTACCATAGGGGACGGGACCTCACAAGAGAATGAACAAGAAAGCTTTGCAAGTCTCCGCAGAAGCTTTTAGCCAGTAGTAGCCACACTACTTACTCAACTAGAGTATCACTCAATGCCAGTTTAGAAAATCACAATGTTTAGCTCAAACACCTTGGGAGTATCTTGTCATTGAAAATGTGCCACTAATTACACCATGTCACCGCCCGACCTTGTCGGCAGTAGTCACTGTACTTTATCTAAGAGAACCGCTTGTCGGCGGTCTTCCAGTTTATCACGTCCCAGATGGCCTTGAAATACTCGGCCTTCTTGTTTTGGTATTGGAGGCTGCAGGATTAGGTGTTAGTGCCCGACTCCGGAATAGGGGTCGAGACGGAACTTACTAGTAAGCGTGCTCCCAGGCGTCAATACCCAGGATAGGAACGTACTTGCCAATCACGGGGTTTTGGTTCTGGATAGTAGTTAGTTGACAGAACGCCCGGCGGGTGGTGATGAGTCAGCGGAGCTTACAGCGTAGGTCTGGATGCCGATATGGCCCGTCTCCTTGTCCTTGACAAGCCACGCCCAGCCCGAACCCTGGATACCCGCCAACGCAGCATTGAACTTGGTCTTGAACTCATCCAAGCCGCCATACGTCTCATCGATGGCCTTGGCAAGCGCACCGGACGGCGGCTCGCCGCCTCCCTGGTTCTTGGGGGCCAAGTTCTCCCAGAACAGTGAGTGGTTGACGTGGCCGCCGCCGTTGAAGTTGATGGCGGACTGCAGGGCGATCTGCTGGGTGATGGACTTGGACGACTGGGCGGCCTCCATGGATTCCAGGGCGTTGTTGTAGTTGGTCACGTACGTCTTGTGGTGCCCGCTGTGGTGCAGCTCCATGATCTTGCCGGAGATGGCGGGCTCGAGCGCGCCGTAGTCATCTGAGATATTTTGTTAGGAGATGGGATGCTATGATCTGTCGTCTGGCGGCTTACATGGGAGGTCCGGGAGAGTTGCCTTGCCGCGGACAAATGTGGTTGAAGCTGCGCCTGTAGCAGCTCTCTTGGAGCCGACGGAGCGGGGGGCCGCCCGGGCACCGCTGGTGGATGTGCGGAGGAGAGTAGCGGACATGTTGCAATTGATTTGACTGGGACGATTGAGGTAGTGGAAGGTCTGGTTAGGCAATTGGATGAGCGGTTTGATGATGGAGATGTTGATTGAAGATGTGAAGTGAAGCTACAGATCCAGCCCCGGACTATTTGAAAGCACAGCTCGGGCACTTCGGGTCTTCGGACGTTTCGGCTGCTTTCGATCCAACGTCATCGAGACCCGCACGCTAGGCACAGCTAATTGTGATTTAATCGCACGTGATTTCTGCTTTATCTTATCGATCGGAGAAAACAAACACTACAAACAGTGCAAACMCCCCTCGACGTGTAGCGGCGCGTCTTCCTCAACTCCCTGGGTTCGCAACGCTGCCCGCCGCGAGTGACTGACTGCTTCACACCCGACCATGGGCTCATACTACAATATTGATTCTATATTAACGGATGCCCAAGTGAGTCTCTTCTTGCTGCCAACCATTGCTTCTTTTCAATGCTGATACCACCAACATTAGAAAGTGCCATGCACCTTTGAGCTCACCGTGCCTGGACTGGGCTACCTGGAGGGCAACTCCGGAGATGATGTACGGCATAGCCTCAAACCCCTCTAAACGAGCTGGAGTCTAATACTCTCACTAGATGAAGAATGGCACACGAGTCGAATTGCCGCTCTGGCTAGGAGAGATGCTGGCCGTCAGCCAAGTCTTGAACACCTCTTCCATGGCAACACTTGACCTCCCCTCCTGCCTCGGCCCACATGTCATAAACGCGCTCAAGGCCAACCCGCTGACGGTCGACTTGCGGTCCT
This sequence comes from Symbiotaphrina buchneri, assembly GCA_001599915.1. Taxonomy (NCBI): domain Eukaryota; kingdom Fungi; phylum Ascomycota; order Symbiotaphrinales; family Symbiotaphrinaceae; genus Symbiotaphrina; species Symbiotaphrina buchneri. Next base: position 381,358 of record BCIG01000015.1, read on the forward strand.
TGTCGCCCCATTTCTATTCTCTCGGTGCCCGTATGCTCGATCTCTTCGAGGAGGACGAGCTATGCGAGGTGCTCCTGGATACGTTTCGACGGCGCGCGGAAGCAGTGGCTGATCACGCCCGGAACGTACGGGGAGCCGTGGGAGGCCAGAGCCAGGAGTTCCTGAGAGGACTGGAGGAGTGGGAAAGGGGCTGTAAGTGCAGATCTTGATTGCTCGCATTACCAAGCATATGCCTCGGTGACGTACCTTGCTTACCGTGCTCAATTGCCGTGTCGTCTTGTTACGGTGCAGAGAGCTGACAATACATCTTCTAGTATTTCGTGCTGCGCATGACAGTTCGAAAGCAATGTCGACTTGGATGGCAGAGGTGAAGAAAAAATGAGATCGCTAATTCTCCTACCAAGGCAAGGCGTCGCTACTTACTCATTTGGTGTTGTATGGTCACGTTTAGTACTTTGAAAATGGGATTACCGTTTAATCACCATGGCCGAATGGCGTTGTTCAAGGGATGGACCTTGAGACCCGCTCAGAGTTCTGCTTACTCTGCGTTATTGGGGCACTGAAGGTTTGAGCGACAGTTATATTCCAAGTTATACATAATAATACAGCGCTGTACGAAGTAAATTAAGGATAGCAAGGTCAAAGATCCTGCACCGCCTTGTCGTGAGGTCATAATGTCTCGTGCTGCCAGGCTCCTCCACAACATCAACACCTCTAATTCCGCGTCACTCCGATCCTCCTACAACCCCTTCCTCCCCCGGTGTCACCTTACTCCCCCGGTGTCACCTTACCCCCCCTTCACTCCAGCCAACCCCCGTAGCCCCTTTATCCACATCCGCTTACCAGGAAGTCGGCCCAAAAGTCTGCCCAGAAGCAACTGGAGTCCGAATAGCTCCGTCCAACGAATCGAGCGTGTTGTTTGGAGCATCATTGCCCCACCAACTAGGGAAGTCGGTCAACGTCAAGCTCAAGCAGCAGAATATGACGATCGTGCTTATAGCAAGACCGCTATCCAGTGCAGCGGACGTGACGTAGTTGTATTGCATCCACCAGCCTCTCCATCTATCCTTGATCCACTTGTTGAAGATAAAGCCAACGATTCCCCAGGAAAGATAATTGAGGGGCGTAGCAGGAGGGATCTGACCCATGCCACCGAAGATGATGGGAACGTTGACATATTTGAAGATTGAACGAGGGTAGAGTCGCGCCAAGGTATAAGTGACGAACGGTGTGAGCGCGCCCACGAGGAACATCCAAAGGAATGGCGAGTAGAGGTTTCCCGGGCTGAAGATTCGCTGAGGACCAATGACGCCCCAGATGATGGATGCATTGAAGAAGACACGGCCACCCGGGCAGCTGAAGTGATTGGCTTGGTCTTGCGAACACACATCCTTGATGGCTCCTAATGCCCAGTTCAGAACCGCAATCTGGACGATGCAGGACCATATGGTAGCAACGATCTGGCCAGCGAAGGTTACACGAGGAGGGACCTTCATGTAATGGCCCAACTTCAAGTCCTGTATGAAAGCTAACCCCTGATACATGGAGATATATCCGTACGTCTTGAACAACATCATGCTGACTGGCTTTCCGGGTGACATGTAACCGATCAAGAATTCCGTGAAGACATTAAGACCTAGCTGGATGTTCGTCGCGCCTTGGATGATACCGATAGGCAAGAACCAGACAGTAGCTATTATGATGGCGACGAAGAAAGCCCACCAACTCATATGCGTTGGATAACCTAGGACAGTTCCCAAAGACATCCCAATCATGCAGACCAGAAGTACAATGTACCACCACGAGGGAGAATCCTTATACTTCTTCATCAGACGAGTGTGGACGTCTTCCTCTTCGTGACCGATCTGGCGGAAGCGTGTCCACAGTTCTTGTCCGTGATAGAGAGCGGTGTGAGTTATGAGTGCAGCAATGGCAGCAAACGACAGTGCGTAAGATATGGAGAAGGTCGTGGAAAGGAAGAGCGGCGAGTATTCCTTGTATGCTGTGACGTTGAACTCATAATCCGGGGTAAGAATCCGCGAGACGTTGTATGTGCTGCCCGTGTTGTCATAACTGTTCGAGTCGCTCATTGGAAGATACTGAGAATAAAACTTGTTGCTATATTGCAGCCCAATACTGAGGAAGATGTAGAAGATCACGGTGCCAAAGAGGGTGTTGGCAATTGCATACCAAGGGTAGATCAAGGGACTGAGGGTATATCCGGTGATTTGCGTCCAGTCGAATGTCAGTGGTATGAGAGATACACCGGTCCAGCCGCCGAATAATTGATTGATGATAACATTGTTCGGGCGGATCCAGGTCACAAAGGCAAACACACTCAAGAATTGCGCGATATATCCAGGGAACCAGTACCATATGAAGGACGCTGTGAAAACGCAGAGGAACCATTTGTATCGTCCAATCGACCATCCATTGGTCTTTGCTGGATCAGAAGGGCGATGGTCGTGCAACGCGTAAAACAATGCCGTGTTGATCAGGTTCTGCGGCCAGATCATAGCAGCCGGCCAGACAAGGAACCTGCGCATCATGCCGGCTATACCGAATCCTAGGATCTGAGTGGTAAAGGTGAGAAGCAACTCAAAGCCCCAACCGAAGTTCTGCTTATAGAAGCCGCGTTGCGCTAAGATAGTGTCAGTGGAATAAGCAGCACCTCCACCAAAACTGACGTTGGCCATGATGACAATAAGGGTGTGCTCCTTCATATTGAACGGGCCTGGGTTCAAGGACCACTCGAAACCAAACGTTCTGAATTTCTTGGCTGGCATCCACTTAGCCCAAGCGACCCCGACAGGGTAGGAGACCAGTTGGGCAACGTAGGTGGAGATAATGATAGCAGGTTGGCGCATTGAGAACAGCATATTGAGGGCGGCACCAATCGTGGTGAAAAGCATCCCCAGGACCCACGCGCGGAGCGTGTTCGCCGGTACATCTTCATCGTAGTTTCTGACCGCAGACCGGACTTCTGGGTAAGGTGAGTTGTCCATCAACTGCTCCGCGACCGATATCTTGCGGGTCTTGTCTGCATCGTGCAGAGTTTCATCAATTTCGTCAATGACCTCCTCCGGCAGATTCGGGTCATAGATGTGTTGCTTTTTGAGGGCGGCAAGGTGCTCATTGGCTTCCAGTTCAGATTCAACGTTGGCCGGAGCAGCTTCAGCAGCAGCACCGCTCGTACTGCCTGTCATCTCATAGACACCAGAGCTCACGCTGTGCTTGGGCTGGTCTGTGGCAACCGAACGTCGCCGCTGTGTGCCCATGGCTGCATCAGGCTCCACGGCCGAGGACTTGCGGTCTCTAAAGAAGTCCATGATGATGGCAGCAGATATGTGTACCTAGAAGGTAGGGCTGCAGTGCGGCAGTGCGGCAATGCGTGAGGATACTCAAAGACAAACGCAAAAGGGGGGTGCACCTGGCTCCTCTATATACTCGGCGACACAAGCCGAAGGGCGCCTTGGACAACCATGTACGCCGTGTATGCGCTCAACATTTTGATAGGAGGCAATCGTACGATTAGACTGTTGTCAGCAATCGCAAAGCAAGCTTAGTCTTATCAGTAGGAGAAAGATCCAATCAGACGCTTCGCATCAAAGCATTCCAACGGAACAGATGTAGCATCCCTGTTGAAGGAAGCAATCGAGAGGTTCCTCCTGCTCGGAATAGAACATCAGGCCGAGGTTGTGCTGACCATGACGACTATCACAAGGGCACCTCCCAAAATGGGTATAGAGGAACTCAGATGGATGCATAAGAGAAGAGCCACATCTGAAGATGGTACGGCCAGTAGCAAGCAGAGAAGAAGAACTGGAAAGGTCCAAATACTCGTCGCCCAACCACAAAGAGCAGGTGCCTAGATAACCAGACCACCTTACATGATTTTCGGCAGAGCTGCAGCGTGCCCAGATCTCCCGTATCATGGACTCCTCACCAACAGTCAGTCTAGGAACATTAGTCTGGCGAAGACCTGGCAATAATTAGTACGAGTACAGTTCCCTTATCTTGTCAGTGAAAGTAGCATTGCGAAGTAGGTGGGAGAAACGTGTTTAGTGTCAAGGGTCCTGCAGGAAACTATGTAGCACGGCCCCATAATGGGAAACCACCGGGCGTGCCAACACGAGCCGCTGCAAGTAACGAAGACTGCTCAGTCGCTTCGGTCGAGTGCCAGAAAAAGTCCGGCGATCAGGCATCCCAATGATGACCGAGAGCCTTCAGCAGCGTACAGGTTTAGTGTTACCGCACATTGATCCCCATCGAATCATCGCTCTTGATTGGTCAAGTTTTTGGTGAGATAGCATGAAGTTCTCTCCGTTGAGCATTGGGGTACTTGTGGCAAGTTCTTGTCCCGCACCCCAGGTCATTAGTATGGCCCCCTACACGAGTGCCATGGTATTAGGAACAATTGGTAAGAGACCAGTGGGATTAGTGAGAGCTTCAAGTCGTCATTGCTCTGCAGCCCTCGATGGTGTACGGTACAAGCATCGCGGAAGCTGCGTCTCGTAGATCTTTCGAAGCCCCGTAGAACCCTTATCTCAGAGAGCAATCAGCCGTCCAGCGGATGTTCCCCGTCATAGCGTGCACAGAGCCAGCCACCAACTTCGGAAGCTAGGTGTGGGGTCACCCAAGTTCTGTGCAAGGACTAGGAACACCGGTACTCGTGCAGATAGGGAGATAGGCCGGCCACCGCATCTCAAGTCTCAAGCTTCTCACCACCAGGAAGTACGAAGATTCGTATGAATACCTGTTCGGCTGGAGCAATGTCCCATGCCCCTGATGCAGGACCAATCAGACTCACCTGCGCAGGACCCCAAAAATGATGATAAAGAGGTGATGCTTTCCCAAGGGCGCCCCTGAGCTGAAAAGCGGGCCGTTGCCAGGACGGGGCGCCCGTCTGCCGACAGATGATATCGGCTGCGGGCTTCGGAGATGTGCGGCTGGTCCGGCACACTCATTGTCAGCAACGGATCGCGGCCTGTGTCCAATGGAAGCGTTGTATGCCGAGGCACCTCCCGTCCCAGCTCCGTATTCGTACCTTGCTCCACAGGCTGTATCGAGGCTCTCAGGATGGATTGCCACGCTATACCCAAGGCCTTATCTCGTCCCATTTCACAATTAGTGACACATTGATTGGTTCATCATATCAGCTTGTATCGGATATGGAAGTACAATACCACGATAAGCGCTGCTAAATCCTTATGAGTATGCGACCCTCCATTATCGCTGACCTCAAAACGTCACTACTGTGGCATCTCCTCCAAGCTTGAGATCGTGGCACAGGATCAAGACCGTCCTCACGTCATAATAAATACTTGGCTGTGCCGCGGTGATGGTTTCCGTTGCTCCCTTGAGCAGTGTGCAGCAAAAGGATAAAACTGACGGCGTGGAGTGTGTCCATAAGATATGGGCAAAGTCATACAAAGAAAGTACTGTGTCCGCACAATTGCTTAACGCATATTGGCTGGGTGTATAAGGTCGTAAGGGGCACGGGGCGATGAATTTCACAAACCCACACTCGCGTTTCGAGGTTCTTTCAAGTTTTAAGAAATAATGAGTGAATGTCTTCATAAATTGGGTGTCCTTGAGCACCATTTATATATGCCCGTCCTTCAAAATTCGCAATGCTGTTGCCTAGCCTGCATACCCAGTCCAGGGGAACTCTGCGAGCTACTGAAGTATGAGCACGAGATGACAGTAAATAAGATTCTCGGTCTTTTCCCACCCCCCTGCAGCAATTTCTTCCCGACGGCGCCGATCGTCCTATCAAAATATCGATTTCGTGCCTCTAAATCCAAGGGTGAAGTAGCGCGGGAGATGAGTCAACCCAATTGAGTGACTCATCCGCCATTTCTGAGCTCCATTTCCTCCAGATACTTCCCCGCAAAAAGGATTGCTAAGATTATTGGGGTTGTCGCGCTTTTGGCAAAGGCTGATGGCTGATGGCTTACCAGTCCACCCTTTTTTGTAGCTCCGAATCAATGCACTGCTGGTAATCCCAGGCCTGACTTCACGAATTGGACTTACATATACCGGAGAGAGACAACAAGAACATGATTTGGGAGAATATTTAGATCATTGTTGGGAATTACCAAAGAAAGCACAGAGCAGGTTCGCTCGCAATGGCTGATCTGCCTTAATCGACGCAACTGTGTTTGATCCAAAACATCTGCCTAAAGTGCGAGCGTTATACATATTTTTTACCATAGACATCACAAACAGGCATTTGTTTCTGGGGGTCAGAAAGCGCCTCTAAAACGATCCAGGATCTGCCCTCCCAATGTCCTTCTCCTACCAGTTTCCCCTTGTCTTCCCTCCACACCACTCGCGCTAGCTGTTGCTGCAGCCTCCCCTTCTAGTCTTCTTCTTAATCCTTCATAGCCTGCATCTTCCAGTGATCTCTTGGCTTCGCCCACAAGCCAGCCTGGTATTCGCCAGCCAGCCCCAGGGAGCACCTCCCTTCTCCATGCATATCCCACCACCCAACCTACTGCTGCAGCTAGGGCTGAGCCCGGAAACTGGCTCAGGGCAAGTTGACCAGCAATGAGATATGTTGTGCTCTTGTCGCTTAAGACAATCCCCTCACGAGTGGAGCTTGAAGATGCCATGATACGGTACTTATAGACGTATGGAATGGCCGCGTGATATTGTGCAAGGATAGCAAATACCAGAGGTGTAAATCCGGCAGGCAGGTAGTTAAGCTTGTTGAAAGATAGCGGTCTGAAAACGAGAGCTAGCAGGAGAGGTGGGATGAGCGCAGTGTACGGGAATATGGTGAAGAGGAAAGACTTCAATCAATCAGCACCAGAGTGGCAAGATATAAAAGGTCACATTGAGGCATACAGCGAATTTACGGGAACCCCACAAACGCTCGATGATGCGAAGGTGATAGAGAGTCATGGTAGCGAACAACAATTCCGTCGAATTTGTGTAGCATAACTATAGCCATGATCAGCACTGTCTGCTTGCACCTAATGCGCACGCTCATTGCAGGTAAGTAGACCAACCTGCCAGATGAAGACACGCCATATCTGCCTGTAACGCCATATGTGCGGCTCGATGTGTATGTAGAAGAGGTATTTGCTGTCGGTAATACTGACAAGTAGTGACGACGTCACAAGACCGAAGAGGAGCAATTTAGAGACGGGGGCATTGGTGAAACCAGAGGTGAGCATGACGATGGGAGGCAAATTCGAGATCAAATCCCAGCGTGGAGTCGCCGATAGCAATCTGTACGCATAGGCAGATTGAGCAGCTTGTTGGCGACTTGAGCAGCGGACGGGCCAGCTTACGAAGATGATCGAGTTGATACCCCCGTCGTGATGGAGCTATCGTTTGCAATGTTTGTCAACGGGAATTCACTAGCCCTAGCTTTGTGGTGCCGAGCTTGGCAGGGGACCGATGACATGGTTCCATACTCGATCTGGGGTAATTTGTACTTCGTACTTCGTACTGTATGATAACGTTCCATCAACCAAACTGGTCAATGCAACACCTCAAACATCCAATTGCATCTGCCACGCAAGTGGCTGATCATGGATCTCATAACAAGGGCTCGGCGGCCATATTTATTTGCCGACGTGACCGCTGTGAAGGACTTAACCTTGACTTCACATTTTCTCTGTTTGCCATATGAGATCCGGCAAATGATATACAAGAATTGCTTGATATCTGATAAGCCTATTATATACGAGCCAAGCTCCTCGACCCGCCATATTCGCGATTCAGTGTTCAACAATGCGCCCGCGCCATCTTTAAATCTCTTGCTGGCCTGTAAGCAAGTCAATTAAGAGGGCAGTCGAGTGTATTTCTCCTCCAACACATTTGTATTTCGAAGCACAAGCCAGTGCGGGGAGGGGGGTGATCAGGGCATCAGACTCCAAAGAAAGCACCTCGATTTGATCAAGTCCGCAATATTCCGGACAGATCTTGCCCCCAGGAACCTGGTCTGGCATCAGCACGGAATGGGGAAACGCGTTTCCCAGTTGACTCATCTTACTCGGATCACGTTGGTGGGGGAGATCCATGAGAGACGCCCAAGCGACCTCTTTCTGGAAGCGATATCAACTTGCATCGAGTCCCTTAAGCATCTGGAGGTCCTTACATTTGTCTTTTGCGATTTTGACGAGCTCCAAGACTGGTGGATTCAAGAGAGAAGTTTGGATTATCTGCGGCTACACATTGTTGGGGGATCCATTGATACTTCGTTCAGGCCAGATGCCCTAGGTTTGGGTTGTATGGTGACTTGGGCTTGTACGATTACTGTTACAGCCGGGAGTGGGGGACTCAGATGGAGAACTAACAGAGAAACGAAATGATCAAGGTCGATCATGTGCTGAGACCCGCCAGCATCTCCCAGTTGGCCAATGCCACCTTTATCGATCGGGAGATCAGGCGAGCGCCTGGATCTAAGGAACTGCCGCATTTCGGTGCTACAATGGCCTCTTTTTAAGGAGCTGCGAGGTCTTTTGGGTAATCGAAGCTGCAATGGTGGGTATCTACCGTCAGGAAAGATTGCTATTGGAACTGCGTGATAGATGGCGAGGGGAAGCCGAAGACCATCGTATTTTCGAAAAGATTTTCCGCGAGGAGAATCAATACGACGCTAAGTCGCGGAGCCATATCATTCCCAGACTCCCAAACACCGAGTATGCAAGCTCCGAACGCGGCCTATCAGCGCCGAGGCAAGCGCGTCTGTTGCCCCTCACGCTCTGTTCGTGCGGAGCGTTTCTTAAGCTCCTCACCGATATCCTCCTCGACACGTCTGACCCATCCTGGGATGTCCACTCCAGAGGTGGGTCCATTCCCGTCGGTGCATTTAAGGACGAACGCTTTTAGGGACGGTATATCCAACAATGCAGCCTTAATGCGACGCTCACCGTCCGGATCCAGGTACTTGGGGGGTTCACACAGAGGGAAATCACACTCTGGAGTGAGCTCGATGGTGAGCTGCTCCACATGGACCTGTTTCTCTCGAAGTGACCTCAGGTCTGCCTCAAGAAGTTCGAAATTCTCCGCAGATTCGTACCAGCCATGAACGATAAGCTTCACATTGCGGATACGTGCACGATTGGCTGCCCCAATGGTGTCAAGGTGATCCGAAAATTCGTCTCTAAGCGCTTTCTGATAAGGAACCAGCATGTTCTGAAGGTAGTAGATATCTTGGATGGACTTGAACGTGTTGTGTCCGTACAAGATGTCGGCGGCTTCATCGTGAATGAACTTGTTGACGTGAAGAATTCCGGGGTGGAGTTCGCACATTAGGTGTTTCTGGAGCCGACTCTCTTGGCTTTCCTTCCAGAATACGACTGGCTGATCTCCCTCAAGCAGCTCCTTGTAGATCTTCAAACGCAGCTCGGGAGGAAGCTGCAAGAACGGAAATGGCTTGTCTGGGATGGCACTCATCATGGGAGGCTCTTGGATGAAGCTTGCTTTCACCAAACTCGTGTGTACCGCAAGGAGATTTCAGAAGTTGACGAGATATGGGAATGTGGTGCTTTTCGTGGAGGTGCATAAGCTCAACCACAAGGTCAGTGTATGTAAGTGCGCAAACGAAGTCGTATAGCAGGTGGAGCCCGCGATCCGATGCGAAGGACCTGGGCAGTTAGAGTGGGCAATCACTCACCTCCCGCTTGATGCCCTCCTTTGGCACTGCAAGCGGGTTTGGATGCAGGCGCACGAGGGCTCCAAGCAGACGCGTCAGGTACGGGCAGATATGGGTATCCGATGCCCCTCGAGCTAATTGAAATGCTACCTTACCTACCTTACCTAGGAGGTACCATCGCCTTATCTTAGCGTGGATCTGCGCTCGGATGACGGATTGCGGCCTTGATTGATCATTGCGGACAGTTAACCGCAGCATGATAAGCTAAGATAAGCGTGCTCCTCGTACCTGTAAGGTAGTCTCATGACCTCGGTCTTCTAGTACGTACAACAACCTCTTGCTTCTACGGGCAGATCCTATGCTTACAGCAATACGCCCGTCAGCTATCGCTCTCCAAAAAGCTATTGGAAGGCAATGCATGTTAGTCCGGCACATCCTCGGTCCTCAAACAGACAATAAACCTGCACACTACTACGACGGATCATGGCACGGCGTGATCTCACAGGATGGCCCTTTCCAACCCGAAGCTGGCCGATACCATCTATACATTGGTAAGTGTCAATATCGATATGTCGTGGCCCATCTATAGCTCAATCTAACAGTTATGCTAAAGGTCTTTTCTGTCCCTTTGCGCACCGTGCAAACCTCATCCGCCATTTGAAGGGCCTCACAGATCTTATTGATATAAGTGTTGTGAAGCCCTATCCTAAGGGAGACGAGAAAGGTTGGCCAGGCTGGGTGTTTCCGAAGACCGACGATGAATACCCAGGAGCTACTGTGGATAGATTGTTTGGCAGTGATTATTTGCACAAGATATACTTCAAAGCCGATAAGGACTACAAAGGGCGGTATAACGTCCCGGTCCTATGGGATAAGCAGACCGGTACAATAGTCAACAATGAGAGCAGTGAGATCTTGAGGTTTCTCGAGACAGCATTCGACCCAAATCTGCCAGATGAATATAAGAAAAGGAACTATTACCCTGCTCATCTTCAGCAGGAAATCGATCAAGCCTTGGATTGGATGCAAAGGGATCTGAATACTGGAGTGTATAAAGCAGGATTCGCAGATTCACAGGAGACGTACGATAAGAACGTGGTGCCCGTATTTGCAGCACTCAACAAATTGGAGAGAATGCTTGCCGACAACGGCGGCCCATATATCCTGGGTCCAGAGATGACCGAAGCGGATATCAGGCTATATCCGACTCTAATTCGGTTCGATACCGTTTATGTACAGGTAGGTTGATGTCTGCAATCCGGCTATCGCTCTGCTAATGATTGGATAGCATTTCAAATGCAATCTAGGCATTATCCGCCACGACTATCCTCTCCTTAATAATTGGTTGAAAAATCTGTACTGGAATGTACCGGGATTCAGGGAAACGACGGACTTCAAGCATATCAAAGAAAACTACACGAAGAGCCATTACGATATCAACCCCAAGGCCATTACACCTATGGGCCCCATACCGAGCATTGAGGAGGGCGTAGAGGACTTTGCGGCGGTTCGATGCGGCGGCGTCAAGTTACCCAGTGGCTAAATTATTCTGAGCTTTCTGGCCGGTCCACCATGTACTTTGGACAAAGTATCGGCGGGCGAGAAACGCTCCTGCCCAAGGCACCCAGTTAATTCCTTAAGGGGCAGCATTGTTACAGCAACCAAAGAAAGACATTACTGCAGATACCGTCCAATTGGAACCCCTCCGTCAAATGCGGAAGGAACGACCCGTCCGGAGGAAATAAAGGTCGCTTACATGAGTCTATAAATCCAAAGTGCTCCCCTTGCACAACATAACAATTATATTTTCCTTGGTGATGTTGCCGCCAGTCTCGTCTTTACGAGGTAGGGCAATATGCCAACCCCTCCGCCATGCCAGACTCCTAGGCCATTGGCAGACAACACCAATTCTCGATCGCCATCTCCTGAGTTTTGCACCGCACGTTCAAGCCAGCCGCAACCTCGCCTGAGACATAGACTCTCCCTGCGGTCTTTCAATCCATATATAGACTCTTCAGAAGACATTCCGAGCGAGCATAGCTCCATTTACGAAGCTCGATATTGGTCTTCGGAAGACAGAAGCGGAAGCAATGAGAAACAAGATGAAGCCACCATCGTTGACGATGTGAAAGAGTCTCCAACTTCAGCCCGAAAGGTTACGCCACTACCGTTCCCAAGATCCGTTTCTCCGCCGGTGACGCCAACACGAAGCATATGGCTTCCACAGGGCGGAACTCCTTTGTCAACTATCACCGAGCAAAGGAGTTTCTCGACGATGCGAAATGCCAGCGGGACTATCACGCTTCCCGCCACAGGCCCTGCTATCAATCTCCCTCTAACAGCGCTTGGAGACCAGGTAAACCAATTAGCGAGGGGCAGGCAATCTTTCAGCGAGGACGATTTGCCTCGTCTCAGGGCTGCCATAATCCAAAGTCTCGAGCAGCCAATAGTGGAAAATAAAGGGACCCTTTTCACTACCGCATACGTCAATCCCAGGCTTCCCTTGGTCAGTCCACCACGCCGGATCGATACACCTCCCGGGCTACCGTCTTGGAGTGGGGAAGCATCCTCCATCTACCCTCCCCGAAGAAGGAGGTCCACCAGGCGATGGCGTTTTCACCTGTGGACCAACATTCGGGCCGTCCAGAGGATATCTCATCGCAATGCTGGAAGCTCCATCTCCCAAACCACGAGCGTTGCTAGGAGAGTATCTCCAATCCTCAGGAGGCCGCGGGTGTGGAGGCCAGGGATGGGGGGCTACACAAACGTCCCATCACTGGAAGCCCACCCGTTCAACAGCGCGCCCAAGAGCCCTACTGCCGTACAATTCACGTCTGTGTCGAGGTCAGCTGAAGTTGCACAGCCGAGCAACGACGGTCCTCGGGTGATTACTAGGGTCATCAACGCTCAGAACGGCGGCGTGGGAGCTCATAGAGAGTCTCTTGAAAATTCATCTATACGCCGTCAGCATCAAGGTACACATTTTCAGAGTGAGGCGACCGCAGGCCATTCAAGCGGCACTCCAAATTGTCGGCATCAGCGCCGGCAGATCGTTCGCAGGCAATATTGGAGGCTTTGGAAGTGGCACGGGAGGTGGAAAGATGGGGGCGAGCAGGACTCTCAGATCATTGGTGGAAGCACGCAAGCAGTGAGTACATCAACTGAGACTGGCACGATGGGCGCCAAAGGATGTTGGAAGTGTAGAGTGAGAGCTCGACTCAAAGAGTACAAGGACATGATGCGCTTCGTCTGCTTTGGCGAAGAGGATGATGTGGCCGTTGCACCTCGGCCGACGGTCCTGAATGCATAGCTAATCCCAGTGAGATCGTTTCAGAACCTTGGGCTGAATTGCGACACTGTTGGAAACAGCTTGACAATGGTCCAGAGGGCGTTGTTCTTATTCATCATCGTTTTGCAGGTCTGTAGCCGGTCAACGACTGCTTTTTGTGTAGTATTATGGTCAGAAGATAGTCAATTCTTGCTGAGCGCGCCGTTGAGACAACCAGCTTTCTTCCTCATTGATGCTCCATTGTTCACCGAAACGCCATCGCTATGCAAGTCTCGTAAATAAAATACATCATACAAGTACATGTGAGGAACGCTCAAGTGATTGAAAGCAATCATGAGGTTTCCAAACCTTCGGCGGCCAACGCCTTCTTGTACTCTGAAATAGCCACCCCGACCGCTTTTATGGTGGGTTCAAGCATATCATTGACCACTTTCGCACCGCCACCGATGGAATCCAAGTTGACGTTCATGCGCTTGCCCGTCCGCTGCTTGTACTCAATAACCTGCTTTTTGAGCTTCTCGATCTCCTTTTTTCGATCTTCTTCAGCATCATCGGCAACAGCTCGAACTCTATCCATCGCACGATTGAGAGACTCGACCATCTTCGCTATCTCGCTCGCTCGGTCCGGATCACCGGACAGGGAAACTGTCCAAAAGTAGTGAAGGAACTCGGTCGTGGTAGCATGCGTCAAGGTGAGACGGTCAAAAAGCGCAGGGGTCAGTCCGGAAGTCGACGTCTGTATGTTGGAGAAGCCGGGAGTGTCCGATGAGAAGTCGTCGATCTGCGAGCGGCGTTCCTGGATGGCACCAACGATCTGACTGGTAGCGCACTTGATACTTGATCTACTACCGACATGGGAGGCTTCCTGCCCGTCAGTTTCCGGCTGCCCATCACCCATCTCTACGTCGGTGCCGATAGCTTTCTGGAGGTCAAGTCCGCGTCTTGCATCTCCCTCCATTAGTGAGGGATCCAAGTCCATGCTAAGTTGGGCGAGAACATCATCAGGGTCTTGCTTAGCATAGAGCGCGGCTTCAGTGGAGGACTTGTTCTCTTCATTGCTGGAAAAAAACCTCTGTTGGTCTTTGATGTTGAGAATGATCCTCCCTTGTTCGGGGTCGCCTTGCAAGTCACGGAGTAATAGCTCGTTGTACTCTTCTTCCATTGCCGTAGGATCCGTAGGATCCGCATCGATCGGAACCACATGTGCCATAATCTTCTCGCTCAGCGTATTGAGTGTCCGGATGATAGGCACTCTATCTACAGACGTGGGCCGCATTGTCAAGTCGGGCATATTGCCGCGCCGTTGGCTATGGTTTTGTTCATTCCCTTCCAAATCTATGATATGTGGAATATGAGCAGCCAAAAGCCGCTTTTCTCGCTCATCATCCTCTTCACACCGAAGATATTTGTCCAAGATCTCATTGGGTTTGTCCTGTTCGGTGATCCTATCTCCTTTGAGTTTCTTATACAGGCGACTCGTGAAAAATTGAGTCCAGAATTCCGATTCGCTTAGTTTTGGCACATTTTCATCGTATACCCGTTTCACAAGTGGGTACTGGCTGAAGATCAACTGGATCTGTTCTTTACTGATGCTGAGCTTCAGATGATTCTCCACGATCTCAGGCTTGATGGAGGAGAGAACATTGTACCCTCCTCGACTCTGGGTTTTCTCAATAGCATGAGCACGTAGCAGATGGAGTCTGGTCGACCAGAATTGTGCTGTGAACTGTGCGTTGGTTATTGATTCAGGTTTCGTCCGCAAAGCTTCCATGAACGTTTTCTGCAGCCCAGGGTCCGATCTAAGCAGGGACTGCTGAAGTTCCACATCTGATTTCAGGCGTGAATCATCATACCAGCTGTCAGCCGTCCGAGAGGTACCACCTGTCGATGATAATGCGCTTGCAATGGCCATGGCAGCCGACTGCCCACCAGCCCCTCCAGGTGCTGCGGGCGTGGCTGCACCCGACTTGGCCGCCTGAATAGCTTTAGTAAGAGCATCGCGTATTGCATCTGCTTCCACTCTGGCTGCTGATTTCGATGTGAAATTGAAAATGTGAGCTTCTGGGTTTGAGGCTGTTGGTGGCTGAACAAATATCTTCATGGCCACTTTGGCGGCAGTGGCCGGTGTCTGTTGAAGATCTTTACACGACATTAGCGACTTGTTGAACGTATGAAGCAGAGAGACCGACTCGTGATCTCGGATATAGGTACAACCAGGCTGGGAGGAGAGCTTGGAGGAGCGGCAGGAGTCCATGAAACGGATTGTCCATCTTTAGCCACTGCTAGAGTGCCCTCTTTTTTTCTGAAGGTAGTTGAGGCCGTGAGAGGTCCCATCATGATCTTCAACCTGGGGACAGAACCCCTAGAGACATCTCTATATAGTCCCGGGAGAAAGCAAGCGATGCTCGCTCATAGACCGTGGTATGGTTTCAATATCTGCGGAGTAGCTAATAGATATGAAGCTCACATGTCTTTCACTGTTTGGTCTCACAGGGACTGAGGTTCAGCTTAGTCATCCACATGGTCTGTCTCGCGACGCCGCACTGCTGTACGGAGCGTTGACGGCTGGATAATCGGTGTTTGCTCATCAACTCCTAATTTTTCAGATAATAATAAACTGTTGCCAGTTTCTTGTTAAAGATCCTTCTTGTGGATGGTTGGTCCCGAAGTAAAAATCAAGCCCGACAGACCAAAGCTTGTATGGTGACTGGCCCTCATTTATCTTAAAGTTCTAATAAATATCATATGGAGCCATCAGCCGAAATATGACCGACTCTTTCATTCTCTGTAGTCAACCGTATTGAATATTATTCTGACATGTGGACAGCAATGGAACATATTCATTCAAGCAGTTAACGACATGAAGTCCCGTGGCGGCCGTTTACAGGAGATCGTGAATTCAGGACTCCGTGATTTGATTTGCCCATCGTTCAAACCTAGCCTAAGGGAGGTGATGATGTAGGAGGCACATAAGTATCCCGACACTCCGACTTCCCGGCGTTGTGCAGCACGTCCAGCCATCGACAACAAAAGACTTTCACACCAACTTCCCATCGCCGTCATCTAGCAGATTACCCTTTATAGCTGCACCAGCCTTTTTTGCATTGTCCGTTGAGATTATTTGATGTTGTTGCGGGTAAAAGCAACAGCCGTCAAGTAAACATCGAGATCGCTGGCCCGCTGAAATTCTGGCACTACTCCGCTTTTAGCATAGCGGGCCCTTCCTCCGGAACTTGTCTGAGAGCAGAGCAAGCAAGAGAGTAAACGGCATCATCCTCGTCCTGATTCGCCTCGTCCTCGCAAATCTCATTTTCTCCTTCAACTTCCGCACCTTGTCCTCGATCCCCTTCAACAGGTACTTGAGCGGTTTTGTACCGGTTTCCTTCGTTCTCAAACCGTCAGACTGATTTGTCTGTTCCCGTCGCCATGCTTCGCGCTTCATTGCGCAGCTCCGGCAAGCTCCTTCAAAATGGGAGCTGCGGCTGCAGGTCATTCTGCAGCAGCAGCACCTTGAGGACTGCTGTGACTAGCGGACGCTCATACGGACAGACCGGCCTCGTGACAAAGCGGAGGGCGTTGGCTCTTACGACCCAGACAATCCAGACCAGGTCGTATGCGATCGCTGCGGAAGACACGGATAAAGGAGTGGTGCGTATGCCGAAGGTTGGTTTAGGTCTTATGCTGATAATTGCTTCCAGGATCCCAATGACTCCTTCCTTCAAGGCAATACTGCCAACTATGTCGACGAAATGTACCTTGCATGGAAGAAAGATCCTGAAAGTGTCCATGTATCGTGGCAGGTCTACTTCAAAAACATGGAATCAGGAGATATGCCTACTTCCAAGGCTTTTCAACCTCCACCGACCATCATGCCAGCCGCCGGACTACCAACTTTCTCCGGAACTGGTGCCGCCACTGGTGAAGCTTCTGACATCACGAACCATTTGAAGGTTCAGTTGTTGGTGCGTGCCTATCAAGCTCGAGGACATCATAAGGCGAAGATCGATCCTTTGGGCATTAGAGGAGAAGCGGATGCTTTCGGCTACAGCCGGCCAAAGGAACTGCAGCTAGACCACTATGATTTCACGGAGAAGGATTTGGATACCGAATACACTCTGGGCCCTGGCATTCTGCCCCACTTCCGGACCGAGGGGCAGGAGAAGATGACTCTGAGGCAGATCATTGAGGCGTGCGAGCGAGTCTATTGTGGCTCGTACGGAATTGAATACATTCATATTCCGGACAGAGAACAATGTGACTGGATCCGTAACCGTGTCGAAATCCCTCAACCCTACAAATACTCCACCGACGAGAAGCGCAGAATCCTTGATCGCCTCATCTGGAGTTCCAGCTTCGAGGCCTTCCTTGCTACGAAATATCCCAATGATAAACGCTTTGGCCTGGAAGGATGTGAAAGCTTGGTTCCTGGGATGAAAGCTCTCATTGACAGAAGTGTTGACTACGGTATCAAGGATATTGTGATTGGCACGCCTCATCGTGGCCGTCTGAACGTCCTCAGCAATGTCGTCAGGAAGCCAAACGAATCGATCTTCAGCGAATTTGGAGGCACGGCGGAACCCACCGACGAGGGGTCCGGAGATGTGAAATATCACTTGGGCATGAACTTCGAACGCCCGACCCCGTCCGGCAAGCGCGTTCAACTGTCGCTCGTTGCCAACCCATCTCATTTAGAAGCCGAAGATCCAGTCGTGCTTGGCAAGACCAGGGCAATCCAACACTACAACAACGATGAGAAGGAATTCAAAACTGCCATGGGTGTGCTCCTGCACGGAGACGCTGCTTTCGCGGCCCAAGGCGTTGTATATGAGACACTGGGCTTCCACAACCTTCCTGCCTTTTCGACTGGTGGTACGATCCATTTGATAGTCAACAACCAAATCGGATTCACCACCGACCCTCGTTTCGCTCGGTCTACCCCGTACTGCTCTGATATTGCAAAGTCTATCGATGCACCTGTCTTCCACGTGAACGCTGATGACGTCGAGGCACTCAACTTTGTTTGCCAATTGGCATCTGACTGGCGCGCACAATTCAAAAAGGACGTGGTCGTTGACATTGTCTGCTATCGGAAACAGGGCCACAACGAGACGGACCAACCCTCTTTCACTCAGCCACTCATGTACAAGCGCATCAGTGAACAGGTCCCTCAGCTCGAGAAATACGTTAAGAAGCTTTTGGACGAAGGTACCTTCACCAAGGAAGACATCGACGAACACAGGAAATGGGTCTGGGGTATGCTGGAAGAGAGTTTCGAACGTAGCAAGGATTACACACCCACCGCTAAAGAATGGCTGACATCTGCGTGGAACGGTTTCAAGTCGCCGAAGGAGCTTGCCACGGAGGTGTTGCCCCACCTCCCTACCGGTGTCGGCGCAGACACCTTGAAGCACATCGGCAAAGTCGTGTCTGAAGCCCCAGATGGTTTCAACGTGCACCGGAATCTCAAGCGCATTCTTGCCAACAGGGAGAAAGCTGTGGTTGAGGACAAAGGAATCGACTTCCCAACTGCCGAAGCACTTGCATTCGGATCGCTGGCTATGGAAGGCAGGCATGTTCGTGTGTCTGGACAAGATGTGGAGCGTGGAACTTTCTCGCAGCGTCATGCTGTGCTTCATGACCAAGAAACGGAACAGACATATACTCCCTTACAGCATCTGAGTGATAAGCAGGGGAGTTTCGTCATCACGAATTCATCCCTGAGCGAATTTGGAGCGTGAGTGACGACGAAGGTTTTGCACATTGCTCTTTGCCTATAGACTAATGCGAAATCAGGCTCGGATTCGAATACGGCTATTCTCTTACCTCTCCGGATGCTCTAGTCATGTGGGAAGCACAATTCGGTGATTTCGCCAACAATGCCCAGTGTATCATTGACCAGTTCATCGCCTCCGGAGAAGTAAAATGGTTGCAACGGTCTGGGCTCGTCATGAATCTACCACATGGCTACGATGGGCAGGGACCCGAACATTCTTCCGGAAGGATGGAGCGTTTCTTGCAGCTCTGCAACGAGGATCCAAGGATATTCCCGTCGCCGGATAAACTTGATCGCCAACACCAAGACTGTAATATGCAGGTGGCTTACATGACGACCCCTGCCAATCTTTTCCACATTCTTCGACGACAGATGAACCGCCAGTTCAGGAAACGTAAGTCCAAACACCCCAGGTCAGAATAGCACGATGCACCTACTAACATCAAAATAGCTCTTATCATCTTCTTCAGCAAGTCTCTTCTGCGTCATCCATTGGCCCGCTCACCACTCAAGGATTTCACGGAGGACTCGCACTTCCAATGGATCATCCCGGAAACCGAGCATGGCAAGTCCATTGATGACCCAGAGAAGATTGACCGTGTCGTCATCTGCACTGGCCAAGTCTGGGCTGCCCTTCACAAGGAGCGTGCGAACCGGGAGCTGAAAAACGTGGCGCTCACGCGGATTGAACAGTTAAATCCGTTCCCTTGGGCTGACTTAAAGGCCAACCTGGACATGTACCCCAACGCCAAGACTATTGTTTGGTGTCAAGAGGAACCCTTGAACGCTGGAGGCTGGACCTTCACCCAGCCAAGGATCGAGACACTCCTGAATAAAACAGAGCACCATCAACGGAAACATGTCCTGTATGCTGGCCGGCCTCCTTCTGCTAGCGTGGCTACCGGTTTGAAGGCGGCTCACCTGAAGGAGGAGCAAGATCTCCTGGAGATGGCTTTCACTGTTAAGCAGGATAGGCTAAAGGGGGAGTAAGGTCTTTTCGATGTGTAGACCTGGGGGCTGTACAGTACAAAAGGATACTTTCTGTTTGATCGTCGAGGGCCACGGGAAGGGTCGTGATAACTGCCATGGATCATCAGCGCAGGCCATTGTGGCCGATGAGATTTTTCCTTATTACAATACGAATCCGTGAAGATGCTTTGCGGTTTTCAGCCTTGAGAATATACTGCGCCTGCCCCTTTTGTTGTGGATGTGATACCTGTGAAGTCAGCCAATGTCGCTAGACCCTCTTTGGGGATGGCGCAGAACCAGGCTTTGCGCTCGATGTTTGATTGGCTCCCGCATTGTTTACATTTCGCAAGCGATCCACATCTGATCACTTTCCTCTCCGCCCGCGGCTACAGTACCGTATTCTATTCTTCCAGTATCCAAATCCGACGAATGCTCTGCTACTCTCCTGACTTGCCTCCAACGAGTACTGCCTGTATATAGCCCGCCGGACCTCTTGCTCTACAGGCGATACAGGTGCGCCGCGCTGCATCGCCGTAATGGCGGCTCCCGTCCCGTTTTCGTAGGTCTCGTGCCGTGCTTCCCACAGGCATACCTTCCTCCATACGCATGGAAATTAACTGAGCCACATCTTAGGGATGTATCCAAAGAAAACCTGAATCTGTCGATTGACAACAGACCGCCACGGATTGTCCGGCAATGGGAAAGGAGGCCTCGACCCGCGTTTGCAAGACCCTTCGGCAACAGAGGGCGCATGGTGTGGAAGCGATGTTCGAACGACATGCTTGATGGCGAATATAAGGTCGAGATAACACGGGCGAAAGTAGGAAGAGCTGTGAAGAGACGAATTCTGGATGCTGGGAGTGTCTTTGATGCTGAATACGGCCACTGGGAGAGGTTCGTTGCTACCAGATGGGAGGCAAAATCGGAACCTACCAGACGTAAGCATTTCATTATTGTGCCACTTTTCAAAAACCTCAGCCAACTCTATCCAACAACAGGTAAAATTTCAAAATTGATCGTTCCGGACGCGGTTGACGAAGTCTACCACTGTGTGGACGGCGAGGCTTCCAAAGCGCAGGAAGATCACTCTGGCCAAAGTGTATCTGACGACTCAAGTTACGTAACTGGAGAGAATGCTGAAAACACCACGGTGTCTGCCGAAGAAGAAGTCGACGGAACAGGCCCCAGCCACGTGGAAGAAGAAGCCGGGCTCGTGGACCCTACAGATGCGACTGACCCTACCCAGTCCGATATGCCGGAGGATGGACCACAGAGCTCGGCAGAGCCACTGGAAGAATCATCTACTCCTCAAAGAGATGTTGTGTCCCCAGAGACAAACGGGATGGCCCCGGGAGCCAATGAAAGTGACATAACTCTATATCCCGATGCTGAGGTTTTACAATCAATAGAAGCCCCGCAAATGCTTGCTTCACTGCAGGTCAATTCTCCTAAAGCTATGGACAGTCCAAGACGACATCCTATCCTTGAAAGGCGCATCACTCGATCGGTCTCTCAAAGCCCTTTGAAGGCTCACCTCTTTTCTCCTAGCAAAGTCGCTAGATCTCGGTCTCGCACGCCAAAGAAGACAAAGCTATCATCCTCTCCACATATCGCCAGGTTTACTAGTATCCACGAGTCAGCACATGAAGATGCGACGTGCGTTGAAGGCTCACCCACAACTCTCGCAGCTGGGCAGCATTCGGAGCCAGATACGTTGCTTTCGCCGATTGCGGCTCCGCTTATATCTCAAGAGCACAAGGCAGAGAGCGCGTCAGAAGTTCAGGAAGTGGGAGGGATCGGCTCTGATCAATCTGAAGAGACCATGAGCGGTACAGCTGAACCTAGCCTGGATATGGCGGCCTCAGCAGATGTCCGCCCGGTGCCACCAGAAGCTCATTCGGAGTCTCCGGACCTTGCTGATGCAGAGACACATGGTGACGAAGCAACCACCTCTATCCCTCTTCCAGTGGCCACCGATCATCATTTGGATGACACCTCGCTCCTTCAAGCGTTCCTTAACCGCTGTCAAGCGTCTAAAAAGGCACGCAACATGGCCAGGCGTGATAGTGATATCGTGCGCCGAGCGCTTGCTTCCCCTCCTATATCTCCCTCGACAACTCTACGTCCACCGCTGGGCGAACTACAAGCCAACTCACCCGTCACTTCCCCTCGGAAGCAACTGATCAAGGAGAAGGGAAGTGATGTTGCTGAGTCGGAAATGTTGCCACGCAAAAAGAGGGCTGCAGACAAGCCTACCCCAAATACCCCAAATGCCATGCGGAATGCTGATATCGCAACAACAACTACTGCCACCTCGTCTTGCAGACGGAGCGCGCGCACTCGACTTCCTGTTCCTCAACCTAAAGGAGCTGTAACGCCGGTGGGGGAGAAAACAAAACTGCCAAAGACTAACATATCTGTACGTGGCGCTGAAGGCCTCCTGCCTCAACCGTTGCAGAAGACTGCAGCCATGGAGCTTGCACAGACGACCCGGCAGAACACGCGCCGCAATAAGGGGAACGCTAAGTCGGCTGCAGAGTGGCTCGCCGCCCAACAAGAGCTGAAAGAAAAGGAGAAGGAGAAGAGCCCGAATGCAGAAACTACTACACTGACACCCACCGAAGACGGTAAGATGGAACTCGTTATCGAGGAGAAAAGGGTCAAGAAGGAGGGAGCAAAGGAGGTGAGATGGCGCGAGGAGTTGGTCCAGTTCCAAGAATGGACGGATCCTGACAAGCACTTGGAGGAAGTTGAGAAACCCTCGAAAGCAAAGGCTAAGCGGGTCAAACTCGGGGCAGTAAATGGAACACCTGCAGCCAAGAGGAAGAAGGATGTCGAGGGTGCGCGTGCCGTGATAGGTACGCCAATGATCAAGAAGGTCAAGAAGACGAGGGTTTAAGTAGGCGGCCGAGGTTGCATTGTATCCTCATCACAGGTGCTTGCGTGCTTGGGTGTTATTCTGTTTGTCGACGCACGCTACGATGTAGACATAGAGAGTTGTTGGTGTCGCCGCTGCTCTAGCAAAGATGTTGAGTAGGAGAAGGGAGTGAGGCGGACAAGGAAAGCCCAATGGGCCCGCCTATCTTGCATTGAGGAGTTATTGCGAGGTCATTGATGGAGTTCCAGGTGTTGATTGTCACCAATTGCTCCTAGAGCAGGCCTTTTCATGGCCGAATGCTTTGCATTTGAACAGGCAGGGCATGACTGGAGTCGACCAGACTTCTATGTAGGGGCGCCTACAAGCCCTTCATCTTTGACATTCGATGGATAGCGATAGGAAATAAATCCTGTCTAATGAATTCCCGGTCTAGAGTTCGTGTATACGAGTGATATCTGCCCAAACTGCACAAGATCTGCCTTGCATCACCAGCTCACCAATCCTCTCGTGCGGTCGAATCCGCCCCTGAGCTGCTTGTCCGGCTTCACCACCTTGCCCTTCAACACGGTGTACTTCACTATACCCTCGCAGTCTTCTGGCCGCACCCGTGCCAGCCAGATACACTGCCCCCCTTCCTTCACGTCCGCTCCATCGGCGTCCGCTCTTCGATACACCATGACGTTGGCCGAATACTTGTGCCCGCCGACGTGGCTGATGAAGTAGATGCCGCAGCCCCCTGGCCGCTCGTCGGATAAGTCCCGGTATAGGCCCAGCGGCCGTAGATGCCGCTCGAACTCGCGGCGCAGCAGTGGTGCGCTCTGTCCGCAGCGCGCGTCGCGCGTCTTCTGGGAGCACAGCAGGATGAGGTATTTATGCGCGCAGGGGCGCGGGTGGAGGTGCGTTGGCGGAGCGAGCGGCGCGGTAATGCTTGCATCTGGGAGCGTTTCGTTCACGGCTGCAGGTAGCGTCGCGGCGTCTGAGGATGTGGTGGTGCTGGTGCCATTGGCGGCGGTACCATTGGCGGCATGAGATAGTGGTGTAGTGGTGGTGGGGGCGGTGTTGACGAAGTGCGTGATTAAGTCCGGGACGTCGCTCGGTGTGACATTGTCGACGATGGTGAAGGCTGGGAGAAGGAGAACGGTCGTGGGGGTTTTCCCGGAAGGAATATTCGGATCGTGGTGTGTATCTGGAAGCGGCATGTTCGAGGCGGAGAGCATCATGCGCTGCAAAACGACTCCGTCAGCTTGCAGTCCAGCTCATGGCTAACTATAGGCAACATGGATGCGTCTCTCACCCCATTGCTAGGCTTCACGCCCAGCTTTCCCACTGCCTCCATCACGCTTCCCTTCTCGTCCTCGACGTCCCGCACCCAATCGGTCTTGCCCGTCGCGACGACCAAATGCGTGGCCCATCCTTTGATATGGCCATACAGCTTGTCATCCTCGTCTATGCTGAACTTGGCCGGGTACTTGATGGTGCGTGTAGCACAATCCCGCTCGCAATCGGGTCCATCCTCAGCCGGATTGACCTTGGGAAAGAGCGCCGTCGGCTCTTTGGCGCTGGCGACGCCGTCGGACTGCGGGCTGTTCTGTTGCTGCAACTTTTTGCGAACGGATGAGAGAAACGAAGCCATGATGCAAAGGGTTTCAGACGATTAACAGCATGAAGCAAGAAACGATGGGGCTAACAGAAGCAACCGCTGCGGACGCTGGAGGGGGCATGGCAAGATATAAGGTACGGTGTATTCACATTTAGGCTTCAGCAACATCGGCTCTCGGGGTTTTCGTAACGAGGACTGCGGGCATGAGCATCAGCCTACGGCGATTGCTCATTGGTGGTTTGCACCCCAAGGGCCGCCTCTCCGTCAACTTAGGCTTCGTGCCGGTTCAGCCTGGCGTGCGCAGTACATACGCCAACGGGGTGCACCGACGGAATATCACCGCATCTGATTGGCAGATGGCGGATTATCTGATGGATTGATAATGCAGCAACGCGGCGCCATCGGGGTTTACTATGGCGCTGTGCGGACTAGCAGCACCGCAATAATGGCGCGGAGGAGAGCCAAGGCCTTTTCGACCGAGCACATCGGCGATAAGAGGGCAGCCTGCATTTACTCCGTACCTATGCAATATCATGACCGGCTGACACGAAGCATAGCAGAGGCAGGGCATGCCCAAGTACATCTTCCTCACCGGGGCACCCAACAATGCTGCTCTCAGCTGGGAGGAATCAACTCTGCTCAACTTCCTTCCCGCCTTCGACACCATCCTGCACAGTGGCAGTACCCCACCACCCAAGGCAGCAGCAGCACCAGCAACACCGAAGGGAACAGCGGCAGACCGTCCAACATGGCGTCTCCTGAACCTAATGCAACTGCACCTACCCACGGGCTTTTCTCAGCCAATCTTCCACTCTCCCTTGGCTCCTCCAGACCGCGGCTACGATGAAAGTCTGCTGTATTCACAGGCCGAGGACGGAACCTCCTTCCTCACCACCACCTCGCCGCCTCCCTCACCAGCCGCTGACGGAGATACTCTCTCCAACTTCTACGACCACTCCCTCGCGGTACACGGAGAGGCATCCTCGCCGGCACCCACCTCTCCACCCGGGGAGGAGGGAGACCTCACGCACAATGAGACGTCCTTCCTGAGCAACACCTCCTTCGCCTCCTCTTTGTTCCTCTCCAGCTCACCCAGTACATCCACCACCTCACACCCAATCCTCTACATGCGCGGCTCGGACCTCACTTCCCTCCATTCGCTTCCCTCCGCACGCTCCATCCAAGCTCTGCACCCACAGACCCTAACCAAGAACCTCGCCGTCGGGATCCTCTCCCTCGCGCCCACACGACGCATCCTGACGCGCCCACGCCCGGGAAACCGCGGCCGGCGAGCCATGGACCTCGTCGAAGTCATTGTGGGCGACGACACCAGCGCCGGCTTCAGTATCACGTTCTGGTTCTCCGGCGCCAGCGGCGCGGAAGCTGACAACAGGAGGCGCTCGGGCCAGGGAGGCAGGGCCGCGGCGGAGCTGGCGCTGCGGAATATAGTCGAGGCGCTGCGGCCGGGAGATGTTGTGTTGATGCGCCATGTGGCCCTGAGCGTGTTCAGGAGCAGGGTCTATGGCCAGAGCTTAAGGGGTGGGGTCTCGGGGGTGCATCTACTAAGGGAGGCGGGGAGTTCTGGCGCCGAGGGTGATGATGGGTTCAGGAGAAAGGTCGAGAGAGTGAGGGAGTGGATGCTGAGATTTGTTGGACCGGCAGCAGGCCGCCCTGCAGGTGGCCACGCTTCTCGGGATCGCGAAGAGAGTCGGCGAATACATGCAAGGACGAGTATGGACGACTTGCCGCCAGATACGCAGTGACAGGTCGCCATGTGCAGCAATCGGAACGGAATGCCATGAGAGCATTGGTAGATACCCATTATTGCTCAATACTACCATAATTATCTACTGGAACACGCGTAATAAATGGCGTGCAACGTCGAATTTTCAACTTCCTTTCCACTCCTCTGCAGGAACGTAGCGCGCATGTGCACCGGAAACTGACCATAAACATAGACACGACGACACCGGAGCAGAGACATCCCGAATGAATCTCCGCCCATGCAATGATTTCCCAAACAAACAGGACCCGAGCATCGAGTCAATTAACGACCCCCTTCAGAAGCACCAGCGAAGCCCAAGCTACTTTTGCAGCATTAACGACAACCTACCCATGAAAGACGCAGCTCCCAATCGCAAAAAGGCGCGACAATAGCTCGAAGTCTCTTTCGAGCTGACCATAAGATGGTGGACATTCCCATTCCCAGCCCCGATCACATAATAATAGTAGGAGCTGTATTTCCATTAGTGGCTGTACTTGATAGGAGTGGAGGACGACTTACTGTCTACGTTCTGCTTCACAGACTTGTGGGGAAGGATCGAGCCACCGTTCACGTAGACTTCGTCAGCGATTGAGACGTCGTCACCCAAAACACTAACGTTCTCCAGACGAGCCCAACGACCGACGGAGCTGTTCCAGCCAACAATGGTGCTCTTCACCCAGGCGTGGTCCTTCACTTTGCTGTTGGCCAAGAGGACACTACGTTGTATCCTCACACCGTCACCGACCACGACGTTTGGACCAATGACCACGTTGGGTCCGATGCGGCAGTTCTTGCCAATCTTAGCTGATGGATCGATCATCACATTGCCACCGTGAACAAAAGGTTCTGAACTCGGCGTGAGCTGCTTGGAGCCCTTCTTGGTGAGCGATGAGAGGTAAAGGCATGTTCCTGACAAAAAGTCCTTCGGCTGGCCAACGTCCATCCAGAAACCTTCCAGATCGAACGAGTGAAGTTGGCCATCGGCACAAATGGCGGGGAAGGTCTCTTGTTCAATAGAGGTGGGGCGAAGTTCGATGCGGTTCAGCACAGACGGGTTGAGGATGTAGATGCCCGCATTGATACGGTTGCCCACGAATTCGACGGGCTTCTCAACAAAGCGGTCAATACGAGAAGGGTGACCGGGCTTGTGTACAACGACACCATATTTCGAAGGCTCTTCGACTTTAGTGACGACGATGGTGCCCTCGTCACCGTGCTTTTTGTGAAAGTCGGCGAGCTGCTTGAAGGGGTAATCGCAGATTACGTCTGAGTTCAAGACGAAGAACGGAGAGTCGTCCTTTCCCAGGATTTTTTCGGCCAGTTTGAGAGGACCCGCCGTACCCAGCGGTTCTGATTCGACGGAGAACTCAATGTTAACGTTGTATTCCTCCTCGTACTAGAAAGAGTAAGCAGCGGACTTCGAAGATACTGAGCTAACCGCGCTCTATGGACGGACCTTCTTGAGAGCGGCGACCATGACATCGGGGCGGTAGTTAACAGCCAGAACAATGTCCGTGACGCCAGCGGCGGCCAGGCTCTCGACCTGATGCGCGATCATTGGGCGATTGCCAAATTCGACCAGCGGCTTCGGAAGGGTAAGAGTCTGATAGCGGATATCAGTACAGTGCGGTTACGATCACACACGGTATGGATTGCGGCGAGACTGCAATAGGGGCTTGCACGTACCAGAGGCCGTAGACGGGTACCGAACCCTCCAACCAGTATAAGAGCTACAACTTGTAAGTTCCTGCCTCGAGCAGACAATTGGGTTCATTGGGAACCATACCCTTCATCTTGGAGTTTTGTAACGAGTGTGAATATGGAGATCAAGGAGTCAATGCAAAAGTGCAAAGGCCAGCAGAGCACTTGTGGTGAACTCTGAGGACCTTGCGCGTTAAACGAGCGTTCCGAAAATAGTGCGCACGCGGGGCAGGTGAGAAATTTGATGGGCACAGCGAGCGACTCGAATCGGAGAACGAGCGAGATGGTTTGTGAATGTCTAAGGCAGAAGAGGAGTGTGACGGTCAAGGTCAAAGAAAGAAGAAGAGGAGAAGGAACGAGCTGCGACCAGGGGAAAGGGTTGATTTTCTACTTTCGTACCTGTCTGTCTCTCTTGGTTAATTAGGTATTCCCTGTGTCTTTAATTAGGTGGAAGGATCACGGGTGGACGCATATTTGGTTAGTCGCGGCCACTGGGCCAGCCTGAGCCATACGGGTACTCGTACTCACACTCACCGCAGTGGAGCAGTCGAGGTAGCACGGAATGGAATCTCCACCGAAAAGGGGGCGGTAGCGTGTCGTTGATACTTTGGCTTTCGTGATCGGTTTGCTGCGCCATTCCACTCTTCCAGAGGTAAAGCACAAAAGTGGAACAATCACAGCATGGAATTCTCGTACCTACCAATTACTGTAAGAGCAGGTTGGAGTCTCACATGTGTCTTACACCGCCTTGTGCACTGCGCAGAGAGATAGTAATACTGATACAGGAGGCATGCGCTGTGTACCAGTAACAAGTCGGGTGACCGCAGACATCTCCATTGTCTCAGACCCATCCATGTATCGATATCGCATCACGCTACACAGATAAAAATGGTCCCGCCTGGTCGCATGCCTGCATTGTAGATGCAAAATGCATAAGATCTCAACCGTGGCCTGCAAACACTCGAGGATCAGGACTCAGGGGTTCCCCGTAAATAATGGAAGCACGGGCTAGGCGATCCGGTACTGTCCTAACCGCGATCCAAAGGAATGCGTTATCGTGGCTTGGGCTTGGGCCTACCCAACTGCCTCCACCATGGACTGCACGTGTGTGTTGGCTATCTTCCGATTCAGGCTCCTTCCCCGACCGAGGTCTCTGACCCTTGCCCCCTGGCATTTCGAAATTGGTGATGTGCTTAAGCTACTACTGTGCCTCTCGCTGGCGTTATACTCTGGCTTTACAATCCGGTTTTTTTTAAGGATAACAGTCACAGCACCATACAGGCACAGATTTCCATTTATCGGTCACTTGCTGCAGATCTTTTGCATTTGCAAACTAGGTGCTGCATAACCACGATGCCCATGACAAACAGCTAGTAGCTTCGCCTCGATGCCCAAAGGAAAAGCAACGCCGGAACCGCAGAAGAGCCATTTAGATCTTGATGGCGCTCTCGGCGGCCTTCCTCTTCTTTTCTTGCCGAGCGTTGGCCTTAGCGCCCATGATACCACCACCCCAGTGACGCCTCTGCTCCTCGTACTTGTCGGAGTAACCCTCCTTGATGGTGGAGACCAGCTTGGAGAGATCCGACTTATCTTCTGAACGAACCTCCGTGAGGGCGAGGACGGCGGCAGTCTAAGCAGGATGTTAGCGTTGTTTCATATAGTGGAAAAAGTTTACCGACCTTCTTGTGAACAACCGTCCCAAGTCTGGCCTTGCCCTTGACAATGGCGTAAGGCACACCCATCTTGTGGCAGAGCGCAGGAAGGAAGATGACGAGCTCGATTGGGTCAACATCGTTAGGGATGAGGACCAACGAGGCCTTCTTGTTTTCGATCAGGCCGACCACGTGGTTGAGGCCGTACTTGACAGTGTATGGTTTCTTGCTGACATCCTCCTTCTTCTTGCCCTCCGACACAGCCGTAGCTTCCTTGTGTAGACGCTCCTTCTTCTCAGCCTTGGTCTCTGGCCGGTACTTGTTCAGAAACTTGAACACCTGGGCGGCAGTGTTGCGGTCGAGGGTGTTCTGGAACTGGGCGATCGCGGGAGGGACTTTGAGGCGGAGGTTGAGGATCTTCTTCTGGCGCTGGAGACGGACATACTCAGGCCATCTCACCATGCGCGAAAGATTCCGCTTGGGTTGGATATCCTGACCGATACCGAAGTTGCGGGGCCGCTTCTCGATCAGAGGGTTCTAATACCGTAGTTAGCGATACCGCTACACAGCCAAATGACAAGGACAAGGAGCTGAAATTACCTTCGCCTTCTTCTGAGCACCACCAGCGCGGGCCTGGGGGAACGGGGCCGGAGCCGCTTTCTTTCCTTGCTTGGGAGGCTGTCATTGAAAAGAAGACGTCAGCGAAACTTGTTCACTCATGTACGGTCTTCATTTTCTAAAGAGCTGTGAACGGTATCTCTACACATTCATTGCAGCTCAAGCCCATCATCACCAATGCTCCGCAGAGCGATTGATGGAAAGCCAGAAGTCTGGCTCGTGATCATGGCCGACAAAGTAGCCGATCACAACGAGCAGTAACATAATAAGAGCACGAATGAATTCCAGAAATTCCTTACCATGGCGAATGATCGTTGGGCGTTTGCTGTTGTCGATGGCGGTGCGCGGTCGGAAGAAGACAAAATTGGGTGTGGAAGCGTCACTAAGCGACCGCGCAGGAAAATCTAGGGTTAGCCCTAACCCGGACTTTAGGCTTAGCTTCCAGCTCTGCAATGGACCTCGCCGAGTCGCCAGCCACTACGAAGTACGTCTCTCTGGTAAGCAACTACATGCTTTATGCGGCCATAATCATAATTACAATGATACCAATGTAAGGGATGGACTGATGCACGAGGTTCTGATCGACACAGCATGGGACGTTTAGATCGATTCTTTCGTGACTGAGGAATATTATCCGCCGGCTAATTCTATAGCTGCCATCCTCTGTTTCAATGAGGAGCTACCGTCTTCCTCGTCTCGACCGATCCCTATTTCCATTCTTGGCCTGCTCTTGTTCAGGCCCTCTAGTAAGACGCACGCCTTGCAAATAGCTTGGCTGGAAAGATAACCGCATCTCTGGCACCGACCCATCTGCTGCTTAGGCAATCTTCGTGGTTCTCTCCTCGTCTTCCCGATAGCTGCAGGTTCATTCTCGGGTAGACCGTTCCGATCATGCCTCTGACCCTGGATTCCAGGCAATGTGATCTCCACTTCCCTCTCATTAGCTGCGTGATCGTCGTTCAGCTTCCTTTCCATATCGGCCATTTCACCGCCACTACTCCTGCCATTAGCACTCCCGCATCCACCTGCGCCTTCTTCCTCGGCATCCACAGATGCCCCAGGGCCCTGTTCTCCGCACACTGTGTTGCCGCTAATCTCCCCTGGTATCATTGTTGCCATATCCTCGCCGCTCTTGACAATATCCAAGATAGCGCTAGGTCGTATTCTTTCGAGGTTCTTGATCAGAGATCTCGCACTCCCTCTGAAGGCCTCGGGGGAGTAGATGCATTCCGTGGAGAAGTAATCAAGGCTTTTGTGATGCGCATAGAGTACGATCTCTTTTTCGTAGGCATACTTGAGCGGTTTGCTGCGCTTGACGTCTGAAGCTGCAGATTCGGTCACTATGCTCGTGGTCCTGGACAGCCGGGGAAGATCTCCTCTTAGTACTAAAGCTAGGTTAGTCATGTTCCTTCCACATGTGCCACCAGGGAGACATGCAGTTCATCATCACAGTTTCCGCGACATCGTCCGCATTATGTCCAGTCACGACGTGCTTGATGCCCAGTTTCTGGGCTCCTCTGTCAAGCGCCTGCCGCCGGAACACACCACAGTATGTGCAGTTTCCCTTCTTCCCTATCGTTTGCACCACCTGATCCATGGTCCACCCGTATAGCTCGTCGTAGCCGACGATTTCCAGGGGCATCTGGTATTGGACTGCATTTCTCTTCACCGTCTCCAAACTGTCGTCTCTGTAGCCTTTGATTCCCTCATCGATACTCAGCAACACCAGCTCAAGTCCATAATCATAGCGCTCGTTCAGCGTCTTCAACACGGATGCTAATACCGTTGAGTCCTTCCCTCCAGAAGCGCCGATCGCAATCCGCTCGCCGCGTTTGAATAGCGCATTGCTTGTGATGGTGTTGTGGATCTCGGTTTCGAAGACGTCGAAGAAACAGCCTTTGCAAAGCTTTTGATGATTCTTGGGGCGAAGTATAAGCGCCCGCGACGTCTTACATATTGCGCAGGGTGTAGGCGCCATGTAGCTACTTGACCATGGAACGGGAATTATTAATAATTATTTCTGCTTTCCGGACAGACAAGACTGGCCATTTGATCTCGGTTTTGCCGGCGCCGGATCAACATGGGCCCGGTAAGGCTGAGTGATTTCCCCGGGTTTAGCGTGGAGAGCTTCGACCAGTAAGCGGTACGCGCTATATGTTTTTTCGATGGCATTAAGGTAAGGTAAAGGTCAAGGTAACAGGGAAAGTCTTCAGCATTGACCCATTATACACTACTAGCGCATTGCATTCCCTGAAATCCGAGACCCATTCAGAACGCTCACAGCAGTCGAAAGCCAAACCCAGCGAATGATATCCACTGGTCAAACTCCAGCCATCAATTGAACGCCGGTCAGAAGCTGTCATGAGCCTCCAGCGCTAAGTCTCCGATCCAGTTCCTCAGCAATACTGCTCCTTTGAACTTCCTCATAGCCAGGCGGAGGCTCCGATGGTGGGCTAAAGTTCTCTTCCTCCTCAGTTGACGATGAAGGCTGGGGAGGGCTTGCTTCTGCAGGGACCTCGACTGTGCCATCGAGATGTCGTGGACCCTGTGGCGATGCCGTGGATGCGCCCACATGTTCTTCATAGGCTGGGAGCTGTTCTAGGTCCAGATTTGCCACATTCACTCCAGTTCCTCCAGCAGGCATCTGCCCACTCTCTCTGGCCACTTCAAGAGCCTGGTGCAAGCGCTCTTTTATGCATTCAAAATTTGAATGGAAGTCGAACGCCCCTCCTTCTTTGAATACCATCTTCAATTCTACAACGCTCTGGGTCGGCGGGATACCGCCTCCTGGCACCGGTTGTAGCGCCGCGGTCCATACGTTCGGCCCGAAGAAGGGTGCGGAGACGTGACTATCATGGAGGTTGAGTATTGGGGCGGCGAATGATTGAAGGGCTGGCGTGGGTGCGGCTGGGAGATAGACTATCTATGTGGCGGTCAGCATGATCTTGCAGTACCAAATCTCGAGCGGCCTACTCTTTGATTGGTCAAGTAGGCCACCCCTGCGCTGCTTTGTATGGCAACCGGCTGCTTCCCGGGATATCCATTCTGAGATTGTATGGAAAGAGTTGTGCGCGGCGGCGAGGTATATATTATTCTTTCTCCAGGGAGTTTCACAAAGTTCTCACTCTCTGAGAGCATAACCCAGCTGTTGAAGTGTGAGCGGATATCCTTGAACGTCTTCATCTCAACTCGAGAACCGGTACAATACCGCAGGTTCGCACAGGAGGCACCGTCTTATGAGGAGCCAAAGGACAGCTCCATGGCGTAGAATCAGGACTCACTTGATAGACATGATGACCGGTCAAACGTCTGCAGGTCCAAGCTTGGACACAGAACACCATCGGTTGGAACTAATCGGCGGGGTACTGGTTCGATAACAGGCGATAGCTGCAGGCACTGAACCGTATCGGGGGAGGGCGGGGGCTTCCCCCGAATATTCCTTGAAGAATGAATGTACCCGTACGGGAGTACTCAGTAAGGTACTGACTGCCCCTTTGCTGCCCGACCGAGACTAGATCTGATGTAAAAGTTGTCTCGTCCAGATATGAATACTCGTACAAAGTATGAAGATAGAGGTAGGCACGAAGTATTCTACACCTAGACAAGCGGTGCAAAGTGGATGGAGTGCAACTGCTCGTTTGGCGCGGTAAACATTAATGATAAAGGGAAGGCCCACGTGGATCCGAAATTATAAGAGATGTTCATTCGCTCTTTCTTGTGGCGGGCGGGGGACCAGAAGCTTCATCACGCGCAGCAGCGATAGGCCTGGCCAAGCCGCTTGCACACGAGCAGTTAGCCGTTGGAAAGAGTACGAAACATTCCAGCATCTCTAAGTACCCTGAGCAGCATTCGATACTCCGACGGTTCGCGACAACATTTCCGCAATGAGAGATCTGTTTATTTCTTACAAAAGGCTCCGCCACCAGGGGGATGTCCATAGCCATCCCAGACGAGTTGGTTAGGCTGGGAATCACCGTAGGAGGGAGTATTTGCGGGAGAGAACTGGAAGGAAACTTGTTAGAACAAACCTAAAGTACCTGTAGCTCCGTGGCTGCTTTCGCAGCTTGACCGAAACCCCGCGCTTGTACCAGTAGCTTAGCTGCCTTGCTCGGAAACCTCCACAAACAAGGTCAAAATTCACAAACCATCAGTCGCACTCTTTTCTTGTTAATCATATACCCTTACGACAGGCCATATACAGCTCACGTGTAGGGGTTTCTGGCACGAACCATTGAGTACCCGCTCGCATCCTGTCAAATGCGGCCGTGCTGAATTGGCATTGTACATTAACTGCGAGCATTCAAATTTCGTCATCAACGGTGTTCCGAACTGGCAACCGCTCTCGTGTGCCTCCATTTTACCTGGCTCTGGGCGAGCGCATACGGCAAATTGGACGCCCCACGAATCCCTTTGTGAGGAAGCGGGCATGCTCGCTGAACACACTACATAACACCGTACATTGACGGTGGTTGGCGCCACTGAAAGTTATCATTTGTCCACAGACCCTTATCCTCCATATCAACAATGAGCATGCTTTCCGTCAAGCATGGCATCCAGTCCGGCGATGCTTCGGGCGGCTCCAATAACGCGCCCCAACAGCAACAGCAGAAGAAGAAGAAAGCGGACATTGCGCCCATGAATCCATTTCTCTACGACCTGGCTCTTTGGCTGTTCTCCATACTGGTTGACTTGTTCTTCCGAGAGGTCCACCCTCGCGGATCATGGCGCATACCGAGGAAAGGCCCCGTAATATTTGTTGCGGCCCCTCATGCCAATCAGGTATGTCGATAGCCCTCGATGAGACTGCTACCACTGCCCGACTAACAGTGCGTTCCAGTTTGTCGATCCGCTAATCTTGATGCGAGTTATTCGGGTAGAAGCGCATCGGCGCATTGCTTTTCTCACAGCCGGGAAATCCATGAGAAGAAGATTTGTGGGGCTTCTGTCGAGGGCAGCAGGCGCGGTGCCGGTAGAGCGCGCCCAGGACTTGACCAAGCCAGGAAGCGGCAAAATCTACTTGCCCGACCCAGTCAATGATCCTACCCTTGTGCGTGGTGTGGATACCAAATTCGATATCGAAGCCCAAGTGAAAGGCCTCATTGTACTACCGAAAGTCAAGGGGGTCTCCGCCAGCGTCGAGATAGCAGAAATACATGGGCCAGAGGAGCTTCGATTGAAGAAACCTTTCAAAGGCGCAGACGCCATGAGGCAACTGACCGGCCGGGAAGATGTTAATGAGGATGGTACTGTTCCGGAAGGAGGTGTTGCTCCCCCTGATTTCAAAGGGACGAATTATAAAGTTGCTCCGCACGTCGATCAGACAGAGGT
The DNA here is from genome assembly GCA_001599915.1 of Symbiotaphrina buchneri. Taxonomy (NCBI): domain Eukaryota; kingdom Fungi; phylum Ascomycota; order Symbiotaphrinales; family Symbiotaphrinaceae; genus Symbiotaphrina; species Symbiotaphrina buchneri. The sequence goes on from BCIG01000015.1 coordinate 416,544, forward strand.
TTATGACGCGGTCTTCCAGCGTTTGAATGCCGGTGGATGTGTTGGCATCTTCCCCGAGGGAGGCAGCCATGACCGGACAGAACTGCTACCGCTAAAAGGTATTCGCTCTTCAGGTTGTCGGTAACGATTTTAGCTAACCAAGTCCCGGCAGCTGGTGTAGCGATAATGGCTCTGGGTGCACTCGCTGCCAATCCTAATTCGGGCCTGAAGATTATCCCTTGTGGAATGAACTATTTCCATGCTCACAAATTTCGTTCGAGGGCTGTCATTGAATTTGGGCCCCCAATCGAGGTGCCGCCCGAGCTGATTGATATGTACAAGCGAGGAGAGAGGAGAGAGTCCGTTGGCCAGCTACTGGACATAATCTATCAATCTCTGGTCACGGTAACGGTGACCAGTCCAGACTATGATACTCTAATGGTGAGTTCGGCGTTTGGCGGCCCCTCCTACGTGACCAAGCTAAATATCTTCAGTTGATTCAAGCTGCCCGCCGGTTATATAACCCCACGGGAAAGAAACTGCCCCTACCTATGATTGTAGAGCTCAACAGACGATTGGTGAAAGGCTATACCGAGAAGAAAGATGACCCCAGGATTGTCCACCTCAAGAACGAGGTGCTCGCCTACAATAAGCAACTTTGGCACCTTGGCATACGTGACCATCAGGTGGAGTATGCTAAACTCTCACCTCCCAAAATCATTTTTACCCTCTTCTACCGCCTTGCAAAACTCTCCGTTCTCGCTATCGCGATGGCTCCGGGTACAATACTTTTTGCCCCGGTGTTCATTGCCGGCAAAGTTATATCCATCAAGAAGTCTAGGGAAGCGCTTGCAGCATCTACGGTCAAGATTCAAGCTCGAGATGTTATGGCAACTTGGAAGCTCCTCGTGGCTATGGCTCTCGCGCCAGTTTTGTATGCGTTCTACACCTTCTGTCTGACGTACTGGACATACAGGAATCGGGTTCAGGGCTATATACCGGAGTGGGTTCCACTATGGGCAGTGGTGATTTTCGGGTTTATCATCTTTCCTGCCATCACATTCGCTGCACTCCGGTTCGGCGAAATCGGCATGGACATAATTAAATCCCTTCGGCCACTACTGCTCTGTCTCAACCCTACATCCGCAAATACCCTTGTTAAGCTCCGCGAAAAGCGGGCTTACCTTTCTCAGGAGGTTACTGATGTCATAAACACGTTTGGACCTGAGGTCTTCCCGGACTTTGATGCTCACCGCATACTCAGCGATCCGCTACGGGAGAAGTCACCTATCCGCCATGCCCGCAGAGACAGTCCGTTTGAAGATAGCTTAACTCCAATGTCGCCTTCGAGGCATAAGGGCGATCCAGGTCGGGAGAGGGACTACTTCAACGCCGGACCTGGTGATGGTCCTTCGCATTCCGGCCATCTGCCGCGAAACGACTCGCTGGGAAATATTGGGAGCATTGGCCTATTTTCTACGAGGCCTCCTAGCCGGTCTAGGAGTCGGAGTAGCTCTTCTGGCGGTCACCCGAACAGTGCTGGCTTCCCCATCCAGGCTTTCAGCAAGATTGATGCCAAAGAGACTTTGGACGTAGTCGCACAGAAGATAAGGGGCGCCATGCGGGAAAGAGGCCTACAACGACAGAGAAGGAGGAGCGAGGATGGGTGGGAGATTGGCAGTGATGGCAGAAGCGACGGAACGAGCACACCCCTGTATGAGGAGGGCAAGAAGGAAATCTGAACCAGTCTTTAGGAGGAATCGTTTTGTTGAACTGGTGGATGATATGATTCAGTATAGCGTCGGTGTTCTGGCAGCAGCAACTGCATGTCAAATTGGAAACCACGAGTGGCCTCAACCCAAGAACCCTCCCCAGAGCCTCTTCTGCTGGAAGAAGTGTGTATACCCCACGAACATGTCAGATCTGCGCCATAATAATGCTCCAGACGCCCGCAATGCCAGTCACCTCCAGCAGAGTATCTACAAAGTCGCGACACGAGACCACCGGCTTGTCGCCGTCTGCCTGAGACCATAAATTCGTACTGTAGTATGCTACTTCCTCTTGAAAGGCCCCCTTATTTGGGGATAGAACCTCGACAGATGATAGTTGATTGTGCTTTTCTTCTGCTGGGTTGCTTTCTATGAACGGAACTATTAGTAGGGAATCCCAGTGACCTGACAGTAGTCGGAACCGTTCTCATACCGGTGCGTCCATACAGGCTCGAAGGCTCTGTTCCAACGCTATACAGCCCTGGGCACTGTACCCAGAAGATGCCCAGCAACCTGCAACGGAAACTTGTCAGCGATCATTGCAGTGAACACTTGAAGGGGTTGCAAGCATACCCAACACGGAGGTCATGATCCCCATACATGGGTTGGCTTCGGAAGCATTGGGCCTTCGTACACGCAGCTTCGGCAGCGGAGGCAGACGCTGAGGCGCCTTAATGCCAGTAGCCTTTGTGGGCATTGCGTCTGGAGATCGGAACCAAATGAAGCACCCTCGCTGTCCAGCGTATTTTGTTCAAAGTTACCTTATCGGGTTGAGAGTGGAAGAATTTCGGTGCTAGTCACGTGCTTTTGAGTTGTACTGCGTAGCTTCGTAAAGCTGTAGCCAATCATGTGCGGCTGAAATCGTCAACGATCTAATTCGCTTCCTCGTTCTTCCGTTTTCCAAGCTACTTGGACTTCAACCTACCCGCTTCCTCCGCGTTCATCGACCTTGTCAACAGTGCCCATCTGCCAATCGCTCAAGATGGGAATAACGGATCTCTTTGCCAATTTCGTCAGCTCCTGGGCCGTGCAGGACGTCCACGCTGACGCACCGCAAGAGGAGCCCGAGGACGATCAAAAACAGGACGACGGGGAGGAAAAGCAGGAGGGAGGAGAAGACGGAGGCGAGGAGGAATCCGGTGAAGAACCTGAGGAAGAGGAGGAGGAGGAAGAGGAGCCTGAAGACCCCAAGCCAAAATTCGAAGAGGGTACGCTCTTGATGCCCCATGTTCCCTATCACGTTCTCGATATCGTGATGATGCGACTCCCTGCAACACCAATTGTCATTCATTCTGAACAATTGTATACATTGACTAACTCTCTCATCTTTACGTCATGCAGAATGTGCCAACACTGTGTGCTCCCATCAGAAACACCACTACGATGAATGTGTCGAGCGTGTGACCAAGCAACAGGAACACGCTGAGGGTCATAAGGGACCGCATGAAGACTGTGTCGAAGAGTGTACGTCTGCCATATCTCTGCCATTCTCTCACAATAGTGCGCTCGACAGCTTATGGGGGCGTGCTTGCTATTGGGGGACAAACCGCCTGCCTCGGCGCGACTCGCGGTTGTTCAAGGCGAATGCTAATCTTTTCAATAGTCTTTCATCTAACACACTGTGCGACCCAGTGTGCAGCTCCTAAGCTTTTCGCAACCCTCAAGTAGGCAACAATATGCCGGGTCTGCTTGATCTAGTGATTGGGATCCCTGTGGACGGATCAATCACATTAGACATCCAGGCATTGGTGGTCGGAAGGCAGCTCGAGGGTTCTTGAAAGCTTCATAGCCTCAATATTCTCTCTGTACATCGTCCCAGCATTCTCGCACTGTACTCCGTCCTCTTTTTGCCGCAAACATGAGCATCCCTTTGTACATTAGAAAGAGTGAGTGGGATCAGAGAAAAGCGGGTCAATGCTATCTATATAGACATATTGCAAACCATCTGGACTTTGCAATGTGTGCCTGTTGCCCCTAGCGGCGTCTAAAACTCTTGCCAGATACGAAGTATGTCCAGGACCACCCATTTTACGTAGATTGCTTTCCCGGATTGCCTGTGCGGCTTTGATAATGGGGAAAGTTCTCTCTGGCATCTTATTCTTGCTACAGAGATAACCCCAAATTTCAAGTTAATACGTTGAAGGAGAAGTCGTGGTGCTCCTCGTTTGCTGTGCTATCGCGAACGCGGTGCCGGAAAATGGTAATCTCCCACGGGCCGCCTTATCTTAGACTTTATCTGCCATCTTGCCAGAGATCTCTCAATCGCATCCAAGCTGTCCGCCGCCCCATATGCATCGAAGCTTCTGGTCTAATATTTGCGGTTCAGATGACTGATAATGTACGAAAAGCTACAGTGGCGGAGGAGCATCTGGGGACTGAGCCGGTGGTCGGACCTGCGGGGGTATCACAGACGCAACAGGAGCTCGACGGGGAGCCAGCGACACACTTCCGAGTCTACAAGAGGAGATGGTTCGGCCTGGTGCAACTGTCGCTATTGAACATCATTGTGAGCTGGGATGTAAGTGGTCAAAATCGCAATTTGCGAAAAGAGTTACTCACGGTTTGCGCAGTGGCTGTCCTTCGCGGCCGTGTCAACAAGCTCAGCTCAATACTTCGGAGTCTCTGAAGATGATATCAATTGGTTGAGCACAGGCTTTTTGTTCGCCTTCTGTGTTGCAAGCCCGTCAGTCTCACTCCATTCGGTGGTAGCTATCTGACCAGCGGGCCTTGACTGATCTCTCAACAGCCTGACCATCTGGACACTGAACAAGGGCGGCCCAAAACCGTCAATAATAGCGGCGAGCATCTTTGTCCTGGTGGGCAATTGGATACGGTATGGAGGGACGCGAACTACAGGAGGCAATTTCGGTGCCGTTGTCTTCGGACAGATCATCATCGGCCTGGCACAACCTTTCGTCCTAGCAGCGCCAACGAGATATAGCGACTTATGGTTCACGGACAAAGGCAGGGTATCAGCTACAGCACTTGCCTCGCTGGCGAATCCCTTTGGCGGAGCGGTAATAGTCAATGGCACATTTCTCTCGGGATGGTAGCTAATGACCGGCAGCTCGGCCAATTGATTGACCCTTTCTGGGTAGAGAAGTCAAGTGATGTGCCCAACATGGTCCTTTACGTCGCGATAATGGTATGTTTACTATTATCTCATACATTTGACGCTATTTTGCTGATATTATACCAGTCAACCATCATATGCATCCCAAGTTTCTTCATCCCGTCGCGTCCTCCAACGCCGCCTTCTGCCTCTGCCGCCCACGTGAAGGCTGAGCTTCCACAGGGCATTCCAATGCTTCTACGTAGTGTAGAGTTTTGGCTCACGTTTGTAGCGGTAATACTCGCAAATACATTGTGGTCTGTATCTGGGCTGATGTGAAGGTGCAGTTCTCCGTATACGTTGGCTTCTTCAACAGCTTCTCCTCCCTCATCAACCAGATCCTCGGCCCTTATGGATACTCGGAAACCGATTCTGGTATCTGCGGGGCCTTGTTGATCGTTGTCGGTCTTGTTTGCTCCGCCATCGTTTCTCCCATCATTGACCGGTCAAAGCGCTACCTCCTGGGTATTAAGATCCTCGTGCCCCTCATCGCTATCTGCTATTTGCTGTTCATCTTCGCACCGCCCTCTGGAGGGCTGGCGTTTCCATATGTCGTCGCCTCCATCTTAGGGGCCACGTCCTTCAGTCTACTTCCCGTTGCTCTGGAGTGGCTGGTGGAGGTGACGTTCCCAGTCTCTCCCGAGTTGACGAGCACCATCTGCTGGACGGGTGGTCAATTGTTGGGCGCCATCTTTCTGCTCATCCAGGGTGCACTCAAGGGTGGCGGGGGCGGTGGATCCTGGTGGCCTGCGGACAACATGCAGAGAGCGCTCATATTCGAAGCGGTGGTTGCGATAGTCGTCGTGCCGCTTCCCCTTTGCTTGGGATTGTTCGGGCGCGATACGAGAAGTAAGCGGCTTGAGATCGATCGGAACGGCATGGTCCCCGTAAATAGCAACAGCTCTTCGGAGGGCAGACTGGAAGTTGGATGATCCTGGACGCAGTAAGTATTATGGATCTTTCTCCCTCGTCTTCTTTTCACGCTGTTGGATATAGTTGGGCGCTTTTTGGTACGGATACTTTACGATACCCATTTCCATCTACAAATTATTATATGAGGACTTAATATAAGCTATACTTTATGTTTGAAGCTGTTAATGCTATCCAAATTCGTGGTACCTTACGGATTCAATTGCAGACCGCATCAGACTCTATATGCAGCACCGGAATTGGTACGAAGGAACCCATATGCTTCATTTGACTTGGCAGGGTCCTGACGGCTCTACGTCTTGATTGGATGAGACGAATGTTACCGCCGTGGCGCGTTTGCGGGTCGGGTCCAATCAATAATTCAACGCCCAGCCTTATTTTACCTGGAACTTTAGTTGACAGTTCGTATTTCGTGCTTGTTTGCTATTGGCAGCAATCATCTGCACACTGTGCCATCGCAATCACACACCTCACAAACAGGCCAGATATGGCGGGCAAAGTTTGCCCTCAGTGCAAATATAGAAAAATCTTAATTTCATCTTGACCCCAGATTGAATCTTTGCTTTGACCATTCTGTGCTACGTGCGAACCCAGCTCTTCACTGGTGGACGCGCCTGCCACTGTCCTCGCCCACACATGCAACCTTTCTTCCACGCCGTACGGACGTGAATCTCGACGCGTTGAAGTGCCTTTGAACCCAGTCTGTTCCTGTTTTACCCTACCTATTTATAACAGCTGCAGAAACATCCGTCCGCTCACTCTGACACAATTGCCCACACCGCGAGGGTCAAATCTCGTCTCAATATAAAACCTATCAAGGATACAAACGCTCACATTCCCCTGCCCTCTACTCCGCCAACTTCACGACAGACTGCATAGAGTTGTGCGCTATCTACTGGTGCACTCTGTCTCTCACTTCTTACCCTACTCCTTTTACGCACTACCGCTCCGGTGCACAGAACCTGAGCAAACAATGAGATATCATGGACTGGCCCTACAACAACTTTGACCACAACGCTTTCATTACACCTTTCTTCTCTCCTCCCCAGCAGACCTTCGTTCCTTTCCCAGCTCCACAGTTCAATAATGGACACAGCTGGCAGCAGAATTACAACGAAGGGTCAATAGACTCACATGCTCAGTTTCACCACCAGCCGAACTACTATGGGTATTCAGCACCAGAACCAACAGAACAGGTACCATTGTCGGCACATTACAGATTTGGAAACGCGTATCCGTCCGAAAGCGCTGTTACTAATCAAAGGCAGAGCAACGATTCTACAATGGACAGTAACTGGGAAGCATCAGATGCACAGGACCAGCCCGAGGCGACCGCCGTGCAGCAGTCTTCTGCGCCTGGGCAACATGCCGCACCCACTACCAATCACTCAAATGCTTCAGCACCGACGTTGCCGAACCAAAAGGCTGCGCAGCTGGGAGAATTGAAAGCAAAGGTTCTGGCGTCACGGAAATCCAGCACAGACTCACGTACTATGACACCCTCTACAAAGAGGAGTGATAATGAGAAAATCAATGAGACTGAGACAGACATGAGAAAAGGGGCAAAAGATGATTTGGGATCAAAGACCCAAGTCCTCTCCACTACCTCTGCTGATATTGATGAGCTGCTTGCCGAGGAAAGTGCTGTGGCAGGAGCTAGTAAAGCTGCAGCAGCTTCGAAGACGCCGACGAACCTGGCCAATGATCTACCTGAAACAGTCGACAAATCAAGAGACAAGGACGGCCAGACGCCGAGCAAGAACAAATCCAACATACCACTTTCGGAAAAGCCTACAAACGGAGAGAACAGAGCTGATAAGGATATCAGATTGTCGAGCAAGAAGCAGAATATAAAAGACACACGAGCTTTGAAGCTTGCTCCTCTAACTGCTGCAGAACCTGGTGAGATTCTAAAAACGGCTCCACGTTCAAAAGGAAGCTCCATGACCGACCCGCTGGAGGGCAGGCAAGAGGGCACGCGCCTTGATGACCGGGCCATGTCAGGGAAGCCTCCCAATGGACCAACCGCAGGGAGTTCTGATACAATGGCCACCATGAAACAACAAGAGGTCTCCCGCAAACGCGATCTTCGGGTCGTATCTGTGAATCAGGCAAAAGTAACGAGGTCGATTGAAGCTAATCGAACAAACGGAAAGCGGCACTGGAAACATTGGGCGGCCCCAGCTGAGATTTCTGAGCGTGACAGACGACCATTCGCAGTTTCAACGAAATATCGCGATGATTCTGCCTTGAAGACAGTCAAGGAGCGTCCACTAAGGCGGCAAAGAGAATACCGTCAAGATGACTTCGCCTCCCATGGAAGGAGAGAAAAGGCGCATGAGTCCACGTCTGAGGATTATGGGACAAGGAATAGCCCCCAGCGTGTCGAGAAGCCCGTCAATGCAACTCCTATCAGGTACTATGATCAAAGCGATGGGTCGCAGAGGGCCCAGGGACTTCCAGCTCTATTCTATGAAGATGAACTGCAAGAATGGCTCGAGATGACAGGCTTTCATAATCGAGAATACCGCAGGAACGCTCTAAGGCGTCACCGAGAGCTCATAGCCTTGGATATGGCAAGAGAAAAAATTGAGCGAGAAGCGCAAATGGAATACGAGGAACGCACGATGATTTACCGAACAAGACCAATCCGACCCCAGATCGAGCTGCTTTATTCTCCAGTGGTGAATCCTGTAATGCGACAAAGTTCAGCTTTGGCACTGCACCCAGCACCTTTACGAGAAGAAGCTCACGGTAGATTGGTGCAGTCAGGCTTCCTTACATCGAAGAGTTCAACAACTAGGGGTTCATTCAGCCACCCTATCGAGATCGAACAGGAAGACAGTCGGTTTGCTGTGTTTGCAGAATTCCCATCCCCTTCCCCTGCAGAGCCGTGTCCCTTGAAGCGTCGACATTCCGCTGATAGTCTCGACGGAGATGGGACAACATCAAAATCTGCACGCACTGGTGATACTGATCCCAGCCGAGGAGAGAGCGACACAATGCCAACTGAAATAGATCAGAGCAGTCGCAAAATAATACTTGACGGAAGTCGTGAGACAGCCTCTTCCAGTCTTGTCAAAACAGGCGCATCTAAAGACAAGTCGGAATCGGTCCGCACGGGACACGCTCGGGAGATAGCTACTGATATTGCCGTTTCCAGACCTCCTCATCACGTGGAAGGTCGTCATGCGATTGGCTGCGAGTCCGGTGAGTCAACCTCTGTAAGATATGACGAGGTCTTCGAAGCAGACCGAGGGAATGATGGCGGTAAAAAGCTGGCTGAGGGGAAGAAAAACTCAAGCCGTTATTCCAAGGCAACTTTGGGGGATTGGGACTACAGCGAACGCCGTCATCGAGAGACTTACCCAAATGAAAACTGGAGCCAGCGAGACGATCGACGTCTGCCTGATTCGTCCTACAAAGGTTGGCACTCTTCGCAGGGGCGAGGCAGGAGCCGTGACCGTGGTAGTCCCCATCGCACCGCATTGCATGGTGACAGGTATAACAATTCGAACCCAAGGTCACTAGACCTTTTGAGAGGTGCTAATTCATCTGCTGCTCGTTACCGCCGATATTAACTGTGTTAGGTACTCGGTTCTTCATTGTCAAGAGCTTCAACTTTGACAACGTTGAGAAGTCGCAAAAAGAGGTATGTATCAAGCCCATAGAAAACATATCCTTGCCTGTACACACTGATTCATGATACCGCCAGTGCGTCTGGACAACGCAGGCCAGGAACGGAGAGATCTTTGGTGATGCTTTCAGAAATTCAGAGAACGTTATTCTCTTATTCTCGGTGAACCAGAGCGTCTGCTTTCAAGGATATGTGCGTTGACAACCACGTTTGGCAGGAACGAGATTATGCTTATCCTGCAACAGGCGCGAATGGAATCTGCACCAGGTGATGCCAAAACGCCCTCATGGGCTGATGGACTCCGCTGGAAATCATCGCCACCCTTCACAATCAGATGGATCTCCATTGCAGACACGCACTTCAACAAAGTGGGCCACCTGAGGAACGGATACAATGACAACCAAGCCGTCCTCATAGGGCGCGATGGGCAGGAGGTGGAAGGACGATGCGGCGCGGCCCTATGCGAGATCATCGATCAAACAGCTGATTTCAAGTGGGTTCGTTGACTTGCGTGACGGCGATGTCAATGATATGCAACCTTCTCCAAAGGAGCACCATGCTGTTGCATGTTAATAAGACACGAGCGGCATATTTTTCATTCTTCACTTAGCCGGCGACATTATGTTTCCCTCTAGCATGACTTCAGATAAAAACATTAGCAGTGTAATTGAATCTCATTTGATCAAGATCCATGCCGATCTGGCCCCGGCAGTAATGGGCATGGAAAGAAATATACTTCTACGTATCTTCACATGCAGCCAGGCCACGTACATTCAAGGCCCCATCTCTCATCCACGTAATGAGCTTTCAAGTCCGCCAGCTGTTTTGGAGGACTGACATGCGTGAAGGAATCAAGACATTTGAAGGCCATCGTATCGCCATGTTCTAATTCGTTGGGACGTTATCTGCCGGGAGCATCTGGGTATAGGGGCGAGCAAGATGAAGGAAGCTATGGCCCTATATAGGAACACTATCCCGAAGTTCTGCCAGAGCACGGCTACGGAGCGACCAAAGCAGCTCGCCAATCAGTCTCTCATCGAGCGCCCTGAACTCCTCGGCAATGTGTTTATTCCCCTCCTTTGCACAGATGGCCACGGCTTGCTCCCGGTCCGCCTTGGCCAGCGCGGGCTCCGAGACGCAAAGCCAAGTCACACTGCGGTAATAGTACGCCCTCGCGCGCTCGACATCCTCGATCAGGTTGCAGCCGCACATGGCAATGCTGTTCGTCACAGAGACAAAGTCCAGCCAAGGGCCGGATCTCAGCTGCGTGGCTGCCCCGTTGAGCCGCCTGTCGATGTCGATCGCCATCTGCGAAGCGTGGTGCGCGCCGTGCAGATCTTCCATCTCCAGCAGACACATTGCTCGACGGACGAGCATGGTTACGAAGCGGCTGATGCACATCTCTACTAGGGACGTGTAGCCAGACCGGCATGCCCACTTGTAGATGGTACTCTCAATTAAATCCTGGCCCCGCGCTACATCCAGGAGAGCAACCTTGCTATGGCCCTCAGCCATGGCCTGTTCGGCGTCTTTGATCACGGAATTCATTGCGTTCAGCTCAGGTAAGCCCTGGAAATGTTGACGAGGATCTGGCCCCGCTTGATTTTCAATGCGGCTAATTTCATCAACAACTCTCACGTAGTTGAGTCCTTCATTCGCCCCCATAAAGGTTCGAAATTCGTCGCGATGTCTTGGGTCGTCTGCAACCTCATAACTAGCATTCTCCATACGGACGTGCATCCCCCATTGTAAAAAGCATATTGCCAGGAATCTTGCCTTGTCCCGTCGCAATGACTGTCCTCGCTGATCAGGGTTCGGTGTTGTTCCTCCTAGTAAACGTATTTTGAGAGACCACAGACTCAACATCAGCACGTCGCGCTTGCGCGGCGCAAGGAGCTCCGTGCAGAGGTTTGGCAGCTCCTGCCGGAGAACCACCATCCGCTGCCAGTCTTCATGAGGTGGCTCTTCATGGTAGCCCTGCTGTGGTACAAGGCATACAGCAGCTTTGAAGAAAACGTCTGGCACGTGAACGGCCGAGCTCAGGCAAGGGAACACGGCGAGCTTTTCTTTCTGGAGCTCCGACCATGCCAAAGGGTCGAGCATTACAACAAAGAAGTCATTTCGCTGATGCATAATCTGCGAGGCTTCTGCACCTATCTGCTTGTTCACTCTTAGAAGCGAGAGTTGAAAATTCCAATGGTAGCGCCGGAGATGCCATAGTGCCTGCGGGTTCGGCCTCCGCGTGTATTCATAGGAAAGCAGGTAGGTATAGATCTCCTGCCTCAATTCCAGAGGAAGTGACAGAAAGCCTGTCGCGCCGGACATGACGCAAAAATAATCAGTTCCCGTCCGACACCGCTATCTGTGGTCTGAGATGTTGTGTCCCCGATAACCGCAATAGTAAGTGTTCAATGGAGGTTGGTGGTAGCTCCGATAAGATAAGGGCGGGAGGAGTGTGATTACGATCTGGTGGATTCCAACCTGACCTTGTGCTGACGTGAGCGATAGCTTGATCAGAATATGTTAAATGGCGGCATGAACCTTCATGGATAGAAAAAAGAATTGACGTACCTTGGTTTATCTGAGGATTGCTGGCGAATATCGTATTGCGGCGGGGCTTGAGGTTGATATATGCCGTGCCGAAGGTAAGGTTTGACTAAGGAAACGATCCGACCCGCGGGAGAGGCGCGCAGATCATCTGGGGGAAGTCAAGATCTAAATCTGCTGATCAATCTGTGAGGTCTTGCCCTCTTATCCCTGCACGTAAGGGGAGGTACTGGGCTATGATTGAAGGACCAAGTTTTGTATCAAGATCGGGCTAACAGGATTTATTTAACTGTGGGAGGTTTAGGAGTTGCAGCTTACAGCAGTCTGGCCAATTTCAAATTAGTTGTTCGGCCTCTTGACGATAAGACATGCCATCCGTACTGTGTAATAGGCTCACGTCTGGGTTCTAGAGTAGTTTTGATTTTTAAAATTCGCAAAAGTCTTCAAAAGCTGAGAATTTCTGTATATGGGTCATTTTACGCCCACTTGGTACAAATGCAGATCCGTAAAAATCCCATCGGGCTCCAAAGACGCCTCTCAATGCTGCAGAGGTTCAAGACCTAGCTAGATTCGCTCATCGATGCCCGCAAGTATTCTTCATGACCGCCTCGAACACAGTGGTCCATTTGCCTTTCTTGGCGGATTTCTTGGTTGTCTTCTCCGGTAGATCCGAAGCCGTCTTGCTTGATCGACCTCCAAGGGACCTCTGTACACCTTTTTCATGCATATCTCCGGAATTAATTCCTTGACTGTCCCAACTCGGCTCTTCCTTAGGCTGCTTGTTCGGCGCTTGGAGGTGTGGCAGAGCATGCTGCTGGACTGAAGGCAATGGAGCGGCTTCCACCTCTGCACCAGGGGTGTGGGGCGAAACTAATACTGGAGGGCCAGCTTTACCTGGGGCCGAGACCTGTTTATGGAGGATCTGACTGCCACTGCGAAGAATTTTATTCCCCATATGATGGAATTGATGATGCAACTCCCCCGCCTCGTACTGAAGTTGTTTTATGCCTCCTGCCGGTAATGACGCCGGTCTGGGCAGCTGAGGTCGTGTGGGCGATTGCTTCAATGCAATAGGATCGTCATATTTGAAGTTCTGGGACCAGTTCTCCCGAAATGCTACCCATATGCCCGTAACAAGGATCAGGTTTCGGAGTTTGTCATCAGTAACAGTCAAGGTTGTCTCCAGTGCGGTCAAGCCGAAGGGGCATTGTCTGCAGCCACGGACGGCGAGGACGGTGTAGAGATGATCGTCGGTGAGGACGGCCCGTTTGGATTGCGGTAATAGTCCAGTACTCTTATGTTCTGCCGATCCATTGAAGCAATCACTGGATGCCGCCGCGTGTTTGGATTCATGAGGCTAAAGTTGAACCGTCTGTCGTTCCTTGTTGTTTGATCCAGCCCTTCTTCCGCATTGCCTGGCTTTTGCTGCTTGCTAGCGGTCCGGGGAATCCAGCGTGCTATTGTCTTCTGTCCATGTGTATCAAGATGGACGAATTCATACTTATTTTGCTTCAAGGGCGTTGCGTCCCAAACATCACCGTCACTGAAATGGATTCGAGCCTTCCCTAATGCTCCACCCTCAGCCCTACCCATGGGACAGATGAAGGCTACAAGATCTCGCGTCTCCGAGCCTTCACTGTCTGAGCTCTCACTCTCCGCGGAGGATCTCCTTTCGGAGGGCTTGGAATACTCCTCACTCCTTACGACTGCTATCGTGTTGGGGCCCGTCCCAATCTTGCAATTCGAACGCTTTGCCAGTTTCCTTTGCGCTCTTGGACAAGCGGACGATGGAAGAACATCCAGCGCTGGTTGAGCCCTCGACGAGGTTGACAGGCGTTGGAGTTGCAACAAAAGCCTGGACCGAGTCTTATGTCGAGCCGATGCTCCCGGCGGAGGATGGGCAATCTGATAAGAAGTTTTTGATCTCGGAGGGGTCCGCCGTGCGCCAGAACCCGGCGTGCGGGACGGTGCGAAGGTGTCTGCGCTGGGTGAACTGAATGCACTCATACCATCAGATTCGACCTCCTCGTCTTCTTTTTCGAACCTGACCCTGCGGACACTATCGAAAGATGACCCCGCAGACTCTGGTCTGAGAGGGAAGCTGAGCGACCGTGTGGGCTCATCATACGAACGGCGTACCGATGCCCTTTTCGCTGGTGACGGGGAGTCCATTGAGGCAGCTCGCGGTAGGGCAGACCTTGGTGTGGGTACTCTTGCCTCCTCAGGAGCTGTAGTTGTGAACAGCATTTTCGGGATATAAAGCGGCGTAGTACAGCCAGACAAGATTTGCAGAGCTGGATTACCTTGGGCTAAGGTAATCTGGCCGAGCCTTGTGCGACGTACACGGCCGGTCAAACGTCAGCAGAACCTCTTATGCAGGTATCCGGTGGACTCCTTCGCCGCATTGGTGTATGGGTCTGGGCTTTTTCTCAACAGGCGGGAAACAAGCAGCCATAAAGTGAGCTTCTCAACAGGTAAGCGTCAGGGTGGTGGTTAGGTTCAGGTCATGTCAGATCGTGAGGTTGGATATCACTGTACGACGATTACGGGATGACTGGAAGGAAGTGGAAGAAGAGGGAGCTTGAAGGTCTTGTATTATTCTTGTTTGGCATTCACCACGGCGTGCGGCGGAAGAAAATTCGACGTTGCTATCCATTTGCTGCATGCATAAGCCCTTGGCCATCGGATTCAGCCTGGCCATGACCAACCAGCTCTGGGTGGTTACCGTGGTGGTGGAAGCGGAGCGGAGTGCCCACGGAGTACGGACTTTGCTTTTCCCCTAGAGCTGACCATCTGTGCACGGAGGCCGAGCCAATGCCTGTCCAGCGCCCATCCGCAACATGCCGCCGGTGCTGGCTTGGCACAAACGCTCGCGGTCTGATTGGACTAACCAGAAATGTGCTTAACCTAATCAACATAGCGGCTGATCCCACGGAGCAATTGTTACCCGACTTCCGATCGACGCAGCAGTTCGAGTTTTCGCACGAAGGAAAGGTCTGGCCGTGAGAGCGCGAAGAATAATCATGACGCGAAAGGAAACGCTGGTGCTTACGGAAATGATTTGATCATGCTGCGATGCTTCCATCCATCTTCCGAAACTATAAAGATCTTTGTACTTGACAACGGGGCGCCTAACACACGTGAAGCAATAATTGCTATACGAAGTATCCCCTTGCCCAACCATCTAGTAGTCTGCCATACGGAGTACACTGCTCGACTGGAAGATTACCGTACGCTTAGCCACTCAGCCTCGGCTTCTGTGAACTAAGGTAAGGTACGAGAGTGTCGAAGAAGCACAGAGTACGAAGTAGAAACATCTTTCGACAAGAGAATTGAGAAAGAGCAAAAGCCAAATATCACAAAAAAAAAACAAAAAGGGGTCCAATGTTCCAGCTCGTTCCACCCGGCCGCTTGACCTAATGCGTACAGCTTCCACATGTCGAGTCTGGCCCAAGGCTGTCACGCTTGTAGTGCTCTCGCATGATTCGACTGCCTCGGCGACTGACCATGGTGCGCCTGGAACCCTTTCCGCGCGCTCTTGAGCGGCCATATACTGCCCTCGCGATAGCTTTCCTTGTTTGGAAGACAGGCCTGTACCTGATCGCCTTTTTGGCTCCTGGTCCCGGCTATGACACGTCGACGTCACTTTCCTACGGTGGGCGGAGCTTCTGGATGCCATGGATAGCCCCATGGGTGGTCGAATCCAACGACGTCCCGCGGGCCTGGAATGCACTCCGCGATTTTGCTCACAACCTCGTTCGCTGGGATGCTATCCATTTTGATGCCGTTGCGAGACGGGGATACCTGTTCGAGCAGGACTGGGCGTGGGGCTGGGGTCATACGCAGTCTATCTCCGCCATAACCAAAGGTACTGGACGCCGCCTACAGTTCCGTTCGCAGGTTTACTGAACGTTGTAGTGTTGCGCCTTTGGTTTCAGCGAGAAGGGGCCTCCTCACCATGGAAGGAGATGAACGTCGCCGTGGCTTTAGCGCATGCCTGCCATTTTGCATCTGTCATGGTGCTGTTTATGTTGACCCGGGTAACGTTCGGCCAGGGTCCCGGTGACTGGCTGCCATTTGTCACTGCCGCCCTTCACATCATATCCCCCGCTGGGATATTTCTTTCTGCCCCATATGCGGAGAGCTTGTTCTCCTTGTTGGCGTTCTCTGGTATTCTTTTCTACCTCAAAGGTATCCCGTACGCGCCCTCGGGCACTCTTTGGCAGGACCTACAGTTGCTCTTGGCTGGCATATTCTTCGGACTGGCTACAACCGTTCGTAGTAATGGACTACTTTACGGGCTTATGTTTCTATATGATGTCATCTGCCTGGCACCTGCTATTCTACGAGGCGGCCAATTCAGCGCTTCCCTTTGTCGAAGAATGGCTGCGCTTGGTTTAGGAGGCCTAGTGACTGGACTTGGTTCTATCATTCCCCAGATGATGGCATATCAGGAGTATTGCTTGGCTTCTCCAAGCGGAAGCAAAAGACCTCTTTGGTGCAGCAAGGCCATACCGAGTATTTACTCCTGGGTACAGAGCGAGTATTGGTGAGCCTTTTGTAAACACAATACTACCGAAGACTGACCACCTTGGCAGGGGCGTTGGCTTTCTTCGATACTGGACGGTAAGCAACTTACCGCTGTTCTTGCTCGCCGCGCCGATGTTGTCCATCCTCTCGGCATCTGCAACGTGGGCTTTGGCAAGCAAAAATAAGCCCAGTCTACTGTGGTTGGACAAGGGAAGGCAACAGCCGACCAAGGCAGGTAGTGGTGTCTCCGATGAGATGACCCGAGAGCACCACCTGCGGAGGCTTTTGCGGAGGTTAGCATTGCCTCAGCTGGGCCTAGCCATCCTCGCGGTGACTACATACCATGTCCAGATCGTAAACCGGATCTCGTCCGGCTATCTCCTCTGGTATTGGTGGCTTGCACTTTCACTAAAACAAAACGTTGGCTTTAGGATTGGGGGCAGGGAGTACCATCTGGCAGAGGTCATAATCAGGTGCATGGTCATATATGCCATTCTACAGGCCGCTTTATTCTCGAGCTTTCTACCGCCAGCTTAGTGCGGCAAATTTGCTTATTAACATGGCGAAATTCACCATGACCAGCCGACATTGTAAAAATGGTATAATTTAGACGCACAGAGGTTACGGCGGGATTACCTCGACCGGTGGCGGCGTCACCCTTATTGGAACAATTCGGTTTTATTCCTTGGTATAAAGCTCGGCCTGGCTACTTATTGTTCTTGCCCGTCAGGCCTTGGTCTGAACGTCCAAATTCTGGGCTGGTGAAACCACGGGCAGGTCGGATGTCAAGAGATAACGGGGACCCGCTCCAAATACCGTAGGCAACCGTAGGTGCGCGTGTCTAACTGACTTTATTAGACGACGTTGCTGCGGCTAGCATGGAGGATTCATCATGTCACCAAAGGCAACCCCGTAAGGTGGCAACACCGGAGACCGGCCACTGGTGCAAGACGACGTGTCAAAGGTGCCTGGAACTGTTGGAGGCTTAAAAAGAGTGGAGTCGCCGCCTTGCAGATGCTCTCGAGAACTCCATCCGCAGGCAGAGAAGGACATCACGTGCTGCGCTGGTTGAGTAGTGGTCAAGACGCCCGAAGGCAGAACCTCGTCGCAGCTTTATTCTTTGACCATAATTGATCCATTCCTTTCGGCTGGTGACAGTCCTTCACGAAGCATAGCGCTTGGAGACCGCACTCTGTGCACCTATCAGCCAAAAGCGACAAGTTAAAAGTACGAAAAGTTCGTACATGTACTCCGCATAAACTGAACAAAGCTTAACTCCGCCTCGGTTCTTGGTCCAAGCTCCCACCAAGCCACCAAGCCAGCGAGCCTGTGAGCCGGCCAGCCAGCCAGCCAGCCTTGTTGTAGCACACACGGCACACCAACGTTCATCAAACGGCAGCTATCCGTCAAACTTCTCTTTCGGCTCCTCGCACCTTTGCTGTCCATCGTTGGCATTTTTGGTGTTGGCGTTTGGTGCGACTCTGGTCCTTGCGCGGCTTCTTTCTGGATAGGCCCAGGCACTCAGCCGTCTGGCCAGTACGGGCTCCATCTGCTTATTCGCAGCGTGCGACTTGTCCATTGACTGCCACGACATTCGGCTGCCTTCAATGAGTCGTTGCGGAGAGCTTGTCTACCCATCAAGCACTACTGTCAGCCGGTAACATCCTCTTGCTTGTTCCACCATCAGTACCTTTGCTGACCCCGTATCACTTGCAAGGCTTACTCCTCTTAGCTATCCTGTCGGCCATTCTATGGTTCTACCGGCGCCATGGAGACAAGCAATAGAATTCCTAGCTTAATTGCATCCTCCGGGACCAACACCAACAATGATATCTCGGGGACGACTACGCCGGGAGGCGACGATAACGAGAGTATGGATCTGGACAAACAACCCTACCGGCACCGTCCAAGAACCTATCCATATGCTTGTTATTTACCATATGAGACGGAAAGTGATGGAGAGAGGCAGCAAAACCTGGAGGAGATGCTAGGACAACTGTATGTTGCGGTCGAGGCCGGCGATTTTGCTGCGGGAGCGGTACACTGGACGAGAGAAATCAAAGGCTGGTTGGGGCTGAAGTTCGACCCCCCAAGGGAAACCAGGGTTAAGTTGGTGAAGCTTTACTATGAGCTTTGCCTTGCCCCGGGAATAGATCCAAGCGTCTCGGAACGCTTTGCTAGTATGTTCATGGTCTTGACCAAGTATGTTCTAAGTCACGACCATTAAGCCTTGACATCTGCTGATTATTACGAAGGAAGCGTCACTATATGGCTCCCGGCAAGGACCTGAACTTAGACTGGAGGCCAGTGTACAAGGAATTAAAAGCTTTCGTGCTGCCCACAGAATCTGGTTTGGTGCATACAACGACGGTAAAGCGAAATATTCGTACGCTGACCAAGCTCTGCACATTCGCCCAACCATACTTTGACCCAAAAGAAATACCAGCAATACTTGAGGAATTCCTCCCTTATTTCACGACTTCTTTTACGGAAGGGGCTTACGTTGTGGTTGGGTTACTGAACCTCCTGTTCCCCACCGCGGCACCTCAAGATGGCGATGAGAACCTCCAACCGCAGCGTTACCTGCCCACTTTCTTCCATCTATGGTCGTTGGTCAATAGATCGAAAGTTTTCGATGTTGATTTCCTAGATATGTTATCACGTCTTGCCAGAGATGCATTACCTTCTAAGCACCTACAATTCTCGGAATATGGCATTTTCACCCAGGACCAGTGTGCTATTATCTTCACCTCTGTCCTGAGACTGCTCGAGATACCTGTGGGACAAGCTACATCGCCATACAGCGGTTCTGTGGATTTGGCCGCAGGCCTCGGCATGTTACTCGACCGAGACCAGAGGAAACATCCCGTTGCACATCACATAGCTCGATGGATCATAATGTCCTTATCGCCTGCGTGCCTTGAAAAGCCGGATTCGGTCTTGACTCGCATGGAAGGCCTGATCGAAGGCATAGAGACGTTCTTCCATCCCTCGAATTCCGGAGCATGGACAAAGACTCTTTCTCAACTGGTCTACTTCCTCGCTGACTTTTTCGTCACTCGCTGGAACCGGGAGAATAGCGGAGAATTGGACATACCGGAGGAAAGGAAACTCAATCGAGAGCTAAAACGCCGCTTTGTACTGTCTCTTAGAGATGTCGTCTATATGGGCATCTATGCGAAGAGTGGAACAGCAATGAATTACGCATTGTCTACTCTGCAATGCTTGGCTCTGTTGGAACCGGAGCTTATCCTTCCAGGCATGCTCCAGAGGATTTATCCGGCTATGCAAGGTCTCGTGGAGGTGCATAGAACAACCTCATCCTTACGAGCACTACAGATACTTGCACGCATAATGGTCCGGACTAAGGGATTCAGGTGCCATGTGACAACAATGCTAGGGCTCGCACTGCCAGGGATAGATGCAAACGACCTCGATAAAACATTGCATACCCTTTCCTTCATGCAGACAGTGTGCTATAACATACCCTTTCACGACATGACGGAAGGCCAGGATTACGTCAATGGTAGTTCTGTCGCTGTACAGTGGGTTACCTCTGAAGTGGAGAGGATGGAGATGGAGGGTGTAAACGTCCGCATGGACTATCAAAATGATCTCAGCGAAGAAGACGAGAATCTGATACTGCGCTCTTCCACCGCTGGCTTTGGCGAATTCTTGATCTCACTCCTTGGTAGGGTATTCACATTGTTGGAAAACCTTCCGGACGCGGCTCGAGTACGAAGTGGTTCCCCAGAGGAAAACGTGGTCAACACTCTTCCGGCAACATTCACACCGCTGCTTGCATCCCTTTCACCGGAATTGTATGATATAGCGCTGAACAAGATCAGCGATTTCGTTGCAAACCATGTGATTCACCAAGCCAGAGATGCTATGGCGTTCATTTGTAATGCCTTATGCAAAGTCAACCCCGAGAAAGCGCTGAAAAGATTCCTACCGATGCTGATACAAGCTATTCGGACCGAGATCGACGAAAATGGTGCTGGATCCAGTCGGAGCACGGGGTCGGATATTTTGCCGCGAGACCGTGGTTTGGTCTGGAATATCAGCATGCTCAGCATGTGTGTGGTACATGTAGGGGACGCGGTACTGGCGTACAAACATGAGCTATTTGAGATCGCCCTCTTCATGCAGAAACGATGCAGGGGTATCCCCACTACACACGTCTCCAATTTTATCCATCATTTACTCCTCAACCTCACCTCCATATACACACTCGACTACTCATTGTACGAAAAGGATGCGCTGGCTCGTGGGATCGATATCGTTGACTGGGGCAGAGATACCGATCCTGCTGAACTCAATATTAGCTGGCATGTACCGTCGCCAGCAGAGCTTGAATTCGCAGTGGAAGTATTTACATCCCAAGCTAAGAATGCGGTGGAGCAGCTCACACTACTTGCCGGGTCCTCGTCACCAATAAATCGTGACGGGACAGGAAAGGAATGGTCTGATGAGGTCTCCAGGAATCTTGTACTTCTTCGACTATTGGTATCGGGCACCTCCTATCTTTTTTGCAACGATGGGGCATCTACAGACGAAACAGAGATTTCCCTAAATGGAGATTATGAGATGGTCGATGAGAATACTCAAAGTGATGAGGAGAAAGACGATAATGAAGCCGATATTGCCGTTCAAGAACCTGCCGAAGAACACGAGAGACCTACATTCCACTATCCTGCCGGTTATCCTTTGACGAAAGGCAGTGCACTCTATCAAAGTGTCCACCAATTACGAGAGAGGATCGGTGAAGTTCTTCACCATATGCATCAATACTTGAGGAAGAATCAGGAAGATGACGTCGCATGCTTCACGGCTTTGTATAGTGCATATAAGAGCTGGTTTGTTGACGTTGGAGTTGAGCGATCTGCCCGCGTCCTGGACAGGGTGACAAAGCTATACGCTGCAGATATCCATTCCTACAAAATCAGCGGCTTGCGAAAACAGTATCCAAGACCTCTCCTGTTGAGAAGAGCAAATGTTTATCATCTTCAGAGGCTGAGGCACAACGCTTCGCCTAGACTTATGTCTGACCTAGACAAAGTCTTGCTGTTAGATCTGTCTCAATCGAGCGTGTCTTTGTACACAGATATTCGACGTAACGCACAGAGTGCTGAAGAATCAGCAGTCAAGGTCATTGTTGGTGCGCGTCCTCTCGTGATCAGACCTCTTCTCAGGGCTTTGGAAACAGCAGTGAAGCAGAACGATTATCCGCGCATTAAGGGGGGTCTATACTCGCTTCTATTTGGAAACCTTGCAAAGACCGCTGGGCGAGACTGGAGATTCGCACCATCACTTATCAAGACCTTCATCGAAATTAGCGCGGTTGACAAGCCTTCAGTCCAAAAGTTAGCAGCATCTGCCACGTATCAGGTCATGGACTTTGGCAGACCACTTGAAAGAATGGTGATCTTGGATCAAGCACTAGTTCAAGCAATTTCTCCACCTGATCCAGAACCTGCAAAGCAGCAGATCTCGAAGAAGCAAGAGGCTCTAAAGCGCAAGAGAAAGAGGGTAGAGTTCAAGATGGCGAAGCTTGCGTCGGAGCTTGTCGAGATCGCTAAAGCGTCGCATTGGAAGAAGGAAAGCCGTACTGTGACGATCGTACTCAGTCTCGGGCTGCGCTTTGAGACTTTAGCATCAGAAAACCTTGTTGAGCTTATTACGAAGGGTACAATTGACAGCCACCCGGGACTTCGCGGCTTGTATTCTGGAGCAATTGTAGCAGTAAGTGGACTCCGTGTATTTAAACGACATAGGTGCTAACACTTTTCGAAGTTGTTCTCTCTTGTTGAGATGCGTGCTGTATGCAAGCACGACTACAAGAACTACATCATGGACAACCAGGATATTCCGGCTAAGGTTATTGTGCCCACGAAACGCAACGACCCCAATTGGACCCAGGAGTATCTGAAAGGTTTCGCCCAGCCTGAAGCAGATTATTACATTGACCATGACCATCCTGGTTGGCTGGTATGGACTGAAACCATACCTGCGTATGAGTCTAATCCTCGGCGCGCCTTGGAGTACGACGACGTGGAAGAGAGAGTGCGGAAGCAAATGGGTGGCCTTCTTACGCGGGACTGGTTCAGTACGTTCTTTGGTTACCTTAAACAGGAACCTCGGGACTCGACGGCCGATCGATTCCGCATGGCAAGCGCTATGATGCTTCTCTATGCATTCGGACTCGTCCACGATGGGGTGACTGCCGCCACCTTCGATGATATTAAAGATGAGGTTGCCAAGGTCTTCGAAGACGGCAGCGATAAGCACCAACACCGTGCAACGGCCGAAATCCTCGGAGCTCTACTCACTTCTGTTATCGACGAGAAAAAGGAGATACGGGATATGGTGTGGGACTATGCCTTTCCTCTGGTCCGCGGGATCTTCGCCGATGGTCTGACTCCGGAGAACTCTTCATACTGGAACACTTTTCTACACCTGATTTTGCAGGGCAAGGACCCAAGGCGGGCCTGGCCAATTATCGACTGGCTGGCCAGCTTCAGACTGGACATGTCCTCTAACGCCGCCTTCAAAGAGAGCTCGAAGATCCAGCTTCTGCAACAGTGTATTGTCGATTCAGGATGGCACTTCCAGTTGGAGAAGCCAATCATTCAGGACTTCTTGGCTCATCTAGATCATCCTTATAAAGGTGTCCGGGAAGCTATGGGCACCACCTTGGGCAGCATCTATCGAACACGTTATCACGAGTCATATAAGGCTGTAGAAAGCCTCTTGACAGACCAGAGGGCCGCTTCTTCGCTCGGTAAAGTACCGTATCGCCCATCGGCGGAGTTCTCTGCTACAGTGCGAGAGGTCTTCGATCGTCTCAAAAAATGGAGGCATGAGCGTACGCCCGGACAACAGACCCCCACCTCATACACATCCGGCAGCAAGACGGTGCTCTTGTGGCTGGATTCGACACTTTCGTCCTATGAGTGTGTCCAGATGCTTGAATTCTTCCCTGACTTGTTCATGGAAGAGCTTTTGCATATGATGGATGTCAAGGAGGATCCTGAACTACAGTCTCTTGCTTACCACGTCTTCCGCCACCTGCCCAACGTGCCTTTCCCCTCTGGAGAGGACCAGGACTTCATCGAGTCGCTTATCCGGATCGGCACCACTTCTACGCTGTGGCATCAGCGACTGCGGGTTCTGATCAATATTCAAGTCCTATATTTCCGTCGCTTGTTTCTCATGTCGGTAGAGAAGCAAAAGGCTTTGTTCGAATGCGTAGCCGGCATGCTTGAGGATTCGCAGTTGGAGGTCCGTTTAGGCGTTTCTACTACACTCTCTGGAATGATTCGATGCTCACCGGTCCGTCTTCGAGATGACCTGCTGGAGGAGCTGAAGCAGCGGTTTACCAGCATGCTCCAGAAGAACGTGCTGCCGAAACGGACGCAGCCTGGTACATCAACGCCTGAGCACAACCGAATCGTGCTGAAGCGTCATGCGGCTGTATTGGGACTCGGTGCTCTTATCCAAGCATTTCCATACATGTCGCCTCCACCGGCTTGGCTGCCGGGGGTCCTGGCTACTGTGGCGGTTAAGGCTGCTGCGGATCCGGGTATGGTAGGCAAGAGTGTGAAGAGCATCCTGAGTGACTTCAAGAAGACGAGGCAGGATACTTGGCATGTGGATGTTAAGGTTAGTAAACACAGCGCAGCCTACAAACTTCGATTCTAATCAATCCTACAGGTCTTTTCTCAGGAACAGTTAGAGGACTTGGAAGGAGTGCTCTGGAAGAGCTACTTCGCATAAATGAGCCGGAGGTGAGGAGACGCTAGGATCTATAGATCTGCTGATTGGTAGAGTCTCGCTTCTCGAGACTCCATGGTCAGTCTTTCCAGCCTGGCTTCTGTGGCGCCATGGTGGACCTGCATTGATCGGTGGCGCCATGGTAGAATGTTGTTTCAACCGCATGAAATGTGTCCCCAATTGGCTGTTTTGCATTGTTGGGTCACCATGGTCACAGGCATATTCGTAACACTAGCATGCAAAGGGTGAGCAGCTGGCCTTCTAGTTCTTCAATCAAAGCAAGTTTGTAGAAGCTTCAGTTGAGGTGTCAGTCTACGAGTGGTGTGATGGTGCGAGGATGAGGATGAGCTGGCGAGGTCTGCTTGGTTTGTGTTACCTCATAGCAACAAATAGGGGAAAAGCAACGGCAAAACCCGCCAAAGCGTGTCAGTCAATCTAAAGGAGAAATTGACCGGCTTGGCGACCTGATAAGGATTGTGAGATTGTGGGGAACCCCGTCTGCTGTCGTACGTCTCCCATCCTGCACTCCAGATTTCAACTCCTGCATCCCCGTTCTTGTATCATACCACCGTTATCCTTACCGCCGACGGCGACCCCTTCTGGAAACATCGCCCACAATAGTAAGGCATCTGACTTGGTCTATCATGAAGACAACATGGGTCCGGAGATAGTCCACCTTCCCAATGGCCAGCTAGTGACTGTGTCTCCTATCTTTGGAGGCTTTTCCTTCAGAGCGAACCACTTGGAGACACACCATTCAGCATTCCCACCCGGCTGGACCATTACACTCGATACCGAAGAGGATGCGCTTTCCAGTGACATAGAAGGCGACGTGGACGGGAGTGTGCCCAAGAAGCACAAATCCCGTCGTTATACCAGGCCGACTCTACAAAATGACTACGTTTTCATATCCTCGATATCAAGTCCTTCCAATTCAGAGTTCCAGCCCTTTGCCTCGCCTTCAAGGCAAATTGCAATGATGCTATGGACAACATTTTGGTGGTACTTTCATCAACCTGAACCGGACTATCGTGTGACCACTTCTCATTCCTCACGCACAGCGGAGGAATGAAAGCCGCGTGGCAGCTGGCGGCTCAACGTCAAACGCCAAGGGATATTTAAGGGGAGAAATCTGATTCCGAAATTGGAGCGGATGGGACTGATTGCCAGTGAGGAAACCTTTGTTGGCGAGGAGCCTGATGATCGAAGCGGAGAAGGATGGGAGGACATGTTTTGCAGTCGCCGGCGCTTTTGGCAATTGGACGCCAGGATCTATCTCTTTACTCTCACTCCGAATGGACGTTCACCATATCTAGGTGGCTCACCTTACCAGTCAAGGCCAGGCTCGCCTGCGAGAGATCCCTCCCCACATCGAGAGTTGCCCGAAGCAGCGGCTACGGCGCTGCCAGCCGCGGGCCTGACGGCAGCAGCTGCAACATTCTCTAGCGCTACGAGTGGTCCTATACAGTATGCTATCATGCACAGCCCTTTTTCATCTGCGAGTCACCTGCCCACATACTTCCCGCCTCCGCCTCCCGAGTACACCTTCACCAACAATATTCGACATCCCCTCCGATCGAAGCCGCCTCGACAAGGGGAAGTATTCTATATGCGGTACGTGCCCAGTCTCGGGCAATATCTCTCTTTCCGCGTCGCGTCTCTTGCGGCACGGCCAGCTACTATCGGGTCGAGCCCAGTTGCTTCAGGGACGTCATTTCAGACGCTCACGCCCGGCCCGACCGACGTCGAGTTGCTTCACACGTGGATGAACAATCCAAGAGTTGCCCATTACTGGGGTGAAGCAGGGCCCATCCAGCACCAGGAGGAGTTTCTGAGGCGGGGCTTGAAGTCACGCCATTCGTTCCCCGTCATCGGCTGCTGGGATGGGAGACCATTCGGCTACTTTGAAATATACTGGGCCAAGGAAGATGCGTTGGGACAGCATATGAGCCCTCCTCCGGGAGATTGGGATCGAGGGTTCCATTGTCTTGTCGGGGAGCAAGAGTTCCGAGGTTCACATAGGGTGAGGGTCTGGCTGAGCGCACTGGTCCACTACTGTTGGTTGAGCGATTCTCGGACCGAGACGGTCATGCTGGAACCGAGAATAGACAACATCAAGTAAGCCTTCTCTGCATTGTCCGATGGACTTAGTGCCCGGTGTCAGTTGGGGTGTCGATATGATTGCTAACCGACAGCGCGGCCAGGTTGATCAATTATCTACAAGAAGTGGGCTTCTACAAAGAAAAGGAAGTCTCATTTCCACATAAACAATCAGCTTTGATGAAGATCAGAAGAGAGGCATGGGAAGCACCGGCTTTGTAAAAGGCCACCAGGGACGACTTTCTTTGGGAGCTAACTCATCGTGATGACACTTCTTGGGACAGGTGTCTCTATATGTGAAAATATACCCACTCATGTTTCTTTTGGCAGCGGGCATGTTCGATCATCTAACAACCTAGCACAGAATTCTCAAGCCCGTTATTGGACATTTCGTGAGCTATGATTCAGATGAAAGTATTCAATCATCACCTCAAGTCACGAGCGTTTCTGCTAGACCTGTAAATACTCCGTACACCGAGTTTAACCTCGGCTCCGGCAACTGCCGTGCCACCATTGTTCACATGCGCATGGCAAGGCAATAATGATGATTGACTAGGTACCTTACTTAGGAATGACCTCGCCCCCGCAAAAAGGAGATCCATTTCCCCAAACTTAGACCCTCTCCGCTTTCTTCCTCTTACACCTCATCTTCTTGCCCATCTCTCCTGTCCTCTGTTAGAACCCCAGCGCATTTACCTTCTGCGAACTAAGGCAGCCCACGTCTCGATCCACTAACATGTCTGGAGGTGAGCTGCGCTGAATCCTTGCCTGCATGGGCTCGCTGTTGGCTCTGCTTTACAGCTCAAGCTAGGCTGGGCCAGGTCGCGAACCATTTCAAGGAGAAGGGCGCATATGGCTATGTTGAGCCAGGCTCGTCTAAGGGCGGGAAAGAGGGCCTACTGGCCAAGAACCCAGATGATGTGAGCAGCGCCACGAATATTCAGACTGACGTTGCTGACATGTGGCAGATTGTAGTGACATGTGCCCTTCGTTCCGCAATCACAAAAGGCGGCAAGGGTGGTTTCAAAGACACCGCCGCCGCTGATATATTAGTCGGTGTGTTTCGTGGGTTGCTCGAACGGTCAAAGATCTCTCCTGATCTCATCGAGGATGTGGCGGTCGGCTGTGTCTTAGCACCGGGTGGCGGGGCCACTGAATACCGTGCTGCTGCGATTGCGGCGGGCATTCCAGTCACGGCGGGGGTGAAAAGCCTGAACAGGCAGTGCTCCAGTGGTCTGCAAGCCTGCGTTGACATAGCCAATGCGATCAAAACGGGTATGATTGAGGTTGGCATCGGTGCAGGTGTGGAGAGCATGTCCCAGCAATACGGGTAAGCCTCTTGTTGTAAACGCTAAAGGAACATTGCTAAAGTCGAACATCCAGGCCTGGCGCTGTTTCGGAGTTCTCTGAGCTCCTCGATTCCGTCGAGGAAGCAAAGAACTGCAAAGTACCCATGGGTGTGCTTTCTGAAGCTATGGCTGGAGAATACAAGATCTCGCGCTCAGATCAAGACAAGTTTGCGGCAGAATCGCACAACAAGGCGGAGGCCGCGCAGAAGGCGGGCAAGTTCGATGCGGAAATCGTCCCCATCAAGGTGAAATGGACCGACCCAAAGACAGACGAGGAGAAAGAGATCACCGTGTCGAAAGATGATGGTGTCAGATATGGGATGACCGCTGAGGGTCTCAACAAGCTCAAACCCGCCTTCAAGAAGGATGGGTCGATCCATGCCGGAAATGCATCGCAGATATCAGATGGTGCAGCGGCGGTCCTCTTGATGAAGCGTTCCACAGCGGAGAAGCTAGGCCAGAAGATCTTGGGCAAGTATGTTTCTGCTTCGGTGGTCGGTGTGCCACCCCTGTACATGGGCATCGGGCCCTGGAAGGCGATTCCCGTTGCTCTGGAGAAAGCCGGCATCTCAAAGG
The DNA here is from genome assembly GCA_001599915.1 of Symbiotaphrina buchneri. NCBI lineage: Eukaryota > Fungi > Ascomycota > Symbiotaphrinales > Symbiotaphrinaceae > Symbiotaphrina > Symbiotaphrina buchneri. Next base: position 444,849 of record BCIG01000015.1, read on the forward strand.
ATGACGTGGATATCTATGAGATCAACGAAGCCTTCGCCAGTCAGTGTCTATACTGTATCGAGCAGCTGCAGCTGCCAAAGAATAAGATCAATCCGAAGGGTGGAGCGATCGCTTTCGGCCATCCCTTGGGCTGCACTGGAGCCAGACAAGTTAGCACATTGTTGACTGAACTCAAGGAGAACGGCCAAAAGATCGGCGTCACCTCCATGTGTGGTATGTCAACCTCCTCCTACCTGCCCCAGAGACTTGAAGGTACTGATGACCATTGCAGTGGGCACTGGCATGGGAATGGCGGCGGTCTGGGTTGCAGAGTAGGTTGTGCTCAGTCTCTGATTCGGTAGCCGCTGGCTTTGGCATACCGGGTATAGTATAGGATCTTTCGGCATGCGTGCAGGTCACTGGTTGGTTGGTCATTCTGGCAATGGGCGTCTTCCATCTTTGGACCTGGTTTATGGTCCAACGGATTCCTCGTGTGATATTGGTCGCTACGTAGAGGAAAAGCAACTTCTTAGGTATTCGAGTCCTGCAACTAGCCGCAGCTACCTACACCGTAAGATAGTCACCACTTTCAAGAGCAAGAGTAAACTGTGCATGTAGACAAGTTTCGCCTCTGTGGAAAATCAGAAAAGGCATTCATTCGCTAGGAGTCACCGACCGACGCACAGGAGTACAGTCTGGTGCAACAGCAGCCTAAGTACAAGTACGAAAAGCAAAGCAGACGTAGAAATCATCTTCCCGTATCACCTCCTGACCACGACTCTCGGCTTCCAAGTCATCTCCATCAACAAGCAGGCTGCGTAAGAGGCGAGCTTACTCAATGTTCCACGGAGCGCGCGCATTGGGAGGCGCATCAGCATCCTTCATCTCAACGTCCCCGTCTTCCTTCTTGTTGCCATCGTCCGCCAACTTCCTCTTCTCCTCCTTGGCCCGCTTCTTTTCCTCCTTCTTCATCTTCTTTTCTTCCTCACGGCTGACCTTCCGGCGCTTTGGCTCATTGATCGTGCGAGGAGACAAGCCGGGGCTGCTCGCGAAAGGAGACGTCTGCGCAGAGGCAATGCGGCGTGACCCAAGGAGGTTGGTGCTCGTCCTCGTGGCCAGACCCTCTGGGATGGAATGGGCGGCGGTGTCGAGACGCTCGGCTGTAGCTCTGACGCCAGCGAACCTGCCATTGTTTGGAGCACTCGGCCCACCGGTTGTAATACCATTATCGGCACTGAAGGGAGATCCTTGAGGATAATGCCCGGCAGTAGCCTGAAGAGCCAGACCAGGTGCGCTCATTTCGTGGTCGGTGTTACTACCAGGGTTGTTAGGAGCGTCAGTGATGGTGTTGAGACCACCTTTGTAGGTCCCATGTGTGACGAATTCACTGGTCGGAATTGCCGCCCCAGATGGCGCGTCAACTGTGATTGAAGGAAGGCAGGTTTCATCACCGGCAGAATTGGAAGTGAGGACGTTCTTAGCAGCTGGGTCTGGAAGCTTGGAGGCGTGGCTGACGACTGCATTCGCAGGATGAGCCATTGGTCCAGTAAGAGCCGCTGGCCCAGGAGCATTGATAGCGGCAATAAGGCGGTTATGACTCTCACGGATCCTTTGTCCATGAGTGGCTCCGCTTGCTGCGAGCCCGGTCGTGCCGCTCGAGGTAGAGCCGGTCGTGGTAGTATTACCAGCAGATTTGAAGATATTTGCCATGGCGTACTGAGTACGTTCTTCATGGCGACGCTGAGTCTCTTCCGGACCGTGTGGGTTGGTCCAGATCTTCATTGGCCCATCACGGGCTTGAGGATCCCAGAAGCCTGGGATGTCCTCATCCCCTTTGTAGTTGACCGAGAGCACCGGATTGCAATGCTTTTCGCAACAATAGGCAGTCGCGACGGTCTTGTTTGGCAGTGTCTCGTACCCGACACGCTCCGGATGAGTTGCCACGTAGGCCCTCATCTGCTCTCTACGAGCCATGAGCACGAAACGGCTCATGGCCTCACTGGACAGAATATGAGCATAAACTGAGTGCTCCACAGACGAAAGACTTACCTGCAATGCCACACATCGTGCATGGGGCAATACCAATCCCCTAAATCCATGTTAGCCCATATGATTCAGTCAAAACAGAAGGGAAAGAATGACGTACCGTTGCCGCCAGGGAAGAAGGGCGCAAGCCTCTTCTGCACGAGAGTGCACATGTAATGGCCAACGCTATTGCGGATGCAAGGTCCACAGAACCAGTCCACTGCACGCGTAGCTTGTAAGTACTGGGGTCGGTCTACCACAAATCCGAGCTTCTAGACTTACCTCCGGGAACTGGGGGCAGGAACATCTTTGAAAGTTGGGCGGCCGTTCCAAATCGAGTCTTGGCTGCCTCTTCCATCCTGAGGATTTGCTGGTACTTTTGTAGTACACAGTCAAGGTGCAGGTACGCGTACGTGCAAGTGTCGCCCTCTGCAGTGGCATGGTCGTTGGTACAGTACAGCTTTGGGCTAGGAGAGTCTTTGTTGCCACAATAGCAAAAGAGCTTTACTCCATTTGCCGCCATCTTGGCCTTCAGATGCGCAAGCTTCTTCGGGTCTTTCTCTTGATGGAGCAGTTGATTTGGATCAGTATGAAAGGATGAAGGTTGTGGCGCGGAAGGAAGATAGAATGAGGAATCTGGGACGTCGTCTGAGCGTGGGTTTGGGGAAGAGAACGGCCTGTAAAGTATGAGAGGCTGTTGGCATGAAGAGTGCAGGTGAGGAAGGGTAACTTGCGATTCAAGAGAAAGACGCCGTTCACCCTCGTCGCCCGTGAGGAAGTAGTACGGGTGATAGCCTGACATGATAGGTCCACGATAGTCAGCGGGCTATTCTGCTGAGTCGCCGCTTAGTCGTAGAAAACAGCAATGAGAGCTAGGATTGCAAGAAATCGATGATACCGCGACGATACGGCGATGTCGTGACCGTATGAAGAGATGGTGGATGAGAGTAGGAGGCGTCGATATCGACCAGATCGTGACGATACAGTTTCGACTACCCACAATAGAACAGAAGTGAATGCCACCAGGCTAGTCTTGGAAGGAAACCAGTTCTCGAGCAATACCGTCCGTCTAAATCCTCTATTTGCGAGAGTTCATATCAATCAGAGGGGTTCTGTTTTCATGATCCTGCATATATTCAGACACTCCGGGTCCGGCGTAATTTCACAGCCAGATAGTCATATCACAGGTGGGACATCGTTTCATGAGCCGGACGACAAGGAGGCTGTCGTACTTCATATCAAGCTCTATGTGATGCGAGTGCCTTGTAGAGAAGAACTCCTTGAGAAAGTTCTGTTTGATTTGGTCATCTGCATCACCAAGCATGGACAACAAGTCAAGTAGCTCATCAAGCTTTCCCTTGTATAGAACCATTGTACTATTAGTTGTACCCAAGGTATAAAAGAAACACCTGTCGAAGCACAGATGGCCCTTCGTGCGAAAAGAGGGTTTGTACCGATGAGAAATACAGTGATGGCATAATATCCAAAGGGATTCTCGTGTCATGGGCCTTTGCCTCTAGTCCAAGCCAGGCTGCGGAGGTCTCTTTGGTCCATACCTGCAACGTTGTCAACACTAGGCCGTCTTTTGTTGCAGTGTTCGCACGAATTTGGGAGAAGGGAGCACTCACCGGCAATCGAAGCTCTGCAACTCATCTTATCTTCTATCCGTCCAGCAGCTACCACACGTTGCGCCTCCAGGACTTGGATCTAGCATTCCATTATCCCCTCAAGGCAGACATTAGTCTGTCCGGCGGTTTGTTTTAGCACCGTCATCATTCAGGAGTCTGTCATATCTACACGATGATCACCCCAAGAAATGTTTCGACCTGACGCGAGGCTATTCAAGTCATCCAGCACGGTGCTTTGATACAGACGCACGGTTGAGGCAAAGGCCATTATTCTAGGCATCTGTTCGACAAATAGTCCTGAACAGCGTTCAATCCCCGGGGACTGGTTCAAAGTCCAAGCCTTCATACACACGTCAGGTAGAAATCCAAGCTTTGGGACCTTCAACTCCACTAGGCCGTCTGCCTTCTTCCCGGACCGGGTCAGCTGCCTATGTCCAAGACGATATGTTGACAGGCACTGTAGTCACACAAAGCGACGAGCTTATGCTCAATGGAGGAAGGCTTTGCTCCTATCTCAATCCGAGGAAGGTTCCTGTATAAATTCACAGAATCATGGCGGGCGCACCAAATACACATGACTGGTGGCCCCCTAACGAGGTCTGGGCATCGGATATTTCGGTGCGATTGGCCGATGCATCGTCTCGACGGACTGCAAGCTTCGGCATGGTTGTTGCTTGGCTGGACGACGGCCCCCTTTCCAATAGAAGCTCTCCTGGGCAGGTTGAAGCCCGCTGTCTGCGAATTGAATGGGCACAATATACCTACCGTATATTGCGGGCCAGTCGTGTTGAAGGAAGTATGGAAACCGGAATTGGCGGTAAGCCACTGCTGATTGGTGGTTGGTGATTGGCGATTGAGCGGAGCAGCAGCGTCACTTGTGCCTGTTTTTGCTGCGTTTGCTAGACGTTTCTCTTTTAACCGCCAAACAGACCACACATCTGTCTCTATGCATATGCGATAACACTCATATCCTGAATCTTTCAGTATCACTCTCTAGCATTAAAAGCCTTTTCCACGTCTTCTTTTTCTGGCATCGAACATTTTTTCAATTGGAGCCGAAAAGCGGCAGCATGGCAGATTCTGACCCCGCGATTGCCGACTTGCTGGCATGGGTGGCAGAAAATGGCGGATCACTGCACCCTGATATTCAAATCCTTTACGATGAGGGCAATGGGTATTCCCTACGCCTGAGAGAAGGGGCACAGCCTCTTGATGCTGAGACTTCCATTTTGACCTGCCCCAACTTACTCACCATTTCTTTCCTCAATGCTACTTCTGCTTCTCCGTTCAAGCCGCATGCCCCAAAATTCCCAGATGCCTTTCTCAAAGTGGTCCACCCATGGACCGTGACTGTTTTCTTCATTTGTCAGCATTATCTTTTGAAGGAGAAGTCCTTTTGGTATCCCTATATCAGATCCCTGCCGCAACCGCATGAGATAGATAAGCTGGGGACGCCACTTTGGTTCTCGGATGAGGACAAGGTCTTTCTGCTGGGTACAAACGTCGAGAAAGCTTGTCTGGACAGAGAAGATGATTGGAGAGAACTTTGGAAGGCAGCCATTGCTATTTTGCAGGCGGCGGAGTGGGATGTCACGGGATATACATGGTAAGCCGTTGGGCATGCTAGCACGTTATGTCCACTGTTCCCGTGTCTGACAGAGCCCAAGGGAACTCATTAAATGGGCTGCAACCATGCTTAGCTCCCGAAGTTTCATCTCTCCTCTATTGAACGAGGCACAACCCGATGATGGCTCAAACGAGCATTGGCGGGAGAGGATCCAGACTGATGAGCCCTTTCCCGTACTATTCCCTCTAGTGGACAATCTCAATCACCGCCCAATGGCCAAGATCACATGGCGGCCTGGTAAGACAGAGCTGGCTCTTGAAATCGGTGAGAAGCTGCAGCCGGGAGATGCAGTATGGAATAACTATGGCCCAAAGACAAACGAAGAATGTGCGTTCGCCTCTTGAATCCTACACGTACATGGCATGCTAACTCCGAGGACTCAAAGTGCTTCTTGGATATGGCTTCTGCCTTCAAGACAATCCTTTCGACCTTGTCCTCCTCAAGTTCAGCCCTCCCTTCACTCCCACCCTCCTAGCGATCCGTGAACGACAGTCATCCTTCGAGGGTGCCTCAGCTGAAGACACAGTCCACTACCTAACCTCACCCTTCAACAAACTAGGCCTGTACCCGGCCGCCATTCCCGAATTCAGATCATTCCCGCCCGCGCTCCTCGACACTTTCACGCTCTTCGTCGCCAACGCGCGGGAACTGCGGCTCCTCGAGGAGGACCCGGACATCTCTCGGACGAGGGTGGGCGTGGGCATGCGCAACCGGTTCGACGCCATGGCACAGCTTCTGAACGCCCTGCGCCGGAAACGGGACCTTATTCTCTCGCACAAGCCCGGCCGGCCAAAGAACGACAAGCAGCGCAATGCCAAGATCTACCGGGACTCCCAGCTCGACATCCTCGAAGATAACATCGACGTGCTGGAGTCGCGTCTACAAAAGGCCATTAATGCCGAGGGGTCCAAAGAACCTGCTGCCGCAGAAACCCAGACTCCGCAACAACATCCTAGCCAGCACCTCGGCCCCGGCACGGGCGAGCTCATCACCCTCAAAGGCGCAGTGCGCCTGTTGGAGGAGCTTGACGAGGGCATCTACCGCGCCTTCCGCAAGGGCTTGAAGGCCGCGCTGGGGACGAACAAGACGAAAGAGCTGCGCGAGGCCGGCTGGGAGGAGGCAGTCTGGACCATGTGGATCTGCGCCGTGTACGTATGGTACCGGCACCATCCACGTTCACCACAGGGCTCCGCTGCCACCACCCCTGCACAGCCCGAGAGCGACCAGGTGTCCAGGTTCGTGAAGTGGATGAGTTATCAGCTGAAGCAGTACCCGCTGGACGCTTCGGCTGCGGTGCCGGAGGAGAATGCAGATGCCGTCAATGAGTTACTTGGAGTCGTCGATGCAGCTGCTAAGGCATATCCCGACACGTTCTGGGCGGACAAGGCGTGGGACGCGAGGTTCTTACGGTGGGGTACGGTGGTCGGGATGGAGGAAGGGTTGGATGTTGTATTGGATGAGGAGGACGAAAGCGTCAGGGCGGAGCATGTCCTCTACTTGGAAGACGGCAGTACCATGCCGGAGGACTTGGATCTGGTGGAAGCATAGAGTTGGGTAGACCGCAATGTGTTACGGCCGAAACATTAGCATATCAGTGGAAGCAATACATGAGTCATGATCGTTGATCATCATTGCAATAAGAACATGCGGAAAAATTGCTCAAGCAAAGGTGAAACATGTGGGTATCCAAAGGAAAAAAGATGAGAAGCCCTAGTAGCCTGAGTCCCACAACTCCTTCTCCTCCAAAACCTCGTCCTTCTCCTTTATCGCAACCCTCCTTCCCTCCTCCCTCTCCCTCCGCTTCCTCTCTTGTTTCGTCACCAGCCTAGGAGTGACGGGTGTCATTGGGGTGAAAGGCATGTACGGGCTATACGGCGTGCTGGGAACGCCAGTGCGCGGAGCTCCGAGGAACCGTGGAGACCTGATGTCAACGCTCACGGTCGAGCGCTCGAGGACCGTCGTCTTGACAGACGAGCCGGCACTATCCGGGTGCCGCAGCGGAAGACTGCGGTCGGCGAGCGGGTGATGGCGCGAAGGTGACGGTCGTGAGAAATTAGTCGCATTCGGGCTCAGGGGACTTGTCGGGCTGCGTTGCGCACCGAACCTCTCCACGCTAGACATGTTGGTAGAGATGGGTGCCAGACGAGGGACAGGGGGAGGTGGTCCGGGTGGATTGTAGTCACGAGGAGGCAAGATCTTATCATAGTCCTCGGTGCAGGGAGTGACTTGTCCTGACGAGGGCAGAGGGGACGAGATCTCGAGGTTCCGGGCTCCACGAAGCTTGCTCAGACGGTTTGAGCGAGATGAGCGGACGGAGGGGATAGAAGTCGTAGAACCATTGCGGGCATGCATCTCAATGGGCGTAGAGCGCAAGGGCGATCGAGGCTCCGGTTTCACGGGGGAGCGGAGCGTGTCACCGTCTGGGATGCGGGTGACGGTAGTATTGAGGCTGGCAAGCTTCGGACGCTCACGAGTAGAGTCGCTGCCTACGGCCGGACTTTGGCCAGCCGCAAGAGGTCGGGTGGTATCTTCTTGCAGGACAGCAGCATACAGTCGCTCCAAGTCCGCCGCCCGCTGCTCTCTGTCCTCCTCGATAACACGGGAGTCGAAACTGGCGGGCGGGACTGGCTGCCGCGGGGTCAAAGGCTGTCGGTCTTCTTGCAATTGCTTGTTCTTCGATGAGCGGGACCAGCCAAATGCCTGCTGTGGGCTCGGCCAGACATGGGCAGATGCTGTGGAGTCTGGCGAAGGCCAGATGCGGTGCGACTCTTTGCTGTCTGGGGAGCGGAAGACGTTTCCGGGGGAAGGCTTGACCATTTCCATATCGAGCGTTTTGGGTGACGACTCTGCAGCTCTTCGCAGTCGCCGGCCTATGAATAGGAGACAGATGCTAATGACCAGCAACGAGAACAAGTATGCCCCAACAATGCCGCCGATTTGGGCAGGGATCAGTGAAGGATCGCGAGAAGCGTTCGCTGAGAATGGAGGGCCGTCTTCTGGTGAGGGCGCCGGACTTTCGTCAATATGCGGAATCCAGATGCTCGCACAGTCGGTGGTGGGAGAGGAGAGAAAAACGGCAAGGGCAAAGGCAAGAGACAGTCTTTTCAAGGAGGTGGCAGACATATTAATGCCCAGGGAGTAGCACTACCACAGCTGCTCAGGGGCAAACAGCTCAGTATCTTGCAAACCAGAGAAGGTTCAAGGGAGATGCTTTATTGCATCGTGGAGGAGCATGAGTGAGGGTTAGATGTGATAAGAAGTCATCACTCAAAGGCATCCCGCGCCGTGCGGGTGCGGGCGCGTAAACGACGGCCATGAGGTGGAAGATGCACTGTGACAGGATGCAGTGCAAGGGCCCAAGGTCAAGGTGTGAAAGTGCGGAGTGTGAGTGCTGATTGGTCGTCGCAGTTCGAGGTGCAAGGCTGTAAGCGCCGACGCCTTACCACTCTAAGGCACCGCAAGCCATGAAGCAACCATTAATATTGGGGAACGGGGCTACAGAAGATAAGGCAAGGTAGTTATGCTCAGGTGAGAGAGCTAAGAGATGTCTTTATTTCTTAACCTTCGCTCTGTGAACTGTGTGCCCTCAGGATTGCACGCCCATTTTGATAATTGCCGAATTGTTCCTGGTGCCGAGACGCTCATAAAAGAGACCCTCGCAAGCACACCCCTGAAACAACCAACACCATGCTACAGTCGAACACACATCCCAGACCTCCTGAACCCAGAACGCCAGCCGTGCCGATGCAAGGTCATAATCGCTGCATTACATTATCGACGTCCCTTACCCTTCCTCTTCTTCGGGTCCGGTTTGGGCTCTGGAATCTCTAAAGTACCCTCCCGGACTTCCTCGCCCTGCTCCTTCAGTTTCTCCGTGCCACTAATGAAGAAGCTAAGGTCCCTGTTCTGGTCCTCCAAGTCTCGTTCCCGCTCTTTCAGTCTTTCGACCTCCTTGGACAACGCCTCCTTTTCTTTGCCCAGCGCCTCCACCCGCTTGAAGAGGTTCTCCGCCATTACCTTTTCCTCCTGCCACTGTTTCTCCATCCTTCGCGAGAGCGCCTCCAGCTTCTCTGCTCTGCGCTCGGCCCGCGTCTTCTCCTTTTCCAGGCCCGGTAATATCTCTTTGGTCACATGATCGTACTCAAGTTTCATCTCTGCCAACGCCTGGCTTGCTTTGTTGGCCATCTCGGCGGCTTTTTCGGCCGCACTGCTTGCCTTGGCAGCCTTATCCACAGCTCGTTCCACCTTCTCTTCGAAGTAAAGCCTCTGACTGTCGAGCTGGCTCGTGAGAAGATATGTATATTCCATGCCAATGTTATCCAACTTCTCCCTTGGCACAACATCTTCACTTAGTCCAGTGTAGGAGAGGTTCGAATTCGTATTGCTCAACGCGGAGGGAAGCTCCACCAGCTTTCCGTCGGAAGCGTTCTGAATGAGGCGATGCACATAACCATCGCCAGCATAATCCCATACTCGCTGTGTCGCAACGTCCATAGCGTAGCAATGAGAAGTCTGTTGATAGTGAGAGAAGGCATGAGCCGAGTCATAACGACCGCACCCGACGTTCCCACATATCAAGCAGATCCATAGGTTTGACACCGAACCACAGACGCTACATTCATTCTCCGGCTCTTCGCCGTCCGCTCTCCCACTAATACGTCCCATACCATCTCCTTGTGTATACCGACAGACAGGACATCCGCTGCCGCGCCACTTCTGCAAGCACGCACAGTGGAAGACGTGTTGGCAGAGAATCGTGAGCAATCCAGTTGTTTCGTCCATCCGCTCCAGGCAGACTGGGCATGTAGGTAACTCCACCAAGGCCGGAGTTGGAGGAGCCAGGGGCTTCGTCGTTAGCGGGGCCGGAGCTAGTGATGATGATGATGCTGGAATCGGCGCAGACTGGGGTATTTGTGCGGACTTATTCGGGGTGAAGGGATCGTTGGTCATATCCGGGAAGCTTGTAGCATGACCGAGACCCGCTGGTACTTGGAACTCGATTGACTTGACAAACACAACATGGCAATTTTCTGGCTGAATAGGAAAGGTTAGAGACAGACTCCATGCCCAAAGCTTGACCCAGCACTTACCTCCATGCTATTGAAAGCCTTTCCATTCCATTCTCTCCTCCATGCCTTTGCCTTCTTCGCATCTCGGAACTTCATCAGTACCATGTACCTATTCACGCGCCCTGTCCGGATCATTCGAAAGTGACTGACATCCTGCCGGGTCTGTTCGCCCACAAAGCCTAGAAAGTCGGCTGGCGTAAGATAGGATGGCACCGCAAGTATACACAGTGTTGTGCAATCTTCATCTAGAACACCCAGATTCTGCTCTCCTGGTGTTGTAGCCCTTCCAGCTTCGGAATCACTACTAGAAAGCTCGTCATCATACAAGCCAGGAGTCTCTTGCGCATCCCGGTACAGGTGGACGATGCCCCAACCAAGTTCGGTGTTCTTGGGGTCCAAAGGCACGTATCGACCCTTTGTGGCCAGCCCACTTGGTCCTGCACTGATGCCATCCTCGATGTAGCTTCCGGACGTGTCCTTCCGTGTCTCGTTGAGATGTTTCGCAGGAACCATATCTATACTCTCCACGGCCACACGGTCAAATCGCCAGTCTATGTGGGCTACCTGACTTGCTTTGTTGTCAGTCGCAGCGAGTTTATGCTCCGCAGCTGTCGTGGTACCATTTGTGCCTGTGGCAAAGTTTGCGCCCAGGTTTGCTTGGGTTCTCGTCCGGTTGGGCAGCCCGGGCCCTACGACAACTTTCTGCTTCGTAGGGCTTCGCTGTATATGAGTCGACCGGGTACGTCGGTGGGTTGTCTTACTCTGCGCTTTGGGAGTCAAGATAGCGTATTGGTGGCTGGGCAGAGGGGTTTCGAAGATATTCGTATCTGCACCAGGCAAGTGGATTTCTTGCTGTAGGGTTGCTTCATTCGTTCCAGTTGTGGCAGGATATGGATAGAGCTCAAACGCGAGATGGTAGAAGTACGCTGGCGGCATCAGGAACTTGGTGGACAGATGCAGGTCATCATGAGCAAAACCATAGTAACGCCGTTGTGAGATTGTTGTTGTTGAAGCTTTGCACGCTGCACTAGGTACGAAGAGGGTTGCGGAGATATTTACCGGAACTTGAGGACATAGCGTTGATTTAGGTAGATATCACGTGCATATACGGTATGCTGTGCATCTTTGTGGAAGAAGCTACGATAGACTACGCTGCAGTCATTTACGGCAAACAGACGTCAAGGAAGTGGAACTGAGATATTCACAAGACACCTCAGTGGGTTGTCTGTTAAATTGCTCTATACAACGATATTTGCTGATGCGCGAATTGTGTTGCGGCGTGCTTCATGAGTATTGTACGCCACGAGAAGAATGCCGTTACCAGAACCGAGACCTGATCCGACGACCCGCTGAAAACTTGCAATCAAAGTGAGACCCAGGATATCAACATGCCCATTGCTTATTGCCCACCACGGAGACGCAGCACCAAGTGCAGGGTACTCTCCTTCTGGATGTTGTAGTCTGAAAGAGTACGGCCATCCTCCAGCTGCTTACCAGCGAAGATCAATCGCTGCTGGTCTGGAGGGATACCCTCCTTATCTTGAATCTTTGATTTGACGTTGTCAATCGTATCAGAAGATTCGACCTCGAGGGTAATCGTTTTCCCAGTCAGAGTCTTGACGAAGATCTGCATACCACCACGCAGACGAAGGACCAAGTGCAAAGTGCTCTCCTTCTGAATGTTGTAGTCGCTCAATGTACGGCCATCCTCCAGCTGTTTACCAGCGAAGATCAACCGCTGCTGGTCTGGTGGGATACCCTCCTTGTCTTGGATCTTGGATTTGACATTGTCGATGGTATCGGAGGATTCAACTTCTAGTGTGATCGTCTTGCCGGTCAGAGTCTTGACGAAGATTTGCATACCACCACGGAGACGGAGCACGAGGTGAAGGGTTGATTCTTTCTGGATGTTGTAGTCGGACAGGGTGCGGCCATCTTCTAGCTGCTTGCCAGCGAAGATAAGACGCTGCTGGTCAGGCGGGATGCCTTCCTTGTCCTGAATCTTCGACTTCACATTGTCGATGGTGTCTGAAGACTCCACCTCCAAAGTGATCGTCTTACCCGTCAGGGTCTTAACGAAGATCTGCATACCACCACGGAGACGGAGCACCAGATGGAGGGTTGATTCTTTCTGGATGTTGTAGTCGGACAGGGTGCGGCCATCTTCGAGTTGTTTGCCGGCGAAGATCAAACGTTGCTGGTCGGGAGGGATTCCTTCCTTGTCTTGAATCTTTGACTTCACATTGTCGATCGTGTCTGACGACTCGACCTCCAAGGTGATGGTCTTGCCAGTGAGAGTCTTGACGACTGCAAAGCAGGTTAGCAAATGTTCTACTCGAACGGCAGAAAGAGGGATGATGGATAACTTACAAATCTGCATGCCTCCACGCAGACGAAGGACAAGGTGAAGGGTGGATTCTTTCTGGATGTTGTAATCGGAGAGCGTCCGGCCGTCTTCAAGCTGCTTGCCAGCGAAGATCAAGCGCTGCTGGTCAGGAGGAATTCCTTCCTTATCCTGAATCTTGCTCTTGACGTTGTCGATGGTGTCAGATGACTCAACCTCAAGGGTGATGGTCTTGCCGGTGACTGAGAGGAGATAGGTCAGTATGATCGTTGTTGAAGATGGTTGTGGCGCTGAGACGCCGGATGCGGACAACTTACGTGTCTTTACGAAGATCTGCATGGCGACGATGAGTATGAGGGTACGACAGAGGTATTGACAGAGAATATGATGAAGTTGAGGACCGTGGAAAGGTACGTGTACCTAGGACGTGTGGATGATGGTATGTGAAGTGAGGTGAAGTGGGAGGAAGGATGATGTGGAGGAGGCGGCGAGGCTTAAGTAGGGTGGGTGAGTGAGTGGAAGGCGAGGCGAGGTATGAGCTACGCAGTATGACACAGCCCACGCTCCGGCCACAAGGGCCACCGTAATTGATTACGCGAGCGGGATTGGAATTCCACCAATCAGAATCTAGCCTGGCTTCCGATTCTGGAAGTGGCTGGAAACTACGCCGTACGCCAGGTCGCGATAAGGAACCGGAGGCGAGTTTCATCCTTTCTTTCAACCAGACAAAAACATTTTCTTTCTTCTTTTCCCTGCAGTTTTTATCTGCAATTTTTGCCTGCACTTTACTACATTTCTCAGCAGATTTAGAATCTCCGAGAAAGCGAGCTCGGCGGGACTGATGTGGCCAGCGCCTAATAAGGTACCTTCGGTACCTACGAAGTAGTACGAAGCTACCTTATCATCTCGTACCCCAGATGCAGCTTTATCGCATGTCTTATCGCGCCATTATCCAAATCACTCTGCGCTCGTCAGGTACGAAGGCGGCCGACATCGCTCACCGCCATATTAGTCATGCGCGGGGCTGGGGTTCCCGCATTTGAGCTACGTCTCCGTCTGCCACTTGTGAATTGGAGGTACGGAGCATGGGAAGCAATTGCCTTTACACTACCACGTCAATGGGAGAACTGGACCAGGCATGGTAATGTAAATGGCCCTTTCGAGCGGCTTTACTATCTGTAGAGCTACCGACCCATACCCAAAGCAGCGGTACCGTACTTGGCCAACCCATGAATCTGCCCACCTCAACTTCCATAAGCATCAAGAGATCATAATGGTGTATAACAGCCGCTGTGCTGGTCGAGGTATCGTAAAAGCGTGCCGGTCGTGAGAGCATCAAACATATAGCCGCTATGCAAACGAAGATCAAGAGCCATCGAGGTACTCAGACAATCATGGTAGGAATTTCAAAGTCGGAAGGAGCGTAATCGGTAGAGCGTACTCGCGGGAATAGCAGATCGCCGCCATTCCCAAGTCGTTTCGTGCATTCGTAACCGGGTCATGAGAATCGTGTAATGGTAATGATCAAGGGTTTAGAAAGGTGAAATGTACTAGGTCGATCGAAACAAAACAAGTTTGGAAAGGAACTTGTTCGAGAGGCAGTCAAAGTCCTTGCGGTCGAACTGTGCTTCGCTGCGGGACTTGAGGTAGGTGTCTATGTAGATGTCAGCGTCCTGTTGAGGTCGAAAAAAGCTAGTGTGCGTCTTACCATAAGTCAGGATGTGCTGACGCACTTCGGTCAAAGCCTCGCAGACAGCAGGATTCGAGTTGAGCACGTGATGATGCCGACTTGTGTCCCATTCGTGCAACGGGGGCAGCTTCTGAGAGATGGCTGAGAAGAGCCCAACGATGACGCCGACGGGAATGGTCTCCATGTCCTTGCAGAACTTCTGAACTGACTCCGTGTCAGGGACGCGGTAGTGACAATCGAATTGCATCTCTTCCCAGACCAGAAGAAGGATAGCAGCCAAGAAGAAGATCGTGGGCCAGTTCTTGAGCTTCTCGCCGCTGTAGACACTAGAGTATAGAGCTGACAGCTCTTCCAATATGTCCTTTTGCAGTTCACGCCACATGTCTGCCAACGCGCATTTGATCTGGAAATTGATCATGACCGGCGCGGCCACCTTGTCCTTGTATCTGGAGCTCTCGTCGGTGATCCTGCCTTCGAGCTCATCCTCGTCAGAGAGCCCTTCGACCATGGTGACGTGCAAAGTGAGATTGTAGGCAAGAACCAATTTCAACGCCTTTCGAATGACGGGTAGTTTCGTCCTCAGGTAGTACCGGTATGTCGTCTTCAGCATCTCTGTGAGGAACTTAGTCCCGTCGAAGTACTCGTCAACAAAGCGCTCAAAACCGCCATCGATATGACGATCAAGATATTCCGATAGGAGAGCGGTCGAGATCCCTTCCATACCGGCAGAGAGCTTCGCGGTCGGCACCTCGTACTCCTGAGGACCGTCCTGCTCCTGGAAGGCCTCAGTCCAGTCCACGTCAAAGCATGACTCGTCCCGGACGTAAACTTCGCGAGCTTTCACCGGCAGAACGTAGCTGTAGCCGTGAGTGATGTACAAGCTCCTCTCCGTCTCGCCGAAACCTTTGATATTCCCGACCGAGAACCCAAGGCTGACATGACGCTCGAAATCGGCCTTCCAACCCTTCATGAAATATCCAATTTCCTTGATGTCAATCCGCGTACAGGGCACCTGCCATAGCCGCGCGTGGGAGGGCTGACAGCCAGCGCAAGGTTCCCCTTTGTCGCAAGTCTTCTTCAGGAATTTGCACCTTAAGCAGGCTCGCAGCTTGCGTATTTCACTGGCCTGTTTGCGCTGCTCCGGAAGCAGAGGGCCCTTTCTTCGGCCCACCCGCTTTTCGATCTCCTTCTTTGAAGTGTGCGACGGGCGTCTGATCACGGGTTTGGTTGATTTCGCAATTGGACTGCTCTTCTTTGACTGGCGCCGGTTCGGAGGTGAACAAGGACTTTGCATGATGGGCGACCTTTGGGGAGACTGAGACTTGACGGGCGAGCTCGGGTGTTCGACGGGGATAGCATGAGCGAGAGCGACCGGACTCATTTCGGTGGGACTATAATCACTACCATCCGTCGTCGATTGGTGACCAATATCGTTCAAGCGGCGACTCAATTCCAGATATGTGTCCGATTGCGGGGAACTGCGCGGCCATTGAATCTCCTCGTAGCTGGCACTCCCGCTGCGCCAAGACATTCTAGAGTTTGGAGGCGCGTCTGAGCGAGAGGATTCCGAGTGGGTACGAAGGTGTAATGTCTCGCCTGGGTTGAAGACAGCACCGGTGTGAGATGCCGGGTATGGGTTATTATCCAACGGTTGCTGGCTGTAATCGACCGTGGCCCACCCACCATCACTGCCTGCACTGGGGAGAGAGCGGACTTCTAACCATGTCTCGGTTGGAGAGCTCCCCGGGAAGTTAGGTTGCGCCATGCTCAACTCTGCTAGCGGGTCCGCTCCGGCGAAGCTTGCCACGCCCTGTTGCAGATGATCATCCCAGGCGAAGGCCAGATTCTGGTCCATCTGACCGGGGAAAGAATCGAAACCTCCCTGGAGCGGTGCCGGTGCTGTCGACATGAAGTCAATGGGAGAGGTATTGTAAGACCCGCCGCCGAAAACACCGTTGAACTGCGCGCCCACGGCCATGGGCCCCTGGGAGTATGGATTGCTCGACATGGCGTTCATCGACGTCGACCAGTGCGAGATCAATCCTGGCGCGGTAGTCACTGCAATTGAGGCATTTTGGAAGTCGTCGTTGGTGGCCTGGAGGGGCATGGCTGACTGGGCGGATAGATTGTCAGTCAGCATGGATTGTGAGACTGGCATTGGCCAGGCCGGCTTGGACATAAAGCTGTATGGCGGATCGCTCGAGTCGAATTCGAGGCCGCCGACAACAGTGTCAGCGGCGAAGTCGAAGTCAGCCATTTTCGAGGCCTTGCGTCGAGCGGGAAGGGATTCTTGTCTTGTTGTCTCTCGCGGGATTGAGGGAGGAAGAAAGAAGACGAGGCTGGGGAAAGAGCGGTGTCTGCCCTCTTGACCGGTCGACGCAGGCCAGAGGGGGTTTGCTTGGTGGTGCCTCTGGTGCCTCTGACCCGCTTGAGCAGGTATGGTGCGGTGGGTAAAGCAAGCGGGAGCGCCCGTCCGAGGTGGTTCTGGCAGTGATTAAGAAGGCCGGCATGGCAAAGAGCGGTGAAGCCGTCGTGGAGCGGTCATGTGTGAAGACGACCCAATCAGGCCCGCGCGCACCTCCACTCGACTCCACCCGCCCGCATCTCTTAAACTCTCTTCCCCCCGAGCACCTCCCTGAGCTCTCTCTCTGCATTGGTGCATCTGGCCAATCAAGGAAACCAATGGCGGGCCAAGACGCGGGAGGGCACGTTGACTGACTGGTCCATCCGCCTTTTTGACTGCTTTTTAGCTTCGTACGAGCACAGTTCATATACTACCTTAAGGTAAGGTAAGGTAAGGTAGCTCCTAACCCGTGCCGTGACCAAGTGTGACCAGCGACCAGTACATAGTGACGGGTGTACCGTACCACCACGCACCATCCGACTGCCGCCGGTTCTCTCCTCTGGCATGCCTGGCGTCCCTGACATCCGTACTCCGAGGCTACGATGGCGATGGTCTACGAACTACGAAGTAACTCGAATGGTGCTTAAATCACCGAGGGCCCTAGAGAGTACAGCGTGCTTTACTGCTGGTGTTCATACAGTTCACTCATGAACTTGGCTGTGTGCCCACCTATCTCGAAGTATCTGCGGCACCTGCTGCAGCTCCAGGCAAGGTGCCGAGCGAACCCTTGATCGGCCCCCAAACAGGAAGTACCCCGACGCTGCAGGTAAGCAAGACAGAAGGAGCCTGTACGACTCTTTCCTGCCATGATTTACCATGTTCGCCGTCAATCGCTTCCGATGGTCATGTGTGGATACCTTAAGGTGTGTGATAAGGTAAGATACCTTCGCTGTCTGTGGGGACTTGATAGCGTGTGCACATGGGCGATCCACTCGGAACCAAGGGCCGTTGCGTGCCTTCTCGTCTCAGACTCTCATCCCTTGCATGCGGCATGCAGATGGGCGGGCGATGGTCCGAACGGAGGCAGAAGTCAAGAGCAACACCTTGTGCTTAGCGATCGGCTCGTTCCCATCCAACTTGGAAGGCTGAAGACGCCGGAATATACAGCACACTCGAGCAGTAAAAGCTACCTATCAGGAAATAAATGATAGGCGACACTGTTACGGAACCCGGTCCTTTGACCATTAGGAGGTAGTATCGTGCCTTCATGCACAATCTGTAGAGATAGATGATAAATCCACAATCAATCTACATCGCTACGTACAGGTCGTCATGTCAATGATGAAACTTGAGCGGAGCACAATTGTGGTTATCCATCGGCCCCGTCAGCCCTCATCCACTCCAATAGCGCCTTATTTATCTCTCTCGAGCAGTTAATTGTAGGTGCACATTGTCAGATCGACATTATCTGATAAGCCGGTCAAGTCCGGTCTTCAATGAGTTACCTGACTTGCTGACTACCACTTAAGAAATGTGGTTGGCATTGATTGTTTGTTAATCTCTTCCACCACATTGGTTGTTACGGCAGCGTGAGGGTTCCTCAAAAATACACCAGCATGTTGGAGTTATGGGCGGTTGCTCAATCCCAAAACCACAAAAAGCGGGACATAATATTAATATTTGGCTGTCTTCCTTTGTGACCGAGGGGAGCAGAATAAACAGATGACGCCATCTGATTCGTCGCTTCGATCAAGCGATCATCGACAGATCCAATCCGGATGGGACTATGCTGTGACCCTGACAAAGGGCTTGCTCAACAACAATAGTAGCGAGACTCCAGAATGAAATGAATGAAGCGTTTATGCCTCGATGGATTTGCCTCTAAAAGCCCTCCATGCCCTTTTCCATCAGCCGTCGTCGACCGCGCAAAGTGCTCTTCCAGGCCAGGCTCGGAGACCAAGCCATGAAGGCCCCCGCAAGAGAGGTTGATGAGCTCACAGAGGCCGGCGTTCCAGTGGAAGAAGGTGATGGAGAGACCGTCGATAAAGCTGGACGCGCCGAGGAGCATGAGGCTGCGCAGGAAGCGGCGGAAGAAGAGGACGAGGAGTTCCTGTTCACCACCTACTCCCAGACCCCCTTTCAGGACCGGACAGATCCCCTGCCGGCTCCGGATATCTTTACGCATCTCCCACCTCTACGCGATCTGCTGCATACCGAGACGTCGAGGTTGCAGGATCTGACCATACAAGAATGCCTCCCGTTCATGTCCAGCACCGATAATCGGCAATGGCCCGCCTTCAATGCGTTCGGTATCCCTCGTCTAGACCGGCAGAAGCATGTTGATTTCCTGCACCAGAGTCTCGGAGATCTCCCTTCGGGCTGGGTCGCCGCTGATGCAAGTCGGCCGTGGTTCCTCTACTGGGCCCTGACCGGGCTGTATCTACTCGGAGATGATATCTCACAATTCCGGGATCGGTATGTTTGCCCAGATCTTAAGGCTACGTGCGACCGGGAAATTCTGTCACTTCCCCTGGACTTGCAGAAGCCGTGTTACTGCGGACGTGATAGGTCGTACAAAAGCTAACGGCCCGCAAGTGTCATCCAAACATTGACCCCTATGCAGAATCCTGATGGAGGCTTCGGGGGTGGTCACGGGCAAATGTCACACTGCGCTGCCTCTTATGCAGCGGTGCTGAGCTTGTTGATGGTGGGTGGTAAAGAGGCTTTGAATGTCATCAATCGAAAAACACTGTAAGCTATTCACATTCAGGAGACCCTCGCAAACGATGCTCAGCCACTGATGGTCTACAGCTGGAAATGGCTGGGAGATCTGAAGCAGCCTGATGGAGGATTTCAGCTTTGCGTTGGCGGGGAAGAAGATGTCCGGTAACTGTCATCCGGACCCCTAAGCTGCCCCGTGTTTCTGACTTTCTAGTGGCGCGTATTGTTCCATGGTTATGATCAGTCTGTTGAACCTACCGCTTGCCTTGCCACCATCTTCCCCTGGGCGCAAGAGCCCTGATGACACTTTCTGCACAAATCTACCGGAATATTTGTCTCGATGTAAGTCACTCATGATGCGTGAGTCATTGTCTACCTGGTCCAACCATCATTTTAGGCCAGACATACGAAGGAGGCATATCAGGCACTCCGGGAACAGAGGCTCACGGAGGATATGCATTCTGTGCCCTCGCATGCCTCTGTATCATGGGGCCACCACATGAGATGCTTCCAGCGTACATATCCCCTCTGGAAAATCGCTCGCGGTCGCTTACAACTAGGCAGGTATCTAGACATGCCGCTCCTCATATCATGGCTTAGCGCCCGGCAATACGCTCCTGAGGGAGGGCTATCTGGACGCACCAACAAGCTCGTAGATGGATGCTACAGTCACTGGGTTGGAGGGTGCTGGCCATTGGTCGAAGCCGCACTCAACGGCCCGCAAGATGGGCTTAGCCAAGATCACCGCGTCGTGGGCAGCCTGTACTCCCGTGAAGGCCTTGGGCGGTACATCCTCTGCTGCTGTCAAGGGAAGCGTGGTGGGTTAAGGGACAAGCCTAGCAAGTAAGTCCGCCGCAAGGTCGTATCCCCTGACCGCTGGAACTTTCTGAACGTGTGCGCAACCAGGAATCCCGACTCTTATCACACATGCTACGTTCTTGCCGGACTGAGCTGTACGCAGTACTACTGGTATTATGCCTCACCTAGCGACCCCGACGCTTCCATTACCTACCTGCCATTGGATGCGCCTTACCACTGGCATAGCTCCTCCAACATTCCTACCTACGAAGGTGGGACAGAGGAGTTGATCTTCGAGGAGGGAGATCGAATCAATGTCATCCACCCGGCGTTCGTCATTCCCCCGGACAGTGTAGAGGAGGCGAAGGAGTACTTTGGCAATAAGATAGGGTTCTAGCTTCTCACGTGAGAGATGGGATGGGATGCAACATATCATCTCTCCATGGTCTACGCATGTGTGCGACGGCGATATAATGAGCGCAGGATCACATCGTCTGTTTCTGATGCGCTCCCTATGTAGGTTGACATAGCGGAAGGTCGAAGCGCATTTTGGATGACTTTTCACCAGGCTTAATTGTGTTATGTCATGGCCATCGGCGAATGGAGCAGTTGCATATAAGATATGCAAATATTGGTCATAAAGGCCGACCACGTCAGAGGCCGACTCGCCGTTGTGGACAACCAGAGACCTGTTATCTGCAGTCCACTTCGCTAGCTCACAAACTATCATTTCCCCAGTCAACCTTCATGAGTGCATCATGTGCTCCCAAATGCAAACGGATGTTATAACTCAAATCCCACAACAATGCCGCTTTGATAGTAATGGAATAATGAGAGAGACTTCGTCGTTAAATTCAAGAGTCGACCGCACAGGGGCTTGCCCTCTGTGATGCTCTGAGACCAGATGTTATGATGTTAAGTTGGAAGGCAGAAGAGAAAGCTCATGTCGACAGGAAGACTGCAATGAGAACTGATGCTAGCAAGCAAATTCGTAATGGTACTGGCGTAGAGTGTGTGATGCCTTTCCGGCAAAATCAAGCGTTGTCTGGGCTGAGCGGTCCTTAAATGAAAATCAGTCTATCAGTAGTAGAGCTGCTTTGAATGCTGCTTTTCATGACGCCTCCCACTTTTTGGATATGACTGTGCAGCCCTCAGCCTGCCATCGTCGCTGCCGCCAGGGCTGCTACCGCCACTACCGCTCTCGCTGATGACATCTTCTCTGTATGTAGCGGCTCTCCGGCCTGCACCAATGGCGACGGGCAGACCCTGGATAACAGTAGACCGTGTCTGCTGGCCGGCTGGGTACCTGCCATCGTTGACCGAGAAGTCGCGGCAGATGTAATAAGCACACATAGCAGCGTGCTCGCGAGCAAGCAATTCGCTGGCGTAGACCGTGTCAGTCTGATATTCCCGGTTGTTGACCCGAACGACACATGCATAACCGCTACCGGTATCAAAGGATTGGTAAAACGGATCGGGCCATCGTCGGCGCTGGCAGAGACCTGGGAACCAACTAGATTAGTGGTACGTTGTACAGTGACTCGCAGGAACCAGGGGCTAGAGAAATTCTCCGCACAGCCTGCATACTGGGTGACATTTCTCAGTGGCAATGTAGCTATACATCAGGGGACTGCAGACATGAACGGTAACTCAAAGTATGCAATCTAAGCAAGCCAAGAACGCCATGGACTACCATAACAGGCAAGGAAACACTTGAACGAGAGTCTCCCAGACGACGAATTGGTATCAAGACATGTATAAGGAAGCTTCCACTTAGGATCCTTACTTGATAGATACTGAACGTGGTACATGGTAGGAGGAATCGGGGTGGTGCCGGCCGCCTTCACTGATCCGGTATGCTCCTCACAAGCTTCACAGCAGGTCGAGCTCGTGAGTGACTCCTTGAGCAAGCTAGCTCGTCCTCAGAGTCTCGAGTATCGAATCAGATAGTTGTTGCCGTCGTCACGAGATCTCAGGTACCGATCTGACGCTGTAACAACAGACGTTGATGCTTCGACGTGTGTCTAGGCAAGATGAGTTGTCAAGTATTGAAACGTGGGCTGTTTGCAACAATAAAGGCTTCTCCTCAAGATGAGATCAGCCTTCCGACACGTCGAACCACAGCGGGTAATATATCACTGCAGCATTCAAGGAGGGTGCATGATCGCATTGAGTCAATTGGCTGACACAATCCAGCAAGACGAACATTGGTTAATAGCTTTTGATGGAATGCTGCAGCGCCTGCGGCTCTCCTGTATGACCCATAGTTGATGTGTTGGCGTGCGTGGTCGCTAGTAATAAATGCTGAGAAAGAGCATAAGCTGCATCTGAGCGACCACTGAAGCAAGTACAGTTCGAGGATGTAGAAGCGGATCCAGAGCACCCCGGAAGTTAATGTCCGAGGTTTAGGTCCTATACAAGCGTCTCATAGTGCATTCGAGGTTTGATATGATTCTGGCACCATTCGAACTGTCGGAAATCGTGTAAAAGTCTAGCGGAGTGTACCGCCCAGGCCCTTTCCATACGCCAGGTACTCAGCGATGAACTGAACCACAATGACCGATAGCTTGGTCCATGCCGCTAATGCGGGGTTGTATTTCAAATGGTTGCAGAGGCTGTCCCTTTGCAGGAACACATGGGTGTACACGCCAATAGAGTGCCGCTTAAAGCTCACAGGAGCTACACTCAGGAAGACCATCGATAATTCCTCTCTCATACTAAAAAGGATCAAGATCTCATGGTATCAGAATGCTAGCCAGGCTCGGGGATCAAGCTTAACAGACTCGAAAGGAAATCCGCTGCTTGTGTAGAAGGGCGCCAATAGATAGAAAACAAGAGCAAGATAATCTCGGAGCAGTGACCTGGGGCGGTTTGGCCCATGCAGTTCGATGAATGCGGAGAGATTCTGCTTTTCGTGCCGGTAGGCAACCAGAGTGTGTTACCATTAGTCTGTGACAAGCATCGGATGCAGTATGAGTTGGCAATGCGCTTGAGGTCTCGTCAAACAAAAGTTTATGCGCCAGCATGAAGCCACTTGCCCCTAGCTAGAGGCTTGCATGGGACTTCCAAGTGACAGGCATTGATGAAACGATTGCGCACAAAGATTTCCGTCGACGTCGGTGATTGCGTCAGGAAATCAGATAGAAGAGCGATCGACGCCGGGCGAGGGAGAAAGAGAAGAATTTTGCCCCTGACACCTGACAGCTGCTTCCACGATGGTGCGCCTCATATTGGCGAGTTCTGTCTGGCGACCACCCGATTTGATGGCGGAAAGCGCAAGGTCCCGTTGCAAAACCGAACGACATGTTTGGAAGCCTCCGAGCCAGATATCTCATGATAGCAGGACAAGGCATCAACACTGACATCTTTGTGTCCATCGAGGCTACGGCTTGAAGGGAATTCTGTACCTTCGGTTGGTGAACAGGTAGTGGAGTTTGCGTCAAGCGGAGGAAAGCTTTATCAAAACCGCCATTGGCTTAGCACGGCACGTGCATTCAACGCTCACCTCTAGGCATATTGTTCATCTGTTTGCAAATGATTGGCGGCCTACTTCGAATGCATACTAGGCGATACATATGTGCGGGTGAAAAAAGACAAGCTATCGAGTGCCAAAGCGATGGCTCTTCATTATTTGTTTAGGACGCCTGAGGGTCATGGTAATCATAGCCCGACCGCTGAACGCCGAAGATGCTCGTGAGAATCGCAGATATAAAGCAGGCCAGCCACCCATGACGTTTTCAACATTCCCTTAAATCCCAATGCAGGTTCAGGACGCGAATATCCGCACATTCAAATCCACGCTCCCCGTGGCTATGACACATCTAATATTCGCCTTGCTAACGGACGGATCGTCCTTCGCTGCGCCGTTGACCTGACTGGTGCTGGGGTCTGCACTTACACCGGCATGTTTAACGATACCTGGAGCCCACCGAATGCAGCTTACGAAATGTCCGTGTGCGTCGTCCAATGTTTTCACGCATTTCCCTTCCTGGGATAAATCCCAGCATCTTATCGTTTTATCGTCCCCAGCGCTGATGATGTATTTACCGCCTGGGTGGAAAACGATTCCCCTCACCCAGTTGTCATGGCCGACCAGCGTCTTGATTAACGTGCCCCTGCCGTCCCATAGCTTGATTGTTTTATCCCTTGAGCCTGTGGCAATGAATTCAGCAGTGTTGCTGGCGGGCGGAGCTTTCTTGAGTCCTGCCATGGCCGACAAATGCTCGTAGGCTGCCGGCGGAGCAAAGACGCAGCATTCAATGACATGCTCATGTCCCAGGAATGAAGCCTTCGCTTCACCGGAAGAGGCATCCCATATCCTCGCTGTCTGGTCGTTACCAGCAGAAAGAAGCCAGCGGCCGTCTAGAGATGGCGAGACGTCGCGAACCCAATCCGAATGGCCCCTTAAAGTCTTCACACAATATCCTGTCGTTATGTCCCATATGCGCAACGTTTTATCGCGCGATGCGGAGACAAGTAAGTTTCCTGTCGATGGCGAACCACTGAGGCCGCTCGAAACAAATCTGACCGCTGAAACAGAGTGGTCATGCCCAGGGAGCGTCCTGATATTTTTGTATTCATCGCTGGGGTCCCATAATTTGATGGTCAGATCGCTGGAACATGAGGCAAGCAATGTGGCTCCCCGAGGGCCACCAAAGTCTACATCAAGAACGGCCTTCGTATGGCCTTTGACCGTGCGTTCCAGCTCGCCCAACTCCCAGTCCCATATTTTGATCGTGGTGTCTTCAGATCCCGATGCCAACGAGGAAAATATGGGGTGAAAAGCGACGCATGTAATAGGTAGCCGGTGTGACTGCAGTGTGTGTCGGGCTGGCGCCCGTGGAAGCCACGTAGTTGGGTCTTGGTTTCGACGTGATAGAGAACTCGGCGTAGCTGAATCCAATTCATTCTGCAAGGCCGCGTTCTTTGATTCAAGTTCCATTATCTACCATTGACCCAAATCAGCATGCGGGCCGGCCCTGTTCGCTGGTGGGTGTCCACTGGCATCCCTACCTTCTTTTGTAATCTGACCACACTCGTCCACTTCTTCTCCAGTAGCCCTTCATATCGCTTGCTTGTCGCTTCATCGAAGCTCTCCACCAAGCCGGTTTCGAGGCGTAGTGCTGCAGCACTCTCTTTTAGATTTATTGAAGTGAGGTAGGCAATGATGGATTTGTGTCTGGATGATGATATCAGCAACCCTTCCATCAGCGATCGCCGACAGAGCCGCCACACTCACAGCTCTTCCGCTTGCCTGGAAGTCAGAAGCTGGCTCATCGCGGCATCTCCCCTTCAGGCCACACGTCCGAGCACCACTCTGGGCTCCTGACGAGCTTGTTACAGATCCCAGAACAGTTATTGCCGAGCTGAGAGTCAAGACCAGTACGCAAGAAGTGGCGGACGCAAGCAAGGAAATCTGCTCTTCTCAGGGGCAGTGGTCGCGGACAAACGGTTCAGGTTCAGCCAAACAACAGAAGTAGCCGTGCACCTGTACCGTATGAGGACGGTCCGGCCAAGGGGTGTGGGAAGAACGTGTTGTCTGAGGAGAGACAGGGGAAGAGGTGATGATTGAGCCAATTTTCGAATATTTGTCCCGGAATCTGTCTCTGTCCACCGAAGTGTTTGTTCTGTTTTGGTGGGGTTCTCTACATGCAGTCATTAGAACCAAATGCGGGCTCGTGTGCCTGTGGCTTTCTGCAAACGCTTTCTACCCGTTCCGCCTTCTCGCCTGTGACGCGCGCGAGTCACCCGGAGCGACAACTGGATTTCCTTGTGTTGTTGATCCGCGCGCAACTGCGCCTTGGCCTTCTCCTTCCCACACACCACCACCGCCTCTCCCCACCACACAGTACAAGCACCTCAACCCTCTCACGACAGTGAAAGGAAGTATAGTACCGGCCGCAACGCACTTACCTGGCTTTTTACCGTACGCCGTCGCTGGGATTATTGGCGCAGAAGGCAGGAGCCGTGTGTCTGGACGAACAGGAATAGAACGGCGCAAGCAGAGCCTGGCGAGCTGCATCACTCCCTGAATCGACGAAGGCATGTTTCAAATATCCAATCTTAAGAAGTCCGCACATTGCGCATGTTGGTGCTGCATTTACGGCATGATCGGGACCATAGTCTTGTCTCCTCTCAAGCTCAGAGATGTTCCGCAAGCTGACCGGCCACCTTTCAGATATACTGCCATTCAATAAGATAAGACCCCTCATTTCAGACAGGATGGCGGACGAGGAGCAGGATTCCAGCTCGGTACCTCTTCAAGACCGATTCACACATAAGGTGCGTTCCTTTGACTGTGATATGGCTGCCCCTCCTAATACTATTCAGATGTGGAAAGTCCGGAAAGAAGGTTATGAAGCTGCCTCGAAGGAGTTCGAGAAGACTCCCGACGAGTCGGATCCTGTCTTCAGACCATTTTTACAAGATCCCGGATTGTGGAAGGGAGCTGTAGCTGACTCCAACGTTGCCGCACAACAAGAAGGCATAGCAGCTCTCTGTAATTTTCTGAAGTACGGAGGGAGTCAAGCATGCATAAGGTATGTAACATCGTTGGATGGCCTGACCATCATCCATGGCTAATGCGCGTGATCCATGGCAGGACCCGAAATTCGACTATCGCTCCCATAGCTGAGAAAGGCCTGTCCTCGACGCGCGCCGCCACCAAAGCAAGCTCCATTGAAGCACTACTGCTGTACGTGGAGTTAGACAAACCAGAACCGGTCATCGAGGAGCTGCTCCCAGCCTTGTCGCACAAGCAACCCAAAGTCATTGCAGCGACACTTGCTGCCCTGACCTCCATATACCATGCCTATGGTTGCAAGACCGTGGATCCCAAGCCAGTGCTGAAGGCACTACCCAAGGTGTTCGGCCATGCCGATAAAAATGTCAGAGCCGAGGCACAGAACTTGACTGTGGAGTTCTATCGGTGGCTCAGAGAAGCCATGAAACCGATCTTCTGGGGAGATTTGAAGGAGGTCCAGCAGAAAGATCTTGACGCCCTGTTCGAAAAGGTTAAGCAAGAGCCATCGCCCAAGCAGGAGCGCTTCCTGAGGTCACAGCAAGCAGCCATGGCAGCTTCTTCGGGTGGCCAAGCAGAGAACGGAGACGGGGCTGAAACCGCAGAGGACGAGGATGCGGGTGAAATTGATGTGTTCGATCTGGCTGAGCCAGTAGATGTCATGCCAAAGATCCCCAAGGACTTCCATGAGAACCTTTCCTCCACCAAGTGGAAAGACCGGAAAGATGCTTTAGACGCTCTACACTCTGCCCTGAATGTTCCCAGGATAAAGGATAACGACTATGGAGAAATTGTGCGGGCGCTGGCCAAATGCATGAAGGACGCAAACATAGCTGTGGTTACAGTGGCTGCAAATTGCGTGGAATTGCTAGCCAAAGGGATTCGGAAAAGCTTTGGGAAATACCGGTCCCTTGTGACCGGGCCAATGATGGAACGTCTGAAAGAGAAGAAGCAGTCAGTAGCAGATGCGTTGGGTGCTGCATTGGACGCTGTTTTTCAAGCGACGAGCTTGTCAGAATGCCTCGAGGAAACCCTCGAGTTCTTGAAACACAAGAATCCGCAGGTTAAGCAGGAGACCCTCAAATTTCTAATACGGTGTCTACGGACAACCCCTGACGTACCTTCCAAGGCGGAGCAAAAGTCTATCGCGGATGCCGGCACCAAATTATTGACAGAGTCAACGGAAGCTAATAGAGCTGGTGGAGCTGAGATTCTCGGTACTCTCATGAAGATAGTAGGCGAAAGAGCAATGAATCCCTACCTGGATGGGCTTGATGAAATCCGAAAGACCAAAATAAAGGAGTACTACGAGGCAGCAGAGGTCAAGGCCAAGGAAAAGCCTAAGCCAGCTCTTAAGGCCGCTCCACCTGCAGGACAGAAGAAACCGCTTGTAAAGAAGTCAGGACCGGGCTTGAAGAAGCCTTCAACAACTCCGGCGGCGGAGGAAGCGGCCTCGGCGCCGTTGCAACCTAAGCATACTTCCAGGAGCATCCCGTCCAAACCTGGCGGCCCGTCGAAGTCAGGTCTGGCTACTCCTGGCGCCGGCTTGAAGTTACAGAAACGGCTCGGGGGACCGGGAGTAGTGCCTTCTCCGAGACGGCCCGTGTTACAGGGTCAACCCTCGGAAGAGGAGGGAGCAGCACCAAAATACGGCCTTGGGAGCAGAAGTCTGGCAGGCCGACCGCTGGGAAAGCCCGCTGCTCCTGCAGAAGCAGCGCCTCCAGCGGCTGCACCTTCATCTGGTTTGTCCGCTGTCGAAAGAGCTGAGTTGGAGGAGCTGAGGGCGGAGAAAGAGCGGCTGCAACGTGCAAATGAAGAGCTTCGGGCAGAGCGGTCTAAGTTGAACTCGCAAATCCATGAACTCCAGAACCACAACGCTCAGCTTATCGAAGATCATACACGGGACGTTCTTAGCATCAAAGCCAAGGAAACACAACTTGTCCGTGCTCGTAGTGATGCCGAAGCCGCAGAGCAGCTGTGTCAGAAGCAGCAGCGTGAAATGGAGAGGCTAAAGCGAGAATTGGCGCGCACAACTCGCTCGCACAGTCCGGCGCCAGTTGACATGAGTGACCATATATATCGTGATATGAACGGAGTTGGAGGTGCGCATGGGATGAGTTCTGGCAGGAATGGGAAGACGTTGAGCTTCACGTCAAGCCTGAGTGAGGAGAAGGAGAATGGCAGTCTGGATGCGCAACGAAATAAGATGAGCCCACCATTGTCTGCTGGCATGAGCCCCGTCGGTAGGGAGAGCCCAGGCGCAGGCCGGAGAGATCGAGCAGGCGAGGGCACCGGAGAAGGCGTTGAGAGTTGGAAGAGAGCGGCCGAGGTGACGAGCCAGTTGAAGGCGAGGATAGAACAAATGAAGGTAAGACAATCACGTCCTGGTCAGCAGTCTTCTGGAATGTTGCTGACTCGGTGTTTAGATGCGGCAAGGTATAACTAGACAGCACTAAGTCTTGAGCGAGTACTTGCGATCCCTTGGAGCTTGTCTTTGAAAGCTGTTACAGTACCCGACGATGGGATGTTACTCCCCTTCGTCAGGGGGATCTTTTTGGAGTTCCGGCGGGGTTGCATGATAGTATCGCAGCATGATACCAGATCTTCCTAATTCGTGATATCACTACATCATCGCTGAGCCCGTTCTCTGTGCTTTGCCCAACCAGATAGTGTTGTCCTTCCACAAGCCTATCATGCCTTTACAGTACGGACTTATCGCGCCGTGCTTTCAGCTGTGAAGGCCCGAACAGATCTTCAGTCCCTACCCACAGCGTGCCGAGCCGGCTCTCCCTATTCTTGGAAGACCTGTCACGTACACAAGAGCTGATAACTGCCCTTAACGAAGACCTGTTCACAGCCAATCATTCCTACCGAGGATAGAAGCCATCACAGCAATTGCAGGAGCGTGACCGGGGGACAATTTGACTTGGCAAAGAGCAAAGTAGGGGTACCCTTATGATGAGGGAGACATTTTTCCAAGGCGTCCAGCAACGGCTCGAGCAATGCTGGCCGGAGAACTGAACTTGGCGCTCGCGGCGGTTCGGCCAGGAGCAAGGTTCCGACCAGAGTTGCCTGAACGAGCCGCGGCTGGTGGATTCCTTCACTGGGTGACGGAGCTGCATCATGAGGATGGTTAGGAAAAGCTATATCAAATCAATGTCGGGAAGGGCGGGTCAAGTGATTGTGTCCTTTTGGGGGTAGGCATTCCGCCGGCCCACCATGATCCATGTAACCTGATGGATGCATGCTAGTTCCCCAGCTAAGGTTGGATGGAGACGGCTTTCACCAGTCCCACCCCTTCCGCCACGCGCTTAATCCGGTCAAATCAAGTTATAGAGTCAAGAATACTTTGATGTGGTGGCGTGCGCTCGAATGCATGCACTACTGAGCATAAAATCCCGCATGATCCGGCCCGAAGATTGATGCTCTACTTTAATCACGCCGATAGTACAGGCGAAACGGGTGCAAGACGCCTCTGACGCTGCATAGTGATCTCTCTGAGTGTCGAACCGCCAGAAGGCTGGGCGATATGCTTCAAGCCATCTCCAGAATCAGCGATAGGCGCTAGCTTTGGGATGTCCCGTTCAAGTCAACAGGTTCAAAGGTATAGAGAAAAGGTTGATCCATCCTGAAGTGGCAAACCGTCAAAGCGCACTGTGACCGGAAACACAGAACCGCTCGGGATCAGCGAACTAGTCCAGAGCGTCTTCAAGGGAAAGGTGTGAATGTGACATACATATGGCACACAGCAACGTTAGTGCGCGGGAAGAGGGTGCAACGGCCCGAGACCGAGGAACAGCCATGCTCCGTGTGCATCTGTGCGCCGTGTGCCATTGACCATTGTAGTCTTCTTCTGCAGGATACATCTCCTTCTGGCAAGCATTCCACCAACCGAGCAGACCAAGGTGAGCAGAGCAGCCCCTTGAATTTGGCGGATAAATTGCCAGTGGAAACGCCACATTGGGAACTGTCAACGGTTCAATCCGGCAGGTATGATGCTACCAGGAGTCTCCGAGGGACAACGTCGTTCCAGCGTCACGCCATCCAAACGTCGTCACAGTTCAGCGCGTTAATTGAAGACCCTCGAGTCCTGCTTCACCGTGGCAGCTGGACGGATTGGGATTTGGTTCCATGGAAATATTCGCGAGGCAGACAAGCTGCTGAAAAGGGAAGGAACCGCGGATCAACAAGACAGAAGAAGGCTTTGAATGCAAAGGAAATAGGTTTGCTGCGCGTCCAGATTTCCCATTCTGTACCGTAGAAGACAGGGTAAGAAAGGTAGACGTAAGTATCTCTACGGGATGGTTTAGCCGGGGGCAGCGACAAAGTTTGGCCTGGATCAGCTGCTGGCCGGAAAAGAGAGAGAAACGGAGAGAGAGAGAGCGAGAGGGATCAGGAAGGGAGATGGAGAGTGTCTGTTTCTGGTGCCGTGGGACTTGTAGGGGTTTTGGTTGTTTTAAATGCCATTTTGGTGGTTGGTACACTCAAAGGGCGAGGCGTCGTCGGAGAGAGGCGTCGTGTAGTGGCCCGCTCGCCAATCAGCGTCGGCGGCTGACCCCTGAGACCTCCGGCCGGGGGCTTGGGAGTCACTCCTGACTGACAACTCACCTCCTTCGTCCTACGCCCAATGAGGAAGCAGTCGTGAGGCACAGCAACAGCTTCTGTGCTGCTCCCTCAGCTGCCGCACAATCTCAAGATAAGGCAGATATTGCCTCCTTTCATCAATCCGCAAACCCCCTGCCTCCCTGTCTCTGTTAGTGAGTGACTGCTTTTGCTGCTGCAGCTCGAGGCACGGTCCGCATAGCGTGGCGATCATGTGCGGCCGCCTGCAGCTGGCGTGTAAGGTACCTAGGCACGGTCCGAACCCATCATTAGGGTCACAATGAGAGCGAGTGACCCAAGAGGGAGTGATCGAGATGCTCGACTGTTGACGCAGCACCCCTGTCTGGGAAGGCCGATGGAAAACATGTCTGGCTGTTCGCCATGGAGCTTCAGAGGTAGCATCCTTGCAGTAGCCCCACGGAAGCAACCACGCATGGGTCGAGCCTGTCTCTACCGTACGACATCACATCTACAGCTGAGGTATGTGCTAGATTTGGAACTGCCGCGCGCTTCTCCTTAAAAATCTCCATCATGTTCGGCACATAGCCGTTGAGTCTGCTCTTCCAAAGCAAGCAGGTGGCAGAGCCCAACTATCACCTGCATCATTTCCATTTACCGAGTCCCCTTGCTTATGAACGAGCTCTCTCGTCCAAGCATGACAACCTGACAACCAAAAGAACCTGTCGAGTCGTCGAAGCCGGAACCGGAGCTCGCGGATCTAACGCTCTGAGGAAATTGATGGGAACATCAGCTGTGGACGGATGTGGAAACCCGCTATGCTGCGGGTCTTGACTTATTCGTTATCTTGAAGGATGGTAGCAGCGTCTTTGATGCCCAAGCCATGCGTGCTAGCCCGTGAGAACTCTCATGGCCCCGCTTCCTTTATGATCCTCGACTTGTTCCGGGAAGGGATACCGTGAACCTCGGCTTAACAGTTTGCTCCCGGGCGGCCCTCTCCCTATATATAGGTGGTGAAGTATCCCTCTGCTTGATGTAACTTGGCCTCCGCTCTCACAAAGCAGTAGTCTTACTTTACGTCCTACTTTCGCAGTCATTGCCCTGATATTTCCGTTGCTACCGAGCATATTCCGTTCACATGGCCAACAATCGTGTTGGGGTAGTCCGTATGAGCGCTCAGAAACATGAGCTCATCGCAGCACTCATGAATGCATACCCTCCACCAGCGACTCCGCAGGCCCGGGAGGCCTTGAGAAACCGGCTGCACACCATGGTGACGAATATGCAGGTATGGGTAACCGCGTGTTATCTTCTATCTCTTATTAAGTGGATGTGGGCCTTACTATAAGTGTATAGAGGGATGCCAGGGACGTGTTCGCAAGGCTTAACAACGACCCCAGAAATCTCAGACTCGGCATTGACCAGAATAACAGACGGGGTACATACAGTGAGATCAGGGAAGATGCTTTCAGAGCCGCAGCGGCCGAACTGTATGCCATAGGTGTCCGAAACCCGGACCACAATGAGATTTATAGGCTCGGGCAGCAAGGGATCACGGCTGGACAACCGAACTGGGTGGCTGAATGGATCCTGTATCACAGATTCCGCTACACTGATAGCCGCAACAGGCACACAGGTCAGGGGGGCCAAGCGGGTCACCCTGATGGAGCCGCTGGAGCCGGTGGACCTAGTGGGAGCGCCGGTGGAACATTTGAGATAGAGACGGACAGCAGTAAGCATATTATTCTGACAACGCAGTGAAAGACATATCGAAAAACTTACAAGTATTCCAGATCAGCCGATGAGGTTTGACGCGGCGCGAGATGAATGGGTACCGAACGACGGTGCTGCGCGTCGCTGAGAGCTGCAGACTTCGAAGATACTGTGACTCTGTCCACTCAAGGCCGTACCATGTATCTGACTGCGCTTCAACCTTTACATCTCGTTGTCTTTAGTCTCTTTCGGTTGGACGGATGTTGGAGGCTACCTACCATTTCAAGCACAGCATGCCGACTCTGCAAACTTTGTCACTGAACAACTACTTTCTCTTTCCTCCGTGGGCGGCTGGCATTGAAAGCATTCTTTCTGGAGGCCAAATTGTGTTGCAAGCGTGGGAGGCAATTGATGCGCATTCATTTTCTGGCGGCCCAATTTGTTGCAAGCGTGGGAGGCACTTGATGCGCATTCATTTCTGGAGGCCAAATTTGTTACAAGCTTGGGAGGCACTTGCTGCGCATTCTTTTTTGGAGGCCATATTTGTTGCAAGCGTGGGAGGCACTTGTTGCGCATTCATTTCTGGAGGCCATATCTGTTGCAAGCGTGGGAGGCACTTCATGCACATTCTTTTTGGAGGCTGTTCCCTTGTATAGCGCTCGAAGCAGTGCGAGACGCCATTTTCATCTTCACACTCTTTCAAAATAGGCAATCATTCTTTATTTGGACTCAATTCGTACCATGCGTGAGATATGCTTCTCTCGTTGAAAAAGCTAATATGCGAAAAGTCATGAATGCAAGCAATTCCGAACTGAAAAGAAGAAGAGCTCACCTGACACGCAGATAACCCTGCGTGCTCCGGGGACGCAATGCAAATGCCGATATTGTGAGAGCTGCGAATGGCGACAGCGCAGACATCATCTCGCAAGTCCTTAAGATGAGCAGGCCGCTGGATTACCTAAACTGGGCGATGGCGACAGCACGTGAAGATTATCTGTGTTTTCCATTGTGGACAGGACGCGTTGCGGAATGCTGTACAGTATATTGAAGTAGCTGTATGCCTTTGAATGGCTACCCTCTAACTTGCTTTTTAATGGTTGACAGTGGCCGTGATCTAGTCATCTAAGTCGTCGTCCTTCTCCCGGGTCTTCTTTCGCTTCGATCCTTCATCATCCGCCTTGCTCCCTCTCCTTTGCTCTTTCAAGGCCTTTGTCACCTTACTATCAATCTCATCGGCCTCTTCATCCCACTCCACGTCATATTCGCGAGCAATCTGGATGATCTCCCTCCTCAATGCATTAGCTTCATCGACTAATGTCTCCCACTTGTGAAGATCAAATCCCTTTGCCTGGTACAGTTTGTTTTGTCGACGGCTGACTGTAAGATTGAGGGCTGAGCGATACGAAACTTCGCGATTCTAACAGACCTGGGTTAGGAGACAACTCATTACGGGCCACGATTTACTAGCGAGTACTTACATGCCATAAAAACCACAGGTAGCCACCCATGACTGTGATGAGACCCACTAGATACTGGTATCATTAGCATTTGAGCTCGGTCCACATCCGTGCAGACTCACAGTGATAGGCTCCATTGTGTCCCAGCCCAACTCCGTTTCGAAAGTCAAGCGGTAAACCACGTACCACCACCCCGCGAGAAGACCAAAGCCACCCATTGCAACTCTCTGTGCCCCCTTATGAGCTGCAATGTCACACTCCCGTTTTACCTCGGCCATGGCTGCAATCTGCGTGGAGAGCTTTCTCAGTCTGGAACGCAGATAGTACGTTCTATCATTGAAGGACGGTACTCCCACCAAGATCGGCTCAGGTGCCCCTTCAATTTCCACCGCAAATTGTTGGCCACGGGCAGCATCCTTGATGAAATCTCCAATCTCTGTTGATGTTGACCATCTAATGAAATGTTTATCATGCAGAGCTCTCTCTGGCGCCTCATGACCGAGACCGCTATATGATTCCACACCCCCTTCGCCTGGTCCACCCCGTAAGCCGGATGCACGCCCTAGCTTTCCCGTCTTCTGGATTTCCCCATCGATCTTGGTATGCTCCAGGTTTTCATCGTGCTCCCCCTCGTCTCCCCGCTCCTTGGGTGGTGTCAGGCTATTCTCCCCGGAGTCCTCTGCCCAGAAGTTGACGGAAGGGATTTTCTGCTGCCCATGCTTGTCTTCTATGGACGGAAGCTCGGATTGTATAAGCCGCTCCAGATACGATAACGGCTGCTGAGGATGGACCATAAGAGCGAGGGGCTCGATATCTTTTCTGTCGCTATTTTTGTCCAAGGTGGTAAGGGGCAATATCAGCTTTAGCAGCCGGGAAGGTGTAGTGAGCAGCTTCCCTGGGGTAGTTCTTAGGCAGATCGAAAACTAGCTCATGGAGGAAGACGGACCTTTGGTCATGGCACCGGCGGAGCGTTCCCGCCTTACTGGAGGCGTGTCCGAACCCTCATGGTGCCAGGGAGTCCTTATTTGCTTTTCTTTGGCTTCGTCTATAGCACGCTCGAAGCGGGCCCCCGATGTTCGCTCGGGCCGAG
Source organism: Symbiotaphrina buchneri (assembly GCA_001599915.1). Taxonomy (NCBI): domain Eukaryota; kingdom Fungi; phylum Ascomycota; order Symbiotaphrinales; family Symbiotaphrinaceae; genus Symbiotaphrina; species Symbiotaphrina buchneri. The sequence goes on from BCIG01000015.1 coordinate 480,414, forward strand.
AAAGGGCGGTAGATGTGCTGAACGTCTGTTGGGGCCATGTGGCCGTTATGCCAGCAGGGCCAAGCTTAGTAGCCTGGGAATCAGGATGGCCGAGGGCGTGGGTTCGTAGACGATTTGCGGAACCAGCATTGCTCTGGAGCCCTAGTCGGGATATCAGGCGAGTGAGAGGCTTGCTCATTCTCGAGCTTGGATGTCTTTCAGCGTGACAATATCCCGGAGAAGAGTGCACCTTCAGGCCAAAAGAAGTGGAGGTCTATCGTCCTTCATCGTGTGCTATCTACGTAGGGGTAAGGTTTCGTACTGACGTCTCATTCTGGTGCGCGGTGGAAGTTCGCCAGGATGTCAAACCAGCATGTCAACACTCGGAGGTTAGCTGGTACGAAGCGGAACTTGATTCGCTTCGTGTGCGACGTCATGCCTTAGGTTTAGGCATTTCCAATTTTCCACGCATTTCGTTCATACAAACACACCACTTACTACAGTACTCGTAATTAGAATTCCTACCCCCTGAGTTTGGCTTGTTAAACGCACCCAAATCGAGCACCACCAAATGCCATCAACGGCACTGTAAATAATGTATTCGACGCTCCACTGCAGATTCTGCAGCCGAGGTGATCAAATCCGCCTCCCCAGCTATCCCAAACTGGAGTACTGTACCATACCCCCTTCTGCATTATGATTTCGCGAATAAATCCCGCCACAACTCCTTGAACCCGTAACGAGGCTTCCGATTGTCATAGACCCGCGCCTTTTGCCCGCCAAACCTTTCCATAACTCCTCCAGGTTTATGCCCAATGACTTCTACTTTGACAGTTGGTTTTCTTGCTCGTTCCAGAATCTCCTCAGCTAGCTGGGGTGCCACATCGGCGTAGCACGCCTGCAGTTCCCTCTCCAAGTTGAAGTAAGGCTTCTTCGCCAGATCAGGTGCCATAAGATTATATGATCGAGTCTGACTGTTTAGGTCATCTATGACTGCCTTATGGTAGGATCGCTCGGCCTGCTCCCAGGCGGGATCCCTGAACGGAGCTATAGTTTGCTTCGCTTGGCGAGCGACAGGCGGAGTTTCGTCACCATCCCCGGCGGGACGACCGGCCAGAAATGGGGTAGCGGGACTCAGTTCTGCCTCCGCTGGAGAACCCGTCAAGACAATATGGGAGACTTGTCCAACATTGTTGACTGTGTCCAAGGTTTCGACCTTCCTTTTGCGTGGATTTGCCAACGCTTCCGCTGCAGCATACTCTGCAGCTCTTCGAACTTGATCCTGCACAGAACCTCCTTTGCTTGATATGGCTCTGGCGGCGTGTCTCTTCCACTCGGCTCGCAGCCTCCCGCGAAAACTTGTGGCAGACTTGACGAGAGCTTGTTGTTTCTCGATCCACGGTGGTACAATCTCTTGTTTCTGGATGATCTTGTTCATGAAGTACTCGGTCGTGTCTAAAAAGGGACTGCTCGCCGTGTAGTCACGTTCGATCACTTTGCCCCTAGGCAGATTCTTGAACTGGCCGCTCGCGATAGCGTCTTCAATGCGCTCATTTGCGAGCGATTCCAACCCTCGAATAGACGCAGGTCCAGCTCGAGCATCGGCTTTGAAACGCCCCTTGAGCTCTTTACGAAGCTCTTCCCTTTCTTTCTCCGATAACGTGGGGTCATGTGATAGTGCATAACTAGATGACCGATCACGCGCATTGAGTAGTCTCTCCCCAGACGTCTGTTTGACACTGGCAGGTCTAATGTTGAGGGCCACAGGAGGCCCGCGAGAATTAGGGGGACGTCGTATCTTGAGCGGCTTGTGAGCATCAGTAAGCATACGCAGAACGGCATCTTCTTTTCCCTCAGTTCCCGTCCAAGGCTGAGCTGCCGCTATCTCTCGTGTGCCCCTGCCTGCGCTGGACTGGTATGTAAATGTTAGTTTGAAACGCAACTTGAATATTAGGTGGTTACATACCGGCATTTCAACCTCACTGAATGCTCTGATATTCTCCGCCTTGAATGCCGTTCCGGCAATACGGTCCTCGAGTTGCCGTTTCAGGTCTTCGGAGAATCCAGCCTCTTCTATGGCCTTCAGAGAACGCCGGCCACCTTCTTCTATTGTGCTCTCGGTCATGTCTGCCAGTCGCCGCGACATTGCACCTTCCTCCTGAGGCTCTGTCGAGCTGGGCAAGGATTCGCTCCCATCCTTGCTATCGCTCTGCGGTACTTGTAACTGTAGTTGAGTGCGCACTGAAAGAGAGCGGCGAATCGTCCTAGTAACGAGCGACTGGAAGCATGGCACATGAGCTTTTTGCGCCCACATGCAGCGAAGGCAGGGATAGAAGAGAGTCTCGGCTTTACCACTGAGCATGTGGCTCACACTGTGAAGACGTGGCGAAGTTGTAATTCTTATGGAGGTTCTATCGGACCGGCGTTCGGTTCGCTCCTCAGTGGTTTACAGATGGTGATCAGGAAGCTCGGATTATGTAATACCCCCAGATGAATGATGTGAACCTAGAGTGCGACTTCTGGCAAGGAGGACACAACCTGGCCCAGTGATTTATGACTGACCTGAATACATGACGATTCGATCGCAAACGCAGCCACGAAATCCGCGCTAATGCACACAACAAGCCAAAGGCACCTTAGAAAACGGAACGCTTCATATCGAAAACACGTCTTCGGTGCTCCGCAGAAATACGCCAACACCTAGCAATGCATACCTCCAGCGCCGAGGTCGACCATCCGGATTAGTGAGAGCTATAGATAGAATGGCTCAGCTCCCGCCCAAATAAAGAACATTCAACGGCTCCATCTAAGGTGCAGCAAAGAACCTGCTGGCTTCAATGATCTCTTCATCACCGTTCGCGAAGTCCCAACCGACAATCCGAGGATCTTGTGAACAACAGATGATTCGTCGGGCATCGAACTGAAGCTTGAAGACTCGCGAATTGGGCTGCAGGTTGGCAGCTGCAGAGTGGCGTGTATGATGAAGATGTTGAGCTAGGTTGGTGTAATGAGCGTGGTTGTGTAAATCCTGAGGCTGAGCAGGCAGTTGTGGGATAGATGGAGCAGTGGATTGAGCCTGATCTGTTGAAGGCGGATGCAGAGGGGCAGGCTGATTGACGTTCTGAGTGTCTGTGGTGGTCGTGTACGTCGAGGCTTGGGCAAGTTGTAAAGCCTGAGCTACCGCTTGCGGCCCCTGAATACCTTGTTGTGCTAAACTCAAAAGAGCCGAATTGATATTGTGCACGTTGCCGGCGTGCAGTGTAGCAGCTTGATAGCTGAGTCCCCCAGTCCCTGAAGGCGCCAAAGCGCTCTGCCCTGGGTGATGGACGCCTTGCGCATGTGGCGCATCTGTAGGGTTGGCCTGGACTTGATCTATTATGCGTGCCACCTCTGCGGGACTCATACCGCCACCCGCAGCTCTGGCAGCGCGATCTTGACGGAGCCTGTTTCCTACAACCCATTTGCCATCTGCATCCCGCCTCCATACGATAACAGTCTCATCATAAGACCCAGAGACAATGCGAGCCCATCGGCTTCCTCCACCACCTGGAGGAAGCCGCATACCGTACCCGAGGATGTCTTTCGGGTCTCGAGATCCGACGTTGGCCTGATTACGTCTCCCTCTCCTGGATGGCTCGGTAGGGACTTCACCCCTCAACCTCGCCTGGAAAAATCTCCGGTCAACCTCCCTTGCCTCAGCAATAAGATCCTCCTCGGTGCCTGGAATATCGCCAAAGCCTGCTTGGATCGTTCGTACGAGATTGTTGTGACCTAAAAGACAGGCGACTTCGGCACCAGTCGCGCCATCAAAGATCCTGACAGTATTGTCACTGCTACCACTCACTATCCTTCTACCATCGAATTGCACACAAGCTATGCCTTTCATATGCCCGACGACAGTCATTGAGCACTCTCCTGTACGCAGATTCCAGATTTTGACAGTTCTATCCCCAGAAGCAGAGACGACACGATCCTCATAAACCTGAAAGGCATTTACTGCTGCGCAATGCCCCTTGAGAACCATAAGGAGGGAAAATGCTGGGAGCGGCTGCACGTCCTGCCTTGAGAACGGGTTGTTGACGAGATCCGCCATGTACTCTGCCCGGTCAATGATGTAGGCCGGGAACTCGGCGGCACCACCACCAGTACGTGCAGGATATTCCTTGGAGTTCGGCATCAGAGCGGCACGATTCCAGACCTTGATAGTTCGATCTTTTGAGCAGGTGACAAGATAACGGTCATCAAAGCGCAGGTTTAGCACTGATTCCCCATGTGCACGCTCGATTTTTTTGATCACTTCTCCAGTTGAAAATCTCCAGATGATGACGTCCGTGTCGCTACTGCCAGAGACAACGATGTCATGGTCCGGGCGCTCATCGAACTGTAAGCATAATACTGAGCCTCTGTGGCCCACTAAGGGCTTCCTGACGAGTCTTCGTGTATCAAGATTCCATATACGTATAGTTCTGTCTCTACTCCCGCTGACAAGGTATTTACCAGAATATTGTATCGTGTAAACGCATTCCCGATGTGACTCGTCCATATGGTCTGGATGAGGCAACTGGAAATTGGTAAAACGCCCAGCGTTCCAATTGTCCTCTAGGCGCTTCCGCTGCTTGAAAAGATAATGCCAATTCAGTGTCGGCAGGCCAAAAGAACCTGGCATAGTGACAGACTCGGCCATACGATCGGAGACCATGCCAAACTGATGGGACATGGTCGAATCGCCCGCCAATAAAGTCCCTGCTTGCCTTCTAGATGTGAATTTGGGAGATGGAAGAGAGTCATGATATCTCCTGGTATTAGGAGAAGGGCCATTCTCTTGTGAAGTCGATGTCGACGCGTGGTAATTGACACTCTCCATGTTCTCAACTGTTGCTAGACTTTCGGTATTAGCATAGGGGTCCTCGTTATCAGCTTCTACCATCTCATGTTGCGTATTCCAAGTCATATTCCAGTTGTTTCCTTCATCAGAAAGTTGCATCCCGCTTGAGCCCGGCTCAGGGTCAAGTATGGACGAGGAACCTGTTTGTATTCTCTTCCGCTGCGTCTGTTGGCTTGCGTCGGTTTCAGCTCTCCTCGATCTCGGCTTGCCCTCGACGGCTGTTTCGATTGAGGTACGTTGGTCCTCGAAACTGCGGACCTCGGCCACGTCGATCGCCCACCCTTCAAGACAGTACATTTGTTTCCATAGTCTCGATTCCATGGTTCGATCGCGCCAGGCTCTGGATACCATTGAGGCTCGAAGAATCGTCTGCGGATCGAGGTAAGAGAGGACCTCGGAAGTAATCTCGGGCGGGAGGTAAGCCACAGGATCCAAATGGAGACGCGGTGTCAGGCGTGCCACGAGAGAGGCCACTGACGAGGTTCGGAGCGTCTGAATGAGTGAAAATGCAAGTTCTGTAGTCCCAAACGATAAGTCTTTGGTGAGCAGCAAATTGGGTCTCTCATGTCACATACCACTCCTTTCTGCTTCACTGAGAGTTAAAACCCAATCGGGTACCATGGTGGGATGAGAAGAATCCTCGTCTGCGGTGAAAGATTCAAGTTTCATGCCTGCTTCACTTCCACTCTGGCTGCGGGTCTCCTCGGAATAACCCTCGTCCAGGCGGAAGGGCGCTTGGATTGGCATCTTGGGGAAACGCGCCTCGTTGTTGAGCGGGGTTGATGGAACGGACGACAAGAGTTCCGGCTGGCCGTTTGTGGCCATGCTAGGAGTCATTCAACCGTTATCCGGAAGTCCTCGTAAGATGTGCAATGCTACAAGCTGACTGCGATGGACAGAGTGCCGTACGTTGCACACTTACGGGAGGACCACCCCTTGCAAAACCGCGGATAGTAGATGAAGGCAGAGGAATATCCTTCAAACACTTATTGGAGTTATACAGGCAGGCGACGAGTCTCAGGAGGAACAGGATAACGCTCACCCGTCGGCGCTGCTGCTGTTGTTGTAGTGGTTCAGGCTCGGGAAAGGTTGCCTGGCCGGTCCAGTACCTTAAACAGCGAGGCAGTTATACGGTACGGTAGGTCGGGTCGGTACGAAGTACCGCTTCGCACCTTGGCTGCTTTTACCGAACACCCTTACTGTTTACATCGCACTCCGGTCTGTTATGGCTCTGGACACCTCCTGTACGAATGATATTAATATATGTAAGGTAGTTCATGGAAGAATTACCCCGGACTACTCTCCATCACAACAATTCTAATATAGCGAAGAAGTGAAGATATTCAATAACAACGCAAGGATGGCACATAAACGAAATGGAGCGGAATATCATTTACTACGAGACCAAGAGGCTGAGTGTGTCTTAAAGTGACTGTACGCAGGTTATTCAAGCCTGGATCTCAAGCAGTCATAGCCGCCATATGAAGGCTGTCATGTTAGCTTGGTTTACTGGATGGGACAGTTGACATGAGGCGTGAATGGGAGTGGCCCAGAATCTTTCAGGCCCCATCAGGAGGGATATGAGTGAATAATCGACTTCAGTGATGTACCTGGCTTAGCCTGTGTTACAGGGAATGCAGAAGATGAAGAGCGCAATGTTGGAAACAAGAAAGGATCCTGGCTGACATATCACCATGAGGATTATGGTGATCATCTAGATGCTCGAGCAAGCTGCCTCATTTATATCGAAGTATTTGTCGTAGCCATACGGGTAGGTAAGGTAGGCGTCCTCGGCGTCTAGGTGTACCTTATGTTGCAAGCGAAGTGCGGGGGAAAGTAACCTTACAGAGATACAGGAGCGCCAGAATGAAAATAATAATGGACTGGACATACCGGCCAGAGCACTTGCCAAAGCAAGATGCCTTACATTCGTCGCCTTTTTAGGTGCTTACCTACCTTAACATAGGTAAAGTAGGAGATACCGAGCCGCTGAGTCTCCGGGGCCTTTCCAAGTCTCGCCTTCAGGCCGACCGTTGAGACTCTGTAGGGGCCGTGGCTCGCTCTTACTCATATTTTGCCTCGTCTCGCCTTGTGCTCATAACTTGCGTACAAAGGTATCCATATTGTATTCAGTACGGAGTAGGTATCTTATGTACGGCAGGTGCGACCGGAAACGGACGCTGTCATTATTCGTTATTATTCATTATCATTATGCTGCGACGATGCACATCCTTCCATATTCCCTTAAACATCCCTTTGACGCTTTTCTTTTATTTTTCTGCAAGAAGACCTCTGGACGCTAGGAAGGACCCTCTTCACCAGCAGTAAGTCTCTAGGGGCAGCATAGTCTCCACTGCTCATACTCCACACACGGACCGGTAACAGCACTGGGACCGTCACATCACCGCAACCGCAGCGGCTGGCTGGTCGCTTCCGATTCGCTAGGGGGACCCTGAAAAAGCTTCAAGGGTCAAGGGGACCAAAGAGCGTCAACTTTAGGAATAGCGTAGGTCTCTTCGTATCCCTATGGTCGACCGTACATCGAAGCGTAGCACCAGTAGTACGCCCCCTATCGCACTGCTCTGCACCGCATAGTGCACCACTCTCTTGACTGCCGCCCCCATTCCACCCTACTGGGAAAGCAAGCACAAGTACTTCGTACAGCAACCGTCCTTGTACGCGCCGGATCGATCATTATCACTGATCCACCTCTTCATCGAGTCGATTTGCAACCACCGAGCATCCTCGCGTACCTTCAAGGACGCTGACGCCTCGTGCTTGGCGAGCCCGTGAAGAGCTCCATCTCCTCTCGTCGCTTGTTTCTCTTGACTCGACGCCCCCAACTGCTTCGTCGACATCTTCACCTCTGCTTCTCAACAACACTATTCCTCGGTCAGACTTCTGTCATAAAGGTCATCCTGGCAGAGTCTTCCGCACAGAAACCCAGTAATTCACGAGACCAGCGGTCGTTTCCGGTCTGTCGCTCTGCGTTGCTCGACTCACCTGATACTCAGCGCGTCAGGCAAGCCGACGACAGCAGCGACGACGAGAAGGACGGCTGAACAGAATCTGCCGCCTATGCTGGAATGACCAAATTTGGGCGTCACGACTAACTGAAAGCTTTTCGAGAAAATAGAACACGTTTTTCAACAGTGAGGTCTCAAGGAAGGTCATGCTCACAATGGAGGCGATTCATGGTCCTCTGTCTCGTACTCACACGGCCCCCGCCAGCGTCCATACTCGAGTCGCTAACATGGGGCCTACTTCTCGTCACGTCCTCTCCCAAAACTATGGTTCCCCATACCCGACAGCATCCCCGGCGTCGCTGATGTCCGGCTCGACTTTGGTTCCTATACCTACGAATGCTTCAAACACTACTGCAGTGGACAGGACCTTCTCTTTGGAGTCGGGAACGGTAGTAGCCAGCGATAACGTCATCAATCAGGTAGCAGACAAGGATAAGTCACTCTATCAGATTTGTCTGACCTTGCGGATGCGCCTTAGCCGTGTTCCTGGATTCGACGAACATCTTACGCAGATGGACGAAGAGACGGACGAGGATGGCTTGCAGGATCCCGTGCATTCGATGTGGAAATGCTTTCAGAGAGGATATCCGTTGATGACAGTGTACAATGCACTAAGACCTGCAGTGCCGTTAACGGTGGACCCTAGCAAGGTTGGGGAGGCGAAGCGGGCTAAGACTGCAGCGTTTCGATTCCTGCAGGCATGCATGCAGGACCTCAAATTGCCCGCCACTGAGTGCTTCATCCTCACTGACCTTTATGGCAGCGATACGACAGGCTTTGTCAAGGTCAGTGTCTCTTCCATGATCCTGAAAGTTACTGCTGCGGAAGAATCAGCCCTACAGCCGAAGGTATGGATCATTTCAAGGCTAACTTAATCCTCGAGCAGGTGACCAAAGTCGTGAACAGAGTTTTGGATATTGCGGAGGCGAGAGGCCTGCTGTTGACATCGATCCCCAATCCCGAATGTTCTGAGTCTGCGGAAAATCCTCGCAAACGCACGCATCGCGAGTATGTAGTTGATGAGTTGGTCGTTACAGAACGTAAATACGTGCAGGACTTGGAGGTACTCCAACAATTCAAGAAGCAGGTTGAAGAACGGGGTGTTATTGCCGGTGATGCGATCCACGATATCTTTCTCAACTTGAATGCTTTGCTTGATTTTCAGCGTCGTTTCCTGATCCGCATTGAGCAGATGAACTCACTTCCAGAGGATCAACAGCATTGGGGACGCCTCTTCACATCTCAGCGTGATGGTTTTGGAGTGTATGAACCATACATCGCGAACCAGAAACGTTGTGAAGAGACAGCGATGCGGGAGTTCGAGAAGTTGAGAACGGCTGGTGGCAGTAAAGAGTGCAGGCAAATCGTCGAATCTCCCGCCAATTTGACTGGTTTCCTGCTCAAACCTTTCCAGCGCCTCTCCAAGTATCCCTTGCTTCTCAAGGTGTGTTTGCTGCACACTAGCCACTGCAAGCCGGAATTTGTCACTAATGTTTTGTAGGAGCTGCGTGATAAGGGTGACCTGGATAACGTCCAGCAGGAGGAGATTGTCTTGGGCATTGCTGCTGCAACATCCGTACTTGAACGCACCAATGCTGCAGTCGACCGCGAGGCCCGCGTCGCTGCTCTCAGCGATCTGCGTAGTCGCGTGGAAGATTGGAAAGGCCACGACGAGGCTGGCTTCGGTGAATTGCTGCTTTATGGCACCTTTACTGTTGTGAAGAACGATGCCAAAGGGGAGAACGAGAGAGAGTACATCATCTACCTGTTTGAGCGCATTCTATTGTGCTGCAAGGAAACGAATCCGAACAAGCAGAAGAACAAGATCATGGGCACAAACAAGCAGTTTTCCGACAAAATGCGTAAAGCAAAATTGACGCTTAAGGGTCGGATCCATATGCAAAACGTCACAGACGTGGTATCTTCGCAAAAGCCTGGTAAGGAATCCCTTGCTAACGCTCATTGTTTTTGTTTATCATATTATTGTCATCATGATCTGTTCAGGGCTTTATTTACAGAACTCTTTTCCATCAATAACTGACTCGTTGATACCCAGGATCTTATGCCATTCAAATGTTCTGGAAAGGAGATCCTGGAGTGGAGAACTTTCTCATTCGCTATAGTAACGAAGAGATGATGAAGAAGTGGTACAAGGAGATCATGGCCCAGCACAAGCTTTTCTCTGGTCGCGCGGAGAATACCAGACGTGCTTCGAACGACTTCACATGGATGCAAACTCAGGGGGTCATGATGCAGAACCCCTACATGCAAGAAGAGGAAGCCGAAGAAGAGGAAGCCGAAGAAGAGGATAGTTATCGTGGATCAAGCGAGAGCATGGAGTATTCGGTGAGCAGTGAAACGGTAGTCCATCAGAATGGATCAACGACCAGTCTGCGCTCGCGATCCACCACTGGGGACAGCAACCATTCTACGGTCGCCTCTGGATCTAGACATGCGGCACCTCGGCTTCCTCCTGGGCACATCCAAGCAAGCGGCGGGCTGACTCTGCACACACAGATCGTACCTAGTGCCATGTCACCAGCAGAGAGAATGGGCCAGTCTTACTTTTCCCCTACTGCAGAGTCACCAATATCCTCCAGAACCAGCTCCTCCTCTGGCATGTATCCCTTCCCTCGTCAGGGGACGCCCAATGCGCCATGGCACCTTGATGAGCACAATCGATTCCCCACGCCTCCTCTAGGTCGTACTGCATCTCGTGAAGCGGCATCAGCGGGCAACGGACACATGACAAATGGTCGGGCAATCAATCGCCCATCATTGCCTGCCATGGCAAACCAGAATATACCTCACTTGGGTCCGACGCAGAACCGTACTAGGTCTGCAAGCAGTCCCGACATCCACAATTCGCGCCGCCTGGCACAAGCACAAAACCAACCGCCGGTCCCCGACGTTCCTGCCTTTCCGGCACATATTGCTAACCTGCGAGGCCCTGTGAATCGCAGTGAGAGTAATTCTCCAACCCACCTTCCTGCAGGGTTACCGATCCGGCCAGGAACGCAATCTCCAGGCTTCCAGAGGGAGAGGCTGCAGCAGCAGCAGCCACCGGCGCTCGCATCCCACGACCAGATGTTCCAGGCCGACCGCACTATGTCACCTGCTCCTGCTGTGGTATCTCCTATTAATCCGATTGTGAATCCGACCCAAGTGAAGATCAAGGTGACATGCGGAAGCAACTACGTCACTTTGGTGGTCCACTTCAACATTGCCTATCAGTCACTCATTGATCGCATTGACGCAAAACTGTCACGTTTCACAACGGCGTCTATCAATGGCAACACAGTTCGGATTCGCTACCACGATGAGGATGGTGATCTGGTGACAATCCAATCCGATGAGGATGTTCAAATTGCGTTCACGGAATGGAAAGAGCAGCACAGAATGGAGCTCGCAGCTGGCCAGCTTGGTGAGATACAATTCTTCTGCCACAGCATCGAAGAGTGAAACACACTTTGGTCTCCATGATGCAATCTATGCAGCATTTACTCGCGAATCTTGATGATCTTGGTCCGGGTTGCGTTTTCTTCTCTTGCGAGTTTGTTCACCATATGTTTTGCATTTCGAAGGCACTGGTCAGGTGAATGTCCAAAGGAGGTCTCTGCGTTCCACTGGGTTCGTCTTTGATAGCTCTCCTTTCCTTACGGGCGTTATGGACATCCTCATGACCGGGTTACATCACGATTACGCTTTATGACCAGACATACAACGTGGCTCTCCTGCAGGGCCGGCTCACGCCTATGGTGTTATGGTGCCAATGTGCATATGCACATTTGTCTCTTTTGTGCAGCCGGAGAGGCTCGGCACACTTCATATTTGATGTACACCGGCTCTATGCGAACCTGCATATTGTGAAAATGGTTTTCGGAAGTCGCAAACCTATCTAGCAGGCATATGTAAATACTGCAAAGAATAGCCGAGAATGACAATCGTTGAAAGTAGCATATCTGACATGCTTTCCATGTGGTGAGATGAGCTGTCGCCGGGTGCAGGAGCAACATTCTCGTCGCTAGGTCACCTTGCTTCCTTGCATCTTGGAGTAGGAGAGGACGGACAACGGTAGCAGTGTGGACCATAAATAGCGAGCCAATCAGCAATCTCGGCCGAGCGTTGCAGGGGAAGGCTTAGCATGCCAGCATCAACAGAAGCTTCAAGATGCCTTATTTAAGAGGCCCTACTGACACTGACACTTCTTCATGGTCTATTCGGCTGGACCAAGGACATTGTTCAGTTAAGTTTCTAGCCTACACTATTGTACTCGCAATACACGGTATGGATGCTACCCAGTGGCATAGCATTGTTCGTTACCAAACCTCGCCATGTCCACGAGTCACGTCGCTGCCAAAAGGCTTTCATGGTTCCAGCCCCGTACCCATCCCTTATCGAGCGCATTACTGCGACTCATCACCAACCGGGTCTTTCTGGCTCATGCTAGATGGCCTTAGCTGCTGATGGTGTCATCGTCCTCTAAAAGAGTCTTAAAGCTGAACGGCTCAAACATAATCTGGTTGCAGAAGTGTCAGCGCTGATTGACTGTGCTCGAGAGAAGGCTGCATCGCCCCACTTACCCCGTCGCCCACGAAGTGCTTACTCATAGCCTCGACCCAGTGCAACCTAAGACTGTGTAACATCGCGCTCGTGCCTTCCATGACACAAAGGATGGCCAGTGTTAGGAAGAACCATAGATAGAAAAGAACGAATGTCATGAAGACACCAACGGCACCGGTCTGACCGAAAGCAATGTCCAACGTCATCTTCCAAAGCACAATTGATAGCTGCTGATGAGCTAGGGACAGTGCCCATAGTCGTAGATACGAGGCAGTGTGGGATACACAATTGAGACAGAACTCTGAACGGTGTAAGCGCCGTATGTGGGGATGTAGTTGGAGACATACCAATGGTGTGGATGACCTGATGAATCATCTCTTCAGAGAACTCGAACTCTTCTTCGTGCCCCTCATTGCCCAGATCCTGTGTAATCATTGCAGCAGCTTCGTTGTCACTTCCCAGACTGTGTCTTCCCCCGTCCATATCCTGGCCTTCATTCTCATCACCCTCGTCCAGTGCGCTGATTCTGGTCTGTTCACCAATCCCACGATATCCCTGGGCTCGAGCGCGGTTGTGTTCCCAACGAAGATAGAAAGGCTTGAGAAAGAGTAAGATAGGGACGCAAATCAAGGCAATCAGGACAAGCAATATCTGCACGACTGCTTGGCCGCGATAAAGCGGCTCTTCTATCGTTCCCGGAGAGAGAAACATATAGATAAGCATGTTCAACAAACCAGGGGGCTTCTCTCCAATCGCGTACCAGTCGATCGACCACTTATAAACGATACAAAAGGCAAGGTAGCCGAAGATTGACTGGAAGAAGACCATGCCGGGAACGAAGTTTCCCCAGATATCGATGGGGGACTTAAAATGTCGTGCATTCACATACGACAAGCAGAGAGAGTAGGTCATCTGCGGATGTGTGAGCGAGCAAGCCCGTCTATGTGGAGAGGAGAACAAACTTACATGAGCCCATCCAAGCAAAATACTCAACTTCATCTTGTAGCTGTTGGAGAACAAAAGTTCATTCTCACTATCATGCCACCCCCAATCTAAGCCGAAAGGGTACCTATAGCTGCCCTTCAATTTGGCTTCGATCGTCTCTCCTGGGGTAAATTCGGTTGGCCATTCCCACTGACTTGGGAAAAGCGTCAGAGCTTTTGAGAACATGTCATTGTAAATAAGCCCGGTATATATTGAGAATACGCCCATCATTAGCATGATATATCGACCGTAAAATGCCATTGCAAAGAGCTCATCCTGCTTGCCCTTTGACAGTGGCTTTTCGAAGTATATCATTGCCGCAGCGGCAAGTGCCATGATGATACCATGGCCAAAGTCACCGAACATAACAGCGAAGAGGAAGGGAAATGTGACAATTGTGGGTAGACCCGGGTTGACTTCCTGGTACTTTGCCGTCCCATAAGCATCGATAATTGTCTGGAACGCCAGTGTGAATTTGTTGGTTTTGTTGTAGGTTGGTGGAGTCTTCGATGTTCGGATTTGGTTGACGATGGTAGGCATAGTGAGCCCTGCACGGTCGTTGACATCTTGCAGGGTGGACTTGATGAGTGGAAGTGAGTTCGTCGGGCACCAAGCTTCGGCTATGAGCGTCTTCCGCGCTTGGTCATATGAGAAGCGATTGAGTGTCTCATGAACTGCCTTCTCTTTTTTTATGACCATCAACCAGTAGACAATACTGCGGGAGATCTGCGTCAACTCCGCGTCCAATGTTTGTTTCGTGTTACGCAAAACGTTGCCCAAATCGCTCAACCGCGTATTGACCTCATGGATCTGATCCCGTCGCAAGTCGCTATTCTCATCGACACTGTAAAGATCGGCTCCTAATGATTCCGAGATCTTACGGATCTTAGCGATGATCTCCTTGCCGTGAGCGAAAATGACGAAAACATTCTTGCTAACTTGTTCATTGTTAGTAGGATTGATGATGGGTTCCGGAATTTCGGACTGGTTCATGTAAAGATTCCCTCGGAGTGTACGCCACAGTATTCGTTCGAAGGCAGCAATGCGATCACGAGGGATGACTCCGGATACAAATCCGATATTCATGACGGAGAAAGACCGCTCCCCTTGCATGTCCCCATTTTGACCACGTCCATTTTGCTCAATATCCTGCAAGAGTGGAGCCTCATCGTTATCGGTTGATTGTCTGATTTCCTCCGTATGACCATGAGCCTAGCTGAAGTAAGCAGCCTGACGAGCCAATGGGGAAATGCTTGTGGCCAACCGCACCCTGTCAAAGAAACCGCCTGCTTCTCTAAGGACCCAACGCCACTCTGTGAGTTCCACCTCTCTCATCTTCAACGTCTCATAGCTCTCATTTAGCGACGCAATCCGTTGTTCAAGATGCTGGCTTCGATCGGCCAATTCGTCAATCTCTGCCGCGGTAGGGGCCGCTGTAGCATTCAAAGTGTCCGGAAGCCCTTGCATCACAATGCCTGATTTCTCCATTTGAGAGAGGAAGTACCCTGACCCTTGTTAGTCAAAGCTGTGAAACTTTCAGATACGTTGCCCCGTACTGAGTTGACGCTCTACATTGTCGAGCCTTCGGATCTCCTTGGTAAAAGTCCGTTGAAATGCACTGGTCTCGGAGTTCAACTGCGAGGAAGTTATGATTAGCAAATAACCATCGTGAATGGATTGGCTTTCTCTGGAAGTCTTCTCGCCCTCGTCGGGTATTATCTAGCATGTCATGGGCGATGCCCGGCATGACTGGGAATTGGCAAGACGTGTCTCGCAACGATTGTAAATAAGTGCTTCAATGGTACTCACGTCTCTGAACTGGACCTCGCCAAGCTC
This sequence comes from Symbiotaphrina buchneri, assembly GCA_001599915.1. Taxonomy (NCBI): domain Eukaryota; kingdom Fungi; phylum Ascomycota; order Symbiotaphrinales; family Symbiotaphrinaceae; genus Symbiotaphrina; species Symbiotaphrina buchneri. Next base: position 495,687 of record BCIG01000015.1, read on the forward strand.
CCCAAGAGCACTCACTACTTCTCTTCCAATCTCGTTCGAGATGTACAGTTGGGTCAGGGACATATCCGCAGAGCGGAACAGGGTATCCTTGTGTGCCATGATGGCTGAGTGTACACACCACCAGACACCAATGACGAGCAGCGGAACAATAAACCACCTGAGGGCGTGGAGCTGATGGATTGGCGTTGGCGGTCACCCTTCTTCTGACCTGCTTGGCGATGGTGATGCATGGAAGTTGGGAGCTGTGGACCGCAGAGTGACGAGTTGCTTAGGTAAGGTACATGTAGTTCGTAAGGTACTTCGTATCTTACCTTGTATTCTGTGATTGGCAGGTCACGGACGTCAGAATGACTAAGCCAACAGCCCCCTATCACAGCACCAAGCTGAAATACCTTAAGAAGGAATACATAACTGCAATGCGGCCTAAATACGGTAACATCCAGTAGAGCAATTAGGCTATCTTAACATGGGCGACGCGGTATTCTAGAGACTGGTTGTTATCGTTTGCTAGAGTACATCTGGTGAAGACAATGCATGTCAATTGCACCGCATGGCATGACTGCGATCTGCCGCTGCAACAACACTCATCTTGCGCTGGCAAGAACGGCCTGATAGTAGTCAAGACTCAGGTCGACGGTATGCTTTAGATGTCGATCTTCTGTCAATGGCAATCGGAGGACGCTTTTATCATCCACAACCTGTTTTCAATTAGACGACAGTCCATGCCAGACCCGCATGGTCGAAATGTCTACTCACATGCTTTCCATCCTCCATCAAGGCTCTAGCCATGACACCGGCCATCTCTTTGACAGCTACTGTCTGTAAAAGGTCCTCCTTCTCGCTCATTCCTTGGGCCATTGCAGGCAGTGCTTTCAATAATCGCGGGATAGCCTCATGACCCGTATCACGGGCGTGAGTAGCTCGAGGATCCATCCTTTGCCGGAATTGGCCCTCTACAAGGGTCACATAGTCCAGATATACTTGTCCGCCGAGGTTCCAACCCTCGATCCTCTGCGGATCCTTGAAATCCGCTAGCAGATTCTTCAGTGTAGAATAGTCCTCCTCTACCACAGCCCGAGGGCCAACATAGCGACACAGGGTCCGGTGTGCTTCGTCCCAATTGCCGGCCCTCAACAAATAAGACGTCTCACTAATATGGTCTCCTTTGACCGATCGAGCATGCAAAGCTTTTGCTTCCCAGACCCACGCCTCGGGAATGGATAAGTCATTCAAAAGAAGCATGAACATCGGGGACCCCTGGTCGCCCACAGCTGCAATGTTTCTGGAAAGAACGTCCAGAATAGTCTTCTTGCGCTGTGCTGCGTTTGATAAATGAAGGAGTACGAAAAGGGCCCAGGTCCACTCGCCATCTCCTTGAAGCTCAGTGGAAAGATCGAGGGCCAGCTGGTCAGCCTTTTCGCTCGTTATATCATCGTCCCGGTTAACGCCAGCCTTGCCGCTGGAGAAGCCTGCGATCCCTCTCGCTGATAAAGTATGATAGAGTAGAAACGCCAGTCGTGTATCGATACAATTAGGAGAGTAGTTGCTCGATGTAAGTACATTTTCCAGCGGGGCGACATCGCAATGTGTGACAAAGCCCCAGTAAACTTTTAGTAGGCACCATAACAGGTCCTCGTCGTCATTATTGTCTGTTCGGCTGGGGTCCACTGTGTGATACCAAGGTAGAGGATTCCTCGGCTCTTTGCCCGACTGAAGCTCGGTGAAGTAGCGGCTTACAGCAAGCTCGAGAGGTTCCTCTTCTAATATTGAGTACCACAATCTGAGCCCGAAAGCTTGTTTCCAGTCCAGCTCCAACCTGTCGCTGATTGCGAACGTCCTAGCCGAGTCCTCTGGAGCCCCTTTCTTGCCCTCGGATATACAGGCGTTGCCTGCGATCAGCTCATAGAGCGCTCTGATGGGTTCACTAATTTCTGACAAGGCGTTAAGGCGGCGCCATTGTTCCAATTGATACGCAATATCGTCGCGCATCGAAGCGTTTCCGCCAACGGTCGCCACTAGAGTCGCAAGGCGCTGATCTCCACCCGCTGCCAGTTCTAAACATGCTTCCACTACTTGATGGGCCGATAGATGGGCAATAGCTCTTTCTTCAGCGGAAGGAGCAGTGCGTATTTGACCTTGTGATTTTTCGGCGACGAGATCCTTCCACAATTTTGTCAATCTGTCTTTTCTGATACATTCCGTAATATGAGGTATGTCTTCTTCCTCGATGCCGTCGGGCAGCTCTGAACTGCAGTCATCAAATAGGACGCTGACAAGTTCCCACACTAGCTTTTCTTGAGCTGCTCCTGGCTCTTTGCTACCTATCGACCTAGCGAACTGCTTAAAGGAGAAATCATTCCGCAAAGAGGCGTACGGAGCTCCATCCACAAGCGAGATATGGCAGCTTTCTTTCTCCTTGGCCAGAGTTTCGAAGCATTCCTAGTGGAAGAGGGGATTAGATGTTTCCAACTATGTACGAGAATCCAACCAACCTTATCAGACGGTGTAATTGCGACCGAATATAGATCCTTGTCTTGAAATGGAAAATGCATCCTGTGGACAAGCGTAGAGGCAGCATCACCAGAAACCGGGCAAAGTATCGTACCACCTGCGCTCCAGGTCGGTTTGAAAGATTGATGGAAGGCCCTGTCCTCTGGATGCATGGAGGATTGATCATACGTTTTTGGTCTCTTAGGATATGGCCACTAATGCAACAGATAGTCTCAGCAAATATTCAATTCGTTCCAGTTCTACATACATGTGCGGGAGCGAGATGGAACCATCCACGCCGATGCATTATTGTATCCGCAGCAAGCGAAATAACGGGGAAGGGAGATCAGACCTTAAAACCTTTGTCTTTAGACAACTGCCCCTTGGCAGCCGTGGTCTTTGGCGTTGGATCTTGTCCGAACAAAGAGTGCATGAGGTCAATGCTCGTGGTAAATCCCTGACTCTCACCCGATAACGATGTCGGTAGCTTCAGTCGGCCTTGCTGGCTATGGTCATAGGGTGGGACAGTAACTTGACTCTGTCTCAATGCTCGTCGATCTTGCTTTTTGGGGCTGACCGAACGCTGCAGTTGCTCGGTCCAGCTCCTAGCAACATGCAGCTGCATCTTCGAAGGAGGAACGGTGTAGCCAACTTTAAGAATCGACTTCGGCTTCGTATCGGACCGAGCCAACGGGAAACCGACATCCACGGGCTCCCCTGGTAGATTCTGAATAGGATACGCCCCCGCCATTTCCTGGTCCTCATCCACGACCGATTCGCGCCCCTCAAAGAAGACGTTTCCAGATTGCGGCTGGGCAGCGCCTTCTATGTGTCCCTGGACGGGCGGAGCCGGGGACGGATCACCTAAAAAAGAGAGGTTGCTATGTCCAATGTCATCCTCGGCCAATTCTTGTTCTTCGTGGAATGCGTCTTCATTGTCAAAAGAGCCTGGAAGTATCTTCCTCTTGAATTCAAATGTGTCATCAGGTTCAGAAGCATCGTCAGTGAAACCGGTCTGGACGCTAGTATTGGCCTGCGAAGTGGAGGAAGCCTCGCGCGCACGTGGCGTTCGATGTTCTGGAGATGGTGTATCAGGAGGCGCGCTTAACATGCTCTGGTCCAATTCATCCATATCTGTTTCATCGTCGTAGTCAAGGCCGTAGGTAGTGAAATGATCCACCTTGAAGGTCCACTCTCCCTTGTTCCTGTCATAGCTGACAAATTTTGTGCCGGCAACACGCTTTAGACGCTCTATGTGCTTGTTGAACCTCGGACCGTGTCTTTCGTATAGAGGGTCCCGTTTATTGGCAGCCCGCGGCCAGGAGTTCTGTAGCGTGATAGTCGCAGGCACATTGAGCCCTTTCCCCATTGGCGGCTTCGTACCGTTGTCGGGGTACACAGTAGCAGTACGCGTGGTGATATCAACAATCTTGGGAAAGAGATTGTCGAGATCGACTGTCGTAAGATCTACAGGGACGTCAAAGCACACCTTGCCACAATTTTCACGGCCAACCTCGAATCCAGAGAGCTTCTTGAGCTTTTCCCGGGGCATGTTGGCCAGCTCCTGCCGAGATGGTTTCATCCAATAGGCGCCAGGGATCTTGTCTTCTTGAGAAGTAATGCCGTTCGGCCTGCCCTCAGGAGATGTGGATTTGTCTTCTGGAACAACGGCGAGCTCCTTACCCGTCGCTTGCTCCATTTCCGGCTGGCTGGCAGCGCCTTCATTAGAGGCCGTTGCCATGTTTCCATTTGGACGCTCCGCAGATTGTGGTAACCCTTGCTCGTCCGTAGTAGGGGTTGTACTGTTTGCAGAGCCATTTGTAAGATTTTCTGCTCCATTCCTGCCTGTCGGAGCATTGGAAGTGCTGGTCTCAAAGCTCACACGCTTTTTCAGAAGGCTTGCATGATTTGGTTGTCCAGCCGCATCAACTGATGGGAGCTGGGCAGGTGCTTCCGGTGATCCGAAGAGATCAGAACGTAGACCCCGGTGGATCGTTAGCCTCTTCAGGCTGCCGGTGTGGGAATAACGCGGGCTGCTGGCGGAAAAGGCGCCCGGCGACAGGATGCTCTCATTCCCATCAAAGGTCCTCCTCAAATTGCTAGTTGAAAGGCTCTTGCCAAGGCCCCTTCCATAACTGCCACCGAGCAAGCTATTACTTAGGCCGCCGGGTGTGCTCAGATTGCTTGAAGCACTAGCAGGAGTGCCATAAGTGGAATAGCTGAAACCGTACCCACGTTTTTGAGGTGTGATGAACCTGGCAGAAGCACTCGGATTGATTTTATACTGGGGTAGAATAGCATTCTTCTTCAGCTTTTGACTGCTTGACAGAGGTGTCGCGATAGGACCCACACTCTGTGAGTTCGGCGTGGAAAGACTTTGAAATAGTGAATCGTGTCCATATGGATTTTGAGCCAAGATCGAAGCCGTCAGGGCAGGGGCTTGCTGAGACTGTTGTTGATTCTGTGATCCTCCAAACAAGCTAGAACCCCCAAATGCATTACCGCCACCCTGTTGTTGTTGGCTTTGCGCATTAATCGTATTGCCGAAGAGCGAGCTACCGACTGGCTGGCTCTGATTATTATTCGAGTTTCCAAATAGACCGCCTCCGGTAGCGTTTGAAGTCGTCGTTGCCCCAAAGAGTCCTCCTGGCTTCTGCTGCTGACCGGCCCCGAAGAGGCCACCTTGGTTCTGCTGGTTTTGCTGTCCCGCGGATGGAAAGAGACCTCCAGTCTGCGGCTGGCTGTTATTCCCAAACAGACCACCACCGGTAGGGGCGGCAGGTTTGGCCTGATTGTTGCCGAACAAGCCCCCTCCAGCTTGATTAGTGTTGCTCGATCCGAACAGGCCACCAGACGACTGTTGCTGATTGTTCTGATTGCCAAACAGACCACCACCGGTGGCTGTCCCAGTTGTAGAGCCGAAAAGACCGCCAGGCTTCTGTTGATTGTTGGCAGTGTTGTTGGCACCAAAACCCCCGAAGAGACCACCGCCTTGGGTCTGAGCTTGCTGATTACCAAAGCCTCCACCGAAGGACGTGCCTTGCGGTTGTGTCGAGCCGCCAAATGGAGCTGATGTAGCTGTCGTCGAGCTGCCGAACAGGCCGCCGCCGCCACTTGAGCTGGGCGTTGCCCCAAACCCACCAAACCCGCTGGTGGTACCTGAAGGCTGCGCACCAAATGCTGGCTTGTTCTGGGTCTGCTGGTTGCTGTTCCCAAACAATCCTCCGCCGGCAGTACCACTTCCAAATCCGGTGTTAGAGTTACCCCCAAAGGCAGTTGTGCCACTACTGCCAAACAGTCCACCAGCAGCAGGGGCAGTGGTCGTAGCACCGCCAAACAATCCTCCACCTGGTTTGCTGCTGCTTCCAAATAAGCCCCCTCCAGTATTACCGCCGAACCCTGCAGTGGGTGTACTCTGAGCCCCCCCGAAAGGTGAAGAACTCGCACCACCAAAAGGGTTTGACGTGGCGCTCTGAGCATTACCGAAGCCTGTGTTGCTCCCGAAACCCCCGAAGCCGGTATTGGCGCCGAATGCTCCAGGCTGGCCGCTGGCATTACCAAATCGTCTTCCCTGAGTGTAATCGGCCAAACGCAGTTCCTGTACATCTTCAGCCACATCTCCTATCATCGCGGATAATTACTCACCTCGAGAGAGAATTTTTGATAAGGCTGTTGAAACGTGATAGTCTGGAAATGGTTCGTCTGAGTGCTCCCAGGATCCTTCTCTGTGTAGGCAGAGAAAGGCGTTGAGCCAGTACCTTCACACTGTAGGTTGCCTCCACCTAGAGCAGTGCTAGCTGGACTCCCGAAAGCACCTGTGGTTGCATTGCTGCCAAAACCAGTAGCAGGAGCCGTTCCACCACCGAAAAGACTACCTGTCGTGTTAGCGGTACTGCCAAAGGCGGGCTTGCCTGCGCCACCAAACAAACCACCGCCGGCATTGCTGCTACCGAATGGCGTAGAGGTATTTGTTGTGTTGCTGCCGAACCCACCAAACCCTGTAGAGCCTGATGTTGCAGTAGTACTGCCGAAGAGACCACCAGCTGAAGTGGTGTTACCAGAGCCAAAGCCTCCGAAGGGAGAACTCTGTTGCTGGGTATTCGAACCGAAGCCTGAGGGATATGAGGTTAGCGATTGCACTTGATGGCGCGATGAGCTTGTAATCTTGGACACCCTGGAGCTGCGTGCGGAATCTTTGCTTGAGCACTGCCGCACAACTGGCTCCAAGTGGTGAAATGTGGAAAACGCGGACATAGTAATTGAATAACTGGAGCAAGGCAACAACGGCAGGAGGGTCCGAAGCTCAGGACATGTCGCCTTTGGATTATGACCAGGGGTCGACCGTGCAATATACAGACAGAAGCCGACAGCGGACGATCGACATACCTGAGGAGCCGAAGCCGCTAGAAGTGTTCCCGAAGATACCAGTGCCGGTGCCGGTGGTATTGTTATTGGTCGTGTTCCCAAAGCCGGTGCCGGTGTTTGAACCAAAGCCTAAAACGATGGAAGGAAAGCCGCGCGTTAACAATCGCTCGGACCAGACGTCTGACCATCCAGATGAAGACACAGGCACTCATCCTCGCGGGGAGATTGCGGCAAGCAAAGAGCGAAGAGTTTTGGAAAAAGAAGCAGACCAACCTCCTGTAGTATCCGTATTCGACCCGAAGCCACCAAACCCGCCCCCAGGTTTCTGTTGGTTGTTTTGACCGAATCCTCCGAAGAAGGACATCTCGGATCTTCACCCCACGTAAGCCACCGTATGGAGCTCCAGACTCGACTCAGAGAGCTGGTCGGGAAACTGGACACCCAGTGCGTCTTGTTGAGAGAGACCGCGATGCTTGCCTATCCGAGTGAAAATGGAAATGGAATGCGGTAGAAAATCTGTACTATCGGGAAGCGGGAAGAATCAAAAGCCCAGCATAAGGGCCAAGGCAGAAGAGAAGGGAGCTCGTCTCCAACGGGCGCGAATGCCTGGGTGAAGGACAGTAGAGACGTTGAGAAATTAGAAGGCGACGCGCGACGATGACCTGCTTGGTGGTAGGCACGAGCGTGCGAGGTGGCCGGGAAAGCGAGCCATGGTGCCGTGGTCATTCTGCGCTTAGCTACTCCGGGCAGTTGAGCTCTCGCTTCACAGCTTCGTGCTTGGCTATGACAGCTTACATAAGGGACCTTAAATGTCGTGGCCGTGTGTTAAGCGCTGTGCACTGGGGCTCATACTTCCAGATACAGCGCTGTAATATTTACAGCTGTACTCTACCATATTCCGTACCTTAGTCCAGAAGGTACGATCTAAGGTAAGTACCTTAGTTAACGCACTCAGCAGGTACCTTAGCGGAAGGATATGGGAGCGAAGTACAGTAGTAGCACGGTACCTAAACTGTAAAAAATATTTTTACGGTATTTTGATCGGACCGCCTGTAGACGGTTTTTGGACGGTTTTCACTTTTTACGGTTTTTGCTTTTTACGGTAAAAAAAAATCATACGGTTTTGGACCACCCCACTTTTGAAATCTGCAGGGAAAGAAAAAAAAGAATCCAACTGCGACCTGGTGCTCGATGGGAATCGAACACAGCCGCCTACCTATAATTTACAAGATCTTTATTACAGTAGCTGGTAGTGGAAATTATTATGATAAATGAGATATTAAAATTGTATTCTTCTAAGCTATATAGACTATTCTAATCAAATTTAAATACCTTTTGAAATATATATAAAAATATTTTTACTTAGGTTAATAGAAAAATAATCTGTTGTATCAGAATATTCTTATTCCGTAATATCTCATTTTAGTATATAAGATAAAACCATGGACTGTAGCCAAAAATGAATACGGTATTTTTGAAAATACCATCAGGATAGTTTTAGTACCGTAAAAATATATTTACGGTTTTCAATCTGCTACGGTTTTTGAAAAGATACGGTTTTGGGTTTGCGACCGCAAAAACCGTTTATAAACCGTAGCTCAAATATATACGGTCTAGTAACCATACATTCAGAACATATCCTTCCGCTAAGGTACCTTAGCTTTCTTCACATTACGATACATCTTTCGGATATTGGATACCTTAGACAGATTGACTCTGAAGTTTCACCAAACGGAACCATTGAGAATCCACCTCAAGTGTACCTATAATACTATAGATAATAGGACAAGCTGAGTGTCGTACCTACAGGTACGAACAGGTAGTGAAAGTTTCTCCACTGTACACCGTACCTTATGAAACATGAATACCGCAGTGGAGTTTTATCCAATGATTGCCCTCGACCCCACCTGTCTCTGGCCTCATGAGTGTTGTCTCATATTCGACCCCATACTGTTTGGGGCTTAGTGGCGGGAAGAAGCGAAGCGAGTTGCGGACAACGAAACACGACAACTCGACAAAGCATCGCGAACCATCTGATCGCGCGCCGTGTAGATGTCCCGCAGCTAGCTCGTCGCCGCCCACTCTTGAGCCTGTGCTGTCGACATCCAGACATCAAATTTACTGCCTGCCGAGCGTTAGACGCGAAGCTAATCAGACGGGACTCTTTCAAGCCCGCAATGGCTTCCTCCGCCTTTCCAAGGCCCTATGCGACAAATCTGGGGAAGCTTCCAGATCGCACGAATCCCGCAACGTTTGGCGTTTCAACGTCACAACACCCGTCCCGGGAAGCTCAGCGCCTAGAAAGAGAGCGTGAGCGAGCCGAGCGGGAAAGGCTTGAGCGGGATGGCCAAGCTCAATTCCACGAGCTGACTGAAGAACAGCGGGAAGAGATCAATGAAGCCGTAAGCATGCCGGATCGAAGCCCCTACTCCGCCTATCATAGCTTGACATGAAATGATGAAGCTAATCGAGGAGTCTGTCCCAGTTCGGTCTGTTTGACCTGGACAAAGACAAACATATCGACTACCATGAGCTGAAGGTCGCGATGAAGGCCCTCGGTTTCAACCTCCCGAAAAATGAGCTTGTCAATATCCTACAAACCTACGGTGTTCCTCAAACGTCACTGTCGCAGCAGCAACCTTCCTCTTCCACTCAGCAACAACAACAGCAAAACCAGTCTCCTCAATCTCTACATCCTAGCCGACTACTGATCTCCTTACCAACATTTCAAGCTCTAATGGCTACACGTATCTTAGCTCGCGACCCACGGGAAGAGATATTACGAGCATTTGACCTTTTCGATGCGGATGGCAAAGGGAAAATCAACCTCCAGGATCTTCGAAGGGTGGCCCGTGAGTTGGGGGAGGGTCTGGAGGAGGAAGAGCTGGCTGCCATGATCGAAGAGTTTGATCTGGATGGTGATGGCGCGATTTCCAGAGAAGAATTCATCAGCATTTGTTTGCAGTAGTGAGCGGAATCCATTTTGGTTTTGCGACTTTGGAATGGAGGTCTGGTTTGGTTTTCGTCGGTCACGAGAATAGGTGCTACATGGGTTTAGGACAGGCGTTCTAATCAATTTCTCTATGGAAGGGATGAACAGGTGTGATTGGCACAACCAGTATAGGTTTCATGCTGCATCCAAACTCAAAGCCACCGCGTGTTTCTCAAACGGCCGTTAAGCGGTGAAGTCCAATCCATCTCTCATGTTCTCCCACACCATCGCCAAAAGAAGTTGCATAGATTAATCATCCTTGGCAATTTACAAGATGGATCTATCTTACACGGAGCCCTGCCCTGGGGCGACCAAGCCGCCCTGCCGTCGTAGGTCGGGTGCCCACCCACCAGCTAGCGGCTTGCCACCCACCTTCTCCGCATAACCCTTCATCCGCGCCTCTAGTTCCGGCCTGAAATGCCTGATCAATCCCTGAATAGGCCACGCAAAAGCTTCACCCAATGCACATATAGTGTGTCCCTCTACCTGCTTCGTCAGTTCTTGGAGCATGTCGATCTCTCTCTCCCTTCCTTGTCCACGCTCGAAGCGCTCCATCATCTGTGCGGTCCACTTTGAACCTTCACGGCAAGGAGTACATTGCCCGCAGCTTTCGTGCTTGTAGAACTTCGATAGACGGCCAATAGCACGGACGACATCGGTGGACTTGTCCATGACAATCACAGCAGCAGTCCCCAGACCTGACTGCACGTCCTTCAGGCCATCAAAGTCCATTGTCACATCATCACAGATGTGCTTTGGCAAGATGGGCGTTGATGATCCGCCAGGAATCACGGCCTTGAGGTTGTCCCAGCCCCCTCTGACACCACCGCAATGCTTTTCGATGAGCTCCCTCAAAGGAATGCTCATCTCTTCTTCGACCGTGCAAGGGTTATTGACATGGCCAGAGATAGCGAACAACTTAGTCCCGGAGTTCCTCTCTCGTCCAAAGGAATTAAACCATGATCCGCCACGACGACAGATAGTGGGCGCCACTGCCACAGTCTCGACATTGGCAACAGTAGAAGGGCAGCCAAACAGACCGACGGTAGCAGGGAAAGGCGGCTTTAGACGAGGTTTGCCAGGCTTGCCCTCAAGCGACTCGATCAATGATGTCTCTTCGCCACATACATAGGCGCCCATGCCCCGGTGGACAAAGATGTCGAAGTCATAACCGCTTCCGCAAGCATTCTTGCCAATAAGCCCAGCTTTGTATGCTTCCTGGATCGCCCGTTGCAGAACCGTTGCTTCGTGATAGAACTCGCCCCGGATGTAGATATACGCTGCAGACGCGTTCATAGCTCGCCCAGCAACCAGACAACCCTCAACAAGCTTGTGCGGATCCTTGCGCATGATCTCCCGATCCTTGCAAGTTCCAGGCTCACCTTCGTCCGCATTGACGATCAAATACCGGGGTTTACTGTCCTTGTCCCAATCTTTGAAGTTCATAAACGACTATCAGGAGTCAGAAAAAGTCGTAATGCAGATTTAGGAAGTTGGCAGAACACGTACCCACTTCATACCGGATGGAAAGCCAGCACCGCCACGACCGCGAAGCCCGGAAGCTTTGATCTCGGATATGATCTGAGAGGAAAGTTAGTTTCGCTAAACCTCAAGCTCGACTCTTTGAGTCATTCGGCATAAGGTGGATTGCACGCACCCAGTCATGGCCCTTGAGCAGAATCTCCTTGGTCTTGTACCAATCTCCATACTTCATTGCGCTCTTGAGGTCTGCCCCATGATGACCGTATAGATTCTGGAAGATGCGATCCTGATCTTTCAACCCTCCGAAGCTCGTTTTCTTCGGAGGTGCATCCTGAACCGTAGCGAATGTCCTTCTTGGTAGGCGGGAAGTAGTAGTGATTACCGGGCAGGCGACGGGGAGGGCACGATGGGAAATCGCACCAAGCGCCTGTGGTGACGCCGCCGGTCGAGAGAGCATCTCTGCTGGGTGACTCTATGAACAGCGGCCCTCAAGCTTTCAAGAGTGGTGCGTCACCCGAACAGAGTTGAAGATGTTTCGATGCTCGGATGGGAAGCGGCGACGTCTACTTCACGGGAGAGTACCTTACTTCGTAAGGCAGTGTTAAGGCGAACACTACCTTAGCGTTGAGAGCATCATCGAAATATACTCGATGCTAATTGGCCGGATGAGGCCCTGCTTAGTCACATTTTCGATTCGCGTTCATAGGCCGGTCTATGCGGCCACGATCCACGACAACACCAAACCACCAAAAGGGGTATGTGAGCAAGTATGCGTGATGCGACTCAGAACTCAGCGAGCCTCTTTGCTGTGCGCCAGAGTGCACCAGCACATAAGATTTTGCGGTGCTAGCAGCATGCATGGCCATGCACATGCGTTCAAGACCGGAACATCTCTGCTCAATGCCTATAACTTAACAGAAACCAATGACAAGGCGCTGCAGGGAAGGGAGGTCCCTGCTTGGTATGATCTTTGTAGGTAGCAACAGATTTCAGTTTATTCACAGGTCGAGTGGCAGTATCACTCTTTGCGTCTTACTTTCTCTAAGTGCTGCTTTGTATTCGCACATTGTCTCAGTCACGGTGCCTCCCAATGTCCCTTCCTATCTTTTGAAGCAAGCATCCTCTGTCCAAGTCAAGCGCATCAGACGCTGTCTCCGTTCTCTGTCACCTTATGTGGTGATCCTGAGATGCTGCATCTACGCTGCTTGAGTTCTTGTCTGCGCATATTATAGGAGCATAGTTCTCTAAGCACAGAGATATGTACAAAGCTGTGTCGATCAACATCATTATGCAAGTCGTAGAACCATGTGACCATTAATCGTCCTATCCCAGCAAGTGAATAGATGCACCTGTGTGCATCCACAGAGGGGATTTACTGACACGCAGATGAATTCACTGACATCTCGCCTGCGCACTGGGTGCCCTCCTTCTGGCACTGTCGTCCAGACACCCTAAACAACACGCACATATCGCTCACTCTCAAAAGTATCGTCGACGACTCAGCGACGACTCAGCGAGTCCCACAACGAAACTCGATCGATACCAAACCATGGCTTCTTCTGGTTTCATCCCTCAGCTTTCATCATCTCGGATTCGTTCCAACGATGAGCCAGAGAGTCAGTCTGCGGCATCCAGGACTTCATCTCGACCACACCGCCATCGCAAACCTGTACTACGGGTCGTGCCCGAGCACCTAAATCAAATTTACCAGGCTCCTGATACTCAGCAGCGAAAAGGCAACATGGCGTACGGTATCGGTCCCGCCAATCTTACCTTCTTGAACGCTCCTGGCGCACGTCAGTTCCCTCAGCTTGACCACGACCTCATTGACTCTACCCTTGCTGGGGTTACCACCCACATCCATCTTATCGTGCAGGATGGCGGGAAGCGGCTCACGGATCAGTCCAACTTGGAATATGCAAACATCGCACTCTTTGGACCCATCGAAAGCCTCAAGCACATCTTCAATGCCTATGGACGTTCTATCAAGGCGTGGTATGGTCGTGTCAGGGGCATGAAGATTCGCTCTCAGGAACTCCGTACGTCTCCATCTTCTCCCATTGTGGACCGATACTGTTCCTACTCTAGATGATTCTGCCACAGGGATTACGCAGCTAACGTCATTTAGAGGTGCTTAAGACCAGCGACGGTGGTAGCAACCTCGGCAGATGCGTCAGCTTCATCTCGGAGGCCCTCGCAGAATTGCCTGATGTCGATGTCAACTATATCGGCACTTGGCAGATAATGATGGATAACCTGGGCAAGCACCTCCCGCAGCTCAGGGAGATAATGGAACTTTTGAAATCCATGGTTGAAGAGGGCAACGAGGTCACGGAGCCTGGCATCATCCAGCAAAAGTACCAGGAGATGATCGACCCTTCACCTGCACCGGGAAGCATGCCTGTTGTGTTTGACGAAGACTTGTGGTACTTCATGCAGCAACGCCGTACGATTGCCCAGCCTCGTCCACCCACGCCTCAAGCCCCGGAGACTCCCGACTGGAAGCACAGCCTCAGGAGGTATGGTCTGGCAAATCTGTCGATCGGAGAGGTCGAGATCGAGACTTTCCAACGCGTTTGGCTCGTCCTTGATGCCTTAGAGGGACAGATCCAAGGGCTTATCGCTACCTGCAAGCAATATGGGGACGACGCGCGTGTTGTCCACCTTACCTGGAACAAGTGGATCACTCTTGAGAGACAGTACTATCCTGCGTCCCCGGGCGATGGCAATGATTTGGTCATGCTATCATGACTGGAAGGCTGATATCGGTGAATTCAACCAGCAATCTAGCTGCGTTGAGTGCAGAAATGGTTGAAGTTACTCAAGGGACATGGGATGATTCATGTCGCAAAGGTTAGCTCAGAACGGGATGATAACGAATCGTGAAATATGAACCGTGACAAAAGCCACTCTATTCGCTCTTTCAATGAGTGCTAATGACGAAGACAACAACCGCTCTTGAATACCGCCGCAGTGACAACGACGTGTACAGGGTATAGCCGGTGACTAGCTAGAACCAAAGCCTGCGATAGAATGCATTGCCGACAGCCTTGCCCAATGCACACGTTTTTAGCCCCTTAATCATCAAACTTAATCGCCTTACCGCCTGAAACATCAATCTTGCCTCCTCTATAACTGCCACGCTTTTTCTTATTCTTTTCTTTGGTGAACCCTTTGCCCCTCACAACGCTGAGATCTGCATGTGCGCGGTTGGCATAGTCGTATGGCACATATTCGTTCGAGGCGAACTTGCTATCAACGGGGGTGTCCTTAGGTACTCGAGTAAAAGGCACCACTTGCTGCTTCTGTTTCTTTGCGGATGGGTTCGCAGGGCTAGATGTAGATGCGGTCGTACCGTTACCGGAAGGCGACGTTGAGCGTTTACGTTTAGCAACTGCCTTCGCAACGTCCGAGGCTTTCTTAGGGGGGACAGTCTCTGTCTCGGAGACAGAAGCTGATGTCGCGGCGGAGGAGGCAGAGAGCGACGAGTCAGACGTTTTGGCGTCCGATCCTTGAAGTGTAGCGCTGGAGTCCACGGAGCCTTTTCGAGGTTCGTTGCCAGCAGGCTGCTCAACGGCATTCTTCTTGGAAGATGATATAGCTTCCGCATCACTTTCGGAGGATGAGCTGTCGTCGTCGGATGACGATGCCGATGACGATGACGACGATCCTGATCCCTTCGCATCCTTGGCTGTTTTCTTCGCATTGACAGCGCGTTTTTCTTGCCCGACGACGCCCCTCTTGCTTTCCGTGTTAGACTTCTTATTCTTATCCACGTCATCTTCTGAAGAAGAAGAGCTCGATTCAGAATCAGACTCTGATGATGAGCTGCTCGACGGAGAGGGCGATTTCCGCTTCAGTGACTTGGAGGTTTGCTTGGACGAGGTCTTTGGGACGTTTGATATTTCCTCATTATCAGCATCACTATCGGAGCCGCTACTACTGGAAGAAGAGTCCGTTGCAGAAGACGATGACGCCGAACCAGAGGAGCTGGCAGATTTTCCCGCGGTTTTGGCCTTGCCAGACGTTACTTTGTGTTTCTTTGCTGGTGCCTCACTCTCTGAGCTGCTGCTTGCACCACTCGATTCGGAGTCGGAACTGCTGCTCGATGCGTTCTTCCGCTTCTTCTTCGTAGTATCCTTGCCAGCTTTCTCTACCTTGCCAGTCGATTTCTCGTCCTGGGCCTCGTCTTCTTCGCTACTACTGGAGCTGGTCTCGTCTTCCTTGGTCTGTTGCCAGCGTCTGTACCACTCCTTGTAGATCAGAGTGAGTTTTGGGATGCCTTTCTCGAGTTTGTTATCTGTAGCGTCCTTCCAATCGTTCAACTTCGACCGTGCCTGACGTTCCGCCTGGAAGATGCGAACGGTACTGTCGAAGCCGTAATCGCTAAGAAAGATGGCGACCAAGGTGAGCAGTTGCATGGGTGGCGCCGACATCTTGCCTGGTACGCCCACGGCGCGTCGCTTGAGGTATTTGATGGCTTCATTACGCTCTTGCTCCTCTTTCTGTTTTTGTTCATCAGATTTAGGTTTTGGGTTCAAGACGGGATTCTCCTCATCCGGCGGGAACAGCCACGCAGGTTGGGGCTTGTCCGGAGCATTCTTCTCCTTCCTCTTAGCCATGATGAGGTGCCCGAGCAGTTTTAGGGAAAGTACTAAGATGATGGCTGAGAACACGAGGGAAAAGGAACAGAGGAGGATGGGAGAGAAGATTTGTTGATAGGGATTGAAATAAAATAAATTTCGAGGTTGTGCTGAGCTTAGATCGGCACTAGACCCCAGCTGACCTAGACTACGGTGGTTGCTGCCAACCTTGGGACTAAGCTTCAAGAGGTGAGCACAGGGACCATCGAGGTACCTTACAGGTATAAATCGGTAGGGTGGGTACCTAGACCTCCTTACACCATTTGGAACTCACGGCAGGCATCACATCCCGCTTCTCCGTAGGGGGCTTTCGTATAGGTAGCAATATCTTGTGGTCTCCCGCCTTGAATGCCAACAGAACCTCCCTAGCTTGCCCTTCACCCTCGAAGATCGCAAACTGTCTAATCCCTCCTCCATCACCCACCTCCTTGGCGCCCTTCCCGAGAACCTCCCGGAATTGCTGGGGCTCGACCGCGATTACCTGACGCGCTCGAGGCGTATGGCACCCTGTTGCCTCTGCTCCGATACTGCCTTTCCAGGCTTCTAGTCTGTCCGCACGTTCGAAGAGATCCGTACGGACCTGGCCGTTGGACCACAGATTTAAACGTACTGACGGGGGTCATGCGCAGCTCGTAATACTTTCCATGAGTGGTGCCCGCGATGAATCCCGCAGACCCGTTTCAGCGGCAAGGTCTTATCCAGCCTTCGGGGGGAAGCGCCCGGTCCGTGGGCGACGGCATGAGCACTTCAAGCTCGGCCGGTGCGAGAAGCCGTGCAGAAAGATTCGAGGACGAGAGAAGGAGGATCATCGATAGCCTGTTCAGCAAGAGGGACACGGATGGATCGCGTACGTTTTTCGGCTCGAGAAGCGGCATAAGACTCAGTGCTTGTCTATGCAAGCTAACATTCATGCAGTCATGGAATCCTACATAACCCATATCCGCATTATTGAGGATGCCGCATACCCTTCAAGCCCTCCGCCGCCTAGCTCTCCGCCGGAGAACAAGAAGGCCCGATTGATCATCATTGCCGTCCGTCAGTCTGGTCTGGTCAGGATGCACAAGGCGAGAGAGAATGCGAACGGTACATTCTCCATTGGCAAGAGCTGGGTACTTGATGATTTATCGGCTGTACGGTCTTATACCAATGCGGTCGCTGAGACCCCTGAAGAAGCACAGCACAAAGAATGGGCGAATGGGACCGGTTTGATCGTCACTATACAGAAGCCGTACTATTGGGAAGCAGGCACTACAAAGGAGAAAGACTTTTTCATATCAAGCCTGGTCAAAATATACCGAAAATATACAGGCGGGAAACTACCGCTCCTGGTGGGCTTTGATCAGAGGGAGTTAGAGCAGTTGACGGGTCCGCCTACACAGCAACCGAGAGGTATAGTTGCGTTGGGCAGCAGCGAGCAGTTAGCAGCTCAGCAGACATCGGCCAGAGGGGACAGAGGGGTACCACCCCCGCTGCAGTTCGGATCAAGACAAGGACCTAGACCACAGCCATCACGCGACCAGATGTCCAGTAGACCTGGGAGTAGGGATCCAAGTCAGCGACCTTTCCCTGAGGGCCCTACTCTAGCTACCCCTCCACCTCTAAGGACCCAGACCTCACAGGCGCAGATGGGACGCAGATCTGAGTCTCCTGCGCAAGGGGCCGCTTACAATCAACCCCCCCAAAGATTGTTGAACAAGTATCAAAGCACGGAATCATTCCGCGGCGGGCAGGAACCCTTTGGGGGCAGAACGATGACCTCAGGATCCAACGGGAGCCGTTTCGCTGGCGCCGGTGGTCCTGTGCCAGATTCCAGATCGAACTCTTTGCGACCGGAGACACCTCAAAGTAATTATAACGCGCCGCCGAGTCGGGATGGTGCTCCCTCGTTTGATTCAACTGTCAGTACGATGCAATCATCCGATTGGACCAAGCCAGCATTACCTGATCCTGCACGAGAATCAAGTCAAGTTACTCTACCCCAAGAGCGAGCCCTGGAATTTGTGACACCTCCCGAGGGATCGGTGGATGCAAGTGGTCCTTTTGGACCACCACTAGGAAATCAAGAGCGAGTAGATCGCGAAGCGGGCCAAGGGGCTATCGTTGCTCCTGGTCCCGAACCTTCAAAGGATTCGGCGTTGAATGGAATTCAGGTTACGGAATCGGCTGCGTCTTCAAATTTCTTTCCGAGGCCGGCAGCGCTACCCGTGGACCAGGGCGTCCCGGCTCCACCGCCAGTACCTCCATCAGAACAGAAGGAAGAAGAAATACATCGGCCCGGTCTGGGTCCGATGATCAAGAAAAAATCCAGCAGGGATGTCGCCGGCGCAATACGTAAGGCTGCTCAAGCGTACAATGCCTTCAAACCTCGTGCAGGGGGGGCCGGTGAACGTCTGCGTGAGCGCAGCGAGATCAGCAACGAACCAGATGGTATCAACGCCGTCGTCCCTGCACCGTCCTTGCTGAAGAAAGTGGGTCAGGACGTGCCGAGAAGCGCTACACCAGATCACAGTGGCAAAGACGAGCTCAAATCACAGCCGTCAATTCCTCATCTAAAGGTCACGACATCAGGCATACAAGATGCTCGAATGGACTCGAATACCCCAGTCACGCCTGTCGGCCAACTTGAAGCTTTAAGAGCAAGATCACCAACGCCACCACCAATGTCGCCGAAGCGTGTGCAATCTATGCGACGAAAGAAAATGCAGTCGGAGACGCTGGATAAACAGCTTGCCGCTCTGGATATCGATCCGGCACTGCTTGTTGGTAGGTCTCTCGGACTGGAGTCGGTTTTAGACGAATTCGGCTGGCCAGATGGCAAAAACCACATCAAAAGAGCGGAAGCGTTGGAAGCAGACATGAGGAAAGAGCTCTCCCGTGTCGAAGCAGGCAGTTGGCTGGACCATGTAGAACACAGGGACGAGCGTGTTGATGAGGTGGAGAAATTGCTGGACAAAGCTATTGCAGAATGTGACGAACTGGAAGGATTATTGACCCTGTATGGAGTCGAACTGAGTGTAAGTGATGCCCGTGTCATTCAATGAAGCTCTGGGTTAACAATGTACGGCAGACGCTGGATGACGATGTTGCTTTCATAGAGGCCCAGTCTGAGGGTCTCTCCATTCGGACAGCCAACGAGCGACTGCTCCAAGCCGAACTTCAAAGAATGCTCTAGGTCAGAGCGTAGATCAAGGTTGCTTCCCGACCATGATACCCTCGGCCTTGATGTCTTAATTGTGGCAATCTACAAAAATCATTGGGGCGGTGTTGAGTGGGCATGTCTTGGAAATGGATGTACTCGGCGTTGTGCTATGTAGAATGGGATCATGCACAGTAAACCTTCCGTCAACCGATTGTGTTACCCCACTGTACAAGCCTCCGCGGACATCTGTCAGCGGGCCAGGTTGGCGGCAACAGCGGTGCCTCTGCGGTCTCGGCTCTCGCACTGGGTTACCAGAAAGTCGAGAGTGTGGTAGTCTAAATGCTGGTGAGAAGCGGCGGTGTTCCGTCCGAGCGCTAGAGAGATAGGGAAACATAACCTCAAATTCAACCACGCATCACGGTGCGAGATTGACGAACCTCGGGCAGTAGAAAATGCAGTGACACTGTTCGGACCAAGTAAGTTAAGTAGCAGTTATTCAATCGCAAATATGGCCATCTTAGATCCGCAGCCTGTCTACACCGACTCGCAACTTGAACGCTATCTCGTCCATATCAACTATGACTATCCATTGGCAGCCGTCCGTGAGGCGATAAGGCGAGAGCCGCTGCATGAGCTCGGACGCCTGCAGAAGTACCAAATGGCGACCGTCCCATTCGAGAATCTGTATCTGCATTACTCCCGCACGCATCTCAATTCGATAGACGCGCAAGACTTGTTTGTCAAGATTGTAGAGCAGGGACATGGTGGATACTGCATGGAAAACAATTGCTTCTTTGGCACCGTTTTACGAAGTCTTGGTTTTGACATCTATTCTGTCGGCTCCCGCGTGAGTTACGCGGCTGACGGATCTGGTGAGCAAGGCTATAAAGGGTGGGGCCATACATGCATTCTGGTGACCATCGAAGGCAAAAAATTCATGGTTGACGTGGGCTTTGGAGGCAACGGTCCCTTACGGCCCTTGCTATTAGAACATGGTACTGTCTCTCGAGGAATAGGCCCGGCGGAAGTGAGATTACTATATACCAATATCGAACAGAACACCAACAAAGACCAGAGGCTCTGGGTGTTCCAGCACCGATACAATCCACACAGCCCATGGACAGACACGTACTGCTTCACAGAGATCGAATTTCTGCCCGAAGATTACGTGGTTATGAACAGCTTTACTGGCACACAAAAGAATAGTTGGTTCACGTGGAGGATCGTGTGCGTGAAAACTATCTTGGATAGGGAGGATGTGATTGGTGTTCTGATGTTAGTGGGCCATGAGCTGAAGAGGAGAGTGGGCGGAGAGACGGAGCTGCTTGTTGCATGCCAAACAGAGCATGACCGTATAAGTGTTCTCGAGAAGTATTTTGGAATTGTCCTAACTGATGAGGAGAGGAGGGGTATTCGGGGAATGGTGACAGAGCTGAAGGGTAGATGAGGCTACCGCGCAACCCAGTGGCTAACAGTAGACAAGTCGAGATGCTGTTTTGTAACCGGCGTGCTACAATATGAACTAACTCTATATGATCCGCGGCTCAACCTAATGAATGTCACCACTCGTCAGTCCGGAGGCTCCAAATGCTTGAGAGCAAACCTACCTTCCATGGATTGTTCAGCTCATAACCTGCTGGCGCTTCCACTCTATCTGTCTGACCCCTTGGAACTCCAGTCAATCGCAAATCCCGATCCATCACTAAGGGGCGGTTAGCTACACTGCCAGCGTCGAATCGGACGAGTGATCGTACTTTGCTGCACCAATCATTAGCATGAGCGGTACACCGGCAACAGCACGACCGTTTTACTCACCCTGTCCCAAGCATCAATCGAATGCCGGGGCCGCTTGCCGCCGTTCTGCAAGAATTTGAGGGTTGAAAGACCCACGCCAGTGACGCCGAACATCTGTGCCCGAGTCAGTAACAGCTCGAACCGGGGGACCATATCGCATCGTACTCCCAGCATGATTCCATAGGGAATCAGCGCTTCAAATGGAACGCCCATGGTGTTGTAGAGCAGTAGACGGTGATATTGCCCTCAGGCTATCAAAGATTGAATTGCTTGATTTATAGTACCAGGCCTGCATGCGAGAGGACAATTGGTTGAGGTGTGCGGTGCACTTCACGATGATGGTCGGACGATGGCGCTGCGCCAACGAACAGAGATGCGTCTAGACTTGATCTGGCGATATAAGCGAGCCCCCGACCCCAGCTCGTGGACGACGTCTCTGTGCCGCGCCCGGGAAGAAGGCTGCGATGAACGCGGAAGGCACTGGGTTTTTTGACGGAATTTAATCGTTTTACGCGTCGCATAGGCCGATCCTTCACCGTGGGTTGCTGGAACGCTGCATATGAAAGTGCTGTTGGGTGAGTTTTCGCGTCCTTCTGGCGCTCCAGCTGGGGTAGCTCACTCACCAACAACCACAGTGCACTGCTATGACACTGGCGCGAACATCTCATCGGCGTCTTACAGGCCAGTTTAGAGCATAGCCACGATAGGCAGTATCTGCAATGCGATGCGTCACTACCTGGCGTCCGTTCTGACGTACGCGACCTGGGGTTCCACTATCAGCTTGGCTCAGTTCTGCCGACCAGCTTGAGCAAGGTCCGCCGGGCATCCACTATCTGAGCTTCGGAAAAGACCAAGAGACTACAATGGCTCCCGCACTGGAAGAGCGGGGGCATTCGCTCGGATACGAGGATGAAGATGCAGAGTTCGAAGAAGATGTCGACATGGTTGCGGTCGACGACCAGGAGCATCAGGCAGAAACTGGAGGCGGGGCAACATGGAATGTTTCTGGAGTTTCTGACGCTGCTTCCGAAGACGATAACAATACGGCCCCAGATGAAGACGTGGCAGGATCAGTTGAGGAGGAAGAGGGAGACGGAGATGGCGAGGATGCCGACGGTGAAACGGTTGGCGCCGTGAAGATTCCACAAGGTCAATCCGATTCGGAAAGCGAGGACGAGGTGGAGCTTGGGGATGATGAGGACGAAGAAGACGGAGCCGAAGCCGAAGATGAAGACAAAGGCGGAGACGCAGATGACGGTTTCGAGAGCAGCGAGGGGGGTCCGTCGCATAACGCGTCGAGCGAATCCGAGGTAGAAGCAGAATGGCAAGCTGGCAGCGACGACGACGAGGCTGAAGCTGAGGCTGCACTGCCTAACTGCTGCATGTAAGTTACTGAAAGCAAGTCCGACATTGTCCTTTATTGATCTCTCCCTAGATTTTGCGGCCAGGATGAGGAACATGATCCTAGTGAGGATTTTGAAGAATATCTGTCTTGCGCTGTTTGTGGGGATAATGGTGAGTCTGACAACTTCAATTGGGATCTTCCTTCATAGCTACTGACACCCATTGCTTACAGCACATCCCCAATGTGCTCGCAATAATAACTCACTTAGATCCGAAGATGGTAAGTCCGAGACACCCTTGTACCTCAAAACCTCAGCCATCGGATGTCGACATTGACTAGATTTGCACAGATGGTCATCAATGGAGATGCCCTAACTGCGTTGAAAACGCCCTGGGGGCGGATACAACCGAGGATCACGGCCGCCGGCGGAGGCAGTCATCAGCACCGCGACTCACTCGAGACTTGCTACCTGCTCAACGTGGTGTCTTGAAACCGGGGTCGCACTCCGTCTTTAGCAAGCTCATCGTAGATGATGACCCTATGGATGGCTCTCGCTTACTTCGGAAAAGAAAAGCATCTTCCGACGACGCTCTAGAACCACTAAAATTCAGCCGTCATAAAAAGAGAAAGAGAGAGAGTGACGCGCAATCGGAGGATGACGTTGTTGTTGGTGCGATCTCTGTCGATCAAGATGCTGCGGATGACTCCCACTCAAGACCGATGACAACGCCTACAATCCAAGCCTTCGGTGAGATCGAGTATGACCAGCCAAGATCAAGAGCGCGGTCATCTAGGCCACGCCGCCCCCGAAGAGTCGAGGGCGAGTCGGTGACCGTCTTGAAGAAGAACAGCAGTTCTATTTTACTGGCAATACACGTCGACTCGGCCAAGCTGTCGAGAATAGTAAGCTCCAAGCCAAGACCTGTGCGTGTCCGGGATCGCAGGAAAGAAAAGGAACGTGCTCAAGCACGAAAGGAGGCCGCGGCTGCGGCTGCGGCTGCCGTCACTCGGTCGGCTTATTCGCCTGCCCTTTATGGCTCCTCTTACGTCGCACCTTTTTACTCTTTCCACGAGCGGGAAAGGGATGAGATCAACTCGACACCTTACGGTGGCATTTTGTCTGGTGCTGATGCTGATACGTCAAAGACTCTGCCACAGGCTTTCGATCGGAAACGCTTTGAAGAAGCCAGACAAAAGGCTGAAGAGGAATGGCAACAGAAGACCGTAAACGGTGCTCCTGATATGGATGGTCCAGCTTCACAGAAGGTATCCGGTCCTCCAAGCAAGATCAAGTGCATCCATTTCGGGGGCTACGAAATTGATACCTGGTATGCCGCGCCATATCCAGAGGAATACAGCCGGAATCGCGTCCTATACATATGCGAATTCTGTCTGAAATACATGAATTCGGAGTATGTCGCATGGCGACACAAACTCAAATGTCCGGCAAAGCATCCTCCGGGCGATGAAATATATCGTGATGGCTCCGTGTCTGTCTTCGAGGTTGATGGACGCAAGAACCCAGTCTACTGCCAGAACCTTTGCCTTCTTGCAAAGCTTTTTCTAGGTTCCAAGACATTATATTACGATGTGGAGCCGTTCCTGTTCTACGTCATGACTGAATATGACGAACTTGGTTGCCATTTCGTCGGTTATTTTTCGAAAGAGAAAAGACCCAGCAGCCAAAACAATGTTTCTTGCATTTTGACTTTACCGATACATCAACGAAAGGGCTATGGCAACCTCCTAATCGATTTCTCGTACCTTCTAACGCGAGTAGAACGCAAAACGGGATCACCTGAGAAGCCTCTCTCTGACATGGGATTGGTATCTTATCGGAACTATTGGCGGCTGGTACTCTCCTATCAACTTCTGAATCAGAAATCTCCTATAAGTATAACAGAGATCTCTGAACGGACTGGAATGACGGCGGATGATATAGTGTCTGCGTTGGAGGGGTTGCGAGCCCTTGTGCGCGATCCTGTCACGAAGACTTACGCTCTTCGTTTGGATTACAAGTATTTCCGCGCTTACATCGATAAATGGGAAGCTAAAGGTTATGTGAGACTGAATCCGCAGTCTCTTGTCTGGACACCATACATCATGGGACGGAGCAACCTAGCACATTATGACCATGGTCCTCCTCTGGCAGCTCTCGCGCCTCGAGCAGACGAAAAGGTTGAGGGTGTTGTTCCGGAAGAAGGCGTTCAACTATCGCTGCACAATGGCGAAGACAGCAGTGCACCAAGCATCAATGGCAATATCGAAGGAGACTTACCCAAGAAGGAACCGAATGACGATGCCCAGTCTTCAGTCCTTACCCCTACGACAGAGGTTGAGAGGGAACTTACAAGCGGTGCAGGTCCGCCATATGACACCGTGTCGCTATCGGCGTCTAGTATTGACGCGCCCAAGCTCTCCAAACCCGTTGGTCACCAAAAGCCGAATTTGGCAGCAGACATACCGCCGACCCGTTTCGAGATATTTCCTCCAATCCCTGGTTCAGTCCGACGTCGCCCAACCCGTCCTTCCGGGCGGAGCCATAGACGTACAAGCACTCCAGGAAGGAGAAACGGAGACAGATCGCTAGAGACGCTTTCAGCTACGCTATCTCTTCGACGAACAAGAAGTAAGCTTGTTGAGGAAACTAATATGGAGGAGCATCATATGACGGCGGAAGACGTTGCTGCTGCTGCTGAGGAAGAGGGAGTCGAGAAAGGCGCGATCAACGTGAGGAGGGCTGGTGCTGAACTCGAGGCCAATCAGGGCCTTCCAACGGCTGCTTCAGATGAGGACTTGCCGGAGGGGACTCATGAAGCTGCTGAAGATGATTGATCATCTTGGATCCTCGGTACACCTGGGCGACAATGGGAAATGACAGTGCTTTTCAACTAGGCGAATTATTGTGATTGTTGATGTGGTCAAAGAATTCATGAAACCGGGTATGACACGGCTGCATATCGGCGTGAGGCGCGTTGCTCATTGCATATGCATTTTGAGACTTTTGTCCACTTAATTATTTGTTGTCGTCAAAAGGACTTTCCAGAAGCCAAAATTCAAGACGTTTATTGACATAGGTACCAAAGCACTAGCATCGGAATGAGCAACGTTGATCTCTCCCTTTGTCAATACTACGCCTTGCTTTCCAACTTCCATGATCTCTCTCACTATACGCCGGCGTGCGCTAGTCTATCGAACTTCAGGGTAAGTTGTGCACCACTTGGTCTCGCGGTATAGGCGTCTTCTTGCTCGATGCCACTATCATCCACTATTGTCGTTTCGAAGTTGGTATAAATGGCAGCAGTGAGAAGCTTCACCTCTGAAGCACGGCCCGACATGGTCAGCAACTAGGCTACATGCCCAAGGTCTCCTTGAACTGGGCACACATACCGTGAACTGCAAAGTTGCTGCCAATGCACATCCTTCCTCCGCTGCCAAAGGCCCACCACCATCTAGAGCGCTCCTGCGCACCTAGGCCGTTGTAGCTCTGCTCGCCCTCGTTCTGCTCAACAGGGCATAGCCACCTCTCTGGCCTCCAAGCTTCAGGATAAGGAAAGACTTCTGCATTCCTGTGGAGCGAATAAGGCAGCGCACTGACACGTAAGCCAGCAGGCAGATGCTCATAGCCACCCAAGCAAGCATCAGGCGGTGTCTTCCGTGGCTGTGGTCCAGGGATTGGAGGGTTTACTCTAAGAGTCTCCATGACCACTGCATGGAGAAAGGGCAGGGCGTCGAGCTCCTTGGGGGATGGCAAGTCTGTGGGGTTGCTCGGCGGATAGACCAGTGGCAGTGAGAGGCTGTTTAATTCTCGACGCAGGTGTTGTTGGGTCTGTGGATTACCGGAGAGATAGTACATAAGATAAGTCATGCCGATCGCGGACGTTTCATGACCCGCGGCTATAGGCTTCCGTTAATAGCGGTCTGCGAAAGGCAGGTGAAAGCAGGAGATCAGGTATGGAAGGATAACGAGCACTGAAGGGGACCGATGGATGAGAGAAATGGGACGCTCACCCAACTGATCAAACATTTCACTTGCCCGAAGAGTCCTGAGATCATACAACTGCGAATCCGGAGGTGCAGCACCTTTCTCTATCGGCCTGGATTTCTCTTTTTCCAGCTGATTTCTTAACTGCTCATAGACTGCCGGTTCGTCTGCAGGCGCAAGCTTCCCTTCGGTCGACTTCCGGGAGAGTGTCCTTTCAGCAGCATCACACATACTCATACACCAAGCATCCAACTCGGCTGTGGCTTCGCCGACCCACTTGGGAATGATAGGCAGACCGAGTTTTTGGGTGAAGGCAACTAAGCCCGGGAGCTCCTGCTGGAAGAATATGTACTTCCTCCTAGAGTGATAGAGCTCTAGGAACCGCCGACGGGCCTTCTCGTCCTGGATGAAGTTTGAGCCGTTGCATAAGCCAAACATGAATCCGTTCATCATGTCCATCGTTACCGCGTTCAACAAAGAATGGACTTCCACAGGCTTTGATAGCTGTTTCGATATAAGCGGAAAGAATCGCTCATAGAGGACGCTGGTGGCCACGTCATGCATGTGCTGGGAGTTCTGGATCGAGGATTTGGAGTAAACGTTGGATATCATCCGCTTCCTGTTGGAATGCGGCTTGTGCTCCGCTGTAGAGAACATGCAAGGAACGCTAGGACGGAGAGATCAGACAAACCGGAGGCTCCTCAAGATTACAGTTGGCGACTCACCCGTAGTTGTCGAATATGTCGTACCAGGATCCTTTCTCGTATCCACCCGAGTAGATTGAACGGATCCCACCGTCGACCATATTGACGCTCAATTCATTGGGGCCCAGCCTTACCACTGGCCCATACCGTTCATGTGCTGCATTGATTGTACGATTTTCCTGCTTCTGGTAGCGCTTCCAGTAGACCCATATGGGAGACAGGGGCGAGGTAGGGTGCGCATTCGGTATACTAGATAAGGGGGATAGGAAGACCGGATAGAGGACGAGCTTGTACAGGCCGACGACCAGCAGAGCAACACCAGCCGCGAGGGATGGCAGAGAGATAGGAAGAGCCATAGATGGCAGGAATAGGGACAGGCTGCCCTGTCAAGGGTTCTTCTATTCTTATGTTATCGGCCTGCCCAATGTTGTTGTTTGTTCCACACTCACTGTGCGCAACCCCTCGCCGAACGCGGGGAGGGGCCGCCAACGGATAGAAGATAAGATAAGCTGAGCGATAGGGGCTTATCGATAAGACATTTACATTTCTTTACGAAACACCTACTTCGGCGTTAAGGCAAAACATTCGGTCATCGATGCGTTTCGTGTTTTCTTGGACGCCTGTGCTGTGAGCTCGAAGCTCCTCCCTCGACCACATTCGGACTCAACAGCCTCGTCATCCCGCCGACCCTCCATACTCTCCTGTCTGTTCTATCTGCGCCTTTTGAGCTCTCAAATGAGAATGCCTGCAAGCCTTTGCGACCTTCCGGCGGAGATCCTTTCTCAAATCACTTGTTACTTTCCCGTTGCCCGCGATGTCCACCATTTATCTCTAACATGCCGCCGAATCCATGCATTCGTAGAGGAGGAAGGCTGGCGGTCTTTCGTTCAGAAGGCCTTCTCGGCCAACTCGCCCCCAGCGTTTTGGCGAGATGCGGCGCATGCGCTGACGACCCGTTCCCGCAACTGGGATCGCAAGGCTCTGGTAGCCCACCGTGTCCGGCCTGGCAAGCAGACGGTCAAGCTCTCTGCAGCGGGGATAAGAAGGCCAACAGGGCAGACCATGGGATATCAACCCGTGTTAGATTCATACGAGGAATGGATAGGTGGTGATTGGACATCAAGGAAGGAGGTGCTGGCGTGCGGCACCGGGGCCCAGCTACGAGTCCAAGTCAAGACGATGGGTGACGCGGGCGAGCGACTCTGGAGAGAGGCCGTGGATGACGAAGAGAGGCGGAAGTTTGATCAACACCTTCACCACGTCCAGTGGATTGTCTATCAGGGGGAGGGACACAAGGACGGGCCGGATGACATCACCTCGGTCAATATTGTACGCCCACCGCAGCAGGATCCTGCTCGTGAACGTGCAATAGATACCGAACAGATAGTCGTCGGGCGTGCGAGTGGAGAGTTGTCATTGTTGGACCTATCCGCTCAGGCTGCCGAATGCAACGTGATAGCGCAGTATAACACTGGGGGCCGACCAGTTCGTTCAGCCGATACAAATTGTTCTTCTTCCCCTTTGCTGGCCGCTTCATTTTCGGACAAAGGGGTTGGAATCTATCCCGTCAAGTCCAATTCCGTGGATGTCGACCCAATAGGGGAGATCAAGGCCAATTCTGCATCTCACCGTGGTCGTATCTGGTCGACTCGCTTTCTTGCACCCACTCGTCTTGCCGTGGGCTCGGGTCCTACGACTCAGCCGATAAATATCTATCATGTCGGCCCAGACGGCGTTAGGCAGGAACCCTTACGCAAGTTTAGTGTGTCGCAGTCTCACATGTCGACGCATGATGATGTGTTTGCGGATGGGCTTGGGTCAAGCGGAGGAACCTCCAGCGTCTACCCCATTGCGAAGCTTCCTCCGATTGCGACCGCTGGTGGAAATGAAGGCGACCTGTTCCTCAGTGGATGGTACAATGGAGTTGTTCGGTAGGTTGAAAGCCCCGAATTCTCGCGCGCGGAGCAGAGATTACGTGCAATGAACGCTGACTTAAGCAGTCTCCACGACCTACGTTCACCCCGACCTTGGATAACCACCTACGTAGACGCTGTAGATACTTCATCGGCCATCTATTCCCTTCTTCCGCTGGATGGCGAGCGGTTCCTGGTCGGAGGTGCCAAACACTCGATCTTGAAGGTGTTTGATTTGCGGATGGGGGGGAAATGCTACTCTTATACCGATGCCTACAGTTGTGGCAAGGTGACGGCAAACGGCGAGCCTCCAACGCATGCGCTCAATGGGACGAGGGGCAAGGGAGGCCGCTGTTGCGATTGGCACTGGGAGAATCGAGACGACCGCAAAGACTGGGACGTCTTCCTCAGCGTTGGGGCAGCAGGCGGGCATCGGCGGCGGGCTGCACCGGAATCACCGGTCTACTCGCTGTCGACGCCCTCGCTGTGTTCACCGACATTCTTCGCCGGGGTGGAGGACGAGGTGTTGCAACTGGATGCGGTCAGCATCATGGACAGCTACCCGGATCCCGTCTTCAAACACGGGTCAAAAGGAGCGCGGGCGCCGGCCAAGCACCGCGATCAGGAGGTGAAGAGGAAGTGGGACCCGTTTGGAGACGCGCTGCAGCTAGCCATGTACGAGCAAGTGCAGATGGGGCAGATGAAGCTGCGGGGCCAGCGTCGGGTGGGTCTCCTGCACAGTTATGCATCTGGTTGGGACGAAAGATGGGACAACGGGCATGGATTCCGGCGTCCTGTGTGAGTAGTTCGAGTGTGAGGAAAAGGTTGTCGAATACGGTACAGGGACGTAGTATGTGTGGTTGGTTGATGGACTCAGTAACTGGATGCTAGCAACTCGGGCCCGCATCGACGATGCTGGCTGGGTTCAATAATATTTGATTGAATGGTGCGCAAGGAAAGGTACTCTACAAAAGGTGCTCGGTACTTGGCTCACGATAAGGCCTGGCGCGAAGGGAGAAATTCTCCGGTTGGGGCCTTGGCAGTCGATCTATTTATGATTTCGTACGCCGGTACTCGAGTAGATCTGCGAGAAAAGGCAATAGGAGGCCTAAGTTAAGGTGGTACTGTACTCGTACTCGTACAGTACCTCGAACGGGAACTGACGTAGGATTTGATCGCCCTTAGATCCAGGCTAGGGTCCTCGAGAGACGTAGCGCATCCCAACCAAAATCCTTTTTCTTTCCTTGGGCGGGAGTTTTCCAATCAATCGAAATACTTACAAAGTACCTTATCATCATCCCAATTGAAGTCATTCCATTTGACAATTATTGCGATTGAGTAAGAGAACCCACTTCAGTATCTTAAGCTTCGTTCCAGATAAAAGCTTGAGCGACTTTGTAGCTATCTGTAGTGGTTACCCCCCTGACGCAATTGTGTCTCCATAAGTGTCACCGCCCTTTGCTTTTTTTTGACCCTTGTCATCCGTCTGGTCCTTATCCGAAGATAACTTCTGCATCCTTCTCCCTCCCCTCCTCCCTCCCTGTCTTTTCCATTCCCCTGCCTTGCTCTGATGCGACCTCGTCGTCTGCACCACTGCATCTCCCCCGTGCGCCGAAGCCTTGCCGGAACGAGCTGTGTATCCACTCCGTCGTTGCACCTGAGGTACAGACCTGCCTGCTACACCTGCACGCCCACCCGGACCTACTGTGACAGGCGCCCTTCCCCGTCGACGGGGCCTGTATATATAACCAAGCCCTTCAGCTCGACGACTCCCCTCAGCATGCCCTTCACCCTCAAGGCAAAGGATCCTTCGGCCCAACCAGACATGCTCGACTCCGAAGGTATAAAATTCCCCCCTCCCCCCCCAAAACCAGCAACCCACCCCTCCAAGCGCATAACCCCCCTACCAATTGAGACTGAAACTGACACTCGGCTTCTCCCTGCTAGATGCCTTCGCCCGCGCGATAGCCTCCAATCGCGCCTGGTCCAAGAAGACCCAGGAAGCCAATCCCTCGCTGCTGCCAACGCTGGCCAAGTCGCAGTCTCCGAAGCTGCTGTGGATTGGCTGCTCCGACTCGCGGCTGCCCGAGACCACCCTCCTCGGCCTGCAGCCCGGGGACGTCTTCGTGCACCGGAACATCGCCAATGTCGTCCACAGCGGCGACCTGAACCTCCAGGCCGTGCTCTCCTTTGCCGTCGACTACCTCAAGGTCGAGCACGTCATCCTGTGCGGCCACACGGGCTGCGGAGGCGCCAAGGGCGCCATGGGCAACCAGAGCTTGGGCGGCGTCCTCGACACCTGGCTGATGCCGCTGCGGGCGATCCGGAAGCGGCTGCAGCGGGAGCTGGAGTCCAGCACCCCCGAGGAGCAGGCCGACCTGCTGGTCAAGCACAACGTCATCCAGGGCACCGAGACGTTGAAGGAGAACGCGGCGATTATCAGGGCCATGAAGGAGAGGGGCCTGCAGGTGCACGGGTGTGTGTTGGATATCAAGGAGGGTCTCGTGAACGAGTTGGAGATCCCCGAGGATAAGGAGTCGGTAGAGCAGAGACTGTGGGCTTTTGACACGAACAATCACTCGACATAGTCTGGAGGGCAGGGTGAATTGATTGCAAGCTTCCGCGGTTGACGGGGACGAATTGTGGCTGCGGCCTAGGCGCTGTGTATTGAGATGGAGCTTCGAGGCGTTTGCTGGGAATAGAGGCTGGGAGAGTCAGACCGTCCTGGGTTTCATGTCCTTTCAAGATGGTCAAGTCCAGGTCTGACTGTAAGCATGCGGCAGAGTCGACCTGTTTTGGGCCAGGCAATTGATCTTTCATGCAGAGCTGATATCAGCAAAGCTAACAGCCTGGCAACCCACGATCCGATCTGTAATGTGAACATCCATCTTATCCAATGTCTTGCCGCTTCTTTCCACCCTCATCCTCCATGTTGAGTCCCCGACGCAGCAGTCACCGCCGCACAGTTTCTCCAATTTCGTATAACGTTTCCTTTCAATCTACACTAATGATCGGGACTTTCCTCTGGTACACCTCTACCACACCCCCTGAGGTGCTCTGAAGGGACAATGAGAGGAAGGATCAGGTAGATCAAATCATCCGGTTGCAGATCTCATGCGGCCATGGTCGAAGTCCAATGGGGATGGTCAAGTACGCACGCAGCACGCAGCACAATGCCATGTTCATGTCAGGCCGTGGCATCGTACAGGGAGAATGATGATAATAGTAACAACGGTGATGATACTAAGGTAATAATAATGATACAATACTAAGGACACAAATGATAATCGCCGGCAAGACTCCAAACACTCCAAACACTCCAAAACCTCCAAAAACAAACGTAGACGATGTTCTTTGGACAGTAAGGCTTGATGTATGACGCGAGGAAGCAGGTATGTGTATGGTGATGGAATCCAAGGGAGAATGCCCTTTGGGATGCTTTTTCAACGTGATCGAACATGAAATGCCCGTAAGCCAAGCAACCCCCTCCCCTCCTCCCCCGCCCCTCCCCCCTTCTTCCTCCCCTCCCCTCCTCCCCCTTCCTCCCCTTCCTTCCTCCCCCCCCTTTCCTCCCCCCCTCCCCCGTGGAGTCCCTCCGTAGAGTCCCTCCCTAGGGCCGCCGCCCCCCTCCCAGCTGCCTCCTTGCGAACCCCTTATGGAGGGTCGCAAAAGGGGCCTGCCCATCCAAGGGCTCGGTCCACCTTATCTAGGAGGCCCAGCTCCCACCACGGTGTACCGCACGGTACCCTTTCCAACGAGACAGTTCTACCAACCGCAGTTGCAGCTGGTAGAGCTGTCTCGTGGACAGGGGGCGCGTATACCACCGCAGCGGAAGCTGGCGGAAGGAAGACAGGACCAACGGCTGCCTCTGCAACCTGTGGTTGGTACACCTTTACCCCCCCTGGGTAGGAGGGGAAAGGCTCTGAGACGTAGCCCAGTACCAGAGCCACGAGGAAGACATAGAGGGCCGTGGCCCATAGACGACCCATCAGGCGGGGAGCTCTACGGATGAGAGCCGCCGCGAAGGAACACATGGACGTCAGGATGTCAAAGAAGCCCCCGTCCAGGGCTTCGGCGTCCAGGGCTTCACCCCCAGAGAGCTCAATGACGAGCTCTGTTTCAGTGAAGTCCTGAACGGGGACTTCCTCGACGACCTGGTCTATGTATTCGCTTGCTTTGGCCCAGAACTCCACGTCAAACTCCTCCCACTCCTTCTCCGACTTTATGTCCCTTGCTTGGATGGCGTAGTCCTCAATTAATCGTGTTGGGACGTTGAGGTCGGAGGCGAGGGCGGATATGCGCCTGCACTCCGGTGTATTGACGACGTCTACGACGTCTTCGCGTTCGTGCCTTTTGAGGATGCGGATGGCGAGCGGCTCTGTGTTTAGATCTTCGGCGAGTTCCAGAAGATCGATATCCGTGGGTTCTGGTACAACAGTCTCGAGTACTTCCTCCTCGGCAGGCTCAACCTGGGCCTCGTCGTAGATCACGACGGGCTGCATGATCGAGAGTGTGACTGCTTTCTGCTCGGCAGGCTCAACTGGGGCCTGGTCGTAGATCACGACGGGCTGCATAATCGAGAGTTTGACGGCTTTCCGCTCGGCAGGCTCAACTGGGGCTTGGTCGTAGATGGAGACCGGCTCAAGAATGGAGAATTCAGCTGACTTTTGACAAGGTGTCCCAGCAGGTGCTTGGACGTCGCTGTCGACCGATTCCGGGACATCGGTATCGAATGGTTCCAGAACCGGGGTTTCGGCGGGCGTCTGGATCTTGGTCTCGACGAGGTCTTGGACATAATCCTCGATTGGTCCCTCGACATGAATAGCTGGCAGGGTTTGCTCTTCATCTTCTTCGCGAATGACTTCCAGGCCCCATGGAGTGCGAGGCGGAGTGCGAGGCGCTGTGTCAAACTCTATCGGACTGAAACATTCATACTGAGCAATTTCACTGTCACTGGGATCGGCGTGCTCGTTGGTATCAGCGGCTTCATCGAATTCTGTCTCACGACCATCTTCTTCATAGTCGTGGATTTCGTCTTCGTTGTCATGATCGGAGCTATCCCCAGAATAATCAAGGTCATCGGCATCCTCTTCGCCAGTGTCAGCCCCAATGTAAGTGAGGCTAATGGAACCAATGCCATCCGAAACAAGCTCGAGAGGGATGTCGTCTGTGACAGCAGAGATATTGACAACAGGATTAGGTGCCACCTGGAGGATGTTAGCAGGTCAGGTGGTAGCAGACGAGGCACTCGCATTACCTGGAAAGTCACCGTAACATTTGACAGGTTGTCTTTATTGTCTGGCCAAAGGCCTCGGATGCTGAGCTTTCTCATGAAGGGGAAATCTTCCTCGTCCTGGTCTTCTTCTTCTTTACAGTAAGTGAAATAGAAATCGTCATCATTCGGCGAGTCCACCATCAGAAGGATGTCCTGCACACCCGAGATCACCGTCACGGGGTTAGGCTCAACCTGGAGGTTGTTAGCATGCCAGGTCGAGAACAATGCATATGCGTCTTTATAAATACCTTGTAGTCCATTTGGACGTGCGCTGGATTGCAAAGCTTCCCATCCCAAGTCCCCTTCAGAATGAGCTGGGTGATGCGAGGCCACATATTGTCGGTACGCTTTGAGAGAATTTATAACAGTTCTGGCTGTGGGAAATGTTGGAAGGCGGCACAGAGTACGACCTGAACGCGACTGAGTGATTCGAGCTTGCAAAAAAGCGCGTAAAGAAGTACGTGCAAGTCGGTGATATATCTGCAACGAGAAAGTGTCCGTTGGAGTACTTGTTGTTCAACAAGGTCGAAGGTAGACGATGTTTTTTGAACGCGACTGAGTGACTCGAGCTTGCAAAAAAGCGCGTAAAGAAGTACGTGCAAGTCGGTGATATATCTGCAACGAGAAGGTGCCCGTTGGAATACTTGTTGTTCAACAAGATCGAAGGTAGGCGATGTTTTTTGAAACGGTACGGCTTGATGTATGACGTGACGAAGCAGATACGCGTAAGCTGGTGATAGAATTCGAAGTGAGAATGCCCATGATGGAGTGATTCGAATGTAGGAATGATGGTCTTCGATGTGATCGAACGTAGACGGTGCGATTCGATTTGAAGGAGGATGTGGCGAGGGAGGTATACGTAAACTGGTGATCTATCTGCAACAGGAGAATGCCTGTGATAGAGTAATGGTGATGTATCTTCCGGGAGAATGCCCGCGATAGAGTAATGGTGATGTTATTCGACGGGAGAATGCCCGCGATAGAGTAATGGTGATGTATCTTCCGGGAGAATGCCCGCGATAGAGTACTGGTGATGTTCTTCGACGGGAGAATGCCCGCGATAGAGTACTGGTGTACGAAAGACCGACGTTCTGTGACGTGGTAAAAGCGTATGAGAGTTATTGGAAACGGACGATGTTCTTTGAACAGTGAGCTTTGAAGTATGACGGGACAGCAGTGATGTTTTTGAGAATGCAATGATGAATCCTGATGAATTCTGGGAAAGCTGTGCTGGCTGTTCTGAACATGCGATCGTGAGGAGAAGAAAGAAGGAAGAGAAAGAAGGAAGAGAAAGAAGGAAGAGAAAGAAGGAAGAGAAAGAAGGAAGCGGACGAGGAAGGATATAAACAATGGGAAAAACGCTATTGACTTGGAAAGCGTTCGTCATTGGTGCTTGAGAAAGATCGTGGTGGTCAATGAGGAAGGCACGACCGCCGAGGGTCCCGGGTCCGTGTACCCACTCAACAGCGGGCGTGGGCGAGAATTCGGTACACTGGCGACAAAATCATCCTGATGCTGTCATTCCATGTCAATCAATTATGGTACAAATATCCCCCTATTCAGAAACCACGCTTGCCTCCAGTTTTGCCAGGATATCAGTACGCCTTTTGCTGTAGCTCGAAGTCTATCCCCTATCAGTAAACCAAAGGGTATGCCCCCAATAACACAGAGAAGGAAGCGGAAAAGTAAACCACAATATAATCAGAAGCACATGAAGCATCCAGCCATAAACCAAGGTTTTCGTAGAAGTCAAGCCAATGCATGGATCGTGAGAAAATACAGGCATGAAGATTAGGCTATACAAGCCTCAACGAACCCTGTGATGGATTGATACTTCCCACAACTGGTCTATCAATTTTGATTTGCACCACATCAGCAGCTATCTTAGAGTGGTCTGCCCACATCTGGTGGTACACTCATGGAGGTTGGTTTGAACTGTCAAACCTTCTTGTTAAATCAGGACCAAGCAGTGTCCTGAGTGGCTGCGCGGCACCAGATGCTTGGCCTGAGTAACCGACAGACTGTCCTGCAACTGCAACTGCAGGGTGCGTCATGTGTAAGGGAGCGGAGGAATGTAGTGGGGGCAATAGATTGTACCCGCTATGTGGTTGATTTTGTTGTTGGATTGGCTGCTGCACTTGGGCACGATAGTGGGACGGAGGAGGAGGCGGCATTGCAGTCGTGCTTGGCGGAGCCGTAACTCCGCCTGTATTGTAATTCACTTGCCCGGGCCCCGTCGGGCCTGCTGGGTAAGGGGAGTTCGGAATAGTCGACGCTTGCGAGTTTGGTGCCCTGCTACCAGGAGAATAATAGGTCTGATGTCGCACGGGTGGAGCAGGCTCCGCAAGCAGCGGCGCTTGCATAGCGACAGGAATGGAGGCAGGGTGAGGAGTGTATTGTGTTGGGTAAGAGCTTTGTTGGGGATAAGCTTGCCCATAGGTCAGAGGAGACCGACTAGATATCTGTGAACGGGGAGAACCGTATGGTGAGGAAGTTGAAGAGGCTTGATGTCCGCCAGCTTGTGTATGGCGGAAGGAAAACTCAGGAGGTCCCGCGGGCGCTGAGTGAGGCCCAGAAGGGTAAGCAGGAGAGAATTGGGGCGGCGCATTAGCCTGGGGGTAGGCGCTGTAGGGAGTCTGCTGCTCCGAGTACATCCTCTGGATGTAACGAGGCTCTCGCTCATACCCGTATCGCGGCTCCAGCTCCGTCTCAGTCCGCTGACGTTTGGCTGCCGGCTCAGTGTATTGTTGGTAATCACGAATGATGGGAGTCATATAGGCCGCCTGCTGAGGTGCATAATGGCCCATAGCGTTCCGTGTATCGCCAGACGGCGTCTGAGATGGGTACTGACGGGAATAATCATCCGCCCTCATGCCTGCAGGAGGTCGCTTTCTGCTATGCCGTCAGTGAGCATGACCACGTTGAAGCAGAATCCCCTAACATACAGTAAGGTTCTAGGTTCCTTTCTGATGCGCAAACGGACCCCTTGGTCACCGAAAGATCTGGACAGAAAGGTGGACTCCGACATTCCAGGAAAATTCTTTGCGGCGTAGACTGGGAGACATTCAGCTGAGGGCAACAGACTAGCAGGGCGACAGACTGACCGGTAAAGGGATCCGATATTATGGACTTGATATGCACCACCTCAGATCTGACGAAGCTGTCAGTAAGGGGATCATAGGGGGTGACATATGGCAAACGCACTTCCGCATTTCGAATAAGCTGAAGCGCAACCTGAACTCGCCCTCAATCTTGACCGACAGATCACCGAAAACGAAGAAGCCACCATCTGAGCATCCATTAGACTGCATTTCGCGTACCGCGGGGACGCGAGATCAAACCTGTGTTATCGATGTCCTTGAGTCTATGAAGTGAAGACACTAGGGTACCAGCTAAGGCTGTCTGCGGAGCGACTGGTGCTGGTCGTTCCTGACTCGCATCGTACAGGTTACAGCACATGAAGTAATATGGGCTTTGCAGGTAGTTCCTAGGCCATGTTAGTGGAGTCAGACGCACACATTGTAACTTCAGCCTACTGAGATGGGTCGGTTTCATCCTTGATGCGCAATTGGATGATCGGCGGGGGATCAACCGGCTTCCTGTCTGCGGCAGAATCGCTGCTGTGAGTCGACAGCGTTCAACTGAGAGTCGGGCAGAGTTATAGACCACATACCTTTCTCCTTGACCCCGGCAACGCGAGCTCGCTGTGGGCCCTGCCGGATTACCAGCTCATAGTCCTCGCTAGCATTCAACATATTAGTCCACGATCTATCTGAATCATTGTGAGAAACGAGGCGCCCACAGGAGCAGTCTCACATACCTTCCGAGCTTGCCCCTTGGTGAGGTTGCATCTGCAAAGGTTTGCGCGTTCATTAAGTGCGGTGAGTAGTGACTTGCTGAAAGGCGCCTTGTCACTTGACCGCTATGTTAGCACCGGTGCTGCCACCGCTCGAAGAGTAATCGGTGATCAATTAATGCAATGCCCGCGCTAAAAGCTAAGCTGGTACCCAAGCAAAGAGGAGGCGTAGGTTCCTCGCTGCGTACCGAGGCGAACGGATAGTTGTATCGTTGTTGGCCAGGCTACTGGTCACGTTGGTCCGGAGGGCGTCAATGAACCAGGATATCAAGTAGGATTATTCCTGGCTAACGGCAATAGACAGGTACTGAAACGAAGGACGAAGGATTTCCGAGGGATATTGAAGTAGGAGGACGCAACAGGGGGGGCTTCCCTTCCGCAAACACCGCGTAGCTGGACACGGGCAATTGCATCGGGCGCCCTCGACGGCGTCTCAAAAGCAATCAAAGACAACCCTATACCAATCTGTCCAGTTCATTGATACTCGTTCCAATGCAGTGGTGCCATAGGGCTAAGATGTCCAACGTTGTTTTGGCTCAGTCGGCAGCTAGCACTGCACTGTGACGTTGACTAGCACTGCGAGTTGGGACTGTGTCGATCAACAGGAAAGCAGGTGGGATAAATTGGAAGACGACCGCTTGGTAGTGAATGGGATCTAGACTCAAGCTGATCAAAATGACCGGAGGGCCACTTAAGCTGAGATCCGAGCTCCTGGGAACCCGATGTGGAAGCTTTCCAATGACAGTCCCGGAGGTCAATCCGGCGCAGAAGGAACGAAAGTAGGGTACAGGTAGCCACGTCCTTTCTGGGTGGGAGCCGGCGTTTGCTCTCGCGCCTTCTGGGGGAGGTTAATATGAAAAGCGTTTGCAGAGCACGTCGACTAGGTCTCGACAACCGTGCGCGGCAGCAGAAATCCGAGCCCACGAACCACGACGGCCACGGTACCTTGGGTGGTGGGTAGGTAGATTGATGCAAGATGGGGCGGGAGAGGCCCGTGTTTGCCAACAGTTCAACGAACGTTCGACTGTTGAGGCGGTGCAAGTCCAAGAACGATTTAAAAACAGAGATGCGCAGTCTTGTATTTTTCTATGCCCAGAATGGTGAAGCACGCAGGACGGCTATAGACGCCGGCGGTGCGGGAAGGTTCCTCGGATGATTTAGAGTATTTTCTGGAGACAGGGCCCAGGTTGCGGCCACCATACCAGGATCCAGGCCGTAGGGACATCCAATAATGACAGGAATCAATCACAGGATSGGGGGAAAGGGGAGGGGAGGGGGGGGTGGATGGCCAGCACTAGAGCGATAGTGTACCAGACCCGCACGGAGCGTGCACGCAGTAGGCCCAGTACCTTAGGCCCACTGGGAATTATTGGCTCCGTCAGGTTTCGTACCTTATGATAGATACCTGAGAGTAGTAGTACTACCTTACTTGGTACAGTCCACCGAGTCCCTGCGGCGTCCTACCTTGGATGAGGTACCTAAGGTAGGCAAAGGTCGGCAGGTGTATTGGAACTTGGATGGTGTCGTGCCCGTCGGGTGGTGAGGCTCGTGCTGCAGGCTATCGATAGACGAGGAATTTCCTCCACAGAAGGATCCGGACCAAGCAAAAGGAGACGAGGTCCACACTGCACAGAAGGCAGAGGCAAAGGCAAAGGCAAAAAGGGCAGAGGGCAAAAGCTCCTGGTCCCGTTCTCGGTCCCGGTTCTGGGCCTGGTCCTGGGGTCCAGAGCGCGACGACACTTCCTTTGCGCTATGGCGCCGTTGCGCCGTCTGAGCCCCGCAGCGGGATTGGCGCACTGCTGCTGCTGCTGCTTGCTGCTCTTGTTGCTGCGAACAGCCAGGTCTGGCTTTGTGGTGCGGGTGCGGTTGCGCGAGCGCGATGATGGATGGCCGGCAGGTTGGCGGAGAAGTAAATAAATAATAACAATGTAGATTACTGTACTTCAAGCACTAATGGCCCAAATAATGATAGCATCAGAGACCGGAGGCCAGTGACAGTGACGGACAACAGCGTCGCGCTTGACTGCCGAAGAGGATCCGCCGCCGCCGGGGCCTTTGCCTTGCGTCGGTCGATATATAGCGTCTTTTATAAAAGGTACAAATACGTGGGACGGAACCATGGGGATGATGGGGCAACCCCTGTTGCTTCTGCCAATGCACGCGAGTCGCAGATCTACGGGCACTCTCTACTTTGAACGAAGGTGACAGCTGCCGCCAACTGAGCGATCCAGCGACGGCTGTCAAGTCTCCAACATCGAGCATAAGTCAATGGACGCAAGGGATGCGCAAGAGGCAGCGAGAAGCCATGGTAGGTTGTCGCATCGCAAGGTAGGGTAAGGTACCTTACCCTAGGGGTGCAGCAGCACATGGTGAAAGGGAACGGGTTTGCGAGCCCGCCATCTCATATTATCGTCGACGACATGTTGTATTAACCTTCTTCGTATTACTCGGTACCTGATGTATCGCGCACGTACGAACCATCTGCTCGTATCTCGGCCACCGCGTCTGGACGCATAGCTTAAGACATCAAAGAAGGTAAACTGCATGATGCATCGGCTACGCGCATCGTTCCCTCCCCCATGTGCGACGGTCTGCTCTTGGCTTAGCCTGCTAGCCTCAGGAGGTTAAGGCAGAGCGTGTCACATCACGTCGAGAAGAAAAGCTTGCAGCGAGCACAAAGTGTCCAGGGGAGAGGTTCAACCAGTGAGAGATCGAGGAGAATGCCTGGTAGCCCTGTCAGCGGAGCAAGCATGGCGCATCGACCGGCAGACGAGCAGAAATACCTGACTATCTCACCCCAGTAGTGCTGCTAGCAGCCAAATTAGCAGACCGCGCCGTCTCTGAAAGCGGCTGAAGTGTCGAATCTATCGATACCTTAAGGAGCGTCTAGAGTAGCGTCTTGCCCGAACAGGGTGCAGCCATGCCATGTGGTGTGCAGCAAACCCTGGTGGGCGCGCGGGCCACCACACATCATTTTAACCTTCCGGAACGGTCATCTCTCCCTCCACTCCCCTCCAACTGCATGCATGCATGCGTGGTTGACGAAGGAGTGCAGGGGTACAAGGGTACGACACACTACGAAGTCGAGGTCCGTTTCTGCAGAAAGTCCGACTGGAGTTAGGGGTGAGATCATGATGATCAGGCTGTTCTCTGCTTGACTCAAAGATTCGTGAAGTATCTTGCCTACCTTGTATGTACAGAACACAGCAAGATACAATAATGAGAATGGGCACCGCCTCGGTGTCCAAAGAGGTAAGGCACCTTACTTACCGTACCACCGGGCAGGTAAAGGGAGTCAACAGCCAAGAAGGAAGTTCCGGCGACGCTTCGATAGCCCGCGGGTGGGTCGCACCAGAACATGGACCTATGGGTAAGTTGGTAACCCGTCGCACGCAAACCTTCCACGGGCGCCCATTTAGTGCCTTCCATCATTTTGCCCCCAACTCTGACGCCTTGGCGTAAAACGTGGCAGGCCTCGGTGCGACTGGCAAAGGTCGAAGCATTGCAGCATCCCTCAAAGTCCCCGTCGTAAGGAACATTGCCTCCGTCCTCCTCTGGCCCTCGCAGGTGCATGACCTCAAACCCAGCGAAAGCCTTTATCAGTATGCACCGTCTGGGACCATGACGATGCTGCAATATCTGAAAGCTCAATCCTGTGGTTAAGTGGGGAAGGCTGAGACGGTTACAGATCTATGGTACCATCATCTCCGAGACTACAGATAATACTGCTGCTACGAAGCTACACCGTTCTACCTAATAATACTAAGGTTAGATACCTTTCTGCCTAACCGTACGGCCAGTCCACATTCTGCTTGACTCATGCATCGCGAGGCCAATGAAATGATCCAGGTCACAAGCCTTCGGACTAGCGTCGACCAATCCTTGTCCGCCCAGGCGGCGGCGTCTTTTCGCGACCCAGGTGTAAAGCGAAGGGAAGCGACTACATCTTGACACCGGGCTGAGATTCCCTGGTTCAGGTTCACTTCCCATCCGTTCTTCAAAGTCCTAAACCAGCCGGCACTTGCGGTCCATCCTCGGAGCATGGTGTCGGGAAGCACGCGCTACTGCATGCCTGGTGCTTCAATCATCAACCAGAACACACCGGCATGCACACTGCACAGATCTCTCCTGGTC
Organism: Symbiotaphrina buchneri; assembly: GCA_001599915.1. Classification (NCBI taxonomy): domain Eukaryota; kingdom Fungi; phylum Ascomycota; order Symbiotaphrinales; family Symbiotaphrinaceae; genus Symbiotaphrina; species Symbiotaphrina buchneri. Next base: position 537,804 of record BCIG01000015.1, read on the forward strand.
ATCAGGTCTGCAGAACCAGCCCCAAGCTCGGACCATATGATCTTTCTGGAAGCTGCAAGTACGAGTACGAGTGAAGTGGACATCGATCGCTTCCGGCATCTTCTTGAGTCTAGCGAGCTCACACATGGGGTTCTTGTGTGTCGCACAGGAAGTGTCTCTGGGGATCATCATTTTTCTCCTGCCTCGTGCTACTGTTCTCTCCCATATGGTACCTTCCGTCGTCCAGAAGCTTGTATCGATTTGCGAGACCTGGTTATTTTTAGCTGCAATTGTTGATCACACAGACAGGTCCACCCATCCTAAAGCGGTAGGATTCTACGGCTATGCCAACGAGAGAATTCGTGGGCCAGCAACCTTCGGACCGATCTTCTCTGTGGCTTCAGGTGAATGATCAGCTAGATTCGGTCCTACTGTACTCGTAGTAGATGCCTTGCTGCGTGCTACCATATCTGTGCTCGGCCTACTCCGTACACCGTTGGGTTTAACCGCCGGGTTGTGCTGCAAGGATCAGGGAAGATATCAGAGCAGCGTTGCTGGCCAAAAACGGCTTGCCTGAGCGGGGACTATCACCAAGGCTCGGTTGGAAGCTGAAATCAGTGAGGGCTGGCCTGATCTGATTGGGGTCACTCCGTCAGGGCGTGTTGGACAAGGGAGTCGAAGAATTAATGATATATTGCCTCGCCCGCATCTTCTCACTTTGTTTGTACCCTGTAACTACCTGAGATGAGTAGCATCTCAGTTAAGGTACTCCTTCCTGCCCTGGTCGCTGTCTCGCTCCCGTAATCGGGTGATTCTCAGAAGGGAGCAAAATATGCCTAAACGCTGCTGGCAAGAGGCTGCGTAAGCGTAAGCGAGACAAGCGCCTCGTTGTGATCCTTCAACCTCCTGAGAAAGTATTGGACCATACCTCAAGAACGTCGTGGATAAGGCGTTAGTCCTCAGGTACAACGCGTACAAAGACTCTACCTTTTGTAGTATGTACATGTGCAGAAGACGACGCAGGCGGTCAATCGATGGCCGTACTCCATAGTCGTAGTCTTAACCGGGCGTCAATTTTTCGAGTCTCAAGCCCTACCACGACTGCGTACCTTAAGGTAGTCTGCCATGCTGGCAACTGAGCATCCATGGCTCTGCGATCATTGTTTGGATTTTTGCGGCGGTGCTGGTCCTGCGCCGGGAACGTAGCCCTCGGCTCCTTTGCCTTCGAATAATGGGCGAGCTGGTACTACGAAGTAATTCAGGGGGCGTTTGGGGGGAAGAGCGCGCGACCCGTCTCCACCAGCATGAGGATTATCATGATATTACCGTCCACCATCCATAGATGTCGTCGTACGAAGTGTCAGGGCAGCAAACCGTGGTGTTCGTACCCCTCCCACTATGAGTACTATACCTACCTTACTTCACAGGGATTGAAGCGAGGTCGCGTAGGCAGGCCGGTTGTAGGCCGTTTCTGCATTCCGCAATCGTCTCGCAGCAGTCAGCCATGATGAGCCATCACAGACACATTGCCGCATCTGACGCGAGGGAGTTCAGTGTCGGTCCCGTACCGCAGTCCTCCACACCTCCAGCCAAGCAAACCAGAGGGCTGCTAAATTAATGCAAAACCTTGACATTTTGACTGGACCCGCACCGGACATATGCCCCAAACTGTCAAAAGATCGCTTTCGAACTTGTATTTTGCGGAGATTAAACACGGGCGCATCACACACCTGGTTTGGTCGCTCTTCTTGGTTCGGCCAGGAAGCATCGGGGGCTTGTCCCATACCTACTTCATAGTTCGTACCTTAGCTAGGAAGTCAAGGTCGACCGATGATAGATAAGGTACTGTACCTTAAGGTCAGGTAAGGCACCTCAGGTAACGTCAGGAACCTTGAGATCAAGGTAAGGTAAGCTCCAGCTCGCTACCGAGACTTCTTTCCGCACGGGTCCTCGGTCGAGGAGCTCTTGGGCCGACGCCAACGCTAGCTCACCCAGACTTTGGAAGCTCCAACGGAACATGCCTAGGCGCATTCCCACTCGCGCGCCCCTTCTCAACCCAAAGTCAGATGTCCTCTAAACACCTGAATTACCGTAGCCAACCTTAAGAGTACGCATCGGACATCTGTGCTCTCACCAATCAGCCAGCCAGTGCCTTCGTCGTAGTTCGTAGTAGCGCGCTCCTCTTGGAAATGCGCTATGTACTCTCTCCCCTGCGTCAGTGCATCGTCGTTCGTGGCTCAACAAGGTGCCTGACCGTCAATCCGGTGATGAATAATACTCGGAAGATCGCAACAATAATAGGGATGATAAGCGTTTCCTGGACCGCGTCGCCGTTTCAATTTCCACAGTTCCTGTTGAACCTTACTTGAAAGGAGTCCTGATTATCGACGCCGGTGCATTTCGTTTGCCTGGTTCGTTTCCAGGAAGCTTTCCCGGAATCAGATGTGCTCAACCTCTTATTATTCCATCCTGTTGTATCCAGCGAGCCAGGCAATGTTGCATGATCATCCTCCCTTACTGAATTATCAAACTTGGCAACTATATCCCGTTGCGAAGCTACGTCTCATATGAGAGACGTTGCTGATCTTAAGCTCAAGGCGTTAAACGTAAGCAGCCGAACTGAGGGGGTGAGGTACGCTCATTGTCAACCTCTAGGTGTACGGCGCTCCGAAAAGCCTTGGGCGATAGCATTCGGTATCTTGGATAGTCGATCATGGTAGATCCGAATTCTCCACCGTCTACTATTCGGCTTGTACTCCGTAGACTGGATATTATTATTAGAATTCGAGGTGGGCTACCGACGGTCCTCCCTGAGTGGGCATGGCCGACCAACCTCTCTGCCGGCAATGATCAATGAAGCCCTTGGCCGAGACGGCGACGGAAGGGCCAAACTGTTACCTGATTTGTGTAGTTAGAGTTCATTCTTCGACGATGGAAGGACTCGTCTGGTATAATCTCCATTGAACAATTGATCTGGGCAATGGTCAGCTCATGATGATGTTATCACTGTAGTACGTTTGTTTTGTCGAAGGCCGTTATTGAAGACAAGCAGCATACTGTCCGGCACTAAAGCTTTCACCGAATGCCTCGAATCATCATTAATTGTACATTCATTACTCAAAACCTGTTTGTGCATTCACAATATGCAAGCTTTGTAGTGAATTCACACGACCTGGACATTTGTCTTTGTTTGTTCGGATCTTGGTTCTTGATAAATGGAGATTAAACCCGCAAAGTCCGAAGTTGACGCGGGGTCTGACGCGATGACTTTCGCCGTTCTTCTATCCATACGTTCGCATCCGCCGCCCACGAGAAGAAAAGCATCAACATCTCAAGCTAACTCAGTCGCGAAAGCTCATTCGGAGTACGTATCCGGTTCCGTTATACATCACCCCTGAATAAGCTTTAAACCACAATGGCGGACAAGCAAATGGAATATACCAGGTACGAGGGAAGCTCATGTGGATGCCGTGCTTGGACATTGCGTCACTAACACCGATGTCGACGTTTGGTGTAGGCTCGGCAACTCCGGCCTCAAGATCTCTAAGGTCATTCTGGGGGCAATGAGTTATGGGTCGAGCAAATGGCAAGACTGGGTGCTCGATGAGGAGCAGGCTCTGCCGTTGCTCAAGCATGCCTACGATGTCGGCTTGAACACCTGGGACACTGTAGGTGCTGGAGCTCGGCAGCCCAAGCTTCCCAGTTGACGAGATCCTGTTTGTTAGGCGGACATATACAGCCATGGCAAGAGCGAGGAGATTATCGGCAAGGCATTGAAGAAGTACAACATCCCCCGCAACAAGGTCGTCATCCTTTCAAAGTGTTACTTTGGCGTCAGTGAGGATGGCGCCCAGCTTCCCATTGCGGCCTCGTCGACGAACGATGGCGACATGGTCAACTGCGTTGGCCTATCCCGGAAGCATATTTTCGACGCCGTAGAGAAGAGCGTGGAACGGTTGGGAACATACATCGATGTCCTCCAAATCCACCGTCTGGATCGAGATACCCCTCGGGAGGAGATTATGCGAGCACTCAATGCTGTGGTCGAGAGTGGCAAAGTTAGATACATCGGGGCTTCATCAGTGAGTGCTTGTGTCTTCCGACTAGACTGTTTCTTATAAGGATCCGCTCACACCTCCTCAGATGGCCGCGTGGGAGTTCCAAACCCTCCAAAATATCGCCGCCAAGAATGGTTGGCACCAGTTTGTCTCCATGCAAAACTACTACAACCTGCTCTACCGTGAGGAAGAGAGGGAGATGATCCCGTACTGCCGAGATACCGGCGTTGGCTTGATCCCGTGGTCCCCTATCGCGCGAGGCGTCCTGGCTCGGCCTTGGGGCCAGCGTGACACGAAGCGAGAATCCAGTGACAGATTCTTGCAGAACCTCATCCGCAGCAGGGAGAATGAGACCGACAAGAACATCATCACTCGTGTGGAAGAGGTTGCGAAGAAACATAATGTGAGCATGGCACAGATTGCAACGGCATGGTGTCTCAGTAAGCAGTATGTGAATCCTATCGTTGGATTGAGCAGCAAGGAGAGAATCGATCAGGCCGTCGCGGCAGTGAAGTTCAAGCTCCCCGAGGAGGACATCAAGTAAGTCGGCCCTGGTTACGTTCCAGCCAGCTTTCAGGTGGTTAACACTGGGAATAGGTACTTGGAAGAGCCATACATGCCGAAGCAGATTGCCGGATATTAATGTGCAGCTGGGCCCCACCTTCTTGGCTGTGGTATATCACAATGGTTGCCGCCTGCGATAGAGAAAGCACATTTAAATAGACCACTACTAGAACCATTACTCAGGTCAGTACTTCGATGCACCCTTGGATATCCTACAAATACAAAGTACGACCGGCCCATTTGATCCAAGCTGAAGCAGACCTCACCCGATTGCGAGGCAGCCCTGACTTCTAGACGCTTGGTGACCAATCCAGTCACTCCAAGGTCCCTATGCTCTCCACATGTATATTCTTACTCGTCTCCCCTGCCTTGCCCCTCCTGGCCCAGATCGATGACACCCTCCTCGTCCTCGGCCTCCTCCCCGTCTCCATCTTCCTCATCCTCCTCTTCCTCCAATGCATGCCGAAACTTGGCTTCCGTGGTCGCGCTCAGCCGTCTCCGGCTGCCAGCCCAGCCACTTTCGGCTTCGCCGACACCCGAGCTCCCGCCAAGATCGTCTTCGTCGTCTGACGAGGAGGATGACGAGGAAGAGTACTGCAGGATCTCGGTCAGCGTGCAACATCCGAGGAGCAGCCCAGGAGGCTTGGTGAGCCTGAACGGCAAGAAGCCGAGTGATCCAATACGAGTCATGACTTACATCGAGATCTGCGACGTCCACTGCTCCGCGCTCGTAGGGGGCACCCAATGAGGGCGCTTCGGTGGACGCTGGAGCGCCGTCGGCGGCTCTGTTGGCTTGGTTTGTCGCCGACTCCTGCTGCCTTTGAGCCAGCCGCTTAGCGAGCTGTCTCCGAGCCCGCGATGGAGGAATAGCCAGGGGCGCTGGTGTGACCGAAGCATCCAGCTCAATGCCCGAGGTGTTCAAAGTGAGCTATACATATGTTAGTCTTCGGAGCGGAGGAAGAAAACCGATCTCTCGGGCCAAGGAGATCAAGAAGAACCAAGAAGACCCTCGGGAGGACGATGCTCCATCAGTGGATTGCTACTAGGAAAGAGCTTATAGAAATATAAAGGATACATGCAGGATTCGAGCAAAGGGAAGGCTGCGCCGAGATATGACGTGCCTTTCATGTCAGCGGTGCAATATCTTTTCCCAATGCAATGCCGTAGGTCGATGGCGTGAGTCATTAAAAGAAACAGGGCGAATATACAGGAGAAGAATGCTCAATGCCGTCACCGCAATCTTACAAAACTCCATGTGGGTTCATGTGCCGGTCATTTCAACATCGTCGAATGAAACGTCATCACCCACTTGATGCTCGGATCCGCCACTGGACCCTCGTGCTCGTTCCTCCTCGTCAGTCTCCTCCATGTCGCCGTCCTCTTCATCGCTAGAGCTTCCAAACCCGGACAGGATAGAGCCACTACTCGTACTGAAGCCACCTGATGTTGCACTAGCTCCTGAGGCCAGATCAACGCTGTCGAGACCTTGGCCGCCATTCAGTCCAGCATTCGCAAGTGCATTCGAGGCACCGCTCCCGAATCCTTGAGAAAGACCACCCATGCCGCCCTGGCCGGGCCCAAGGCTCATATCCGGCCTGACGCCGCCAAGAATAGCATTATCCCTCTCCCGCGTCTCTGTCAAAGTATGCTCCACGTAATTGACCCAGTCTTGCTGCATAACCTTGTCCAGAACTGATTGCGATAGCAGCTCTGGGGGCTGGCGTTCAGAGAACTTGACAACTTCCTCAGCAATGAGCGTTAGATGGCCCATATATCCTAATCTCATCCTCGATTCCGTCTCTGACTTATCACTCTTTTCCTGCCCCTCGACGATCCTCTCTGTTATGCGGCCCGTCTCGAAGAGATCGATGGCAAGAGCGCGATTATAGCCGCGGTCCATGGGCCCGTTGAACACTTGCTGGACAACATCATACACCACGTTGTGCAGGAAATTGTTCCATGGAAAGCGAAAGAAAAAATCCTACGGTTTGATCCAATCAGTGTCTCGCAAATTTCATTTTATGGGGATGTTTCACTCACTAGTATGGTGGGCACTACGTGGTGCTGGACGAACATCATCTTCAGGAAGTCCCCCACTACCGGGCGGCCATCAATATCAGTCATTATGTCTCCTTCGTGTGGTACATTAAGCCCGCCAGACAGTACCGAGTGGCTGCTCCCCTCTTCACCCTGGGCGATATCCTGTTTTTCTTGGCTCTCACTCCTAGCCATAGCATGCTCAGGTTCAGTGGTTGTACCAGTGTGCTCAGCTTCTGGGACGGCGGGCTCCGATCGTCTCGAGAACAGTGGAGCGGGCCTATCCTCTGGGTGTGGATATTGCTCGGAGCTCCCATCTCCTCCAGGAACTCCGCCGTGATCCAATTGGCTTTGTGGCGAGACGGCGTCCCCTTGACTACTCTCATACGGTGCAGTTGTCTGATCCATCGGCTCCGAGCTAACCTGCGTCGGAGGCGGGGAGACATCTGGCTCTTGCGGACTATCCATATTTTCGGGAGCGGACTCCGGCGTCTCTCCGTGAGACATATGTGTATCTTTGTCCAAGTCTAGGCCACCCACCTTCGCTGTCACACCGGCCGAGGTAGGCGAATCAGCGGCCTTTTCCTCCGCCACGGACACCGTTAATGAAGGTATTGGCTCATCGATAGCATCATCTGCTACACTCTCGAAACGTGGCGGCGACAGTGGCTCTTCGACAAAGTCGTCGTCTTCTGGACGTTGTTCCGGCTCTGTGGGGAGTTCTATCACGAAGGGTCTTGGCTCCTCTTCCTGATCTGGCTTCTCATCAAAGTCGTCCTTTACGTCTTCATTCAGATCACCAGAGGCAGCAACGTCTTCAAAACCATCCTCATCGGCAGCATTCTGCACCTCCAACCGACGGATCTCTTCTGGAGACCCTGACATACCAGATGAGGACTCCCCATTTGCGTAGGAAGTGCTGTCCTCGCCGAAGTCTGCATTAGAGAATTCTTTCCTCGGAGCTTGCAATTTCCCCTCCGCTTTTAGACGTTCCCTTTCTGCATCTCTCTCCTTGATATAACGATCACTTCCCCTTTCATTGAGTAGGCCCATATTACTACAATGTAGCAATTCAGCCATTAACTCGCAGGTCTTGAAACGGTCAAATCCCAAAGACTCGATGGTTTCGCCAAATGCAACCTTCAACTGCCTTCTCTCTCGCTTCTTAGTACCGTCTGGAAGCGTGACTGTGTGGAACGGGTTCACAATCAGATCCATAAAGTCCGGAACGTGTTCGGCGAATGTTCGAAGGAGTGTGCCAAGATAGATTGGATCCTGAGTCGTCGGCGGTGCATCAGGATTGCCAATCTCCGGATCATAGTCAGAGTTATTCTTCCTTATCACTTCAATGATGATTCCAACCCCGACCGTCAGCGGATTACCACCGCCCAACATCTCGCGGATGAGGGATTCAATGCATGTTCCTGAGACCAATTGCCTAGTCAGATCGTTCGGGCCGATACATGACTGTTCATTTTGTGAGGCGTTGGCCGATATAGTGATGATCGCTTTTAGGAAGTCTCCAGCTGAAGTCTGCGTAGTAGAACTATGTCTTGAAGACATATAAGAAAGTAATATGGGAATGAGATCCCTCGTTTGGAGCCACTGTGAAGCAATTAGTTGACCAGATTCAGGTCCCTCGGGGAGGCTCGGTCAAGAGGACGAGGAGTGGACATACATCAACAATGCCTTGTCCCCCTTCGGCCTTTTCCAAGCTAATGATCTTCAATAACAAGTCCATGACCATCGGGCAGTCGACATGCTGGAGCATATCGGGCACTATATCATCAAGTGACTTGAAAAATTCTAGCATTTCTTCGGTTTTCTTGTCCAGCAGGGTCTCGTTCACTTTAGTGAAGTAGCCAGCTTGCAAAGGATCCAAAGGTGGTTTTCTTTTTATGAATGACCAGAAGCGACGCAAGTGGTGCTGACATTCCATCAAGGCCTCGATGATGGACCATATCTCAGAGGATAAGATCTCGCAGGCAACATAGGCATACTTTAGTCGAGTTTTCTCTTCCTTTTCTCGTTCTTCCTCACTCAGGCTTTCAGCCTTGGCATTGTCTTTCTTCTCATTCTGGTCCTCGAGCTTTGCTTCACTCTCTCCTGGCGAAGACTCATCGTCCGACTTGCTGAGAGATTCAGGAACCTCCTCTTCGTCCTTATCAGAGTCAGAGCTCGGTGCTATGACATAGTCCAGCAAGCGCCCAAGTATATTTTCATCCCTAAGGTACTCGATAAGCTTCGAATTATGCTGCTTCAGCTCCTGTATCAGATCTGACTCTTCGAGGAGTTCTTCAAGGGTGACGTCGGACTTCTCCAGGAGCGTGTCGACAGTGGAGATGTTCGCGTAACCCCCAAATCGCCAGAACATCGTGTACTGTGAGCGCGTTTAGTGTGACGCGCGTTGTGAACGACAGAGCTTAGATATGATGGTCGCACGTTCGCCGGGCCCTGTTAGCTTGTATGCGCGTTATGTGGAGGCTGGCGATGGGTATCGCAGACAGCACCTGATTGGTGAGATTGTAACCTGCGAAGCGTATAATCAGTATCAGATCAGCACGGTTCTGCTAAACTAGCAAGATGCATAGGGACCACGACATGTAGGACAAGAGGCAAAAGTCTGGGCGCACATCTGACAGAACGTATACCAGCCGCTACACAGCGAAGGCGGACAGAACGTTGAGAACGGGGACTTACAGGTTGGTAAACTGATCACCAGTAGCACGGACGATAGTCGACAGAATGGCGGCCGTGGGCGCTGTACAAAGCCGAGCTGGGATATCGGATCACGAGTGCTCCTGCATGTGGGCGATGCGGCCGCAACAATAGGGGACAAAAGGTCCACTCATTTCAGACGAGAGATATGCACACAATGTAGCTCCAGATAGTCTCTTGCAATGATTGGAGCAACACACCACGCTTGTAGGCGAAAAGATGAAGGCGATTGTTTGGCAACGTGGTGCAGGACGCGCACACGCCCGAACAAGCTGAGTAACCTGGCTGAACACTTCGCACTTCCGAGTGCTGTGTGGAGATTATCTAAGGGAGGTAGATGGTGGTGGTGGCTTGTGCAGCGCTGCCCCAGCATTCCCGAACTACGCTACTTATTCGTGTTTGAGGTTTGTTCCTTACCGTAGGCTTCGCTGGTCCCTACCATAAGGTACGTATGATTCATGAGTACTGATACGAAGCTGACCGACCTGACCTTCCGGAGACCTTAGATTACAGGTTAAGACCAATCTTGCAATTTTTGGAACATGCGAGTACTATCATTTACCTTAACATGATCATTCAGAGGCATTGAGCCAGAAGTCGGAGGCTCCACGTGACCTTTAAGCCACTATCGACCCTTGCCCGCTCCCGGCGCTCCGTACTTCTAGTACGGTAGGCCAAGCAAGCCAGGAGTGAGTGACGCAGCTATCTGCCTGGACCTTCCCACGACTCTGTCGTAGGAATTCCACAAGTTACTATAGCAGAACCCTCCGTCGCCGAACTGCTCAGGCAACAACAGCCTTATCTTCCTTACGTCATCCGTTGTGACCATTCCCCCCATCCTTACGACAGCCGGGTGCAAAAATGAACCGACTGTTTGGCGCCAAAAATACGGGCCCGAAGCCTACCCTCGACGGTGCCATCTCGCATGTGAGAAACTAGAGTGACCCAAAACGATTTCCCGAGCTGACCTGAACTTACCGCAGGTGGATACTCGCATTGAATCAATTGATGTCAAGCTGGCCAAGATCAACGCCGAGCTCACGGCGTATCAGCAGAAGATGTCCAAAATGCGCGATGGGCCCGGGAAAACAGCCATCAAGCAGAAGGCCTTGAAGGTGCTACAGCGGCGGAAGATGTACGAGGCTCAGAGGGACCAGTTGCAGCAACAGTCGTGGAATATGGAGCAGGCCGGAATGATGCAGGACAATCTGAAAAATGTCATGACCACAGTAGATGCCATGAAGACAACCAACAAAGAACTGAGGAAGCAGTACGGCAAGATCAATATCGACAAGATCGAGAAAATGCAGGATGAGATGGCAGATCTGATGGATATAGGGAACGATATCCAGGAGAGCATAAGTAGGAGCTATGATATCCCTGAAGATGTGGATGAGGCAGAGCTAGATGCGGAGCTGGAAGCGCTGGGCGAGGAGGTTGAGCTGGATGGTTACGGAGAAACTGAAGGCACGCCGGCTTTCATGCTGGATGAGACCAAGCCACCAGAATTCGTTGACGAGCCCCCAGAAGCCGCTAAAGTGAAAGAAGCTGCTGGCTGAGAGCTGCTGGTACTGAAGAGACCGTGGCTGGCAGTTCTGGCATCGCAACGTCTTTTTAGGAGTTTGTCATTAGCGGTAGCGGAAGAATGACTAGGCGATTTGCATCGCGATTTGGGATAGAGAAAGTCTTCAATGTTGCGACATGGCTTGATTCTGCCTATCGAGGCTATCTGCGATCGCAACAGAAAAATGATATCGTAAAAGATGTTCCAATATTGCAAGGACTCAGCAACAACGCCACTCTACTGGGATGATCATGCTTTGCCCATTCCCACCAACACCAACAATGCAATATTCATAATCGCAATGACCAGCCATATCATTATTGCGAGTGCCGTCGTGATCTTGTTATTCTTCATACTGAGCGTCTGATCGCGACCGGGATGGCCCGCCTGATCACCTGCCTCATCAGAAGTTTCCACCGTCATAAATCGAGCGACGCATGTAAAATATATCAGTGGAGCGCTAACGAATGGTAGTATCACGCTTAATACCACTTGGGAGGCGTTTAGGGCATCCGTCAGACCTTCCTTGCCCACTGCAGCAGCAATAATGATGGAAGGCAAGATAGAGATTGCGCGGGTTGCAAGGCGCCGTACCCACGGTGGCACGCTCCAGTTTAACATGCCCTCGCTAACCATCTGCCCAGCGATGGTACAGACAATACCTGCACTTGTTCCAGAAAGTAGCAGCGCAAGAGCGAATATAGTCCCGGCTGCAGAGTTCAGTGACTCTTTCAAGAGGTTATATATCCCAAAGAGATCTGCTGATGCAGCATCTACCGTATCCGAAAGTGAAGCTCCAGCAACGATGAGAATGGCACTGTTGACAAACAATGCGAATGAGAAAAGTGAAATGGCGAGCTCCACAATCGAGTAGGAAAGGCAAGATTTTATGGCAGCCAGCGAAGGTCGATACTTCACGACGCCGTCCACGTCCAGAGCGGCTATATTTCCCGAACGGATATCGAAATCTCTGAGACGTGACTGAACAACCCCACTTCCAAGAAAGAGACTATGAGGCATGACAGTAGCGCCAAGAATGCCGCAGCTTTGATAGAGCCTATTACCCTTGTCAGCTTCATTGCAAAAATGCTCGTGACCACGCTCACCCTTGGGACTTAACAATCGAGGACGACGGCAAGTACCCTCTCATTACTTCCCCAATGCCGGTGTCTTTTATGAGTGACAGCTGAATGCAGAAACAGATCACCACACCCAGAACCAAAGCCACCACAAAGTACTCGAATGCTCTTACACGTGATATCGAACCCCAAGGGCTGTAGAAGAAGAGTATAATTATGACATCGAGTATGGTTATGGCGCAGCCCGCAACGAGTGGCAACTTGAATAAGAGATTCAAGGCAATAGCGGAGCCAATTACCTGTCATGGTCAGGTTTAAGCCTTGATACAGATGATAGAGCATGGCAAGAACCCACCTCAGCAATGTCCGTTGCAATTATTGCAGCTTCAGCAAGTATATAGAGCACGAGATTGAGCCACATAGGTAGATGAGCGCGACACATCTGCGCTAAGTTCAATCCGGTCACCGTGCCGAGCTTCACGCATAGTGATTGAAGGAAAATGGCAAACAGATTCGACATAAGCACGATAAATAAAAGTCGAAACCGAAATGAAGCTCCAGCCGCTACATCGGTGGAGTAATTGCCCGGATCAATGTAAGCGACGGAAACCAGAAAGCCAGGACCGACGAAACGCATATATTTCTTTAAGACCCGACTCAGGCGAGTCATCACCCCTGGAAGTCCCCGGGCGGGTGGATCTAGTGAGGTCTGGGGATCTTGCTGATGAAGTGCACTTTCTGAAACCCTGCGAAGTTGCCCCAGGGCCACCTGGGATGGATCCATCTGGGGCACCGCAGGTTCGTCTGCCTGTTGAGGGCGGTCTGATGTACATGCATCATTCCCCCAATCAACCGGACCATTCCTGTGATCTCGATTGTATCTGGAATTGGCAAGCCCGTTAAGGTCTTGTCTGGTAGTTGTGTCGGCGGCCCATTGTGGGGGATTCTGGTTGCGGTCTTCGCGACCCAGCGTATCGTCGACGTGAGAGGGACAGTTCATGGTCGAGGGACAGACTGGTACGGGTAGGGGTTCCGTGGAAACCGAAGAAATGAGAAGTCATTCCGTGATGGAGCGAAAGTTCGATGGGTTAAGGTTTCAAGATCATGGCCGACAGGGTGTCGGTGAAGAGGAAAGCCGGGGAAGATGTGCCAAGCCTTTTTGATGACGGCGGACGGCTTCTAGATCTACGGAAGCACGAACCCGTTACTTTCCGATCCGCGCAGGTACGAAGAACCTTACCTCACCTATCGATACGAAGTGGTACTGCGTATTCTTACCCAAGTATTCGTAGATGGGAGACACGAACAACAGATGAGTTGCCATGAGACAGGGATATCATAGCACGTTGTCACCTTTCATAATGGGCAAGGAGGTTTGCCTGGCCAGGCACATCATCCCGTACATTGTACGGATAGGGATAAGCACGTGAGGTATGGGCTGGTTTGGACGATTTAATCACCCGGGCTCCTCAGAAAGGGAACGCCTTGCTTATCAAGGATGCAAGTACAAAGGAAGTCACAGTTGGATATTATTCCACTTTATGACCACTACCTATACTTCATACAGTACCTGTTTAAGGTGCAAGGTGCTCTTCTTCTTCGAGTGTGTCGCCAGACTTCTTTGTAGAGTGCGAAGACGGGTAGTACCACCTACGGTTTACTGAGGTTGTCTAAGGTATCGATTGTTGCCATCATGGCAACCGGAGCTTAAACATTAGCCGCCCCCCACGCTCGCCTGCTTGCGCAACACCGCGTTATTCTCCTGTCCCTGCACACAAGGCCGACAACAATATCCATCATTCCACCAACTTTAGAAAAGCCCTCGGGTTCGGAATGATGGCATCTTCCGCCAATTGAGCGAATTAATTCCAGTAGCGAAAGGCAGATCCGGCTGATATCATCCTTCACCGGCCTTGCTTTACCCACTCTTCAAAAGACGATGAGGTGAATCTGTCTTGCTACTACCGACCATGGATACACCATCAGGAAGCACATCTCCTAAACATGAGCGTCACCATAAGCGGACGGCGTCAGCCAAGCTCAAAGCCATAATATACTCAGGCAATCTCAAAAAGGACCGCCAAGCCGAGGATGGCCTTCACCAAGGCGAAAGGCGGAAAGAGAATCGTCCTCCCAAAGCCGGATCACGCAACACACCACATGCAGATGCCTTTGGCCCGAGAGATGAACAACCGCTTGGAGAGATGACGAATTTTATGGACCGTCCATCGGCAGGCGCGGGCAAGCATAGCTTTGAGAAGGAGAATGACTCAAAAGATCGACCCAAGGGTCTGCACAAGAGGACATTGAGCTCGAAGTCCTTGAAAGCATTACTGGGCAAGGAGGACACCAAGAAGGCATCACCCGTCAAAGAAAAGAAGCTGGAAAAACCGAATCCTCAAACAAATCCGAGTGGGCCAACGTCCAGGCCGAAACTTACAGCAGGAACAAGTTCTGGAAGTCCGACAAAGCGGTCCGAGAAGGCTCTACCTCATCAACCGCAATTGGGACGGCCTCCACCTATATATGCTCAGTTCACGTCCGATGCTCTACAGGGATCATCATACACGACAAAAGTACCTTTGAACGACGGCAAGAGTACCGAAGAGGAACTGGTCCTCTACTCTGCCAAGGAAAACTCGCCATCAAAACAGCAGACAATTCAAGAATACTACGATGATCAAAAAAAACATGCGCTATCCAAAAGCATCGATACTAAGCAACGTCTGAAACATACAGCTCTTTCCCCGCGCACCGGTCCCTCATCTCCACCAGGGAACACCGCAGCCCGGGCAGCAACTAACTATGAAAGCGAGCATCCAGTCTTTCCTCGCCGTGGTGCCGGAGCTCCGCTCGCCCAACCCTCTCAAATCCGTTCCGATACTATTGCCAAGCAACAAGACGTCCAAATGACCCCTAAACGGTCTTCAAGGGTCATGGCTGCGGTAGCTGCTCTGAATGGGAAATCGAAGGCGGTGGAGCCTTCTGCGGCACAGGGTGCAAGAGATATTGAAGCTGAATTCGAAATTCTTCTGGTGGGATCAGCTCAGTCAGCTTTCAGTTTGCGTGTGGGATACTGATTACATCCAGAATGCCAGGAATGTCCCGAAAACGATGCGTGACAGACTGCGAAGTCTAGATAGCAAGATCAAGGAAGATTTCATTGAGAAAGACAAACTTGGATCTCCAACTCAAGAGCTTTCCCAATCATCTGCAGGTCCCGGAATCGACGCGGTGTTGGCGCCCACACATGATGGATGGAAGGACTCCGCTGGGGCGACCAAAGATGAGAATGCCACAGCAAGCCCATCAAAGAGGTCCCGACCTCGCAGCAGGACTTTTACGCTGAGTAGGGGCGACACTTCCCCTTTAAAAAAGAAAAAGTCGAATGAGCGTCAGGGCCATTCCCGGACGAGATCCACGGATAACGTGCCTTTGACGGAATCACGGAGCGTCTCGCCAGCCAGACCACGCACACCCGCGGTTCCTAGTGAGTTTGTGAGTTATATGCGAGCAATACAAAAGCCGGAATCTCTGGAGGTTGGCAGACTACATAAATTACGGCTCTTGCTCCGAAACGAAGCAGTATCCTGGGTGGAAACCTTCGTTTCTGAGGGCGGTATGAGTGAGATTATAGACCTCCTCCACAGAATAATGGCAATTGA
The DNA here is from genome assembly GCA_001599915.1 of Symbiotaphrina buchneri. Classification (NCBI taxonomy): domain Eukaryota; kingdom Fungi; phylum Ascomycota; order Symbiotaphrinales; family Symbiotaphrinaceae; genus Symbiotaphrina; species Symbiotaphrina buchneri. The sequence continues at coordinate 553,468 of BCIG01000015.1, forward strand.
ATGGAGGTATGAGATAGATCCCCGTCGTCGGATCAAGCTTTGTCCTATTGAATACAGGTTGACCTTCATGCAGGGAAGAGCACGAGGACCAACTGTTGCATGAAGCCTTGCTATGCCTGAAAGCATTGTCCACTACAGAGGTAGCATTGCAGAAACTGCCCGATGTGCAAGCAACGCTTTTCCCTGCTCTGCTCCACATGCTCTTCGACGAAGAGCGGAAAGGTCCGAGCGAGTACAATACGCGCGGTATCATCATAAACTTGCTTTGTAAGTTGTATAGCCCTTGACCGGATCGATACGAGCGGTGCTTACGTCTCTTAGTCGCCCACCTCGCTGCAGCACGGTCGTCGGACCTGGCATCCCGTGCCCGTACTCTCCTGTCGTACGTCCGCGACCCGACCCCTCCGGAAGACGCGCAGCCCCTTGGATTCATTACCTCCATGCATCAGAGTAGGCCTTTCACCGTCTGGTGCAAAGAAGTGAGCAACGTGAGCAAGGAGGTGTTTTGGATCTTCCTGCATCACATGAATGTCGTCCCCTTGGCACAGCGGAGAGATGAAACCAACTCCTGCTATTGCTCAGCCCATTTTCCGAGGGAGCGTCCACCGGTTCCCGCAGCACCGTATGTTGGCGGTGTCGAGTGGGAAGCAACCAACTACTTGGCGGCTCATTTGGATCTTATGAATGGAATGATTGCATCCCTGCCCACGGCCGAAGAGCGGAATGCTCTTCGGAGTGATTTGCGGGCGTCCGGATTTGAGAGAGTCATGGGCGGCAGCTTGCGAACTTGCAAGGAAAAGTTTTATGGTGCAGTGCATGATGGATTGAGGACGTGGGTCGATGCGGCGCACGAAGATGGCTGGGATGTTACGGACGTCCGAATGGGCCCCAAAAAGGTTGCCTCAGTGCCGGTCTCCAGGAGCCCTGTGAAGAAAAAGAACGCCGAACCTCCGCCCAGACTGGACGTCCCTGTGATGGAACTGCCAAAGTTGGATCTGGGCCTCGGCGCGGGTACGGGCGACAACGTCGAATGGGCGTGATCGCGGTTCAGCGGACAGGGGTCGTCAGTGAAGTCTATTTGGTCCGTGAGTCACTGGGCGTATTGACGCATGCCATCTTGTGGTCGGAGCAGACGTTTCGTTTCTTTGCCCCTTAAACACCTTGGGGAATGGACTTAGGGCCTCGGCCTCTTCTGCTTCTCGGCACTCAATTCTGGGCGGTGCGTAATGATTTAATGACCTCATGAGAGATGATCGGCGTGGATCATGCCAAAGGTGCAAGGGTCGCCGTTGCCAAGATTCCACGGAGTGAAGATAGTCAGTTGGACGAGGGATTGGTCGTCTCTCTTTTTTTGATAGTTCTATCTTGAAGTACAAAACCCCTCGCAGGGCCTCAATGGCCGCCAGCCTGTTGGTAGCCTTCAACAATCCAAACATGTCATTATACTTTTGTCCCGTTGGAAGACGGAGTATGTACAGTGATGCGATCAATATACCACCGATATTCATATTCTCCCATTACTTCCTTCCAGCTTGCCTTCTGTTCGCTCCACGTAATCGACCAAGTCCTCAATGGTGCAGACCTTCAGCCCCCATTGCTTCCCGAACTTCAAGCACCCGTCGGCGCGCATCATTCCTCCTCCTTTCAACTCGGCCTTGCCGGGCACTGGTTCGCCATCCTCCACCAACTCACAGATGACGCCCGCACTTCGGTCCTTGCCCGCCAGTCTCGCGAACTCCACCGCCGCTTCGGTATGCCCTCGCCTTTCACGGACGCCGCCGGGGCGAGCCCGAAGCGGGAGGATATGGCCGGGCTTGCGGAAGTCTGCGAGAGTCGAAGAGGGGCTGGCGAGGGTGCGGCAGGTGAGGGCGCGGTCATGCGCGGAGATGCCGGTGGTCGTCAGGTCGTGAGCTGCGTCCAGGGTGATGGTGTATGAGGTCCGGTTGGGGTCTTGGTTTTCGGCGACCATCTGAGGGAGGGGGAAGGTGTCGATAACGGAGGCGGGGAGAGGAGCGCAGACGTAGCCGCTGCTGTAGCGAATCATGAAGGCCATCTTCTCGGTGGTCACGTCGGAGGCCGCGATGATGAGATCCCCCTCGTTCTCGCGGGAAGGCGAGTCGAGGACGACGATGAATTCGCCATTGCCTGCATTATGAGGGCATGTCAGTCACCACAACCCAAAGGCAGCGCTGCGCACAAAGTCTGATTGCTTGTGACTCGAACGAAGCCGAATGCATCCAGAAGGGCGCATGGGAGAGAAGCGGAGGCGCTTGGCTGGAGGGTCTGGGGCGGTATGAACGTACGAAATGCTTCAATGGCGTCCTCTATTGGGTCAAACTTGGACTGCTCTATGTGCGAAGCAGGCATCTTGGCTGGGATTGTTGTCTCGCGGCACGTCCGCCAAAGTGGTGAGGGAGGTCGATGCCCCACTATGCCCCGCAACCACTTGTGGTTGCTTTGCAGTCAGGCAATGAGTGTGAGGAAAAAGTGTAGTTTGCGCGAAATGGTGAGGATACAGCACAGGCAAGGAATATAGAGATAAGAATAATGATTGCAAAGCAGTGTCGAAGGGGCACGGTGGATGGAGAGAGCCTCGTGACAAATTATTGCTGCTTGATTATTGCGAAGTTACCAACCAAAATCATGGTGCACCGTGCACAGACAGATGAATCAGCCGCGATGCCTGGATAAATATTAATCCGGATAAGCAAGGCACAGGAACCTGGAAGTCAACAGATGGACTTTTTATCATAGACAAAGCTCGACAAGGTCAGGCAAGAGTAGATGTGGTAATTGAATGCAGCACCGAAAACTCGAGAGAGACCCTCGTCCATGCATCCGCAGTATCATGGTAAAGGAGTGCGGCGATTAAAAAGGATACGTGGGGACGGTCTCTGCAGAATGAAACCGTTTCCAACGTATCTGGTCGTTGATTTGAAAAAGAACTGGCTCTATGCTCTCTGAGGAGTATGATGAGGTCTCTCTACTTGCTCATGTCAATGATGATGATATCTCCTTCCTCACGCATAACGCAGCGACAGCGTATGATGAAACAATGAGTCAGTACAGGCTCTCCGGTATCTATGCTGGAGAAGTAAGGATTTGATAAAGCTTTGGCGTGTCCGTCTCTTGCTACCATATGGTAGGCCACGACTTCTGGGCAGCGCAATCATGGTAGGCTTATCACGGCAAGTGGTCGGCAGTCGAACTCGACTGTACCACGGTTGAGCTAACCGGGAGCAATCACATGTTGGTTGCACTTTGAGTTGGACTGTCGCCCTACTGAGTAGAGCGTGGATACATGCGACCTTCATATCAACAGAAGAAAGCATTGTTGCACGTCATGAGAGGACCTCCAATGTCACCTTTCCGCGGGAATAGGCGTTTAGGTGGCGCACCCCCCCTAGATACTACTCATTGACCTTCCCTAAGAGGTTACGGGTCGGTCCGAAGAGTAGAGATAACATGAACACCTGTAATCTATCCACAACAAGCTCCAAACCAGACAACAGTCCCATGAAGAGGTCAACAAATGGCGTCCTCGGCGGGTTCGCGCTGAGGTCGGGACAGACTTGTAACGTCACATCCTGGCAGAAACAAAGAGGGTGTCATGACGAAAAGCTCAGACGAGGCACAGGTGTACCTTTGCCTGGCATCCTGCTGCATTGGTCCTTTGTCGGATTTGCTAGTTGGATGCCGCGAGGTCCCGAAAGGCTGGCGCGCTGATATCAGGGTGCAGCTTATTATTCGTATGGTGCCTGGGAACTTGTAAGTGAAGAGGACCGTCATAAGCACTAGGTCTGGCAATGTTCTGGAAGCGGCAGAAGCCTTCTTGAACGGGCAGTTGGTCCGAGCTGAAGGTTGGAGCTAAGCAACAAGCTCGGCAGGGTTGGAGCTAGCGATTCAGATAGCGAAGCCATTCTACCAGGTACAGTAACGTTATAGGTACCTCATGTACCCTTACCTTAAGGTTTTGTATTCTGTACTCCCACGAGCGTCCAATAGTGAACTACATTCGTGCCTCGCTCGTCCTCGCCAGTCAGTTACATCAGGGGACAGAGGGCCTGACCTGAGCTACGTACAGGGTCCCAGCATCTTGTTTGGGAGCAATCGTCCTCGTACTCGTACATAGGGATAGGTACCTACCACCTCAGGCTTGACACATGGCATAACGGCAGGGGACACACGCGACTGGAAACTGGGGACTCTTCATGTACCTCAGGGTAGTCCGCACACGAGGTTGTCTATCATGTTTTTCTTCGCACCTTCTGGAAGAAATTAAACCGCAATTTCAGTTCATTTCCCTTCTAGAACACTATTAGTGCGTTTGAGACGGGCACCAAATGAGCCAGGGCAATTGCGCACTGGCGCCTACGAGGACCGTACTTACCGTACCTTACCTAGCCAACTGCCGATGAGGTAGGACGGGGCAGAGAGAACTGACTGCAGTATGATTATGTATACGAAGCAAAGGGGATCTCGGCATCACCCAGCGACGAAAGGTGGAGACAGCTCCGGACGAAAGGGTCGTCCTGGGTACAAGGCTCGCCGAGTAACTGTACGGACGGGAAATATCTTGGGTCTCGGACACTGTCGATCAACTCTAGTAACGGATCATAGTGAAATTACCTTAGGAATGAATCTCTGAGGCGCAAGACGGGGCCATATCGGTTTGTGCGCTCGGCAGATCACCTCCGCGCTTCTTGGCGATGGAGACTGAGGAGTTCGACGAATGCAGACAGAAACATACACCGGCGGTGTTGCATTTGATATTGGCGCCGCCGGTGATGCTACTGCACAACGTAGTTCCCTCACAGAACTTGTACTTCCTGGTACAGTAGGATTAGCTTACCCAGAGCTCTGACGCCCATCACAGAGCATGCTTACATAGTGCCCCACTGGGCGTTTCACCAACGGTTTACCGAACCATCAACTTGATGATCTTGTTCGTACCTACTGTATCTCATCTTATCCTGTACCACTTCTGGTGTGGCCGGTGCTGGCACTGTGCCATGTAGATTGGTGAATATTGAAGCCTCCAATAATAGTGGCGGGTTATCACCTTCCAGGAGATAGCCAGCCGTATCTTAAGTACCAATAGGGTAACGTAAACGTACCTTAGGAGGCCCTCCCGTGCCTTATCCGATCTGCCCAGTGCCCACGAGGACATGCGGGGTGCGGACGAGAAGATCTCCCTAATGATAAGCCGAGGCTGTCGGCGTAGGCCGCTGGACAATAAGGTACTTCGTACTCTGCCCACTCCCGGTCCAGGGCTGCATTTTCGTGCATTTTGGATAAGGTACCTCACTTAAGGTACCTTATGTCCCAGGGTGGTGGTCCCGCAACCTCGTGGTCGGTGCTCTGGTACGTAAAAGGGCCTTGGTCATATGGACTGAAGGTAAGGTACCTTAGCTATAGGTGATCCATTTCCGCTGGCTCCCTTGCTTCAAAGGTAGGGCTCAAGATACCTTTACCTTGCGTTAAAGGGCGAGTACTGACCTGACTCCGTCGGTATCGAGTACGCAGGCAGGGCATGTATTACCTGCCTTGCTCTCCTCATGAGATATTATGGCATCTGCTCGAGCCCGAAGATAAGGTACTTGCATCTAAGAAATAGTGTGGAGAAATGAAGGTGTCGAACTTGATGCCGCGTAAGGTCGTAGTGGGTAGCAATAATGTAGGCGTACCTGACTGAAGTTGGCTGTTTCGCGAAGGCATGCAATCGTCACCCACACCAAGCTCGGCAGCCTCCGCCAGAGATGATGCCCATGGCCTGGGGACGGCAGCAAATTGTAAGGTACCTTAAGATAAGGTACCTTACCTTACTCCACCGAGTACAGTAAAGTGAGCGTACGAGCCTGATCTTCACACAATAAGACATTTTGGATCGAGATCAACTGCTCTTATTATTATTGTTGCTGTTGTTGTTATTATCATCATTATCAATTATCATTACCAGGCAGGAGGTACTTTCGTACCGAGGATTCTCATTTGTACACGGCTGGCGGGGGCTTCGATTGGGTGTGTGGTCGCCAGCTCGGACAGGGAAGGGGGGAGGAACCGAGCGCGGAAAGTAAGGTACCTTACGAATCTTACCTTAAGGTTTTAGTTGCAGCGTAGGGGATCGACAAGGCGCGCGTTCACCGACCAGCGACCACAGCGTCAAATCATCTAAGGTTTCCCTTTGGACGCCTTTTGCCCGCTGTCCTGCGCCAGTAGTAAGCCGAGAACCTACGAATAAGACTTCTCGTACCTGGACGCATCATCTCCGGCGCGCGAGTATTGATCTCTAAAAGGCCTCAGCGTTCCGCTCGTCTCCCAGGCCCGACCTTGCCTACCTCACCTTACCTTACCTTACATTTTTAACTCTGATCTTAGACGGGAGCGTGCACTGCTGAGACATCCACACTTCGATTCACCCCCAGCCAAGGATCATCTCCGTCTTGCGTACCCGCCGACCTCATTTTATTCTGACCTTTGCTGTGGCCACACCATCCTCTATTTGGCTCTGCACCCCACTGGACTTGTTACAGGCTTGAGGCTTAATCTTGTCACCTGGTGGGCCTGTGAGGACGGCGATCTTACGGAGTATAGAACTCGGACACCGTGCTGCTTAAACGCTTTGAAAGTTTAGTGGCCTCAGCTTGCCCGTCAATCCACCGCCATACCCGTTGGGAGACCTCCAAGGCAACGATCAGCATCTACATAATTTGCCGACGATGGGCCGTGCTTGGGCTTCGTGAGCCTCATAATCTGTTGGACTTTCCAAGGGGGCATCATCTCCGCTACCTCGCTGCCGGTAACGCTGTTAAACCAACTCAGAGGCGGCCGGCAACTTCATCTTTGGAGCAGCCCAGATTCAAGCCATAGATTGGCGGGAATCTCACGGCCCTTTTCTCCATTTTCACCACCTTCTTCCGTTCCTCGGTGGCATCCACGGATACCCGTGGCCCTCTCAACCTTAGTAGCTTTGTCCAAAACATTATCACTTCGGCGACACCCGTGCAGCTCCTGCGGCAGACCGCAGAGCCAGCCAGCCAGCCAGCCAAGCAAACAACCACCCAAAACATCCCGTCAGCCGATCCACGTATCCCGACCTACCGGACGAACAGACGGCCTGGACTGTGGGGCTGCAGCTTACCGTTCGTGTCTCTTGACGCGGGTATATCGATTATCATAAGTTGTGCCTCGAGACCGGGCAACTCAGAGCACTTCTCAGCTCGGTACGCCGGGCAGTCACTGTCGACCTTCAATCTACAAGCCTACTGTAACTGCACAACCCAAGTCGACAACGTGTATTTTCTACGCTTAACTCTAGACTCGCTTGTTCGGTTGGCATTCCTCCCCTCCATTCCTGAGACTGAGATCCATCGCATCTCCCAGACGAAGAAGGTAAGCTCCGATCTTAGTCTACTGCACGCGTTTTAGCAGGCATTGACCTTCTCCTCGATGCATACACTGCTCTGAAGCTAAATATATGACCTCGTTACTTGTATTGAACGCCTTGTCGCATTAGCAACCTGAACTGACGCGTTGAAAAGCCTCCGATACCTGAATCACGTTCCACAGGTGCAGGACTACACCACTTCTGGTTGCCTTGTCTCCCGAGCTGTCTTGCAAGGGCAAGTATTTGTTCGACATCATTTGCAGTATCGGGTGCAGTCCGTCATCTCTGAGACAGACTGCATTAATTAGCCCTGCTTCAGTTGATGCAAGGACCCTGAAAGGCTGAAGGACATACTGAGACAAGCGCTGAACAAGTCTGTCACTTACACTGGCAACTTCCATCACGAGCTTTCTAAAGCTTGAAGTCATCTGGATTTTGTTATAAGGTGTGGACTTGTGCATCCTGACCAGCTACCGTTTTCTGGATCAGTCAGGCCAGCTCGGGCATGGATATCACCAATATACTCAACAGCAAAGGGCCTGCAGCCGCCGCGGCCGCCGCGGCAGCAGCCAACACAGACAATCAATTTCAGCAAATGCAGCATCCACTTAGGCTAAACGGATTATCCTCGTCTGAGACGGGCTCGGACCGCGACGCTTCTCCACATCCATCTGAGCATTCAAGGTTCTCTTCCAGATCTACCCAGCCCCAGCATACAATGATGCATATGCCGAATGAACTCCGTTATCCTTCTCCGACGGCCATGCAAGCACCTATGCCGCTCATGCAATCCGGTTACGGGCCGCCTGCACCGCTTCTTGATGGCTTTCTGCAAGATGGAAACATGACGGCACAAAGGGCATCGAGTGGGGATGGTCCGCAAAAAGCATTCCCCTGTCAGACTTGTGGCAAAGGTTTCGCTCGACGGAGTGATCTTGCAAGGCATGGTCAGTAGCTCTGACTATTCTTTCTGAACATTGGCTTATTTCATTTCTTACAGAGCGTATCCATAGTGGCATCCGCCCTCATGTTTGCACTGTTCCAGGTTGCGGCAAGCAATTTATCCAGCGGTCAGCTTTGACTGTCCACGCTAGAGTCCACACGGGAGAGAAACCCCACATGTGTGAACGATGCGGCAAGGTAGACCTGGCTTGCCGTTATACCTTCTGCATACCACTAATGAATGCCTTCTACAGCCTTTTAGTGACTCTAGTTCTTTGGCACGACATCGACGAATTCATTCCGGCAAACGACCTTACAAGTGCCCTTATGCCGATTGTCAGAAGACATTTACCCGAAGGACAACGTTAACCCGCCATCAAAATCAGCATACAGGGACGGTCGAAGAAGCAGCAGCTGCCACCGCGGCGGCACTGGCTTCGCGCCCGGCATCCGGTCGCGCAGGTCGTGCAAGATCAGATGGAGAGAACTATTCGAATGCAGGCTCGCCTGTATCCACGCCTTCGCCCAACCAACGCCCGCTCTCAATGTCACCATCCGCGGAACATCCTTCAATTCTTAATCTCCAGCGCCAAGCGACAGAATATTCATTCATGAGCAACGGATCATTGCCTCCCCATATCAGAAACGACTTTCAGCAGCAGCATAATCCTCGGCCATCGCCCATGGACTTGCCGAGCTCTGTTCCTCGCCCCCCTCCCCTCACCTCGCATCCTTCAGGATACGGGCCCCCGCCCACTTTGGAACCACCTACCAATGGCACTGAACGGAACAGTATTGGTAGCCCGCACGGGAGCAATCCAGGATGGCAATCCCCCTCACAGGCCGGGATGGCATCTCCGGCCCAGGACGGCTACACCTATCCAGATCCGCATTACAGTGCGCCGGCCCCTCACCTCTATTACCCAAATTCGAACATTAGGAGACCACAAAGCATCGAGCCGGATGGCTATGATACCAAGGCCAGGCTGGGGAATGATGCCTGGACGACCCAGGTCACATAACGCTCTTATGATATGTATTCAGCCTCTGCATCTCCTTTCGAAAAGCTGTCGATACCCCAAGCACGGTCTATGGTTTTCAAAGCTGTTTATTTATTTGGTCGCTGCGCGCTTTCTTGCCGGTTGCCGGACTGGCGTTACGATGATGTGCTCCCTGCCATGATTATTCTTCTAAGGCGATTGCATTTTAGTTGGCTTGAGAGCCGCTTGGCCGTGGAAGGGATGGCTTGGAAGCCGAGAATCAAGGCCCGCGTTACGGAGTGTGTAGCTGGAGAATGAGCGGTGCTGTAGTCATTTCCCGAGTTGTAGCATACCGCAGCAATTAAGCAGGCACCTATCCTCTGACCATAATACACACAGATACTGCAATGGAAAATCCTTGTAGTGAGTAGCAATAGTAGATGTTGGCGATGTATGCCGAATGTGGAGTGGTGCTGGAGCTCGGCGTTGGTGCCAAGGCTTATGCATCTCACGCTTCACGCTTCGTCATCGCTTCCACCACTCCTACTCCGTACGGTACTGCGAAGTATTACTTACTGTACGCTCCCTATCATCATCAGCCTTCTTCGGCCATCCAGCCATCGCGCGATCCCATTCGGCCTCTGATCTTATTTCCACATACCCAACACCCGCAGCTACCTGACAACATTCCTCGGTCAAGGTCATCTCGCTGAGGATCGCCTTGGCATCATACACTCCTTTCCTGCTACGACTCCGGCATAGGGCCTTACACCATCATTTGCTATTAGGACCACCCAGGCCAGCTCCCCAGCACGCATTCCATCTGTGATCTGTGCAATTGCTGCTCCCTGTCGCACGAAGGCTTTATAGCGTTGAAGGTCTTCAGCAAACGTTGACTGATCGAGTTTCTGGGTACCTTGGCCGCCAGCGGCACCACCATCTTCCCTCAAGCAGTGCAAGCGGCTTCAGCCGGGATACTGTGTCGCGACCATGTCTAAAGTGGTGCGTAGCGTCAAGAACGTCACCAAAGGGTACTCCTCAGTGCAGGTGAAGGTGAGAAATGGTAAGTCATGCTCAAGCATGCCGTGAGATTCCTTCCGCCCTGTTCTAACTTTCCTAGCGACCAGCAATGACCCATGGGGCCCTACGGGGACGGAGATGAGCGAAATCGCTCAGTTGACGTTTAATAAGTGAGCTTGCATTGCGCGCATTACACTGGAGTTGCTATTGATGAAACACAGCTCAACCGACTTCTACGAGATTATGGATATGCTGGACAAGCGCTTGAACGACAAGGGCAAAAATTGGAGACATGTGCTGAAGTCTTTGAAAGTCCTTGATTACTGTTTGCATGAGGGGTCAGAACTTGTCGTGACGTGGGCGCGTAAGAATATCTATATCATCAAGACCTTGCGGGAATTCCAGTACGTGGATGAAGACGGCAGAGATGTGGGACAGAATGGTATGGCACCTGATGCAACGACATCCCATTCGCCCTCTAATATCCTCTTGCAGTCCGTGTTTCCGCAAAAGAACTCACATCGCTCATTCTGGACGAGGACCGCCTAAGGAGCGAAAGATTGGACAGAAAGACGTGGAAGTCCAGGGTGACGGGTATTGAAGAAAGTGGTGGCCGTGGCGGGGGGTATGGCAGTGATACTGGATCCGCCCCGCGAAGGAGGCCAGAGCGGCGCCGTACTGATGATGAAGACGCTGAGTACCGGTTGGCGATCGAGGCTAGCAAGCATGAGGCTGAAGAAGAAGCCAGGAAGCGGAGGAACAAACCAGGCACCGATGACATGGATGACGATCTAGCAAAAGCAATCAAGCTTAGTAAGGAGGAGGAAGAACTACGAAGAAGGGAGTTGGAAGAGAGCAACGCCGCCTCCTTGTTTGATGATGCTCCCGCGCAGACTAGTCAACAGCCTCAGTTTACTGGGTACAATCAAGGATATCAGCAACAGGCAGCCGTCGATTGGTTCGGCAACCCCGTTGACCAAGGTCAACAGTTCCAGCAACCTCAAAGTACGGGTTTCCTGAACGCAGCGTATTCCCAGCCGACAGGCATGCAAGTTCAGCCTACAGGTTACCAAAATGGATATGCGAATGGATTCCAGCCGCAGGCTTCGGGATTTGGACAACAATTTGGGATGCAGTCACCAACGTACCTACAGCCTCAGGCGACCTTGCAGCCGCAACAAACTGCCTACGCTGGAGGCTTCAACAACCCTTATGCACAGCAGACAAGCGATTTCAACACTCAGGAGCAGTTCCAGAACTTCACTCAAACAGGGAGCAACAACCCTTGGGCCAGCAACCAGCAGCCTCAGCCAGAAGCCCTGAAACCGGCACCAACAGGTTCAAACAATCCTTTTGCATCCTCATTCAGCCGGCCACCTCCTCAGCAGACTGGCCCGCCTTCGCTCAGCACCCTTCAGGAACAAAAGACGGCCGTCCAGTTCAGCCCAAGTTACGGTCAGCAACCGTCATTTTCGCCTCAACCAACACCTCAGAAGGAGCAGAATCCGGCACATGCCCATCTCAATGCTCTGCTCGCTTCGGGCGAAGGCCAAGATACATTCGGAAACGTGGGAAATCTACGTATTCCGGCACAGCACACCGCACCTGGTACCTTCGTGAATTCAGCCGGCGCAGGTCTTGGCAGGCTCAATGCCACCCAGACAGGCAACAACCCGTTCTTGCAATCCCAATATACCGGTATGCCTCAGCAGAGGTTCGCTCCTGCTCAGACCGGCCCTGCTGGGGGCTTCGGTGGCAGTCCGTTTGGAGAGCAGCCGTCGAACAACCCCTTTGGGCAGCAAGGTGGACATCAGCAGCAACAGACTGGCAGTTTGATCGATCTATGATCCCTGGGCATCCCTTCAAGATGACCGATGCTGTCCGAGTCAAGCTCTGCATGGAGCCCTCGATACCCTGGATCAGCAATCCTAGATAGAGATTCGCCCGGTGCAGAATTGTCATTCCAGCAGAACGCCCTTTCTTCTTTTCCGTCAATCCTTCACATCAGACAGCCAGCAGCTCTGATTTAACTTTGCACGAAGCTAGATCTCCCGGGAGCGCAATGCTTCGTTTTGCGTGTTTGTGAGGCCATCGCTGCCATTTCGACACTTTCCCCATCTCTTTCATTCTCCAGGGCTTTTTTGCTTCCAATGCTTTGGGGCGACGGGGTTTACTCAGGGGTCTCGTGTCCATAGGTACCTAGGCAGTAACTAGCTAAATACTAAGTTTGTGTTCCAGAAATCCGAGTGGCTCTCGCTGTGACACACTCCCGTATTCTGTAGGCTTCAGGCAATGTACAGATAACGTCCGCAGTGCAGACTGACTCAAGCTATTACGATAATTATACCGTACTACTATTGGAACCTACCACCTAAATACCACGGCCTGACGTGATCGGGATGATCCAGACAGCTAGCTCTGTTACTGATACTGATAGCGAATCGTCTTAACTCGAATCAACATTATATTTCGAGCGGCGAGAACCCGACTCCTATTTGACGGTTTGAACAGAATAGCCCGCGTAGTAGTAAGCAAACTCCGGTCATTTTTGCCCCCTTGAAATGCCCAACCGAATGCGTGCGTCATCACAATATGAAAAATATGAAATATATGAAAATATGGTTATCCCAATCCAGCGATCACAGCTTAAACATATAGTGGATATAAAGACCGGCAGCAGGACCCCCGGCCACCGGCAGCTTGCGCATTCCCCACCACTTAACCCCCCATTTCCATTCCCGCGAGCCGTCATCACCGTCAGATCCATCTTTGTGGGCGCGGGCCGTCCGCACATACCAACCTCTTCTGCCGAGCTCTTTGACGTCCCACCCTAGCCGTCTGCCCGTCGCCGGCCGATCCTTGAAATCCTTGAGTACTTTCTCGCCCAGCTCGATCACCTCCAGAGGCTCCGCAGCGGCGGTAAGAAGTAATGAATTGGACACCAATCCACTGGCAGTGATGCCCCGAATGCCTGTGAGGTCCAGGTAATGGAGAGCGGAGGGGACCCACGTGGCTTCCTCGACAGTCATGTTGTCGTCCGAGCATGCATTTGGCACGTTCGGGACAAACAAATGGTTGATGTCTCGCATGGAGAATTCAGAAGAGGCTATCCCTAATTCCTCTAGATGCTTCGTTAGAGGCAACAGCATGGGTAGGTGATCCGGACGCAGTTGTGCTCCGTTGAGGTTCAGTGACCGCAGCGTGTTGGGTAGCTGCGGGAGCAGTTCCGAGATGAGCGGTGCCCAGAGCAGGCGGTAACGAGAGATGTCCGCAAGCAAATTGAGATAGACAAGGCTACTTCTGACAGAGGCATGCATTGTGAGGAACTTGACCACGCCTTCACCACTGACCTTAGTGCATCGAGCCAGGTTTAGATGAGTGAGCCGAGCTGTTTCGGAAATGGACCATAATCCTTCGTCGCTGATCTGCGTACGAGCGAGGTCGAGATGCGTAAGGTGCGGCAGCCGTGGTAAGAGCACATCGAATACGTCAGTTGGGAGCGTATTGCACTCGTGTAAGCTCAATCGTTGCAGGGGAAGCACAAGTGGTAATGCAAGATTGATCGGGCTGGTCAAGTGAAGAATAGCATCCTGAAACTCGGGGGATGAGCAACCACAGCAATCTAAGCCCTTCAAATGAGGCAGACCCGTGAATATTTGTTCCAGGACCGCTCGGTCAAGATCGCTATCCACATGTTCTTGCAACAGGAGTTCTCTCAGTCGTGGTGTCAATTGAAGGCACTGCAGCAGCGACCGAGCTGTAAGCATCTGGATTTCCGTGTTCATCTTCCTTGTGCGTCCGAGGCCAATGGAGCTGAAACAGGAGAAGTCCAAGCGGCGAACCAGCGACCCAAGAACAGGATGACAGGAGACTTGGTGGAGGAACTTGGAGAAAATCTTCGAATGGGAAATGCTTATATGCTTGTAGAGCACAGACAAAGCTGCGGCATGTAATTTCTTGCATGCCAACAAGCAGGACACCAGGTCGGCATTACGGGGCCCGTACCCATCAGAAGGCGTGTCAACGAAAAGTAACTCGACAATCTGGGCTATATTGGCACACCATTAGCGTGGGATTCATATGTCTATCAACGGAATCTTCATACTCAACACCTCGAAGGGTAACACGTCTAGGAGAGCCGCAGAACTCCGCGGGCGGAAGACTTCCTGCTTCGCAGGGCGCACGCCTCTCGTCTTCCGATCGAGCTCCAGATCCCTTCGCAAGCTATCACGCCATCCGATGGATTTGAAGTCGCTGAAGCTTTTGCTGGCACGTCTCCCGCCCAGGCTGATCTGTTTCCATCCCATGTAACTGCCACAGCGGCCGCAGAAGGTCGATGTGCCCACATTGCGTGCCGCGTATTCATTGTCTAATGGGCATCCAGGAGCAACGGACTCGCAAGTTAGTCGTCCGTGCACCGCCGTTCCGCTCTGATGGTTCACATCCGCAAAAGCGTCTTGCCTGGAAGCCAGCATGATCAGTCCGGCCGTTGGGGGGCAAAACAAGTCAAAATCTGCTGTTGGCTCAATTACAGTGTTCTCTGCAGGCGAACTGCACACTCTAGCCGTCAACACCCCGTTGATCGCCGTTCAGCCCCGTGCAAGGCGTGTTAAGCCGCCAGAGCGAGGGAGGAAAATTGACGGCGAGTGAAGGCTGAGGAGGTAGCGATGTACAAGGGTGAAGCAAAATCCTGCCATCCTGATGGACTGCTTTGTTGTTATATAAGGGAGATGTGTCGCGAAGCTGGTCAAGGCGGGGTTCGGATTCTTGTTAGTCATTGATTCCTTGCAAGACGACGCGCTCCGGGGCAGGCCCTTTAGGGCCAAGACCAATGGGCTCTACCCCATATGGTCACAAGGGAACAGTCGTACTCCACCGCAAAAGTGGTGGTCGAGGTACGAATCATCGCAAGGACGGCGCGGAACGAATGTGCAACGTTGAATAATGAGAATCCACATGCAGTTACGTCGGCTCTGATGATGCGATGGGCGGTGCGGACGGCGCCATGGCCCGGAGATGATCCGTCCTCGCCGTCGTCTACGAGCTTGCGCCCCGCAACGTGTGGGGGGCGACTGGTGCCAAGCCGACCAAAGCAGCCGAGGAAAACTGTGCAGGTCAGGAGATGAGAAGAACCTGGCGGGAGGAGAGAAAAAAGAACCAGAGAGAGATTGGAGGAGGAGGCGAAAATGAGGGACGAGAAAGGAGGAGGAGAAGGAGAAGAATGACAACGACGGAAAACAAAAAAAAAAAAAAAACAAAAAAAAAACAAAAAGCAAACAAGAACGAATCCATCTGAGGTGGTCCGTAGATCTGACCATTATTGTTTGTTGTACAGTACTTCATACCTGGGAACAAGCAGTCCTTTGGAGTCTGACTCGCCCGATACCTACGTACACCCCCGTAGCTACCTTACCTTAGGTACCTTACCTTAGGTTGGCACCTTATCTATCTTATCTGGACCTGACCTTACAAACTAATCCGATAACCTCCTGTGATCTGTTTCGATTGCCCGCGCTTCAGTATTCGCCCTCGATTGTCCAATGCCCCCTGTTTACTGATCCCAGTGACCTTGGTTCATTTTCCCACTGCAAAGGAGGCCAATCTTGAAGTGTGCAATCGCAATGACCTGTCTCTAATCTGCTCATCCGATCAGCATTCAATCCCACATCACGCCCCCGCGACTAAATACTGAGTATGCCTCTGACGATCCTGACGGAGCGCGATGTGAGTAGCATCCTTCGCTCACTGACCGTCGACGAGATCAAGGAGCTGCAGGCCAACTTATCGGAAGCTTTGAGGGCTTATTCCACAGGTCAGCTGCCATAATAGGCTTGACCGATCATCCCAGCTAAACCCGCTCCCCAGGGACCAATGCCGATGGCTGTTCTGCGTCCTGCCAGCCAGATCGGGTCTCCACCACGAAACCTGGATTGACTACATTGTACATGCCAGCTTCAACCCCAAACAATATCGGAGTCAAGGTTATCACATTGCCACATGGGGCCGGCCCCACTGACGCGGGCTCTTCGGCATCTCCTTCGTCTTCCAATACCACCTTGGATGGCACAACACCAGATGGCCGCGACAGAGCGTCGCTCACACTGATGGACGCCATTGGCGAACCGATAGGTATGCTTAATGCCGAAGAGTTGACAGCCTTTCGCACCGCTCTGATATCCACCACAATATTCAGTCGGAGAGGCCATGTGGGGACCATTACCGTATTTGGAGCAGGAAAGCAAGCATACTGGCATCTTCGACTTGCCTTACTCCTACGCGGGGACGACATTCGACGCATAAATGTTATCAATCGCTCTTTCGAGCGGGCCCATAAGATGCTTCAATCGCTTTTCAAGATCTCCGAGGGAGGAATTGGTCATCCGGAGAATGTCAAGGTCAGCGTCCTCACGCCTGACTACGTCGAGTATGACCGCCTCAGCAAGGAGGAGATCCGCAAGGCGGACGTGATCTTCTGTTGCACGCCCTCGTTAGAACCTCTCTTCCCCCCTGAATACCTCACCTCGACCGAAGGTCGCAAGAAAGGCCGCTACATCACGGCCATTGGCAGTTACAAACCCCACATGATCGAGATCCACCCTGACATCATCAAGCAAGCCGTTGCCCCTCAGCATAACAGGCATCACCACAAGCACGCTAACCAGGGCGGCGTCATCATTGTCGACACCTTGTCCGGATGCTTGAAGGAGGCCGGTGAGGTGGTCCAAGCGGGCTTGACGCCCCAGCAGCTGGTAGATGTCGGTGAGCTGGTGATGCTCAAGAAGCAGGTTCTGAAAGAAGTTGAAATGGGTGGCGGGGGATCTAGTGGGCTTCGGGAATGGTTGATGGATGGCAATGTCATTTACAAAAGTGTCGGGCTAGGGCTCATGGATGTAGTGGTAGGAGGGGATATAGTACGGCTGGCCGGCAAGAGAGGCGTCGGTACAGTCATAGAGAATTTCTAATTTGGGTACTCGCGGCGGAGTTTTGCACGACTTTTAGCAACGTCAGATAGCACGAAACAGCGGGCTGTGATGGTAATAACACCAAATTTCGATCATTAAGTCTCTTTGACATCGGGGCCCTCTCTACAGGCCTGTCTTCCAACAGTCCAGCAAGCCCTGACATGAGCCTTGGCTTAGTCTGTTGCATGCTCGTTCTCTTTTATAAAGTCGGCGACAGCGGGTCAAGCAACTACGTGGAACATGTCATGTTGAACTTGTATAATTGACGGAACAACCTAACCCTAACACTCTCAACGTTACAGAATCCAACGCAGACAAGCCGCAGTTCTCCAACCTTCCCATTTGGGCAGCGAGACCGGCAGATAGCGGGTACAACGACCATATCTACCCTTTAGGAAAACCACCCCCTTGCTCGGTAGGAGGTGGAAACCTGGCCAAGGCATTACGGAGCGCGTGATACAAATATGCAGAGGCAGAGCACATTAAATCAAACAAAACTTCCGACAGACAAGTATCTTAGCAGGATCGCGGAGTGCAATTCCACATCCAGGCAAGGTGCGAAATCCAGTAAGCAGGAGGAACCTGCTCAAACTGCTAATGTGTTATCACTCGCAGATCAATCTCAGACGCGACTGCGGCAACGCCGGAGCGTGGTTACTTACACTTTTCGAAACAGATGTCAATCTCGTCGTCCTCCCATCCGACAGTGCTGCAACTGGGATGATAGCCCTATTCTTTGCTGTTGCTGCAGACTCGGTGAACGGCTTCCCAAAGCTCCATGATCTCCTCTGGGTCAGAATCCGGGACAAGCGGATCGTGGAGACGAAGAATGATTGGGTGGCGAGGAGGTTGTCCCAGACGAAGGGAGATTCTCTTTACCGGGCGGGGTCCCATTCGAAGGACCAGCCTCGTGACTGGTGGCTTGCCGGCGTCGTGGTGTTGCGACCAATTCATGTTGGTTGACGAATTCGATGAAGAAGAATGCTTCTTAGTGGAAGCTATCAAAGAATGAGACACGGTACGGGTAATGATGGTTTGGAATACGCTGGAAATAATCTTCCAGCAAGGTACAAAGCAGAAATGCCGTCTTATACGACGTAGCTCACCTTTCTTGACGAGTTGAGCCATGAATAGCAGGCCTGCGGTGCCGGCTAAGTGAACTGGGAATCGATCTGTAGGTTGTTCTCAACAGATACAGCACCTTTCGATGCAGAGTGTGACAGCTTCTGGAACGCAAGGAAGAAAGGAAGGAGACTCATGCCCCTGGTGGAAGCATGTCGTATTTATATTCTCTCTGGGATCCATGAGGCCGTCAAGGTCGGTTTCACAGTTCTTGTACCGCATCCCACAGGTCGCAGGCTTTCTATCATCAAGGTGTGCCGGATCCCAGTTTACAGGTTGAAAAATGCCATAGCCAAAGACCACATGGCGCCAAATCAGTGGGAGGAAAATGCAATGACGATGCTCGCAGCGAGCATGGGAATGCCGCGAAGCCCAGGACGGACGCTCAAGGCAGAAGCGTAAGAAGAATTGACCACTATCAGCACACATTGGAAGAAATTTGATGAAGGCTTCCTTGGTGACCAAGGGACAATCCAAAAGAGTCAACCAAATGCGGTGATACATAGAACAGGGACAGCTTTTAAGATCGCTTGCGGCCCGAAAGGGGGTCGGGATGCTGTCATGGCCACAAGGGTTGCGGAGCATCCACACTGGCGCTGTCAAAAAAAGGTGAGATACAGTAGGGGTCATGGGCACAACTGATCGCGCTTCGGGAGGCTTCTCAGTGTGGACATGATGTTTGCGACAGGCAGACCCGACGTTTTCAGCATGAGTCGTCGCAGCTATGGACATTGGAGATCACGCCTGACCGTGGAGACACACGGCAGCAATCAAAATAACAAGCTTATATGACAGCAGGGGTGAGTGTACCTTAGACAACTGAGCAGTCCAGAAAAAGCGTCAAGGCGGTACCTTAGGCGGTAACTCGCTAAGGTAGGTCAGGTACCTACTTTATTTACTAGTACGATATTAATGGGCGAAGTGCGAAGTACCTTCATTTCTCTACCCAGGTGGGCGGTGACCAGCTTGACGGTACATGGATGCGTGTACCGGAGAATCGTTTTTCCAGTCCCTGCCTCAACCGTTGAACTTCTCTGCCTGTCGAGCTGTTTAGAATGCACGGAGTACGGAATACCCATATCGACCTTGCCGGTGTGTACAATAATCCAATAGACACACCTCGACTATTCTGATATGGACAATGTCTGATAAACCGTCAATGCCACAACGCTAGCACCGGTGCCGCTGACCTGGTGTGTGTCTGTTCGATCTGCATAGAGCTCGAGAAGATCAGGGCTATGATAGCTGGAGGGCCTTTGTTCGCCGAGCCCCCATCATGCTTTCGCTTCGATTCGTGGCTGTACGACCCGTCAGTCTTCTCCGGGGTCGGCAAGTCCGCTTTGCCTCGTCGATTCATGGCTCGGTCGACCAGACCGAACTCTCCCACTTCTCAGCGCTTGCCTCCAGCTGGTGGGACCCATACGGGCCATCCCGCTTGTTACACCTGATGAACCCACTTCGTCATGATTTCATATCAGCGTGCCTAGCCTCACAACCAGATGCTAATCCACCGGAGAGAAAACTTCGCTATCTAGACATAGGCTGCGGAGGCGGAATCTTTGTCGAGAGCGCAGCAAGACTGGGGCATACACAAAAAGCGGTGGGGGTGGATCCTGGACCTGATGTGATCGCCGTTGCACGAGCACATGCCATGAAAGATCCAGACCTTGCACGGCAGTCCTCTAGATTGAAATACATCAATTCGTCCGTAGAGGACCTTCCAGTCCCGAAAAGTACGGATGAGCAGTACGACATCATGACCATTTTCGAAGTCATTGAGCACGTTCCCTACCCCGCTGCATTCTTGGAGACTTGCCTGCCATTTGTTAAGCCTGGCGGATGGATAGTTATGAGTACGATTGCTCGGACATGGACGTCGTGGCTCACAACAAAGATTATTGCCGAAGACGTGGCAAGGATTGTACCGCGGGGCACTCATGATTGGGCCAAGTATATCAACGAAGACGAGCTCCGAGGATGGTTCCAGCGGAAAGATGGCTGGGGTCTGGCGCGAAGCATGGGTGTGATGTACGTTCCTGGCCTCGGCTGGAAAGAAGTTGTAGGAGGGGAGAAATTGGGGAACTATTTCTTCGGAGTACGAAAAGATCCGCTTTGACCAGTTACAATAGGCTTCAGTAATTGCCTAAAAACTTAGAACGTATGGTGCCTGGATGTCCAGCTCATTGCTATCTCCGAGCTAACCAGCTTTACCATAGTTCCATCCCAGTCGGTGGAACTCCTGTCATAATCTGTGCGTGACCCCAAGGTCCTTGAGCGAGTTTCACAAGTCCTCCCCCGTAGGGTATCATGCGCATCGGTCAGTAGAAGGGCACCTATAATCCCTTTCTCCTTCCGAAAGTAAGAGATGCACGGCATAAAGCCAGCTGCCGGGCATCATCTACCTTTTCTTGCCGCCACCTTTCTCATCTTTTGTGTAGTCTTTGAGGATTCCCATCATGTGCTTGTTTGTGATCCTATTTCCACCTCCTCTTCTGGGCTTCTTTTTGGACTTCTCCTTCCCCCGAGGTTTCTGAACCACGCTGCCTCCATTCTTCCCTGTTGGAGTCAATCCCGCTTTCTCCAACTCTGCAGTTAGGTCGCCTGTAGCTGGCATGGTAATCTTGTGCCACAAAGCTTGGAATTCTGGTTCGACATGTTGGCTCAGCGAAGGATCATCTGCCCAGACCATCCTCGGTCGATTGTCCTTCCTATTGCGCGTCACTAAGATCTTCGATTCTGCTTCAAGTGCATCGATAGCATCCTCTGCCGCAGGCCAACCATCCTTCAACTCCCTGACCAGAAGGCCCTGCGCCGTTGATTGGGACTGAAGACGGCGCAGGAGATCATCAGCGCTCCGAATATTATGTTTCGGCCTGTATCTATATGTCCCTTGTCCTTCAGCGGCCGCCGCGTCGTATTCGACCTGAGGATGCTTATTGAGAATGGCCCGTATCTTTCTTCGGTCATCAGCATGTTGATGTTGAAGAGAAAGATATCCAATAATTTGCTGGAAGGTTTGAGGGGTCTCTTTCGACCTAAGGTAATCCAGGGCGTACGTCACTTGTGTCATGACCTCCCGGCCAAAGCCTGTATCGGCGGGTTGGGAGTAGACCACATTGGTCTCGACTGGACGCTTCCTCTTTGCATCTTTACTAGTACCAGTAGAAGTAGCAGAACCGGCAGGCGACAATGTCGAGACAGGCTGAGTGGAGACAGTGCGCTTGCTCGAAAGCTTAGAGGACGAGGATGTGAGGTCGGACTTGAAGGCGTTGAGCTGGCTTTGAAGATAAGACATATCGATTGCGTTTGAGCCTGGCAGGCAGGACACGGTATCACGAGACGCTAGGGCGAGCGAGTCGCAATGAGGAGATCAGAGGCAAACTTCGAGCGAATAAGATGAGGTCACGGAGCGTGCTCCTGTCCCGGCCAGGCGCCTAGGCGCTCTGGAATGAATGTCCTACTCTCTCTACACGCCTTGTTAACGGATGCAGAATGGGTGAAAGGCTATCGGACCTTGCAGGACAAAGGCAGCTCCTGTTAGTCTTAGATGAGCTCGCATGCCTGTTGCGGCCAAATTGTAAGGCCAATAGGACGCTTGAGAAGAGGAAGCGTATTCAGGGCTACAAACAAAGCTGAACGGAATCAGAGCTTGCAGCCTACCTTTGTTTTATGGAGATGGGTGAATGCGGTTGTCGGTTGCCCTGCCTGCCTGCCCTTTGACGTTGCGCAATGCCAAGACGCCGCTTCCGTTAGACTCTGGAGCCCTTCAATTCAGTGACACAGCTCCATCGTCCTTGAACAGCCAAAGCTCGAGTTGCGGCTGCGCCCATCCCAGCACCTCCTACACCCAGAAGATCCTGGAGGGCAAGCATCTGTCGAGAATGCTATAAGCTCTCCGCGACCCTGGTATGCAGTAGCATCGACCAATACTCCATAGGCGAGCGCGTCTGCAACCACATCGGCGCGAGAACCGTGCAGGTAAGCCTGGCTGCACGCGTTGAAGGTATCGGCGACGTGGACCTCTGTTGAAACTGTCTCTGGTTTGGAGCAGTCCACCGGGCAAGTCTTCGACGGCAAACAAGATGGCCGCCCCCGCGGTTGACCTGCCCTACATCGCAACGTCCTACGCCATTCCAGAGACCACTCTCGCGAATCTCCTTGAAGAACCCACCAGAGAACTGGTAGAGTCTCTTCTGCAGAGCATCGCAACGAAAGCTCGCGAATTCGAGGATGTGAAAGCTGATAAGCTTCGTCTGGAGGTGGAGTTGGAAAATGCAGTGCGAGGAGGGGAGACGAAAGCCAGGGTCCTCAAGGGTACCATAGAGAGGACCCAAAAAGAGACGGCTGAACTTAGAACAAAGCTACAGGAAGCGGGCATGTCCATCAATATAAATTTTGAAAACTTTCAAGCCTACTAACATCGTTCTCAGAAAATGCCCGCTCGACTCTTGAACGAGAACTCCAGGACCTGAAGTCGTCGTCATCAGCTTCTGTCTCGGAGGTCCAGGCTTTGCACGCGCGAATCGCGTCCCTTGAGTCTTCTAATCGAGATACCCTTTCGCTTTTGGAGTCGAGGTCGACTGCTTATGACCGTCTCGCCGAAGAACTATCATCCCAACATCAGAAGACCGTTGAACTGCGACGCGACGTGTCACGGCTAGAACAGCAAGTGCAAGCCGCGGAAGCTGCTGCAAATAGCTCCAAGTTCAAGGAACAAAGCCTACAGCAGGAGCTCGAGCTCCTGAAGCGCAACAATGACTGGTTCGAATCGGAACTGAAGGCCAAGTCGGAGGAATATCTAAAATACAGAAAGGAAAAAGGTGCCCGTATCGCTGAACTTCAACGGCAAAATGAGGATGCGAATTCCACCATCGAGTCCCTTCGCCGCACCGAGACTGGTCTAAGGGAGCGATTGGCGGAGGTTAGCCAAAAGGCTGACGATGCACTTTCTAAGATCCAGCAACTGCAGGAGGAGGCTGCGCGGGCGGAGGAAGCTTCCAGAATTGAACTTGAAAGCGCCAACCGCCTTGCCGAACTGCAGAAGAATGCGGCGAATACTGCCAAGGAGCGCATGCAGGAGTTCCAGACCATTGTCGAGCAAGTTAAAGAAGACGCAGCGGAAGAAATTGGTAATCTGCAGGCGCGGCTTGATGAGGAGCATATCGAAAGAGAGAACGCCGAGAGGCGGATCGAGGAACTCGAGACGCAGATTGAGAGGCTCGAAGCCACACTGTCCTCCATGCAGGCTACTGATTCCGTTCCGGGTACACCGAGACGAGAGCTCAATGGTAGTGGTGTCAATACTCCTGTTAAATTTGGCTCTTCTAGTGCATCGCGCGTAAAAGGGGGATTGACCATGACTCAGCTCTACAGTGATTATACTAACACTAAAGCTGAACTTGAAACTGAGCGGAGACGGAACGAGCGGCTCAGCAGTACCATCGATGATATGATCCGGGATCTGGAGTCTAAGCAGCCGGAGATGGAGGAATTGAAGGCCGACCATGAACGTCTGCAGCAAGAAATGGTCGGGATGTCGACAATGCTCGAGGAAGCTATGGCCGATCGTGATCGGGCGAGGAAAGATGCGAGAAAATGGGAGGGTGAGGTGAATGCGCTTTCGCGAGAAGGAGAACTTCTGCGACAACAGCTGCGTGATCTGAGCGCACAGATTAAAATGTTGCTTCTCGAAATCCATGTCCGAGACGAAGGTTTAGAAGCCTTATCGGCCACTGATCGACTACAAATGGAACGTCTGGCTAGAGGCGAAATCGACGAGAACGCCTTCGAGGGAATGACAGATACTGGCCGTTTCATAAGTCAGCGGCTGACCATATTCAGAGACATCAAGCAACTTCAAGAGCAAAATGTCAATCTTTTGCGTGTTACACGAGAATTGGGCGAGAAAATGGAAGGAGAGGAAGCGCAGGCCAAACAGTCTCAGCAAGCCGAAGACCAGAAGGAGCTGGAGAATTTACGGAACCGGGTCGAGAGATATCAGGACGAGATTAAGGCTATGGTCACACAGTCTCAGAGCTATATTCGGGAGCGTGACATGTTCCGGCGAATGCTGTCACATCGAGGACAACTGCCTGCTAATGCTGACATTACCTCCTTATTCGGACAGTCCGTCGATGGAACGACGATTCCCGCGACTCCGCGTTCAGGTAGCGTCGTGCATGGAGAGGAGCAATCGCCGAATGCGAAACAGCTTGCGGACTATGCCAAGTTACTCAAAGACCTACAAAGTCACTTCGACGCCTCTCGCACAGAAGCAGCCGCAGATCATAGAGCCCTGAAAGAACAGATTGACCAGCTCGCACGGAGGAACGGTGAATTGCAGGGTGAAACTGCCCGTAGCTCGAGCCAGCTTACCCTCGCTCATGAGCGTTATGAGATGCTTTCGGCCAATTATGCAATGTTGCAAAAAGAGAACAACGAGCTTCAAAGGAGGTCTCAATCCTTGGCTGAGGCGGCTGCTAAACAGGACTTCCGGACTCAACAGGTGGCCGAAGAACTTGTTGAGGCCAAGGCACTCGTGGATAGCATGCGGAATGAGGTTGCCAACCTCAAAGCTGAGAAAGACCTTTGGAAGAAGATCGAGAAGAGGTTGAGTGACGATAATGAAGCCTTGGTTAACGAGAAAAATCGGTTGAATGCCCTGATCACCAGCTTACAAAACCTGCAGAATGAAAGAGAACTGGCGGACTCGGAGAATAGACGGAAGCTTCAAGCTCGGGCAGACTCGTTAGAGTCCGAACTTCAGTCTACGAAAAGGAAATTGGACACAGAAGTTGAAGATAGCAAAAAGGCCGCTCTACGAAGGGAATATGAACATCAGCAATCCCAGAAGAGGATCGACGATCTTATGACAAGCTTGGGCTCTGTCAGAGAAGAACTCGTTGCTGCAAAGACCACTAAAGACCATCTCCAAGCCAGAGTTGATGAGCTGACTATAGAACTACGAAGTGCAGAAGAAAGGGTACAGGTACTGCAACCCCGTCCAACACCCCGGAATATCTCCGCCGAAGATACTGCAGCCAACTCGGCAAATGAACCATCGGCAGAAGATGGTGTTAGTCGAGATCAGGAGTTAGCTGTAGAAGTTTCCGAACTGAAGCGAGATCTTGAATTGGCGAAGGCCGAGTTGGAATTGGCCAAGAACCAGGTCGAGCAATATAAGGCAATCAGTCAAGCCTCTGAAGAAGAGTTGCAAAGCTTGAATGAGACCCACGATCAGTACCGGGAGGAAACCGATCGGTTAATTCAGGAGAAGGATGACAAAATCCGGGAGATGGAGCAACGCATTGATGAGATCACCTCGGAGCTGGCCAATACCAACACCGAGCTGTCCAGCGTCCGCGCCGAACAGAGCGAGAAGTCACGCCAATTCGAAGAGCAAAGATCTGCTTTTGAGGCCGAGATTGCTCGTCTCAAAGATGAGGATGAACGGCATGCCGCTGCAGCACAATTCCATCAAGGAGATCTCAAAGCTCAGGCCGACATTGCTCAACAAGCTCAGCAGAATTACGAAAATGAACTTCTCAAACATGCAGAAGCAGCCAAAGGTCTACAAAAAGTTCGGAATGAGTACAACCAACTGCGCATGGAGGTCGCCGGCCTACGGAGCGAGGCGGAAGCCGCGAAAACTACACTGAGTCACAGCGAGCAGAGCTGGGCTGAGACGAAGGATCGGTACGAGAAAGAAATAGCAGAAATGAGGTCACGAAAGAATGACGCCGACGCTCAAAACAAGATATTGCATGAGCAGTTGGAAAATGTTACAAGCCAGATCGCAGCGCTGCAATGTAACCGGCTACCCGCGGACAAGGACAACCTCGAACAAGGAACATCTGATTCGTCAATCCAGAATCTTCAAGAAGTCATCAAGTATCTCAGACGAGAGAAAGAGATTGTTGATGTTCAATATGAGCTTTCCATGCAAGAGGCGAGGAGACTCAAGCAACAGCTTGATTACACTCAATCTCAGCTGGATGAGACACGGCTGAAACTTGATCAAGAACGGCGCAGCCAAGTGGACAGGGAACGGACTTCGCTCAATCACAGCCAGTTGTTGGAGACTATCAATGAACTGAATGTCTTCCGGGAGAGCAGCACTACCCTTCGAGCTGAAGCAAGACAGGCTCAGTCTGAGCTGGCGGAGAAGTCGAAGCGTGTGGACGAGCTCGTGGAACAAATGCAGCCCCTTCAGTCACGCATACATGAGTTGGAAAACGAGAAAGAACTCAAAGATGGGGAACTCAAGCTGTTGCAAGAAGACCGCGACAGGTGGCAACAGCGGACGCAAAATATATTGCAGAAGTATGACCGTGTGGATCCAGCGGAGCTGGAGTCTCTGAAGGAGCAAATACGCGCCCTTCAAGCCGAGAAAGAAGCGCTCCTCGCGGATAAGCATTCTCTTCAAGAGAAGGTAGATGCTTTCGAGGAACAGATTCGGCAGACCAAAGAAGAAATGGAAGCAAACCATCAAGAAAAACGCCAAAAGTTGATCGACCAGTTCAAGGCACGGAATAGAGAGCAGAACACCAAGTTTGCGGCCAAGAACGAGCAGTGGCAAGCTGTGGTTAAGGAAAAGGAGGAACTTGAGCAGCAATTGGCTACTCTGAGAGAAGGACTCGACAAAGTCCGGGCCGAAAGAGAACAAGCGATTGCCAACTCTGTCTCTGCTGAGCCGGTGCAGGCGGAGCCAAATCCGCCCCAAGATACGAATATGGTAGACAGCGCTGAGGAAGGCCAAATTAGTGAGGATGCGCCAACCGAAACTGCTTCATCTTCTCAAGAAGAAATGGCCGCTCTGCGGACAAGGGCCGAGACGGCCGAGGCTATGGCACAAGAGGAAGCTTCCCGAGCTGCAAGCTTGCAGAGTCAAATAACGCTACTACAGTCCCGTATCACTGAACTTGAAGGTTCTATAGTAAGTTTCACCGGTATTGTGTGCGGGCGTAAAACTGACTGATACCGTCCAGGTTCATCTTCAACGCCAACTTGACGAGGCAAACGATCAGATCACCAGCCTATCATCACGTCCAGAAGTCTCTGCTGAAACACTCGCTGGTGGTTCACAGGAGCAATTAGAGAGGCTCCAGCAAGATCTTGCAGAGGCCCAGCGAGAGGTGGAGAATTTGCGATCCAGCACTGCGGCTACGAGCGCCACAGTTGTTACTCCCGTTTCTCTTGAAATCGACGAGGCCGCAACAAGGGTGGCGGACCAGGTAGAGAAAATCAAGGCAGACCTCGAGGCTAAACACAATGAGCGACTCGAGGAATTAGTGAAACAATTTAACGGACGTGCGGACCAGATGAAGGCTCAATTGTCTAAGAAACTTTCTGAGGGCAAGGCGCAGATTCGGCAGACTCTTGAGTCGGAGCATAAAGAAGCGATGGATAAACTACGTGCGGAGCATCAGCAGGAGCTTGAAACCCTGAGAGCGCGGCACCAAGAGGAGGTGTCGCGCTTGCGCTCAGAGGTGGAGACTAAACCAGTGCAGATCAGCAATGGCGAAGCAACAACGGAGTTAGGGAAGGAGGATGCGGTAGATGCCAAACAAGAGCCGCAGCAGCGACCCCCTTTATCTGAATGGCAACTATCCGAGGGTGAGGTAAAGGATTTCGTGGCCAGCAACAATGTCGTAAGGGATATCATCAAGCGCAACATCACCACCCAAACTGCAAAGGTCGAGGCACGTGTCCGAGAAGAACAGGAGAAAATCGCTACAGAGAAGCTTGAAGAATTCAGAAAGAAAGCTGAAACAGCGAAAGAACAAGCAGTGATGATGGAGGGCAAGAAGTACAGTGTCAAGATTAGTATGGCGGAGAACAAGGCTCGTCTTTTAGCTGTTAAGTTGGAGGTGGTTGAGAAAGCCGCGAAAGATACTCCAGAGAAGCCTGTGGCTGAGGTCTGGGCTATCGTGAAGGACCTCAAGTTACCTCCTTCCACTTCCGGAACACAGACTGCCAGTCATCAAGGACAAAGGCCTGGGCAGACAGCAATCACCCCACAACCAGCAGCAGCAGCTCAGCAGCCACACGTGCCTCGGGTTTCGACGACTTTCGGTCAGCCAACACCAGCACAGCCCCAATTGAGGCGAGCGTCCGGCGCCGCGCAAGCGCAAGGCCAGCAGCAGGTATCGCAAGGTGGAGTTGGCTCGCCGGTGCAAGGAAATCAGGCACAGAAGACCCTAAATGAGATCCCTCCTGCAGCGCCTTCGCCGCAGCAGACATCCATTCCATCTGCTGCAGAGCAGCAGCAGCAGACTCAGCCGCCTAGCCAGCAGCAAGATGGAAGCTTGCCGGCAAGGCCTCCGCAATCAAATCATCCTCATGCGGGTACAGGGCCTGGGGCCCTGCGAGGGTTGATGCAACAATCCGCGATACCAAGAGGGGGACAAAGAGGCGGTCGCGGCGGAGGAAGAGGGAATGCACAATCTCAACAACAGGCAAGCCAGTCTGTTCAGATTCCTAGCGGCCAACAAGGCAACCAGACAAGAGGAGGCGTGCAGTCCAATCTACCTAGAGGGAATGGCCGAGGAAGAGGTGGCCAGGGTAGAGGGACGGCGCAACAGCCCAATCAGGTCCAAGCACCAGGAGGTCAGGGCAGTTCTCGAGGAGCACTCAATGCAAACGCGAGGCAGTTTGTCCCTCAGGGGCAAAAGCGCGGTCGGGATGAGCTCTCTGAAGGTACTGATGGCGGGGCGGGCGGCAAGAGGCCCAGGGGTGGAGGGCGAGGCGGCTGAGCGGCATGCACAACATTTTCTTTGTTCTGTGGCAACAAATTATTGGCACAATATCATTCCCGAGGCTTCTATGTATTACCAGCACGCATGTCGCACGGAGTTGGCTATTGAGTCCTAAGGGGAATAGGCTGTAGCAATTAGGCTGTAGTGTTTTCTCCACTTTAGACAGGCAAAATGTGAGGACGTCACCTCTTTCAGAGGGAAAATAGTTTACAGTGCCTTTGGCCGATACCTGAATGAAGTGATTCGCTCCTCATGCGCTTCCCGACGTACGCCCAAACGCCATCCGTGTGCGAGCGATCATTGACCGGCCCTGGTCTTAACAACGTCTCAAAGGTATTTTTTGACCTCTACTGATGCTTTGCCAGGTTGCTGGGAATCAGCTTCCTCAGAACATCCACGTGACGGTCATTCATCTTCAACCTGGCCGCATCCGTCCCACTTCTGTCAACGCGCCGCTCTCCCCAGCCGTAGACGACAGTATGATCTTCGAGCACGTCGCTCTGCGATATGACGCTGCAGGGACCAAGCTTGCAAAACTATGTAACGTCAGTCAAACCCAGAAATTTGATCCGCAGAGCAGATGTATCAGTCTCGAGTTCTGGGTGAGGGTGTTACTTTGCCAATGATTGCCCCGGTCGATACTCGGGAGTTAACTTCGACGATTGTTCCCTCACCGATTCTCCTGCCGGCTACCACCGATCCGACCTCCACCACGACGCCCCTTTCCAGTGTGATTCCTTCCTCGGAGCCAGAGTCGCGGGCAGCCCCTATCTGGACCCTTTCACAAATGATACAGCCATCTCCTATAGTGACGGGCCCTTCGGCTGAGGATATCCTTGCTCGCGGGTGGATGACCACATTGGCCCCGATCGTGATGGGATATGTGCCGGTAAATTGTGCTTGGTCGGCGATGATTGACAATGGCGCAAAAGTGATCGGTGGCTTCGGGCCCGTTGGAACGGTGCTGGAGCGTTTCGAGGCTACCGCAGCCATGGTAGACGTGCGCTGCACTGAGATGGCGAGAAGGCGGTCGTCTACGGTAAGTTGTCACATGCTCGCCTCGACCAGCCTCATATATGCATCAATTATATCAGTATCTTCAAGTTCTCCTTCTATTACCACTCGGCTTAACTACTCGACTCTTCTGTTCTTCCGCTATCTCTGCGAAAGCCATGGGTCCAGGCTTGTCACATTCACGACGCGCACCAGCACAAGCTCCACGGCATCAAAACTGATTCTCGTCACTGCGCTGGTCTCCCGAATGTCCCTTGCTCCAGGGGCAGAAGACGGCAATGATCTCTACCAAATCCTAGTCTAGAGAGTTCTATCCTTTTCGGCGCTGGCTGAAGTAACTTCAGTGATGAAGATACGGATCGAACGGTCTGAATGCCCCTCTCCTTCAAGGCGCGCATCACTGTTCCTCCTTTTTTTCCCTCTTGTTCCTCTTCCGCCACTCCCTTACTCCGCGGTCGACTTCGTCCTTGGTCACTCCATCGCGCACAAGATACATGACGACGCCCAGCTGTTCCACGTTTTTGTTCCTTGCTTCGTCGTCGAAGAACAACATCTCCTCGTAGTTCAAGCTCGTTTGTTTCTGTATACGTGAAAAGTGTGTAGTCTTCGAGCCTTCCAGGAACATGCTCGGTCAGCATTCTCTTGCTGCCAAGTGCGACCCCCTGGTGGCAGCTTACCAGGGTATATTTGCAGATAGTCGAAATAACTGATAGCCTGCTCGCCTGCAGGAGGGAGGCGGAGTAGCTTCAACATGTCTCGCGCAAGATCTGGCGCTGAGGTTCGGCTGGCTGCGGCCACCAAGATGCCTTTTAATCGGCAGGCCAGCAAGACAGCTGGAACATCACTATAGAATGAGAACGATTCCCCGTATCTAGTCCAGGTTCAGCCTCACGGCGCCGACTCTGTTGTCAGAAGGACGAATCACCTATCTTGTACCCTTGAGTTGTTATCCTTTGGTTTGAGGGGGGGTGTAACATGCGTATCCACCCAGAATGGCCAAAGCGTATAGTCCAGGTCAAAAGCTATGACTTTTGGCAGAGGGTAGCCATCATTGAATGTCTCCGGTATTTTATCGGCATCCGGAGCCAATTCTGGTCCTTCAAACTTCCGTGGCATGACAACTGAGACGGCGGTGATGGCCCGGACCTCTCAATATGCGCGAGCGCGATCAAGGACTTCCGGAGGCAGCAGGCTCGGGACTGACGAGGCGGAGTACCCAAACTCGCGAGAGCTTACTGGCCATAGGGTGGCTGCCGGCTCCGAGATAATTCTATGTGCAAACTGTCGATTCGTTATCTTGGTTTCATGGCACTCTTCAAGATGAGGTTGAGCGTTATCGGCGCATGGACATTATCAATATATACCTTAACTGAATTCTACTCCCTATGTCATCGTCACAAGCGAAATCAACAGAAGTAAGCTCAGGATCCGGGAGCTCCCCACCCACCGGTACCGTCCAGCTTCCTCTCGCCGCCCCACCTTCTACTGCTCTCCATAACTGAAAATAATAGCTTCAAGAGAACCTGCTCGGCCCGTCCAGGTCACTTATTCCGTACACTTCCTCATCACCCTCTCCAAAAGGGGCCCGTGACTCCCTCGCCTGCCTTTCGCCGCCCTGAGCCACCCTGAACCTCCCTGTTGCAGGGTGCCACCCACAGCATGTTCCAAACCTTCACGGGTTCTTCGCGCCGCCCGCGTCAGGTTAATCTATCCGGTCGGACTGCAAATCCTTTCGCTGCCCTTGCAGCTTCCCGAGATTCTCCAACAGCAGTTGGTTCGCAGAACACTGTTGCACATGCTCAGCAGGAGCGGCTGGCGAGGCAGCGGGAGAGAGAACGGCTCAACGCGGCAAAGACTGTGCAGAGGGTTTATAGAGGCTACCGAAGTCGAAATAATGTAAGGAACCAGTGGCGGGCCCTGTGGGACCAGAACGAGGGCATCACGGGCATGAGTCTTCAGCCGGATCCTCAATCTCGGCCGGAGGACTTCCGATCGGATGAAGACTGCTTCTCTGACTTACGGCTACTCCTGTTGTTCGCCGACATGCGAAATCTGGAAGATGTCAGGCGGCTGCACTGGTATATCCGGCGCTTTGTCAGAAAATACCCCTCGGGAGATGAGATGACTTGTCCGCTATCAGAGCGTTGGATGTTACTTCGGCTTCAGACATTAGCGCTTGAAGCAATCAGGCGGCAATCCTCTAGACTGTCCAGTAGAGTCATGGATGATATCTTGATTCTACTGGCTATCTTGGTGGAAGCTTTGCCTAAAGAAACCGCTCAGAGTTCGGGACTATACTTCTCCGCTTTATCCACTCTGACGGTCGACCATGGCAGGAATCAAGATTCGGAACATTTTGATGAAGCCTTGTTTATGCAGAGCATTTTGCGCCCTCTCCAGCTAATAACGTCGTGGACGCCTGTCGCATATGAAGCATTCGCACTGAACTATCTGACCACCCCCGACCTCCCTCGGAGCCTCGATCGTTACAAAGACCTAATGGAGCGTGTCAACAGCAAACTCCTTGCCAGTTCGCTAGCAGACACTCTCCGAAACTCCAAAATTAGTGACATATCCAGTTTGGCCCGTTCAGAAGCTCGATTATGGCTCCTGACATACTTTATTCAGCTTTTCCGCGACCACGCTCATCTGGAAGACCCAAGCCACGATGCTTCGGGTCCGGATTTCGTTGCCGTAATATCTGCGTTGTTGGGTTCTTTGGCTGATGAGATTGCCACCCGCATGGAGTTAGAAGATGAAAGCATGGAGACCGTGTCGAAGGAAGATGACGAACCTGGAGACGATCGGCAGCAGCAACAGATCGCTTCTCCTTTGCCTGCTCTTGTGCGTCAGGAGATCTTATCACTGGTAGATCAACGCACTATATCCAGCCTTTTAGCCGGTGTTGTACCCCTCGATGGGTCTGAGCGGTCGGATAGTTCCAAGACAGCGGACGAAGCAAGATTACTTGCTGGTTATGCATTGACCCTATTAAGAGTTTTCCCTCGAAGAGCGGATGAGATCCGCATGTGGCTTTACCTAGGATATACTCCCTCGGGATTCAGCAAAAATGGTGCTGGGATTGTACGTCTTCCAGCCATCAAATACTTCTGGAATGCAGCTCGGTCTACAGAGGTCTATAAAACTATCCGCGAAAATCCGCGGGCCGCACTTACTCTGTTAAAACAGCAAAGTGTTTTCGCTGCTACCATGCCGAATACCGTGCCGAACACGCACAAGGCAAGGAATGAGGATTGGCAAATAATCTTGCTTTTCCTCGAACTCTACACTTTCCTCATGAAAGTAACAGACGATGAGGAGTTCTTCTCCGGAGGTAGTTCATCTTCTGGAGTGACGAGCGGCTCGTCCTGGACGAGAGAGAGCACACTCGCGCTCGGGGACGTCAAGGACATGACGCTCTTTCTTAAGAGCCTTGCCTTCACTCTCTACTGGAACGCCTCAGAGATCTCAGGAAATCCAGAGAGAGAGTATACTGGAAACTTGGCTGGCTATTTCACATCTGACAGGAAGTTAGAGTATAATTCACGTGAAGCCTCAGTTAAGCAGGAACATCAAACCGTCACCATCGGTGGGCTAGCTGGAATGACCATGGATTACGTGAAAGGCATTGTGACGGGATTGTTGCGGATGATCTACGAACGAGAGTAAGTACGTCCACCTTCTGTATCATGCGTCGCCTAAGGTTGTACAGTTCCCGTCGAAAATTCCTTCCCCAAGATCATTGGCTTATGACCTCCCGCTTCGACATGGAAGGTTTCATCCCGGCCGTTGTAATGGAAGAGGAGAATCGCCACCGCGTACAGGAGGCTGATGACGAAGAACCTGACGATGAAGACACTATGAATGAGGATGCATTTGGTCAGAGACGTGCACTGATAGGCACCCGCCTTGCACAGCAAGCGCGCCACATCGAGGTGCTGCGGAAGCAGCAACGTAAAGCCTCTCGGCGAAAGCTTCTTGAAGCTGTGACCCCGAGGCTAGAGATACTGCAGAATATGCCATTCTTCATACCTTTTGAGACCCGTGTACAGATTTTTCGTGAGTTCATCCACTTGGATCAACTGCGCAGAAGGGGAGGACATATAGATCCTGATAACTGGAGAATGTCCGTCATGCAGAATTCCGCCTTCCAGAGGACTGCAGACGGACGACCGTCCGGTCAGGATATCATAAGTAAACACCATGCGAAGATACGGAGAGAAAATCTCTTCGAAGATGCATATGAGCAGTTCTACGAGCTTGGAGAAGGCTTGAAGGAGCCAATACAGATCACATTTGTCGACAGGTTCGACACTGTTGAAGCAGGAATCGATGGCGGTGGTGTGACCAAGGAG
The DNA here is from genome assembly GCA_001599915.1 of Symbiotaphrina buchneri. NCBI lineage: Eukaryota > Fungi > Ascomycota > Symbiotaphrinales > Symbiotaphrinaceae > Symbiotaphrina > Symbiotaphrina buchneri. The sequence goes on from BCIG01000015.1 coordinate 588,007, forward strand.
TTCTTGACTAGCGTAACCAATGAAGCTTTCACAGCATCTGCTGGGCTTGGTATTCGCTACTTTGTTGAGAATGACCACCATCTACTTTATCCGAATCCAGCAGCCGTCGACGAACAGAAAGAGATTTTACGAGAAGCAGGCATTAGGGAGGGCTCCCCCGAGTGGAATGAGCAGATTCGGGAATTGCTGAGACGATTCGAATTTTTGGGAAGGGTGATTGGTAAATGCCTCTACGAGGGTATACTTGTCGATGTCGCTTTTGCTGGCTTTTTCCTCCTCAAATGGGCTTTGACTGGGGGTTCTGGAGCAGCCTCAAAGGAGTCTGGATACCGAGCGAATCTCAACGATCTGCGAGATATGGATGAGGCTCTTTACCAAGGCTTGGTATGACTCCACTTATCGCAACCATTCCACCAAAGGCTCAAGACTAACTGTCTCACAGCTTCAGTTGAAAAACTATCCGGGAGATGTGGAAGACTTTGCTCTGAACTTTACGGTGACCGATACCGTCTCCACGGTCGCATCTAATGGACATGACGGCCGGACCAAAACAATCACACGAGAGCTGAAACCTGGTGGCGCCAACATTCCCGTGACGAACGAGAACAGGCTCGTATATATCTCGTATATTGCTCGGCACCGGTTGCAGATACAGCCACATTTACAGACCAGCGCGTTCCTACGTGGTCTGGGTCAGATCATTCAGCCTTCCTGGCTTTCCATGTTCAATCAGTCAGAGCTCCAGGTGCTCGTGGGTGGGGCCGCTTCCGAAATTGATGTCGACGATCTCCGAAGAAACACCGCTTACGGAGGCGTTTATGTCATAGGAGACGACGGGGAAGAGCATCCCACTGTCAAACTGTTCTGGGAGGTCATGCAATCTCTGTCCGATGAGGATCGAAGGAAAGTCCTCAAATTCGTCACCTCCACCCCTCGAGCTCCTCTCCTGGGATTTTCCCAACTGAACCCCCGGTTCAGCATCCGAGATGCCGGTGATGATCAGGACAGACTTCCCAGTACCAGCACCTGCGTCAATTTGCTTAAGCTTCCACGGTATAAAGATATCGACACCCTGCGGGAAAAGCTCCTCTACGCGGTGAACTCGGGAGCTGGCTTTGATCTCAGCTGATATACGGGTTTTCATTCCCGAGACGCAGCTTTCAAGAGGCAGCAGCATAGAGGTTCTTTTTTTCTGGTCCGGATTGATGGCACGAATCACGAAAGTTCGAAGTAATTCATTCCTTATTGCGGCGTCGACTGGGCCGGCGTTGAAAACTCGACATCAGTAAGGGAGTGTAGGCAGAGCTCCAAGTAGCCAGAAATAGCAAAGTTGGATAAAATTATATTCTACGTGCAAAGTTGTAGTGGCACGATCACCAATCCGCAAGGGCATATCCGGCGTAGTGGAGAATATCTTTCCACGCCAGATCTAATAGCACATGTGAAAGGGGCAACAAAGGGCCACCGTCACATTGCCAAGATGGTCTGTATATCCGGGGATTGTCTGAAAAGGACAAAGGAGGTCTTTCCCTCAGAGGCGCATCCGTATAAAAATCCTCCTACTTCATGGGGTCGAGGCAGACATCACAGGCAGGGCTGTGTGGACATGCTTGGCAAGGTCCGGACGATCAAAAGTCCTAGCCCCTGAGCCGCCCCTGAGTGGGCTCCGGATGGGCGCACGGATGATGTGCAGCGAGGCATGGGCCGGGTTTATCCGGTATGTGCCAGGGTACTGTACCAGGTTCTCGAATCTCCAGGTCTGTCTGGTTCAGTGTGATTGATTCCAACCCAGCTCGCCAGCAACAATAAGGTGCATACCTTAGTACTTCGTAAGAATAACCTGTAGCCTGCTTCGTACGTTACATATACGAAGCTATCTCCTTCTCGCAACGGAACTATGCGCCTCGTCGTACCTTGCCTTGGCTTCCTTTCGACAACCTCAACCTGATTTCGAGTATGTACCGTACATACTCTACCCCATCTTTGCGGGCCGCTCTTCGCATGAGGAATGCTCACGAACCCTCTGTTTCCGCCATGGCGACATTGCAATCCGGTTGTCCCGATTCGCCTTCAGGCCTCTCTGATTGCTTTCGGGGTGTTTCGCGTCGACGCGACCCCTGATACTAGCCGCCTCGGCCTTCTTTAGCTTCCAAGTCGGGAGAGCTAAGGCTTGTTAGTCTGCGGAAGCTGCGTCTTGGTCAAGCAATACTCCATGCTCCAATCTCGGCGGTGAGATTGGTTGCCTTCATTGCTACTACTACGGTACTCTAGGGCAAGCTGGCTTGGCCCTTGGATTATAAGGGCGGTTACGTAGTAGTACGGAGTAGTACGAAGAAGTAATTTCGTATGGCAATAATGCCCTGTCAAGCTCACCGTCGGAGACGCCGAGCATAGGGGCTGACTACTTGCGCCATCCAAGCTGACCGCACTTGAACGTTTACCCTGATCACCTAATGAATTGGATGGTCACTCTCGTCCACTGACACGATCTACGGCTGCTGGAGTATGTTTGCTTGGGTTCCAGCTCGACATCCCGACACCGGTCCCCCGAAAGGCCAGGACACGCCACGAGGCCCTTTACTAGGATACCCACAACTCCCGTACGTAAGACTCTTGACAGCTTCACAGTAACGCGTACATTTTGGGGGTGGAGCATCCGCCACTCTGAAACACATACCAGATATCCCTATACGCTACACCTTCACCACATGGGACTGGAAGGATGGACCACGGGACCCATTCTACGTTGGGTGGCCGTGTACAGGATCTCCTGCTTCCTCAGGCTCCACACATCATTGTGAGACGCCCATGGGATGGCAGGATGGGAAAAGCACACAAAATCTTAGGCCCACCCTCGGCGCTCAATATCAGCTACTCGTCTCTCCAGGCAGACGTCGCCAATGGCCGCGTGCGTGATCAATCGGCAGCAAGGCACGTTACCCCCGAGCCAAAGATGCATCGAGCCGTTGCTAGCAGGGAGGAGTTGCTTGACCCGGAACATCTGTCAGCGGGGACTAGCACAGGCATTGAGGGACGGTCCTTGCGCAAATACGAGTCCTCGTCAACTCTACGATCTTATTACAAGCCGGATGCAGTGCCCTTGTCTGTCTCTCAGCAGACTTCGGCATCCTCGTCTAGGGATTTAGGCCTCCGGAAACATGGGCCAAGTGTCGATATTCTCGATCCCGCAAATATTATATCAACGAAGCTGTCAACCACTCCAGCATGTGCCGATGATAGTACTTATGGGGAGTCTTGTAAGACAAGTCGCAAACGTGCGTCAAGATTGGACCTCTCTAGTTTGTTCCCAAAGCCAAGATCTGGACCCGATACCCTGCTTTCACCTCGGCGGCTGATGCATTCACCATCGATGTCATCTCAGTACTCTGAAGGTTTTGGTGAAGCAGGACTCAGAGGGCCTCGTATTGTACGCAACAAGCTTTCGAGAAACTCATTGGCGCAAAGGTCTCCGCAAGGACAGCCAAACATAACTGAGCAACTTGAGTCTCATGGCAGTTCGGCGGGTACTGCCCCTGGGCTTTCGCCAATGGAAGGCCAAAGGATTGCAAGTTCAAAACATAGCACCGGACCCTTGGATACTGCCAAAAGCGAGTATTCTCAGCAAGATAACTCTTTACGTTACCAAAATAGTCGTCTCAGTAGACCCGATATCCATGCCGCGGAAGATGGCCGAAGAATATCTATCTTTATCGACCAACTTCACGCTTCGCAACAACCGAAGTCACCTTTGTCTCCTCCTCCACGTGGAAGCAGCTTGCTGTTCAAGCAATTTCCCCTGGCGATTCCTGCCGAACAAAGGAGTGTCTATAGTACCTCTAGCGGGAAGTCGAATATGTCTCGGGCCAGCCGTACGAGTACTTTTGCCAGCTCAGACCTTCACAAGGAGAGTGTTCTAATGCTGTCATCCTCCGAGGATGAGGATGATCCGCCAAAGAAGGAATCGAACGTCGGGAATAGCTTCCTTCCTTCTATCGGTGAGGTAAATATCACAGAGCACGTCATTTCGTCAAATGATGAAGTGAAAGTTCGAGTGAGCATTGCCGATAAATATGCAACCGAAGACATATCCATCTGTGATGCGAAACCCGTCGTTACACATCCCGCAGGTACAGCAAACATTCGCTCAAATGTTGCAAAAGGAACCGAGCTGCGGCATGTCCTCGGTCCCAGCATGCAGGATCTAAGAAGTCGATCCGAATCGGAACTGTCCAGGGATTTGTTGAGAGTTCCTGAGCATGAGCCTAGACGCAGACGTCTCGGTCCACATAGAATACCTGATCTCTATCTAGATCGAAGGCCAACAACGTCCAGCACATCCTCGGAATGGGCCGGTCTCCAGCCGAGCCCAGTGAATAATGTACATACGACCCCGAGAGGACGGCACTTAATGGAAGTCACTCAGAGGGAGATGGTGCTTTTGGAAGCGATGAGGGAGAGACGAGCCATGATGGACGAAGTTGGCACACGGACAGGCAAAATGGAGCATTCAACAGCTGGTAGTATGTCCGATGGACAGGATCAGTCCACGTTTGCTTCTCGTATCCGTGGCTGCGCAAAGACTCGGCAGAACTCAGCGCCTATGCCTACACCACCATCCAGCGCAAGCCTTGCTTTTCGTTCCCGGGAGTCGGATTTTCCTTTCTTGAATGATGCTGTCGGCTATGAGAGTTGCGCCCCAGCCACCCGACGTATATCTTCAAAGGAGGTTCGTCAACCAACGCACAACTACTCAGTATCATCGCAGTCAGCAACCGGCGTTTCCCCTCTAACGCCGCCGGCGGACTGTCCAAACTTCTCTATCGAAGCCGAACGAAAGAATCACGCCCGTGGTTTCAACATTGAGGATGAACAAGCGTCGCGTCTCTCGGTGGAGAGCTGCGCATCCTCTTTTTCCGAACACGTCCTCTCCTACTTGCAAGGTTCCAACTTGGATCATCTAGAAAGCTACTGGGCTGAGGGAGCTTGGCCCAATGCAATCTGACGTTAATCTTCTGTCGTGCGCGTTCTCCTCCATTTCTAGTCATGTCAGAGTTTATAATATACGTTCGGCTTTCAGAGGCATCGGCGTCAATCTTTTATGTTCCTGATTTACTCGAATGTTTGATACCCAGTCCCCAAAATTCGCGCGTCACACTCTGAGGCGCCCCTGTGTTACAATATTAGCATGAGCATAATTATAGACCTCTCAACCCTGGACGTGCTACGGAGCTCTAGCAACTCGTATAAACCGACGCGTACGGTGGAGAGAAGTGCAGTAGTGAATCAAGACCTATTTCTTTAGGACTTGACAACATGAGGTAATCTCAACGCCTGCCTTTTCGATGACGAAGTTGATATGCGCCAGTCGAAGACAGCATAACTGGAAAGGGGTTCGCACCGCTTTTACATCTTACCCTAGTGATGTTAGGGTATGGCGTGAACTCTTACCCCGGCGCGTCTTCCAGCCTAAAGTACGGGAGGTACCGCAGGTGCCTGTACTCCACAAAACATGATAGATCCTCTCCAAGCAGGTCTTCCGTACAACTTCCAGAGCTTGCACCGCTACTAAATCATTCCACTACAGGCCTGCAGCCCTGATCCCAGTCTTTTCATGTTTTAAACAGCTCGCTATTCATTTGCAGCCCATTGCCTTCCACTCCCAGCACAAGGCTCAGGCAGTCACCAAGTGAATCCTGCTCCACAAGAATATTCTCACATCTGGCGCAACGGGGCATTCCTGGTAGACGCGATCATGTCCGACTCCGCTCATTCACATGCCTCTTTGATGGGCATACCGATGAAGCACATATCCTTATTGACTGTCAGTGCTCACATACGCCCTTTGAAAGAGCGTATGTCATGTTGACCCCTGCGTGCAGCTCACGGTCCAAAATTCGGTGCTCATTCTGGTAATGCGACCCGCGCTCCGTGCTCTGCACTGATCCTTTCCTGCCTCTATATAACGATTGATCTGACCAAGCTGGCCTTGCAACCAGATAATGCACTACTCACGGATTATGCCCCTCGTAGGCGGGCAGCGCTATCTTACGTCCACGGCTGTCTTCTTCAACGAAGTCATCAAGTTAGCTGTATGCCTCAGCATTGCTCTTTACGACATCTCACGCAATCTACCACCATCTTTGCCTGCAACTTCTCTATTCACCGCTCTTTACAACGCAGTCTTCACGCGCGACAGCTGGAAACTTGCGATCCCTGCATGTCTTTATACGCTTCAGAACTCCCTTCAATATGTGGCAATCAGCAATCTGGATGCTGCAACCTTCCAAGTCACGTATCAACTCAAGATCCTGACGGCAGCGTTATTCAGCGTGTTTATATTGAGGCGCACGCTTTCCACTCGGAAATGGTTGGCATTGATACTCCTGACAGTTGGAGTGGCACTTGTCCAAATTCCAAGCTCGGACGCTGGCAACGCGCCGCCATTGCATGATGTGCAATCGAAATTCCTCTGGCCCCGCTCACTCAATAGCATCAGTGAACTGGGTGGCCTGGTCGTCGCGCCCTTGACGAGGCGGTCTGAAACTTATGAAGGGATCGAGGAAGATCATAGACTTGCGCATCCGCAAATGAATGGCACGGTCGGTTTGGTGGCTGTCATTGTTGCCTGTATCGTCTCCGGCCTTGCTGGAGTCTATTTTGAAAAGGTCCTGAAGGATTCAAGCGGGGCGACCTCACTGTGGGTGCGCAATGTTCAAATGGCATTCTTCTCTCTTTTCCCTGCTTTCTTCCTCGGAATTCTCATGAAAGATGGGGAAGAAGTGGCGGAAAAGGGCCTTTTGACTGGGTACAACTGGGTCGTATGGACCGTCATCGCTTTCCAGGCATTCGGAGGTGTTGCTGTCGCATTGTGTTTGAACTACGCAGATAATATCGCGAAGAATTTTGCAACAAGCATAAGCATCGTCACTAGCCTTTTTGCGAGCATATGGTTCTTCGACTTCGAAGTTACCTTCACCGTAAGTCTATCATATGGCAGGGGCATCATCAGCTCTAGGTGTCAGCTAACTGGCCAACAGTTCCTGGTAGGTACGTCCATCGTCCTCTTCTCCACGTATCTATACAGTCTCGAGGCTCGACAGCGAACACCGCCAATAAACATAGCGAGCTTTGAGAAGACGACAGTAGAAGGTGAAACGCCTTCGCATTATAGCGACAATTCCAAGCATCTCCTCAACTTGCCGCAATCAACGCAGGGGAGATCAACCTCACGACCATCATCACCAGTTCGACAGCATTCTAGGGCGAATATGGGACGGACTAAGTTCAGAGATCTCTGAACGGGCATGCACAGTTCGAGATTCCTCTAGGAAAGATCGTGGAAAGGAACAACGAACCATAGGTGGCCCTCAGGCTCGAATAGTTCAATCACCACTGGTACGCAAGCATTGTACATTGGATGGGGAGTTGTGAATTTGAATGTATAATTGATTTCTTTGGGTTTGAGAGACGGAGCAACAGGGCATTTCTGGAGTCCAGTGCAGGTTCTGGTAATTACCATAAAGCAGGATGTGAGGCCTTGTCAGGGTGTAAGAGGTGAGGGAAATGTCCATCACTGATGGTATCTGCGAATATATGGCTCGTTGGGTCCAAGGCTACAAATAGAGTCAAATAAGGTACATTTCTTCCAAGATTCGGCCCAGACTGGCAGCTCCTGTCCCAAGGTGTTTTATTTCAGCGGCCTTCATTGCGCTTGTTTCGTCTAATATGGTTGTCTCCTCCATGTCGCTTCTGGGCACAGCTGCCCAGCTTCATCCGTCCTACCAAAGCTGTACCTTCCTTCCGGATTCCTTCCACAGACTTCGCCTCACCATTTGACATTATCTTCCATTCCTAGAGGCGCACGCACTATCCTTACCTATACTACACGGTCCATGGTGCCCGCTCCACAGACTGCCATGACATCCGACCTCGATACCTTAATGCGCGAGATAGAGGAGCAAGGCCGGGTTCACAGCGTTTCTACAGGAAATCCCCGTCTTTACGCCTCCGCAATGCAGCAGCCCTACGAACAAGGCCTACAACAGCAATCCGACAAGTGTCTAGATGACTTCGGTGAGTCTGTACAATAGCCTTATAAGTCGCTGCTCTCTGACGCACCCTAGACAGGGAGCTTCTCATTGGTCCGTCCACTACGAACCGTTAGCAAGCCGTCAATATTGGACAACGGATATCGTTACCCGTCTCGAGCACGGAATTTCAAGGTCATATTCACGGGTGGAATGATAGACCATCAGACCTATGGACTGTTCCAGATGCACGTCCACTCCAAGGTATTGCAATATCAAATATTAAGGAGTGTCCGGGCTTTGACATATGCACAGCTTCCTCCGGTCCTGGATCAAATGCGTTTGATTTTCGTAAGTTTTCCACCTTCTGATCACATTGAGCTATTGTCATCGAACGTCTGCAGCTTCCTATACACACACTTCTCCTACTCGAAATCTTGGATCCAGCTCCTCGTCGTCTGCATTCCCTTCAAGCCCAAGTGTCCTTACTGGCCAGCGACGACACGGGCCAAGCTCTGAAAGGCCTGTTATGAGACAGCCTGCCTTTATGACCGATCAACGAACGGGCCCGATGGCCAAAGAGATGTCTCTCAATAGGGGCACACCCATAGTCCAGGGCATCCAGCTTGTTTCTTTGAATGACCTCCCTGATCGTTTCCGGTCTATTTTCCGATTTCCTGTCTTTAACGCCGTACAGTCTAAATGTTTCAGAAGTGTTTACCAGACAAACGATAACTTTGTTTTGTGCGCTCCCACTGGTAGTGGAAAAACAGCAGTACTGGAACTTGCAATCTGTAAGCTCATCTCCGGCTTCAAGGCTGGTGAATACAAAATCGTGTACCAAGCTCCAACAAAATCTCTCTGCTCAGAAAGATATCGAGATTGGCAACCGAAATTTGGAACTCTCGATTTGCAATGCGCCGAACTTACAGGAGACACGGATGTGGCGCAGTTACGCAAGGTTCAACACGCAAGCATCATCATTACCACTCCTGAGAAATGGGATAGTATGACTCGAAAATGGAAAGACCATGCGAGATTAATGCAGATGGTGAAGTTGTTCCTTATCGACGAAGTGCACATCCTCAAGGATACACGTGGTGCAACATTGGAAGCCGTCGTTTCGAGAATGAAGACCACGGGAACGAATGTGAGGTTTGTCGCCTTGAGCGCCACCATACCGAATCCTGAAGATGTCTGCGCATGGCTTGGAAAGGACTCAACAAATCACGATCAACCTGCTATTAGGGAAAGATTCGGAGAGGACTTTCGTCCAGTGAAATTGAAAAAGTTTGTCTGCGGTTACGACTTTTCCGGAAATGACTTTGCTTTTGACAAGCTCTGCGAGTCGAAGTATGAACGCCATTGATGCTCCTAGATCATTTGCTCGTACTGACCAGATCTAGGCTCACTGATATCATTGCCAAGTACTCGCAAAGGAAACCCATCATGGTCTTCTGTCCTACAAGATCATCCTGCGTATCAACCGCCAGGAGTCTGGGAAGTGCTTGGGCAAACAAAGGACCTCGGGAAAGGTATTGGGCCAGTCCAACTCAAAGACTTTCCATGGACAATTCAGAGCTTCGAGGTGAGTCCCAGTCTCTCTCCGGCCAACCCCTCTGACGACATTAGAACTGGTTGCTACCGGGGTTGCCTTCCATCATGCTGGCTTAAGTTCAGCCGACAGGCATTCCATAGAGAAGGGGTACTTGGAAGGTCAATTGAGCGTCATATGTTGCACTTCCACTTTGGCTGTGGGCGTAAACTTGCCTTGTCATCTCGTAATCATCAAGAATACGGTGGGGTGGCAAGGTGTTGCAGGATGGAAAGAATATGCGGGCTTGGAAATCATGCAGATGTTAGGTCGGGCTGGTCGGTAAGTTGTTGGTCCATTGTCTCCTCTGCTCTCTAAGGAACTCCGCAAGGCCTCAATTCGACAGTAGTGCTGTCGCAGTGATCATGACAAGGAAGGAAAAGGTCAAGCACTATGAAATGATGGTATCTGGACAGGAGTATTTGGAGAGCTGGTAAGTGTACCCTCTCATTGCCTGCGTAGAGATACGTTAATAAGGACATCATCAGTCTCCATCTCAATCTGATAAATCATCTCGTAGCTATCCACTGTCTCTATGCTTGTTGCAAAAGCTGATACTAGCACAGAACTCTGAGATCGGACTGGGCACGATCCGCGATATTAATTCTGCTAAGAGATGGTTGTCAAGCACATTTCTCTACGTTCGTCTTCAAAAGAACCCTGATCATTACCGGCTAGAGAATGATGATACTCATTATAATTTGGACGAACGTATGGAACAGATTTGTGCGAAAGATGTGAATCTGTTGGAAGAGGCAGGCTTGGTGACGGCGGAGACCGATCTCAAATGTACTGAATTCGGCGAGGCTATGGCGAGATACTGTGTGAGATATGAGACCATGAAGGTCTTTTTAAACTTGGGCCAAAAGGCCAAGGTTTCAGAGATCGTATGTCTTGCTAAGTACATCTCCAGTCAAGAATGTGGCTTACTTCTCAGTTGACTGCCATTTCAAACGCGGATGAATTCAAAGATTTCCGCATTAAGGCCGCGGAGAAGGCACTCTACAAAGCAATCAACAGCAATCCTTGCGTTAGGTTCCCTATAAAAGTTGACATTGCTCTACCTTGCCACAAAGTTTCTTTGCTTGTTCAAACGGAACTAGGCGGGGCTGACTTTCCGACCGGAGATAACTTCCAGAAACACAGGACAGCATTTCAGCAGGAGAAGGCGGCGATTTTTCAACAACTTCACAGGCTCGTCCGGTGCGTCATTGACTGCAAACTCCATATAGAGGATGCGATCAGTGTTAAGAATGGGCTCGAGCTTTCACGAGGTTTTGCTGCGAGGGCTTGGGATCAATCTCCTTTACAACTTAGACAGATTGAGTCAATTGGTATGATCACGTTGAGGAGACTTGTCGACAACCATATACGCAGCATTGAGGAGCTCGCGGGTGCAGAACCTCATCGGGTGGAAGGCATCTTGAGTAAAAACCCACCATTCGGAACCAAGCTTATCGCTAAAGCTCGTGATTTCCCGAGATTGCGAGTATCAGTCAAGGTCATGGACAAGGTAGACTAGTCTAGCTCAGGTCATGGACAGTCTAACAAGGTCTAGGATATACGTCCAGGACGATGGGTCAAATTGAAAATGAAAGCCGAGATAGGATTCCTCAATAAAAACCCACCGTCTTGTTTCAGAGGCGAGCCGGTTTACGTGTGCTTCATTGCAGACCTCTCAGATGGCAAAGTACTGGAGTTCCGTCGGATAAGGTATGACAGACTTCATGTGCAAAAGGGCGAACTGACCTAAGAGCAGTGCAAAGAAGCTGAGTAATGGTCAAGATATTCTATTCGCTGTAGACTTGACCGAGCCGGGACAGATAATTACTTGCACCGTCATGTGCGATGATCTTGGTGAGCCTAAAAGGCCCTGTGACAAAATGTTGATTGACCTCCATTCAGCTGGAACAATGAGGACCGCAGAGCTCAGTCCAGATGTCCCTGCTTCTATGTTCCCACAGCCTGTGGACCGCGGCCGAGTGTCAGAGACATTTTGCACACCCCTGGGTAGTTCTCAGAAAGAACAAATGAATACGTCCAGACGTAGAAGCAGCGAAGGAGTTGGCAACACAAGTGACCTGTTGACACAGGAAGGATTCGCCGACAAGATTTTCGAAGACGACGAACTTGACACTGCACTTGGTGGTCATGATTGCAGTTATATCGATTCTTTCGATCATGATTGTGCAGACACAGCCAAGGGAATCACTGTAAGGGGTGCCAAGTATAAGGCATCACGCGAGGAGCGGAATGTGGAAATAGAACATCCTGAGCCTGCTCGATTGGAAAACGGGAACTGGGCCTGCAATCACAAGTGCAAAAACAAGCAAGGGTAAGACAGAAATATATTGTTGACGGTTCATCACTGAAGTGTGCCTAGTTGCAAACACAAGTGTTGTCAGGAAGGCGTCGAGAAACCCCCGAAGCCACAACATAAGTCTCAGTTCAAGAAGGCCACAAATCAACCAACTCTCTGCCAGGCTTTGGTCCACCAAAACAAACTTGCTGTTCCCATGACAGGCGCACAACATGGGCACGGCGCTAATGTGTCGCCGTCGAAGTCAAGTAAAGAACGCATTGAAAAGCTTGATATGCTCGAAGATCAACATCACGGCCCGAGAAACGTGGATTCGTCGCAGTATAAGAAACTCAACCAGCTGCATTCGAAGTTTGGGAAGATCGATCCCGTAGCTACTACGACCAAAAAGACACCTGCATTCTCCTACGGTAAGGGCAAAGAACCTAGCCTAGCATTTCTGGACCGAAGCGGCCCTCCTGAAGGACCAACCACAGCAGATGATGATGAGTTTGGGGATCTCTTGGATGAGGACTTTCCTTCACCGGGACAGCTTGGAGCGTTTGAAGATGAAACCTTGATTCCTGAAGACCAAAGCTCGAAAGCTTTGCAACCTGCTCGCGTCATTAAAGAGCCCGACGACGGGCGTGTCTGTCCTGGGGGTGAAAATAATGCAGCTGGCTCAGACTTTGCATCAGAGTGGAGGGAGATGCCCGATACCGTGTCGAAAGATAATGTTATGGCAGGATTGGAAGAGGATGACTTTGTGGAACTGCCCTCAACTCCCTCGATTCAAGAAGATACGATGAAGCTGCCCATGGCGTCGGTTGAGCGAGCATCTGGTTCACCTTTGTGTGATCATAAGATGCAGTCTATGTTTGTCACTTCCAGTAGCCAGGCGCAATCTAGTCCTGCCAAGCCAGAGACTGCTAGTCTCTCGAAACGGCCCCGAGAGCTCAATGAAGGTACGTCAAACATTGCAATGTCTGGCTACGCAGCTAAGAAATTGCCGAAAGAAGTCAAAAGGCAGCAACAAGAAAGGAGTCCTTGTTCAAAAAGGAGAAAATCGGCTTCCAACACGGAGACCCTAGCCCTCAAGGGCCATTCCCACGTCAGAAGTACCCCAACTTTCGGGGAGGTACTGGCCATAGACGAGTGCAGTGCCTTCCGGCATTCAGGGCAAGAAGAGAAAGATGATGCCGAGTTTTCCGATTTGCTGGCAGAATATGGGAATGTGATGGAGATGCAGGCGTAGGTCTCAGGTATTCGTTCCTATTTGTTGCTCCGCCCGTATGTGGCTTTACTCTATGGTTGCACGAATATATCGTACGCATCTTTTTCTGTTTCAAAGCCATGTGGGAGGTCATAAAAAGAAAATATGGCGAGCGCTTTCCCAAAGCAGTCTCATCTGTATGGCTACTTCGTGCAATCCTATGCTGCTTTCTTATGGCTATGAACCAGGTCTGTTTTGCTTTCGCGGGCCCGGTACATCGAGCTTGGAGTCTCCAGGACTTTGTCACAAAGAGCGGCCATTTACTAGATATGCCTAGAAGAGGCCTTGGAGACTAATGCTACGGACCCATCTCGCTGTCCAGGGTTTTCCTACGCTCAGACGGCCCACATGGAAGGCACGATGCCGTGTGCTTGCATATGCAGTAAACAAGTCCACATGTCTTCCCGCTGCTTTCTTCGCCCTGCTGCATTTGAACTGCTGCCGGACCTTGCCGTCTGGCATTCTTATTCACTCCGGTTATGTTTCGCTTGACTGCGTGCATCTTACGTCAAGTAGGGAAGCATCATTTTTCTCTTCGTGACTGTATCTGATGCTAGTGTCCCTTTTCATTCCTCTCTTTCACAGAGTCAGAAACCCGCCTTGCAAGAGAAGACGGTCTTCTGCTGTATCGAACAGGTATATCAGTCAAGCACCACGTACCGACACACTTTGCTTCTTGCGAGGTTCCTCTCCTTCCTTGAGCTTCTATGTACCCTGGGAACAGAGTCAGACCTGCCGACTTGACTCCGCCTCCAAGATGGGCAAACTCAACTACACAAATGTCAGTCCGTAGCGATGCTCGCTTGAGCTATGACATATATGCTAATGCAGGTTGCCGCAGAGAAAGGTGGAAGGCCTCAAGTTGGGGCAAATCGTGGCGAAGGACGTGGTGAGGTCTTCTGTGTCTCATCTTCTGCGTGGGTGCTAATAGTCTGCTCTAAGACCAAGCGGCTTAACTCCGGGTCGGCTTCTAATGCTGCTCTGAGAGATCCATACCTCGAACTCCATATTTCTGGGAAACACCTCAAGGACGAGGGACTCCAGGAAGCCGCCACGGCTTTGACCAGTGCCCTTCAAACTCCGGAAGCAGACAAATACATTCGCTTGGAAGAACTTGCTCTCTCCGATAATGAACTCACCGCTACTTCCTTGATACCTCTGGCCGTCATCATTAGTCTGGCGTGCCATGAGCTGAAAGATCTGGACCTGTCCTTGAACAAGATTTCCATTGCCAATGATGAAGATGTGCTGGCCTGGGAGACATTCCTCGGAGCATTCAGAAGATGTTCCAGCCTACGAAGATTGGATCTGAGTGGGAATTCTCTCGGGACGAGAGCCTTCGAAGTGCTTGCTAGGGTATACTCTAGAGAGGATTTCTCCACGACTGGGAGGCTTTGCCATCCCGCGGTTCATATCACAAAATTCGAGGCGCCGAATGACCAGGGGGAAGATGGGCTTGAACAGAAGCTCGAGACCTTGGTGTTGGAACGAGATACTGAATTTCCTCCTGGCAAACACAAGAAGAGCCATGCCCGCAGTAAGTCCAATATAGCAGAATGGGAGTCCCATGCTAAGAGGTCAGACTCGTCAGCTTCAAGTGTATCAATCTTGAACATGTGCCAGTCAACCGATGCAAATCTCTGTTCCATAAAATGCGGCCTTCATTCGATCCCGTACATCATACTCTCCAACACAGGCATGACAGATGTTTGCTCACTTCATCTCTCTTATGTGTTGGCTTCGCATGGCCTCCCGGACTGTCTCCTCGCTCACGTGCCGCCAGCAAAGCCTGGATCAGCCGTAGCCCATCAGTTAGAGGAATACGACCAACATCTTCAATGTCGGGGCATCATCTACATTCCGAACGATCGCCTGGGCGGGGCAGGGCTAAGGCTGCTTGAGGTAGCGGAATTCATGCGCGAAGGTCCCGAATCCCTCACTCCGTCTGTGATGACGGAGATCGTGAGGACAGGTGGCCGAAGAAAGAGTACCAGTAGTTCTTCCGACCCAGTCCCGGATCTGGCAGAGGAACTTGACAGGGCTCGGAATAAGATACAGGGAAATACGATCCGTGATTATGGCATTCGTGCTGTCGACCTCTGGCGTGCAGGATTAAAGATGATAGTCATCGCACGAACATTGTTGTTGGAGGAACGAACAAAGCCAAAAATTGGCCCACTCAAGCCCAGGTTTCCTCCTTCTCCGCCACCAGCACCAAGCTATGCTTCAAAGCTCACTGCTTCCCTAACCAGTGGACCAGGACCAATCTTCGCAATGACTGGAACTACTTCCAGCATCACGCCTGTCAAAGCTAGATTCACGGCCCGTAGGACTAGCAGGTCGTCCGGTGCTTCTGGATCTCCCACATCGGTCGTCATCAAGGATGAGGATGAGAAGGAGCTTACGCAATTGCTCGGACGTCTTCCAAAGACGATCTGGCAGAGGATCCTAGCAGAGGCAGCTGATCCTCTGGCAGTCACGAGCGACAGGCAGCGGGAGGCAATCATTGACTGGGCAAGGTCAAGGGAGACTCTGGTCAGGGAAAGGGAGACCTCGGGCAAGCTGGAGAGCGCTCAGATCTGGAGGGTCCTAGATGCAGTGGGTTGCCTTTCGTATGATTTGCTCTGAGCCAACGAATTTGAGCCCGTTGACGTCTCGATCACAGGCGTTCACGGCATCTGCAGAGCTGTATGATGGGTAGTGCTAGGTAGCTGCTCAACTGAGGAACTGCCTTTCTCCAAACTATTGAAATCGTTGCCTCTTGTTGTCCTAAGATACGGTAGGTACCTGATGCATTAAGATACGTCTCGCCCGGTACGTACATGGCAGGTATATTACGTAAGCACTGCATCTGAGACGGAGCCTCAACATCCGAGTAAACATCGTGATAACATACCGGATACAACGAAATAACTGTTTTTCCATATTAAACGGAACCAGATATCACAATCTCATTGGAGCATTACCTAATTTGGTAGTGGAATATATGATAAGAGCCGTATTTGATTAGCTTTTGGTGCTGAGGCCCCCTAGAACAGCTGCAGGCTGCCTCGAGTGCAAATGCTTCAAACGGTACCCCAGACAGTGAATGGAAATAGTAGTATTTACTGTAGGGCAGCCCCCCCAGCCACACCAAGCGAGCACCCACAAAAGCCGTCCTCCTTCCTCCCTCGTAAAACTTTCCTCTCTTCTTTCTCCAGCAGCGATATTCAGTATTTTCTCCGTCCTGTCTAGACGGAACGTGTTTTGTGGTACGTTCCCGCCCAAACCTCGCACTTGTTGCGTCGTTCTCCCTTCCTAGAATTTCGTCTTTGGGCGATCTGCCATCTTTTCTGGAACTTCGTCCTTTCGGACGATTTCCCGCGCTGTTGTGGTACGTCCACACAGCACTCTGTTGTCTTCGGACGACACCCTGCCTGAGGTTTTCACCTCGTTCGGCGAGATTCTATCCACAATGTCTTCAGGACATTTTTCTTCCTCCTTCGGGGTCCCCCCGGCTGGATCGTCCCTTCCGGGGACCACTGGCCCTACTCCTGCCGAGGCAAGTCGCTTTACAGGAGAGACTGCTAGAGCGCAGGAAGCCGCCCCTCCGGTGGTCTTGCCTGGAGGAAGCGGCATTCAATCACAAGGAGCCGAGCAGTTTGCTGTCGTCAACCAGGAGCTGAAGAGGCAGGCAAGCCGGCCAACACTTGCACCCTCGGCCATCACCAACCAGCCTCAGGTACAAGCGCCTCCGGCTCTGATACTTCCTGACAACACACTGGAAGGACAAGAGGCGCTGTTACATCGCAAGACACAAGAAGTCCTTCAGGAAATCCGATATGCTGCATTGGCCGAAGTCGACGAGGAAGCTGACGCCATGGATGTCGACGAGGATAAGGATGCGTCACCCGATGCACCACCCAAGCCACTGATCAACTTCACCGAGATGGCCCAGGATTTCAAGTCTCGGTCCTTCAACTGCATCTTGGACTTCTTCGCTAAGGACAAAACGCACTTGGCCGGCAGTCTCAGGACTTTCAACCTTGTCAAGAAGATTGATGCCAAGGGAGACGAGGTGGAAGTTAAGGAGCCCATCCAGAAGTCGTGGAGGTTCAAGATAGCACTCAACCCCGGTCACACAGGGAAGCCTAACATCACGTTCTCGTTTTTGGCTATGAGAAACCCGAACAATATCTTTATGCCAAATCAAGAGAACTTCGCAATGGAAGTGATTTTCCCCTTGGGTGAACTCCAGGAGCCTCAGGGGACATTCAAGGTCGTCGACGAGCTTGTCTCTGAGAACCTCGGTGATTGTGTCAATGCAAATACCGATGTGGCTAAGTCTGTGATCGACAGTATTCCCAAATCTCTCAGGAACGAAATGGAGACACACGTTGTCAACCACGCCAAGGTACAATTCCTTTATTTCAAGGCCGCTTGGTGCCAAGTGGTATCGAAAGGTTTTGAGACTGTGGAGGAGTTTGAGAAGCGGTATCCAAAGAACTCACCGGCTTGGATTGTCGCAACTGCTTTGCACAATCTGCAGCAATTCGTCCTGACCAGCCGCGATCATCAGACGTATGTGACGGCATGGTTCTCTATAACTGGCAATCTAGAGGGGTTCCAGCAGAGGGTAAACCGGCCGTTGGTATATGCGGTCAAACAAAACTTCCGGCAACTGTACCCTTGGAGGACGACCAGCGGCGCACCCATCTTTAAGACCACATTGCCCGAGCTCAAGGAAATGTGTGGAGGGACTCTCAGACTCTCCAAGAAAGACGCAAAGGAGGTCAAGTACCTTGAGTTTGGCGCTAAAGGCCAGTTCCTGGATTTGGGCGAGCTGCTCGAAACGCTAGTGGCAGGTGCTGTCCGCGACGATGTGGAGAGCTCCACTTCGGAGCAGATCTTGGCCTTGGGCCAACATCACTGCTGGATCGTGAGCCCATCCGGAGGGCAGCTCGACGCTGACGACGACGCTCCAACCAAAGAATATTGTCTTGTCTACGTAAAACTGACTGGGCCGGCGCGAGACAACGTCCCCCCGGTGGGTACCATGATCGAATTCTATTTCCAGAACACGCAGGGACTAGTTGAAAAGATTAACAACCACTGGACAGGTCCTGTTATCGCCGTAGATCCTAAAGCGCTAGGGGGTGCTAATTTCGCTGTCTGGGCTCGGAGGTACAAATACAGCTGCGACCAATTTATGTTCAACACATTGGAAGCAGCTCAAGAACAACACCCCAAGGGACAACTCACTGTTAAGCTCGCTGCCCAGCCCAACTCCGAGACGCTTAGACGCACCGTGCACGGCTTGCATGAACTCTGGAACCACAGGGAGCACGAATCTGTATCGCGGATGATTCATATTCTGCTGGGACGGCACATGACTCAGGAAGTATTCATGCGGAACATGGCCCGTGGGGACGCCCAATTCGAGCTGGCAAACCAGACCGACTATCGCCTCAACTGGGAACAGAAAGAAGCTGTCACTCAGGCGCTTGGCGAAGGTTATTTGACAAACATCCAGGGTCCGCCAGGCTGCGGCAAGACGGTCACGCTTGGCGCAATTGCGTGTGAAGCCATCAAGAGGGACGTGGCAGTGCTACTCACGGCCAGCAGCAACAATGCGGTAGATGAGATTGCCAGGAGGATCGCGCAGTATCTCCCAGAGAATAGCGCAAGGGATTCAGCCTGCTACCCTCTTCGTATTCACGT
This sequence comes from Symbiotaphrina buchneri, assembly GCA_001599915.1. NCBI lineage: Eukaryota > Fungi > Ascomycota > Symbiotaphrinales > Symbiotaphrinaceae > Symbiotaphrina > Symbiotaphrina buchneri. The sequence goes on from BCIG01000015.1 coordinate 606,900, forward strand.
GAAACAGGCTGAACTGGCCAACATCACGAACGCTGCCAGAAAGAAGTTGGACAACAACCCTCAAGGTGATGACGACGAGATGGAGACAGAAATGAAGCGAACAGAGCTCTTGTCAGCCATGGAGTTCTATCGGTTGCCTATGGCGGATCGAGTCAAGCGAGCTGAGGCCATAGCAAAAGACTATCATTTTGCTATGAAGACAGTGTCACTCAGCGAGTCCATGGCAGGCTTGATCATCTCCGAGGAGAACGCGCTCGCGAAACACGAGGCAGACGGAACCCTCAACGACCTGGGCGAACAACAGAGAGAGACTCTGCTATTAACCAGAAGGTTCCGCGTCCTCTGCCATCAGTATGAGAGCAGGTCGATAGCGCGGAAGGACAGAAAAGCTTACAACCGCGGTTACGATGAGCTTGCGGAGAGAGCGATCTCGAAGAAAAAGATCATCCTGACGACCACCGGCAACACTCTGAGCGGAGTCCTGGACAATTACCCCTGCGGGCTCATCGCCGTCGATGACTCTGGTCAGCTCTCCGAAGCAGAATGCCTGGCTATGTTCTCTCACTTCACGGGTTCGCTGAAGAAATTCGTCATGATCGGAGACATCAAGCAGCTGCAGCCAACGGTCGTGGGGCGCTTGAACGAATTCGCCCCGCAACGACGAATCTCGCTCATGGAACGCCTGCTATCGAACGGGTTAAGCTCGGTGACGCTCAGTGAGCAATTCCGCATGGCACCTCAGATCTCTCGGCTGATCAATGAACATTTATACAACGGCGTCCTGAGAGACAGCACGTCTGTCCAGCAGCCAAACCATATTCGATCCCAAGTAGAACGTTGGATAGATATAGTGACAGGCATCAAAAATCGTCACTGTGTCTTTATAGATCTGCCCAATTCTCAATCTTGGAAGGCACCAGCAGGCTATTCGCGCGAAAACATCGCCTCGGCGAACTGGACAGCGCACCACCTAGTGCAAATGATATGCGATTTGCGCGCTGATTATCGGATACCGGCGGACAACATCACCGTCATGGCCATGTACGCAGCGCAAGTTGATCTCATAAAGAAGATTCTCCGCGACCTTCTCAACAAAAACGAGGCCCGCGTTCAGTATCTTGGCTTTACCGTGACACAGGTACTCAGCTCCGTCCAAATAGAGACTGTCGATGGTTATCAAGGCAAGGAAAACGAGCTCGTCTACATGGATATCGTTGGCACCGCCACAGTTGATGAAGACGGGCAGAGGAGGCTATCGAAGTTCCTACGGACGAGCAACCGGATCTGTGTCGCCCTCAGCCGCTCCAAGCAAGGTCTCATCATCGTGGGCAAAGCGGCAGCTTTCGGTGTGACAGCTGGTAGCAGTCTAGCGGACCTTGACGCCAGTCAACAACGTCAGGCGGGCCCTATATCAAGGATTATCCATGACCTTCAGTCGAGAGGCGCCTTCTTCAGTGACCCTAGTTTCTTGGATACGTCGGAGCAGCGGGCACAGTACAATGCCACCAACGCCGCTGAAACTGCCGCTGCCCACGAGAGGACCCACCAGAGGGCTCAAGAAAACGTGACCCAACATGGTAGCTCGCCAGCAAGCGGAAGAGCCTCGGAAACGCCGGAGGCAGGAAGAGGAAGCCAGTCGGCCTAGAAACTTTAGACAAAGGTTCATGGATGGAAGCCAACAAAACAGAGGGAACGGTAACCGGGGCGGACGATACCGAGGCGGACGAGGCGGCGGCCAGCAAGGTAGCAACACCCGTGGTTCATCCCAAGGAGGTCACGGTGGCGGAGGAGGTGGTGGTCACGGAGGACGCGGTGGAAGCGGTGAAGGCGGTGGTCGTGGTAGCGGCCAAGCTGCTGCCACCTAAGAGCGGGTTGGACTCCTGTGTAGTCCATCTGCGTGGGATTAGGGAGTCTATGGTGATTTTGACAGTCGAAGCTGTCGGCTGCGGATCGGGTTTTGGCCTGAAGCTGCCTGACAGACGCGGGAGGGCTTGGACAGATATGGGCCCGACAGGTATGGGCCCGAGACATGACCTGGCCGGCTTTTGTAAAGACATACCTTGGAGCAAATGGAATGACACTATATTCTTCCGTCCATTAAATATTGCGCTCTTGATGATCTTAATGTGTTTGACCAGGATGTAGGAGGTATACAAGCGTCTACTGAGGCACTTGTAACATGTCTGTCCCATGCAAAGCATCGCTCCTATACCAACCCTTCTGCAAAGCGAGACGTAGAGGTTGAAATGAGCGATGTGTCTTCCGAGCCATGGATCCTTACTTCTGTCTCTTAGAGCATAAGCATATTTGGCGTGAAAAGAGGTCGTTTATTGCAGTACCTGCACCAAAAGGTACCCTAGCACAACCCAAACGGAGAGGTTGCGGTTGGGGTAAGGTCTCCTTAAGCGTCGAAAGACAAATAAGGTTAGGGAACGGAAAACCCACAACCGAGACTAAGGTTTTTAGGCGGCTCTAGCTTTGATGCTGTAGACCAGACAGACCTTAACCTTATTTCTAGAGAGTTTTACCTTGTACATGTTTACAAAGGTACCTTGTATACAAGTGATGTTTCTTCAAGTAATGGTTTGATTTGATTTGATTTGATTTGATTTGATTTGACTTGATTTGATTTGATTAGTTCTTAGACAGATCCAGCCACCAGAAGTAGCTATGCTGCGACCACCTAACTATCTACTTATTTCAAACTAAATACGTGGTCAATTTGACCAAGTCCGTTGCGGCTCCGGGTAAACTGGCGGGAGAGGTAGGTAAGGTAACTCAGCCACAATCATATAAGCTCTGGATAAACCCCTGGGGGAAATCAACAGTAATGAATCTCTTCTACTGACATGATTATAACATGTTCCAGGTAAATAGAGATTAATCTAAATCTATATAAGATATCATTTATTAATGTAAAATTATATTGTTAAAATATATTACAAATAAACATATATAATATTATAATTTAAAAGGTTATATGTAAAATAAGTTAATTAATATATATTTCTATAGACTATAATAAATATAGGTTTAAAACTTGAAAAAGATATTAAGTTTTAATAGATATTTCAGGTTTATTATTAATACTATTTTAGAAACAAATTTACATATTATATTTAAACTTGTTATTAATATAAAATATAATATAGTATTTTAACCTTTTAAGATTGTTTGTCAAGAATCAGACTTGTTGTTGGTATGGTATGGTATGGTATCTGGACCTTTTAAGCTTGTCCACCAAGAAACTTGACTACATGTGATAGTTTAGACCCCTAGTACCAGATATCACTAGTTATGAATACGAATACTACCACCAAGTATTCATTGTGTATTACTTATACAGTTGACTAAACGGTTATTACATGTTTATTAAACAACTTTAAATGAAACCTAATTTTATATTAGTGAATAATCAACATTTTAATATAAGAAAAACATAGTTGTATAACAAATTCTTTGCTAAGTAATACCTTTTTAAAATTTCAAAATCCGATTAGGAATGGTTGAGATATTAGCATTTTCTACCTAGAATCCTAGTTCTAGGTTCTACGGTGGCCGGGAACTGCAGGATAGCAGCAAGTTAGAGGTGCAAAAAGGACTTGGGACAACAGCGCGGTTAGAATTCAAGAAAATACGAAATACAATCGTATTCTAACTGACCTGCCTCTTTCTACCTAGCTTACATCGTATTTATAAGCACTAACAAATAGTAAAACACACTAATACAAACTAATACACACAAATACACACTAATACAAGCTACCTTGTACATTAAACCCGATTAGGTATAGTTTACTACTATAAATATAGTAACAGAACTTGTCAAGTACTAGTTCTATACCCCTTTCAAAAACGGTAAATCTATTATATTAAACCAGTTGTAGTCTAGTATTAAATCTTTATACTAACCTGTACTTAACACTGGTTTGGTAAATTCAAGCTTGTCGCTGGTATCGTATATATCACTGAATACAAATATACCACACCAGTGCTAAATGTGGTCTGGTATTGAATTTTGGTACCGGTGGTACTCAGTCATGATACCATATTCTACCGGCGCTAAATGTGGTATAATACCAGATCACCAGATCAAAAAGATAAGATAAGAAAAAAAAACTTTTAGATTTACCATTTTTGGAAGGGGTATAGAACTAGCACTTGGCAAGTTCTGTTACTATATTTATAGTAACAAGCTATACCTAATTAGGTTTAATGTACAAGGTAGCTTGTATTAGTGTGTATTAGTGTGTTTTACTATTTGTTAGTGCTTATAAATACGATGTAAGCTAGGCCTAAAAAGACAGGTCGGTTAGAATATAATTATATTTTATATTTTCTTGAATTCTAACCAACCTGCTGTCCCAAGTCGTTTTTGCACTTCCAGCTTGCTGTTATCCTGCAGTTCCTGGCCACTGTAGAACCTAGAAGGTAGAAAATGACAATATCTCAACCATTCCTAATCAGATTTTAAGATTTCAAAATGGATATTATTCAACAATAAATTTGCTATACAACAGTATTTTTATTATTTTGAAATGTTGATTATTCACCAAGATAAAATTTGGTTTCGTTTAAAGTTGTTTACTAAGTGTTTACTAAATACTTAATCAACTGTATAAGTAATACACAATGAGTACTTGGTGGTAGTATTCATATTTATAACTAGTGGTATCTGGTATTAGGGATCTGAACTACTACATATAGTTAAGTTTCTTGGCAGGCAAGCTTAAAAGGTCAAAGTACCATACCATACCATACCAACGACAAGCCTGTTGATAATCTGGTATATATCATATTTAACATCGGTAGAATATAGTATCATAACTAAGTACCACTGGTACCAAAATTTGATATCAGACCACATTTAACACCGGTGTGGTATATTTGTATTCAGTGGTATATACCATACCAACAGCAAGTCTGACTAGGTTCAAATAAACAGGTTGGTTGTAATACGATTGTATTTTGTATTTTCTTGAATTCTAACCAAGTTATTACCTTAAGTCCTTTTTATACTTCCAGTTTGTTGTTATCCTGTAGGTCCTGGCCACTGTAGAACCTGGGACTAGGTTTACAGTTAGAAAATGATGATATCTCAACTATTTCTAATTGGATTTTAAAATTTTAAAAGGGTATTATTTAACAATAGATTTGTTATATAACAGTATTTTTTATTATATTACAAGGTTGATTATTTATAGAGATGAAATTAAGTTTCATTTAAAGTTGTTTATTAAATGTTTATTAAATACTAGTAAATAGTCTTAGTAATACACAATGAATACTTGCTGGTAGTATTTATATTCATAGCTAGTAGTATCTGGTACTAGGGGTCTGTAAAATGATAAAGTAGTAAAAGGAATACAACTTGGAGTGGTGTGAATATTGATTGAATTGTTTACTATCTACCTGGGGTTTTACATCCCTTTTATAGACGTGAATAGGAGACAATTTTTACAGCTGGAATATTCTAGCATGTTTTGTAATCTGTTGATTACCAATGCTTTGTAATGCTTACAAATGCTTGGTCATCTGCTGATTATAAAGCGTATCAAATGTTCTAGAAACTTCCAGGAATTTCTATAGGCTTCTAGAAACTTCTATAGGCTTCTATAGACTTCCATGAACTTCTGGCTTTTTGCCATGCTCTACATTCACGCCCTACTGTGGTTTCTAGAGCTTTCCAGGATAGTAGTGCTTATTATCGCTTATTATTTTAATAGGGTCTAAACTATTATATATAATTAAGTTTCTTGGTAAACAAGTTTAAAGGGTCAAAATACCATACTACACTATACTAACAACAAGCCTGGTAATATATATTGTTATAAATAGATGAATAGGACATACTAAACTCTAGTTCTATACCCTTTCCAAAAACAGTAATTCCAGCTGGAAAAATTATAATATCATCTAGTTACTTGGTAAAAAAACCAAATCAGAAACTATTAGTTTTTGGTAAATTTTTTGAAAAATCATACCAACCTGTGGATCAGGCTTGCTGTTGATATGGTATATACCACCGAATACAAATATACCACACTGGTGTTAAATGTAGTCTGGTTTCAAATTTTGGTACTAGTGGTACTTGGTCATGATACTATATTCTACCGATGTTAAAAATGGTGTCCCCTAAACCGGTGTAGGTGCCGCCAAGCTTTCTTTCCATACAAAATAAATTATATTTGATGGGGTGTTTGCTCGCCTACCATACAAAACCCCTTGTCACGCTAATTGGCACCTCCTGTCACCGGTTTAGGGGATGATACCAGATCACCAGATTAAAAAGATAAGATAAGAAATTTTTTTCTCTTGAAAAAACCATTTTTAAAAAGGATATAGAACTAGAACTTAGTAAGTTCCATAACTATATTTATAATAACAAGTTATACCTAATTAGGTTTAATGTACAAGGTAGCTTGTATTAGTGTATATTAGTATATATTAATATGTTTTACTATTTGTTAATACTTATAAATACAAGGTAAGCTAGGCCTAAAAAGACAGGTTGGCTAGAATATAATTATATTTTATATTTTCTTGAATTCTAACCAAGCTGTTGTCCTAAGTCCTTTTTACACTTTTAACTTGTTGTTATCCTGTAGTTCCTGACCACTGTAAAGTTTAGGAGTTAGAAAATGATGATATCTTAATCATTCCTAATTGGATTTTAAATTTTTAAAAAGGGTATTACTCAGTAAAGAATTTATTATTATACAACCATGTTTTTCTTATATTAAAACGTTGATTATTTACCAAGATAAAATTAGGTTTCATTTAAAGTTGTTTACTAAATGTTTACTAAACGTTTACTAAATAGTAGAAATAATGTACAATGAATACTTGACGGTAGTATCATATTTGTAACTAGTGGTATCTGGTACTAGGGGTCTGAACTACCACATATAGTCAAGTTTCTTAACAGGCAAGTTTAAAAGGTCCAAATACCATACCATACCATACCAACAGCAAGCCTGCTGTGGATCTTGGTAGTTGGATTTAAAGAGGTTAAAAACCAAACCACACCATACCAATGGCAAGCCTGAACCGGAATTCCCTGTTCCAGTCATAGGTTACACCAGCTGGAATTCCCAGAATTTCTGGAATTCCCAGTCTTCACATAGGCTTGCAAGTGGTATGGTATCTACCAGTAGTTATGAATGTACCATACCGGCGCTGAATACGGATTGGAAAAAAAAATCCAACCCGAACCATGAGTGTTGGCGATTGGTGTCGAGACTCGGAAGGGTCAAAAACCACACCAACCCTGGCAGGCTGGCAACCCACACCAACGGCAAGTCTGACCAATGGCGTATGCAGCTTCTATTCTCTTGACTAAAATTATAACCAGAAGGGTAATTGGAGATGGACATGGCAATCAATCTTCGTAATTAATATCACCTTATCGCTATCGCTGTTGCTGTTCATCATCCCAAGCGCCTTGTTCCATCAAGAATTCCCTCACGTGTGTCTTGACTCGCTCAAGCTTCGCTCCGAGAGCGTCCACCCATTGGCATTCCACCAGCTCAACCTTCTCCTTGAGATCGTCGGTCAGCCGCTGCTCTTCGGCTCTGCGCACTTCTTCCATTTCTGCCTCCAACGCCGCATAGTCCTCCCCGGCGATCGTACGCTGTAGCTGGACCAGTCGTGACCCAGCTCTCATGACTCCTGTCTTCACCTCGTGAAGCAGGCACAGCAAGTTGATTTGCGACTCGATGAACTGATATGTCGACTTTTCCGCATGGCAGAGCAATGAATAGAGATATTGCAACGGGAAATCTCGGTACGAAGGGTTGTCCGCGAATTCGGGTTCAGGAATCTGAACATCAAAGTGTTTAAAGTCGAGCGGGATCTTCTCCGTGAGGGAGATCAGAGATGGAGCAATGTCCCAGAATGCAGATAGCTGCACCTCCACCCCTCGGACCACGTTCTTCTCGACAATGTTCATGAAGTCTTCGTACCGCTGCAGAGCATCTCGGTGAAAGGCGAGCTTTCGATCCTCGGCGTCTTTTTGGAAGAAACCTGCGGATTCCCTGATCTTCAGATCATTTCCCGCAAGTCGGTACGGTGTAGTGACCATTGCCTTATAACGTTCGTTACGCTCGTTCAGAAGATCATAGACCGCGCGATGTAATTGTTCACGTGCCTCGAAGAGCCACTTCAACAGTGTCAACTTTTCCACCAACTCTGGCTGCTCATCACCCTCCTCCTGGGGTATGTTCGGGCTGGTTCTCTGTGCATCATCGAACAGCATCTCACGTAGTTGATCGAATGAGGTCGTCGCTTGCACTATATTCTCAGAATATATGACATGCAGCGGCTGAACAACCTCGGACTGGTACATTTCGAATTCGGTCTTTGCTTGGTCTGTTTTCGTCGTCTTCTCCTCTTCCTCCAATCGCGCCTCTGCGCGTGCGGCACCGGCGTATGATATTTCTCCTCTTTCAATTTGGCCTCTGATATGAGCTCGCAACCTTCGGCGGTCTTCGGTCATCCGAGTTTCAATCTCTTTCTGGACTGCTTCGAGCTGACAAGAATATTGCGCCTTCAAAGTTGCCGTCTCGCTGAAATCGTTTAGCGAGCGAACGATTGTCCTAATCTGGGAGAGCTGAGGATGGTTGTTGTTGACTGCCGGGTGATGCCTAGGATATGGAGGAGGAAGGGTGATAAGACGAGAGATGTCCAATTTGGGCTTCGGGGTTGGCAATCCAGGCGTGTTGACCAAAGATCGAAGAACAGGCGGGGTTGGAAGTGCATCCTCTTCATGGAAGCCACACTTTTCAGGAGGATATTCATTCAACCCGAACGTAACTCCATCACTAGGGCCACCGACGTTTCCAAGAGAGGGTTCGGTCCACTGAAGAGTCTCCTTGGAAATACCCATGTACTTTGACTCCCTCTTGGACCTTTCGAGTTTGCGCACAGGACTATTACTCCTGGAGCCGGAACCACGTTGACTGATCTCCCACCATCTGATCGAAGGGCGACCTCTTGAGCTGTTTTCATCAGTCATAGTCGCCGCACTCATACTAGCAATCGGTGATAGAGAAGGAATATATGTCGCCAAGTAGTTCGAGTCTGGCCGAGCTTGGTCTACAATTCCGAAAGGATTGTTTTGGAACTCTGAATAGTCGGTATCCTGTGTAGTAGCCGAAAGCAGAATTTCTTCCGAGCTTCGACGGCCAGCACTGTAGCTTCGTCTCCTAGATGGTGGATCCGTCGAAATGGATGCCGAGTCTGCATCGCCTGGCGGATTCCGACTTTGGTCTTGCCTGGACACAGCCGATGCGCTTAGAAGCACTTCGATATGCCTTTCGGATCCATATCTTTTGTTGCGAATCTCGGCCTCAGCGGTCATATATTCCACAAACAAGTCTAGCCTTTCTTGATCCGAGCTTGCCGCAGACTCTCGTCCTACAAACACTCTGTGACGCTCCATAGAAGCTTCAGCAAACACTTCCTGAACCCCCTTGATTGGTACTGAAGAGTGGTTTTCGGGAACAAGCGCCGGGACCATATCACTTTCTGTAATAGGCGTGTGAAGGATGTGAGATACGGGTCGAACAAAATTAGCCAACGGACTTGGGGCTGTTTTGATCGGGAGTGTAATGGACTTAGCCTCTGGCGGTGTTTGGAGGGCTTTTGGTGGGATTGGAGGCGAACCGTTTCGTGCGAAGCTCTGATATAATTTTTCTGGACGTACAGGGGAGAAAGGAGGTGTAGGAGCAGAGACTGGAGCGGAGCCGTGAGACTGCTCAGACCGCATCATCAAACGATCTGAGCCTGGTGTGTCAGGGGCCTCTGATGACTTGCCTGATAGGACTTCTTCCGCTAGGTTCAAAGAGAACCGGTTACTCCTCGGACGGGATTTTGTGATTGTCGTGCGGCGGACGATACCGGGAGCGGCATTGGTAGCTGGTAGAGTATGAGCAACATGCGAGTCGTCTGCAGGCCTGCCAACGCCGCTTGTACTCAAATCGGTTTGATCCAGTATCGGCTTCTTGCCTTGTCTGCTTTCAATCCTTCTTTCCCAGATGCCCTTCCCTGCAAGCTCTCTTTGCGGGGTCGCGCTGTAGATGTTGTCATTCGATGTGGTATCGAAGTTTTCTGGAGGCCCCTCGCATGCTGGCGTCCCACTAGTAGGGAAAACCGGTTGATGATGTAGGGTCGAGGGTGTGACATTTGTATCCAGCCGCAATGTCAAACGGGGATAAGCTGGAGATCTGTCTCTGGATGGAGCGTCTTCTGCCCAGCCAGCAGGCGTAGGAGGAATTGGACCTAGTGTTGAGACATGTGGAGCGCGCCGTAACAGAGCTGCTGGGATCGCATTCGATGCGTTACCGGAGGGTGATGATGCCCGGTTCATACTCTGCGACCTTGCGTTTGGTGGTGGACCCGGTGGAGGCGGAGGTAAGGGCATTCCAGGTTCCCATGCCCGCACTGAATGCATGCCCTCCTCTACTGCGTGTGACACACTAGCGGTCGTAGGGATTGCCCCTGTAGATGCAGCTCTTCTGGAAGCAGGAGGTTGAGATGGTGTGTCAGGGAGGGCTATAGAATGACGAATGTTGGTATTGACAGTGGGCCTGCTGCTAATTAGCTTTATACACCTGATCGGAGCTACAACATACCTCTCAGTTGCGGAAAGTTGAGGCGTCTGGGTTTGATCAAGCCTCGGCCTTGAAGGTTGAGTAAGTTGACCACCCAGGACTTCTGCGGTACCTCGACGTAGAAGATCTATCGCACTCGACGGTGAAACAGCTGGACCAAAAGAAGATTTTCTAGAAGTCAACGCAGACAGGCTAAAAACAGAAGCCCGTTCTGACCTGACCTTGGACGACGATCGTGAGCGGTTCCCATGTGCCTGATGAGGAGGCGGCGGGAACGAATTTATAGACCCAGGATTTGGACTCTCCAAACGTCCTGAGCCATGAGCAGAGGGTACGGACGGCGAGCCAGTATTTGAGTGGGAGAGGATGCTTGTTGAGGCTCCAAAGGGGTGGTTATAAGGTGAAGATTGCGCTCGAGGCGATACTATTTCATGCGGAGACGCAGATGATGTTGCTGATTCTGCTGTTTTGGGAGTGCGCTGAGGGGAGTAAGGTGGAGGGGGGGACGCCAGGGGACCTGCATCTGTACTAAGCATAGAACACTGTCATAGAGTTAAGGATATATATGGCTCTTCTTGAAATTCCACAGAGGCTGAAAATGAAAAACATATTTGGCACTACAATTGTAGTAACTCCATCCGCGAGAAGGCAAAGTATCTGATGTTTGATCCAAAAAGGACCTTGGAGCTTTCCATAAATGGATGATGATGAAGGAGATGGTACCCACCATCTGGGTCTTGGTTTCGTGCTCTGCCACTCAGCGACTGATTTGACCCACCCACCGCTGGAGAAGCTGAATTTCCAGAACGCCATTGCTGAGGGTTGTATGGGTTGTTGTAGCCTGCGACCTGTCGTGGTCGGAATAACTGCGAGCTCCTGGACGAAGCATTCGATACCGCGGAAAAGGGTGTTGGGTTCGTCGAAAATTGGCTGCTCAAACTGGTGTTTGACGTCTGCGAGAGCGGAGTGAGGCTTGCAGCATGAAGACCGAACCGTTCTTCTGCCGCTAAAGCTGTTGTCAGCCGCGGAGGCTGACTGTCTTGCTGATGCTGACGGCGCGAAGTTCCTGGCTCAAACGCATAGTGCAAGTCCCCACTCATCATGGACTTGGAAAGGGAATCGGGTTTGTTTATAGCAGATATATTTAAATTCTAGACTTGTATGTCCATGGCTGATGACGGTCATACGGATGTTGACGCCCCTAAAGAAAAAAAATGGCGGACGAAGTGACTTCAATAACACTGAAGGGAAACAGGAAATGTATATAGCGGGCGCGCATAGTCCGCTTCTGCCAATCCACAGATCCAGACAGATCCAATGGACCATCGAGCGGGGCCCGATTGCGGACGCTGCAGAGGAGAATCATGATTAGAGCACGGGGTAGTAGCTGGACATGGGTGGAGATTGCATGTCCAGGGCAACACGAGCCGTGTGATTCGTGATTGCATGACGGGCGGGGCGAGCAGCAACCGCAGTTGGAGAGGAGAAAGAGAGGGAGGAGGCATCGGAAAGGGTTGCACAGGCTCAAAGGAGGCAAGGCCATGTTTCTATTCTTTGCATCACCCGCATTGCTGAGCGAATGAGGGCGCGTTGAGATGGCCAGACCCGGTCTAAGGACGCCGGGTAAGCAGGGGTACACCTGCAGGGCGGCCAGATTTCTGCATCTCCCTGAAGCTTATCACTTAAAGTCGGCGCTTACAAGTCTTGGCTTCGCCCCGAGCTCCCTTCCATTATTATTCTGCGCCATTTCGCATGCCTCGGTGCCAAATATTCGTGTAGTATGCCACACAAGGCTCCCATCCTGCGTGCGGAGGCCGAAAGACCCCCTGAAACACTCCGTTGACATATCTTACGGACGAAGAACCTTCGTGGGAGGGCAAGAGTTGTTTTATGCTGCATGGGTGAATTGTTTGTTACGAGCAAACGGTGATATCGGGCAGAGCCCTCGATTAGCTATCGCTGTGCTGCAGCGGGAAGTGTAAGGGATATTTATAGATAAAAAGAAGATGGCGAGACGGCGAGGACGGGTTCCAGCATGGCCTTGGCAATTATGATGCTGCGAAACCATCGGCCCGTAGCGGCCTGCGCTGACACGATTGATGTTATCTGCAGCATTCAGGCACAGGATAAGGGGATGTTCCGCCAGTTCAATAATGAGCCGGGCTTCGGATCCAGTGCAATTGACTCTACCCCAAAAGCATGCCAGGAACATGCCGTCTGGGCAATCACAGTAAACGGCCAATGGACAATGGGCGGCCAAGGTCTAGCCCGATTTGCTCTCCTTGGAACTCCTCGTGTGAGGTCGAGTCGGCGCACTCCAGTCATTCGGAGGATGCTGCTCCTGAAAAATAACGGCGTGCCATCACACGGCCGCGTTGGCGCAGAGACGCTACGCCTACCTTAGGTATCTAAGAGAACATGACGGGTCAAGGCTGCTTTTAATTACCTTTAATACATATGAGAATAGCGGAGTTCGGTGCCCCAGTACACCGCAATTTCACATTGATCGGATATCAATTTGCGTAGTTGAAACAGCATTGCCGGTTGTGGACGACATAACCGCATGAATTCTCGTTCCAATGCCTGTTAGGTTTGAGCTACGGATTACGCAGATCAGATCATTCTGCCAAATGCAAGACGGCGATTTTCATGTACAGCACTTTTGGACAGGGAAACACGGTAATCCTACATATGCAGTAGCAGATCGTTCCTTTACGCTTAAAGGTATGTACACAATCTCATCAAAAGACAATGCTATACCGATGTCGCAGCAACACGCTATATGCACCCCCTACTTATGATATCTCTCGTGTGTTTCGATAATCTTCTGCACTTCGTCGTAACTGCCCATAAAGATACCTGACCTGTCGTGGATATGTTCAGGCACAACCTCCAGCATGCGCTGCATCTTGCTGTTGAGAGCTTGGCCACCAGCTGATACGAGAATTAGTGCGATTGGCCAAGAAATGAGGTCCGGACGTAGACACTCACCGTTCTCAAAAACCATAGCCATCGGTGCGCATTCATACAGAATCCTCAGCTTGCCCTTGGGACTTTTCTTGTCGGCAGGGTAAGCAAAGATGCCGCCATACAAGAGCGTTCGGTATGCGTCGGCCACCATGGAGCCAATATACCGCGAACTGTACGGCTTTCCGCCTTCACCAGGGTATTTCAAGCTGTTGAAATAATCCTTGACCCAATCCTCCCAGTAAAGCGAGTTACCTTCATTGACTGAGTAGATGGAACGCTTCTTCGGAATCCTCATGTCCGGGTGGGTGAGGATGAACTCCCCAAATGAGTTGTCCAGGGTGAAGCCATTGACGGTACCGCCCTTCATGGTGATCACCAGTTGTGCACTAGCGCCGTACATGGTGAAACCTGCCGCGACCAGCTCAGTGCCGGGCAACAGCAGATCCTCCTTGGTACCTTTCGCATTCGGTGGCAGCTGAATGATTCCGAAGATTGTCCCTACTGACACACCAGCGTCCAGATTGGAGGACCCGTCAATGGGATCACACATGACCGCATATCGTGCATTGGGATGCTCATCAAAGGCAATTGCTTCCTCCTCTTCCTCCGAAACCAGTATACGGCATTTACCCGATGTGCGCATTGCCGAGACAAACAGGTCATTGCCTATAACATCAAGCTTCTTCTGATCATCGCCGGTGGTATTGGAAGAGCCCGCCAAGCCAGTAAGCTGCTATGGTTAGCTGTCGTACGAAACGGATGGAAGCAATGGAAATTCAGGCTGAGCTGCGTACGTTGATGAGGGTAGACCGTCGGATATAGTAGGCAATACTCTTGAAGGAGAATTGGAGAGCATGACAGAGTAGACTATTCCCTGGCTGTCAGCATACTCCTTCTTCCGTGGCGAACATTGACTTTACGTGAAGTCACCAGTAGCTTCCTTGTGTTTTGCTTGCTCCTCTGTAAGGAATCTGGTGAGGGTGATGATGTCTGTATTGATCTTCTCCTGGGCGACCGGGGCGGTCTCGCCATTTCCGTCGGTAGCCATAATGTCTGGTATAAACGGAGGTTGTCGTGAGGGAGATGGCCAAGTAGAATTAAGGCACACGAATATATCCTCTGCTGAAGCGGTTTAACGTTGTGATGATGAAGTCAAGGTAAGGTCTTTCATATCGGCTTGATTCCACAGCAGGACCCGCTCTGACGTCCAATTGCATGTAGAAATTGCGGGGCCGGACTCACGGATTGAGAACCCCCACCACAGGCCCGCCTCGGCCAACTCCGTACTTCTCCCACACTCAAGCGGGTTTTCCTCGCCCTGCTGAAGCCCCTTTCCCGTATTCTCCCGAGACTCGTTTTGCGCTTTCCCGCACATGAGGTACGAAAGGTACGAGCTACCGTACCTTGACCCCCACCAAGACCACGTGACAGAAAGTCGCCAGAAATGACATTCGATCGGAATAAAATATGCCCGAGGTACCTTGATTAAGACGCTCCGAGAAGCGAGATGGTCACCTTAGTCATCTTCGAGCTAGCCACACATCCACGAACCTTTTGCTCCTTTCTTGAAATTTATTTCGGCACTCTTTTCATTCTAGTCATCCATGCTCTACAAAGTGTACCGAGGGAGCTCAACGCAAGAGCCATCTCAGCAGTTATGGCGCTGTCTCAGGGACTGGTAAGTCTACAATATTCTTTACTGCAGTCTTTTACAGTGCCGGCTACCCTGCGCCCGCCGTCCTTTGTGATGATTTGTTCAAACCGCAAACTAGAGTCTTTGACCTCTACCAGAGGCATGAAACTTGATTGTACACGTCAGTCTGATCGACGAGCTTACTCTATCTTCTACCATTGAAATGTATCATCCTGTTCTTACTAATGGTTATCTTACAGGTAGTGGCTCAATGACTTGCTGAGGATGCATGCGGGCGGGTCCCGTCATGCTCTCTAAAAGGTATTCTTGATTTCCTCCAATCAGCGGTACCCTATCTTAGGCGCAATCGCAAGTGGGCGAAGATGATCAATTTACTTCAATATACGCTGGAAATTACCGACTGAGATCTCCGGATCTTCGACGATATCAAATGGCTATTTCTGAGCTCCCATTACAAAAAGCTTTGGCTGCAGACGTTGATAGCGTGACACAAGCTAACTTGTTTCAGAAGCATCTTGAATTGGTAGCAGCACCATGCCATCCTTCGCTCATCACACGGAGGATCTATAATGTACGTTTCTATCATTCCATACACCATCCCACAGCAAAGGATGAATGGCACTGGGCGCCGATTATCTTCGCAAATCGAAGTTTGTCATGACGGAGATGCCTTTTTGTGGCAGGCCTAGAAAACCTCGCCCACTGATCTGCCTTGACCTGCACTCAATATTCCTCAGGAGGGTGACTAGGTGGATGCTGATACATGGAGACAGGGGATCAAATTGCCGACGGACTTATATGACAATTGCAACCTACCGGTTGGACGTCGCTCTCTTCGGCAGACTTATGATACATGATAAAAGGTAGGAATTGCGCTCCCGTTTCTTCGCGTGTAGTCATGATGAACCCTTTAGATGACGAGTCTGATTCGGGTTTCCGATGTTGACAACATCTTATTATACCATTCATGCATTTCTGATCATAACAATGCATCAACCTTCGTTATGCGTCCAGTGTGCTACATATGCGCTAACACCATGTATCATAGTGGCCGCAAGGTGAAATGCGCGCCGCATCCTGTTCGTTTGTTCATTACCCACGATCGCATGAAACCAATCAAAGGTATGTTTTTCCACATCAGGTTCTTTCCTAAGCGCTTCGATGATGATTCGACCTACAAAATTGACAAGCATATGTCCAAGCCTTCTTTCGAAGGCAAAGACGAGTCTGTCCTGCCTGAAATTACCGTCTAGACTGGTTCATTGGAAACTAAATTCTGGGAATTCAGCGCTGACCTGCGTCGATAGGTGTAATGTCTTTCCCGGCTGCCGTTGACAATGGCCCTCCCTTTTCATGCACCTTGAGTGGGTTAAGTAAGTGCTTGTTTCTACTGGCAACTTCCCCGCTGCACTAGCTTTCACATGATGATTCCATATTTTCTCACGACGGTCGACTTAGCCTTTGCATTGATGAGATGGCCCTTGACCGGGCCCTTGAGTCTGACTTTCCACTCATGCTTGCCATCCGCTCTGACTTTCAAGCAACCACATACTGACGTACATCATCAGGCTCTGGGAAGCACCCACAGCGTGTCACATGTTGATGGTCCAGCTCAAACTGATGTGTTCCCCAACCTGGGATCTCCTCGCACGAGGGACACCATGTTGATATCCTTTCGGCAATTTGGAAGTAGCAAGAGTGCGAGCCTCGTCATATTGTCGAACCGTCTGTAATGGAATGAAGGACAGTAGCATCTACCTTAGGTATCTTGCGACCTATTGATGCGTGACCCAGCCTACCGTAAGTCTGTGGCTTGGTGGTTATGGGCAAACCGGTGCCTCCTTTAGTTGACCGCCCCTCAAATGAAGAAGAGGCTAGGCTAGATATGAATTCCATTCTGATTTGTAAAAATATTCACAAGCTGGTTATTACATTCTGGCAGGCATGATGATTGATGTTGATGATGTTTATAATAGTAGGAGTTAAGACAGCGAATATTCGACCGCTGAATAGCAATGCCGTCTTTCCACCTGGAGCTCGTTCCGTAGTAGATGCAGTTTTAAGTTGACTCGTGAGCGTTCCTCGAGTCACTCCGACTCAGTAGCTCGAGGACAAAGCGCATAAGGTAAGGTACAGGTACATGTGCCGGTACTCCGTACCTGCGCTTATGGATTCGGGATGTTGTCCCGAGATTTAGTTAGCAGCTTGGAACGGCCGTTCCCAAGGTGCTTGACTCGTCACTCTTTGAGCCTTTTCAGGGCAAAAACCGTTTCAATTTAAGATTAACAAGACACCTCTTCCCCGCAGAAATAAATCACTCTCTCGGACCGTGCACAGCCTCCTTCTCTTCACAAACCTGACCTTGGACGCAGGACTCTCCGCATTATTATTATTCATTCAGTCTGTTCCTAATCGTTCCTTTCAGCCTTACACGTGAGGCTTTGTTTTTGTTCTTCTAGCTCGCTGATACCGCTTACGGACCGGGCCTGACGCTCTTCCTCCGCGTGCGCCATATCTGCAACTTCGTCTGTTAATCGGATTGCGCACATGCTGCCGGCTGCATACCTGAATGAGCAAAGGTCCTTGCGCGACCTGGACCCGGTCTATCGCCTTTCGCACGCCGGCTGAGTTTCGTTCATTCTGGCTGCCGCTCAGGAGACGACCGAGACCCTTATGGGGTGGAAGGAGCAGTCTCCATCAGACCATCGTACAACACGTAGACACGATAGAGAAGTGTGGCATAAACCAGGGTCGACCGGAGACTAGGACTGCGAACGGGGCCAGATAGAGATGGTGAGAACGGAATATAGCTCTCATGTCCCAGGCTAATCGATCTTGAAGGTTCATCTCATACAGCATGTACTGTTCGTTTTCATTGTGCTGGCGCTCGCCGTCTGCTTTTCGACGCCGTGCAACGCCCAATTCCCGCCTAGAAATACCTTGTCCTCGAATAGCACTATTCTCACCTCCCCCCTCAACAGCAACATAACTATTTCTTACAATTCGCCGCCACCAGGGACTTGTACTACCGTCTTTAGCACACAAAAGCAATATACTGGTTATGTAACGATACCGCCAAATACTCTTTCTCAAGTACAGCAAAATTATTCTGGCAACACATTTTTCTGGTTCATTGAAGCTCGACAGAATCCGCAGACAGCTCCTTTGACCATTTGGTTTACCGGGGGACCTGGGAGCAGTAGTATGGTGGGCTTGTTTCAAGAGCATGGGCCTTGTGAAGCCGTTGAACTTGCAAAAGGTCAATTCGGTACTCAGGCAAGAGACTGGGGTTGGGATAGGAGTTCGAATATTCTATATGTTGACCAAGTCAGTACCTCGTGCCTCTGTCCTCTTGCTCCTTGCTACTCCTACGCTGCGGCGCGGCAACATACTAACACATCATGGTAGCCTGTGCAAGTAGGCTTCTCTTACGATACACCCACGAACGGCTCTCTAGACCTGCTTAGCGGCAATTTCACTTTTCCAGCCGCCAGCGTACCGTCCGGACAACAACCAGATACCTTCCTCAATGGAACATTCAGCTCCAATCAACCTAGTAGCACTGCTAATACTACCGAGATTGCGGCGTATACTGTATGGCATATGCTGCAAACATTCTTGAGCGCCTTTCCCCAATACAACCCCGCTATGTGTACAAATTGCACACAGTCTGGTACAGTCGGGGTAAACCTGTTCACAGAGAGCTACGGTGGGAAGTATGGGCCTGCCTTTGCGTCCCTATGGGAACGACAGAATGCTCTCCGTTCGAACGATACGCTGCCGAAGAACATGTCACTTGCAATCCAATTGAGGACTGTTGGAATTATCAATGGTTGTGTGGACGACCTAATACAAGCACCTTTCTATCCGGCCTTCGCAAGCAACAATACCTACAGCATCCAGGCAATTACGTCGACAGAAGCTCAGGCGGTAGTGGGGAGCTATCTTGATGCTGGAGGCTGTAAAGAAGCCATCAATTCATGTCGAGCTGCCGCTACTACATACGATCCCAGCGATGACGGTGACATCGTATCAGTCAATCAACTGTGCGAATCAGCGCAAGTCAATTGCCAGGAAAATATCATAGCACCGTATATGTCATCAGGAAGAAGCGTCTATGACATTACTCATATGGACCCTGATCCATTTCCTCCCAGCACTTACCTTGAGTACCTCAACACCGTCGGCGTACAGGAAGCTATCGGAGTGGTTGTGAACTACACTGAAAGTAGTACAACCGTTTCGAATGCTTTTCTTTCGACTGGGGACTGGGAGCGAGGTGGTCAAGTTGCGGATTTTGCTTATCTACTCTCGCTCGGCATCCGGGTGGCCTTCATATATGGGGACAGAGACTATATCTGCAATTGGCTTGGCGGAGAAGCGGTATCCTTTTCCGTAGCCGCTCAAGCTTCCTCGCACGGCGGGTTTTATTCTGCTGGCTATGCTGACATCCAGGTCAATGACACATACGTTGGTGGGGCGGTACGGGAATATGGCAATCTATCCTTCTCTCGGATATATGATGCCGGTCATCTGGTAGCTGCCTACCAGCCCGAGACTGCCTTCACAGTCTTCACTAGGGTGATAATGGGTACAGACATTGCCACCGGGGAGGCCGTTAATCTCACCAACTTTGCTACAAATGGAACGGCCAACGCAACCTTTACAGCCTCCGCCCCTTCTTCACCCGACCCCACATGTTGGATCCGGAATATCGCCAACACTTGTACTGACGATGACATACAAATGATTCAACAAGGCAAAGGAGTCATCATCAACGGCATTCTGTACGACAAAGCGAGCGACTGGAAGGCGCCAGCTTCATCAATTCTCAGTCAAGCCGGAGTCCCTGGAAGTCTCCTCTTGACTTCAACCTCGTCAACCTCGGCTATTAGTTCTGGTAGTCCTTCCCCAACGAGTACATGGGCAAGCAACACCGTTCCAACCGGGGTCTATATAGCAACAGGACCGCCTAGTCCCACCATTTCCAAGAAAGGGGCAGCATCGGTGCAAAAGTTTGATCACACATTAGCGCTTGCAGCTGGAGTCGGAGCAGTGCTCGTCGGTATTATCTGACATGGCCCCGGAAGTGGCATCATTGGTGGTGTTAATTAGCTTATTTGGCTTGCATAGCGATCCCTATCATGGCGGCCTGGGACATTTTGATCTCTTTTTATACACTATTGCATTGCAGGGTGCTGTTGTATATTATAAGGCGAAAATAAGACGAATTAGACATCTGAAGCATATCGTGATGGGTACTTCTGTTAGAGAACTATGGCAGACGTCGCTGCAAGGTGAGCAGACGCAAATCTGAATATCAATGTCGCTGGTGGGATGAGCGTACAAAGGTTCACGCTAAGATTGAGCTTGGCATCGGCGACCGGCTACTGCCGTCGAACAATTCTAGTAACTTCCAGTGTTCGGAAGGCATCTTCAAGCGCTGCAGCTCCTCATCGTGTTCATCTTTCACTCACTCTCCAATTCAATTTTCTTTCTTGGATGATTCACGAAGTTAACGATCCAACGAGCTACCCTCTCTCCGGGTAAGTAAGCGATTGGTTTTGTCTTGTCGGCAACAACATGAGAGCATAACTGCACTCATATGATGAGAATTACAGCTGGCACCAGTCTTAGAAAGACTTGTACTCTTTTTGATGCTGAATAGCTGCTCGGAGCTAGACCTCCAACTTTCTGATCCGATCCATCTCAACACCTTGCTTGCTTAATCTGAATCGATTGGCAGCTGTCGGCTGACGCCATTTCTATAGTTGAGTTCGAACAGCGGGATTGCAACCCTCACGAAGCATTAGTGCGCCTTGCGGTTATAATGGTCCTCCACAACCCCAACAATTGGCACTGGGTGAATAAGGATGCCTCGGCGTGGACGAAGGAATACTTAGACAGGTCTCTGTCGGGCATTTCGGCCGAGGAGAACGATGTTTCAGCAAAGATAGACAAGGTTCTGAGTATGGATGGTGACGTGGACGTCAGCCAGAGAAAGGGCAAGGTCATAACTATCTTTGACGTCAAGCTGCAGCTAGAATACTCTGGTCAGTGATTAGAGCTAACACTCTTATTGACTCTGCTAATCGGTTTGCAGGCACAACAAAAGATGCGGAGGATGTCAGCGGAACAATCACTATTCCCGAGGTAGCACACGACACCGCGGAAGATGAGTACGTCGTATGTTCCCTTGCTCCCTCTTTGCATGAAGATGGATCGATCTAATGCCGAGCTCTGTGAAGTTTGATGTAGATATCTACGGCGACTCCAGTTCAAAACAACCTATCAAGGACCTTGTACGGTCGAGAATACTACCGCAACTGAGGAAGGAGCTCTCGAAGCTTGGCCCGGCACTTGTGGAAGAACATGGAAAGGATATTCAGCATCCCCCTGGTTCAAATCCATCCAGCGGCTTTTCGACCCCGAAGTACATACCACAAGCTACCTCCAAATCGACCGAAGAGAAAAAATCTTCAACTTCTACCTCGAGCAAAGGGTATTCGGTGAACGTGACGACAGTGACAGATACGGAGGAGTTCCGGACGACGGCAGCCGAGCTGTATCAGACTTTCACCGACCCTCAACGTTTGGCGGCTTTTACTCGGTCACCGCCCAGGGTGTTTGAAGGAGCAAAGAAAGGAGGGAAGTTTGAGCTGTTCGGCGGTAATGTAGCGGGGGAGTATGTGGAGCTTCAGGAACCGACCGAGATAGTGCAGAAATGGAGGCTGCAGCAGTGGCCTCCAGGCCATTACTCTACGCTGGAGATCAACTTTGACCAAAACGACGTAGATGCGGTAACGGTGATGCGCGTTAACTGGGATGGTATGTTTACCGTGTCGTTTCGATGTCACTGCGGACTAATCCTTGTCACGCAGGCGTCCCTGTTGGCCAAGAAGAGGTGACGAAGAGGAACTGGGGAGAATATTACGTGGTAAGAGCCAAGCTGATTTTGACTATTGTTTGCAAACGCTAACAAATCGGCTTCAAGAGGAGTATCAAGACGACGTTCGGGTTTGGCACTGTCCTATAGCAGCATGGGGTGTGTTGGTCCAAAAAGCATTCTGAGCGGAACGGTAATCAGGCTCGGGAAATCAAAGACTGCCTGGAGCGTACGCTTGTGGTAGATGTTACGGGATCAATAGAGCTAGATGACCCGTCCATGTTCGTGACCCAAACATTAAGCCTAGACTGTGGCGTGCGCATCTTCGTGGGAGCAATTAATCCTAATGCCAGTACTTTAGCGTGCAGCGAATCCTAATGCCAGTGTTTCCGTAACGCTAGATGTTTAGTACAGATTTACCCTTGCGCACCTACAAACTACGCAAGAAACGTGACTATAACAGAATATATATCTATCCCTAACTACTAACCTCCCCTAACCTCTGCACAAGTCCTAACCAACACCTAACCTACCTAACCCTAACGTTCTATCAAAAACACTTTTTTGAAAAGTCGTTTCTTAAAATCCTTGGTTAGGATTAGGTCTTAGGGGTTGGTTAGGACTTGTGCGGAGGTTAGGGGAGGTTAGTAGTTAGGGATAGATATATATTATATGAAAACGTCAAGTTCTACAAGTATGGGCGTTCTTGAAATATTTCAGTTATAGAAATCAGTTTGATGGGGTGAACTCGGTTAAGTTTGGGGACGTCCACCTCTGGCATTAGGATTCGCTGCACGCTAAATTACTGGCATTAGGATTAATTGCTCTCTTCGTGGTGGGCTTTGTCCTATTATTTTTGCATGTTCCCTGGATATATTGAGGTAAGAAGCTCCAGCCATTGGTCTGGGCACTTTCCCTCGCGCCATCATCCAGAATCTCACTGTTGCAGTAAGAGGGATGCTAAGCACCTACCTACCTTATGTACGGGGTTCGCTCGCTAAAGTGCCCTGGAAGGCTGGAACAACTGCCTGTTCAATTAATTAAGGGTAAGGGTAAGGTAGGTACCTACCTTAGATAACCAAAGTTCGGGAAGGCAAGCAAGGTACTAGACTCTAGCCCACTGTTTGTGCCTTGCATGAAGCTCTACCACCGACCTGACCCTGTTCCCTTTGCACCTCGAAAGGGACGGGGGCAAGTCTGACAAGGTCGAAACCAGTTCCCTCCCGTCTCCGAAAGAGGAAATCTCGCCTTCGCTCAACCCCCGGCTAACACCCGGCGTGGAGTGGTCCAGTGTGCTCCTTGCTCAAAGAGGGTTCCTCGGGATTGAAGTCTGGAAAGGATGGGCCCAGGGCGGAGATCCCGAAAGCGATAACGCGATTGTAGGAGTCGCACCTAGGCCTCGCTTGGTCTGAGATGACTCGAGCACCCAACATCGAATACGGCGAGACGGGTAGCTGCAGGGAACTAGGTGTTGGCTGGTACATCCTTTCTGGAGGTCTTCCGGAGAAAGAGAGATTAAGCAACCGTGACCCTGACACACGATTGGCCCCCTGGGATGGAAGGGTAAAATCTACCAATAATAGATCTGTGGATGGCACAGCCGTAGCTGACCCATCCATTGCAATTGACGATACAGGGCTGAATGGATTATGGTCTGGGAAATCTGGAGGTGGGCAGGCGCTTGAGGAGATCATCTCCGTCTCCTCCCGACGGCGTCAACACGAGGGAGTTGGCTGGCTTCGCGGCAAAGTAGGGTTGTGTTGCTCCCACTTCCTATCGTACTCATGGTCCCACGAGTACCTCAGTTCCAATATTACTCATCACGAGCGGCAAATGTTGTAACAGGCTCTCTGAAACATTGACTGGAATTGCTCTATGGCAGGAACTGGTTTCGTGTTCGTCGCTTTTTATGGAGCAAGCTTGGTATTTGTACAGCCTCGACTGAGAGTGATGAACGTTTGGTCGCTGATTGGTTAGGGATGGTGAGGTCAAGCGACCAATAATGTCACAGGGCTTGGTCTTGCGGCCAGAGATCAGTGGCCAGGCAGTCAGGGTAGGACAGTCAGCTGAAACACCAGATCCTTCGGCGATCCTTCTCGTTAATTGGCTGGCAGATGCTTGAGGCATGCACGCCATTGCCTGGCATGTGTGGCTGGGCGGCTTCTGAATCATCATGCCGGCAAATTCTCCGCCAACCACTGGGTACGGCAGTAGTCGGTGCTTTACTGCGCCGCATTCCTCAACACCACGAAAGAACAGATCCACATTCCTTTGTGCCAGGCGGGATGCCCACGATCATAATCTGTTGGCGACCGATGTTCCATGCCCCGTTCGAAGATCGTCATACGACACAGCTTGCGCACCACTTTCTTTCCATCTGTGGGTCTTTGCAAGGCTGAGCTTATTCTTTACGATTACCTACATGCGACAACTGGTCCATTCTTCAGTTGCCTCCGTACACCTAAGCAACGTGATCAGTGCAGGAGAACTGTGATGATGACGAGGGTTCCTGACCGCATCAGGCATCGTTGACGGTATCCAATGAACGCGAACTTGCAGGAGAAAGCCCACCCGACAAGCAAGCGGACGCCGGGCCGGGCGGCATGGTCGGCATGGTCATAAATCTCTTCTCACCTCGTGGGTGCTCTGATCACGATGCACAGAGGTTTTGGGGCCAGGTGGTTTTGAAGGTGGAGGACCGTCAGCAAATTTTGGAGGCGTGTATGGGTGTGCAACGGTGAAGCCAAGCCAAGGGCGGCGGAGGTCATGGAGCAGCAGGACACGAAAACTGTCGCATCGAGAGCGTGTGCCGACGTAGCGCGTCATGGCGCGTCCCGATGCGGCCATGCAGGCGTGTGACGTGACAACCTAAGCTTTGACGGCGCATTCTTTACCTGCCCGCTGGGATTTCCAGCCGAAGCACTGGATGGCGCCGGGGCAACTCTACGCCAGAACGGTGCAAGACACCCCTCGCTTCCTCGCCTTGGTCCATCATAGCGCGCCCTTGCGTCTCGTGGCTTTCCCGTTCTCCCTTTACCCTTTCCGAAAGCAAACGTTGTGATGGAGCTTGGGATCTCGGGCCTCAGACGGACTATGTCAGACAGATACGAGGACGGGCAGCAGACGGCGATGATAATCATAACAAATAATGACACTCGGACGATCTTCAACCGTCCTTATGGACGGAACAAGCGTGCCCTTGCCGCGCATGAACGAACCAGCATCGGTCGGATTGCGCGAGCGAGCATCACGATGATCATTGATCATGAGGGGTCAAGGCTCCCGTCCCAGTGTTGGGCCCCTTGGTTCTGACCTCTTGGCAGCCTGCCCCTCACGTTGGCATTTCGCCGGAAAGAGGAAGATAGGCATCTAGT
Organism: Symbiotaphrina buchneri; assembly: GCA_001599915.1. NCBI lineage: Eukaryota > Fungi > Ascomycota > Symbiotaphrinales > Symbiotaphrinaceae > Symbiotaphrina > Symbiotaphrina buchneri. The sequence goes on from BCIG01000015.1 coordinate 632,397, forward strand.
TGGATGATTTTGGCTGCGTGGGCGCTCGACGCACTGAAACGCGGTCGCTGTCTTTGGCCATGGTGGGGAAGATTCCTCGAGGAAATCCTCCGCTCCGGTAAGACGGGTTGTCGTTTCGCTTTGATCGTAGCCAACGATGACTAGCCGCCAGCCAGCACTTACGAATGCGTTGCGTTACGGCAAGTTGCAATTGGTAAAGTAGTAGAACCGTAGGGCTGTGCCACCGATCGCAGTCAGAGAGTATTCTATTCTGTTCTACCGGGTTTGTGTAAGAAAGGAGGAGCGAGAGTAGAGCGACAGCGACCATCACCGTCCGTCTGATCTGCTATGGGCGGTCGCGTGCCAATGAAGATGGAGGTGCGAAGATGATCAGAGGGAGCCAAGCCACAAGTCAGATATCTACAGGCAGCGGGTATGGAGGATTGGTTCGAGTTCACTGCTTTTTTTGCTCTCCTGTAGCCATGTTAAGGCTGTAACGCGTAGGGGGGTTGGCTACCTTTAGTGGGTGTCACCCCCTGGTTTTGTTTGAGGGAGGGCGCTAGAGTTTGCGGGCGGGCGCGACAGCCAAAGGCAGCCAGCCAGATTAACGAGGGGCTGAGGACCAGACGCAACTGATACTTCGGCCGGCGACGCTAACCCCAATCCTCGCAAAGCTGCAACTCCCTGCGTTCCAATGCCTGGACGTGCGACGCGCGCGAACTTCGAACAAGGGACTGCAAGGACCGCAAGCACTGCAAGGACCGTCGTAGTGTGAGTTGGCTCGTAGGAGGAACCAAAGATCAAACCGCCCCCTTTGAGAATCTTTAAAGAACCCATTGCAATGCACCCGCCTCCTGCAATCATTCATAACCCTCCGCCTGACCGGTTCAGACACTCACATACATACCAACCTACGTGCACACACTCACACTCTCTCTCGCCCACTCACTCACTCATTCGTTGTCGGTTTATATATGTGCACGATCCCACCACTGGCCCTCTGCTCTACATCGACATCTTGACGACCCCTTTCGACGACGACGACGGCGACAAAAAGACCAGTGCTAGGTCATCGAGCTTACCTTAGTACAGCAACTAGACACACCTCGCTCTTCACGGTCTCACCGCTTTAACGATCGTCCTGAACCGCACACGGCTCACCGCCTGCCGACTGGAGCTTAGCTGGATCTGCCACATCGACCACTGCCGCCCCACAAGCCGCCAAATCGGCCCCAGTAATAATTAACCTGGTAATACGACACAGAGCATCTCTCAAAAGGGGGCCGCCCTTGCAACAGGACCAGCACAGCACAGCACAGCACCGCACGCTGTCCCTTCCTACTCCGCCTCGACGCCCTGTTTGCTTGTTACTTCAGGCAGGCCCGAAGTCACGATCCTTTTTGCTGGTGCTGCTACCGTGCTCCTTCATTCCCGTCATTTGTTGTTGGGTCGCTTTGTCGGTTTGCGACACTGCCACGAATAATCTTCGAAATCAAGCGCAGCAGCCAACTCGCCGGTCGGGAGCCTGCAGTTAATTCACGACCTTCTTTATTATATACGACACAAAAGGCTATTGTCTAAAACGAACTCCTTGACCTAACCGGGCGACGACTCGAGTCAGCATTGGCTTGTCCTACATTTACCACGGGCAAACCAACGATTCCATCATCACGGCTGTGTTACGATCACCTGCTTGCATACGACATCACATTTCTTGTGTCTCCCCGAGCAATTCCTAAATAGGCATCGCTGACACCCTCAGCCTCGATCACTTTGGCGAAGGTACTCTGACACTCGGGCCAAACAACAGCAAGGCTTGGGAAAATCACACTTCAGGCATCCTTTCACTGCCTCTTGATCCAAACTTCCCCGCGTTGAAGCTCTTAAGTCGAGTGCCTCTTGCACCTTCTACACTCCACACAAGCAAAGATGGCTTTCTCCACTCCTGCACAGAACAAGGCCGCGCTGGACCAGTTCGTCCAGTTTGCCGTCTCGAAAGACATGATCAGCTACCTTGCTCAAAAAGCATCCGAGGTCATTCGTTGCGAACCCGTCATGAGCGCAAGCTCAAGCAGACACATGCCTCCGACTCCTCCGACCACCCCGCCATCCGAAGACGCGCCCAGCTGTTTCCAGGAGCCGATACTCCCTTCTCTGGAGGCCTTCATCACCTCGTTGGTTGACCGCTCACATGTCCAAGTTCCCACACTCATGACATCTCTCGTCTACCTCGCTCGTCTGCGCCAGCGTCTACCACCCGTAGCCAAGGGCATGCGCTGCACAGTACACCGGATATTCCTTGCATCCCTCATTCTGGCGGCGAAGAACCTCAACGACTCCTCTCCCAAGAACAAGCACTGGGCAAGGTACAGCTGCGTGCGTGGCTATGACAACTTTGGTTTCTCGGTCACCGAAGTCAACCTCATGGAGAAGCAGCTGCTATTCCTCCTCGACTGGGATCTGAGGATCAACCCCGAGGATCTATACTACCATCTCGAGCCATTCCTCGCTCCCATCCGCTTGCATCAGCAGCAGCAGGAGGAGAGGGCAAGGATGATCAAGCTGAGAGAGAGGGAGCTTCTGGAGCAACATCACCGGGAGTTGTCCAGCCTTTCGCACCGACGTTCAAGGATGGACATCCACTCTCTATACGTCTCGCCCAGTATGTACAGCACACAAAACCTCGGCTACGACCGTTCTCTGCTGGCTTCGAGCACAATGTCAAGTCAAGCTTCACTGGCCTACCAGCGATCCTATGGTTCTCGCCAATCCTCCATGTCTCCTCCTTCCTCCACCGATGTACCTGCTCTGTCTTGCAGCGGTACCTCAGACACCGTCTCTTCATCCTGCTCCTCCATCGCCTCTTCCGCCCACGGCACTCCTGCAAGCACAATAAGCTCATACATCGAGCCAGACGGTGATGCTCTTATGCAGCGGTACACTACCAGCAGCCCCGTTCAACTCATCCACCTCGCTACAAACCCCAAGATCAACCCTGCAGGACCTTTGGAGGAGAAGCCAGCGAAGAAGATGCGAACTGGAGCCAGCAGCATCTTCTCCCGTTTCCTGACCTCCACCGGCTATGAGCGTCTGGACTTGCGAGCCAGCATTGCCAGGCCACAATACGTCTGAGCCAATTGCATTACGCACACGTTTCCTTTGTCACTCTAATGAGTACGATCCATTTGGAGGCTGGCATTCATCAAGATGGAAGTCTATTTTATTGGATCAGAGCAGAGAGTCGGAATGCGAAAAAGTGACCCATGATTTTGTCTTTTCATCCTTCTCCGAGAGGAGTAACCGTCATCAATGATCTTGGCGGCACTTCTCCGGATAGGCACTCTTCATGTCCAATAGACCGCCCTCCCGCCGCGGGGTCAAAGCCGGATGTGCCTTCTGTGTTGGCCATCACTTTGTCTCGTGGCCGGGAAGGCTTTACAACGATTTTGTCCTTCAGTTATCATGACCACGGCGCATATTTCACGGAGGTTGGGCATTGCAATGTTGTCGGACGTCGGACGATACCACGTCTACTAGCATTCAGTTATGAGGCGTTTGACTGGGTTGCATAATAGTATGCAGATCGAATACAATACAATAACTTCCAACTTCATCTCCTGACTTAACTCTGCTGTGATGTCTGATGTGTGAATAATAATCGTGACATTGATCGTGCCTTTGCTAGGAATGCCAGCCTTGAAGCAGCCAATACTTCTATATCATGCCACCAAACTATTGCATGCAATCCCAAGCCCTGGCAAATGCCGCCTAACCAGTCGATGCACGTTGTTCCCGAAGTAGAGTGCAAGATTTATTCGTGCATCATGCGTCTTGTGTACAGCCAATGAAGGCCAAAAATCTCCAGCAAAGCAAGAGCCCCCTCTGGGACGGTGCAAAGGCTCTCGGGGACTATGAGCTCCTGGATCACCTCCACGCCCAATGTCATTGCCCTTGACCAATGCCAGCATCGGTCTGGCCGGTCAATCGGTGGCTCGGCACTGTACGCCCATCCTCTTGCTGAATACCATGGTTCGCCGTCCAGTATAGCCAGCCCATACCGCCAGCCTGCAATCCTTACTTCATGAGCTCATCATTCTCGTCCCGGCGCGGCGTCCCATCGACCCTCCAAAGGACCTCGTAGAGCTTTCCACACCACAAATATTCCAAGAGCCCAGCTCCACTCCTCTCAAGCCTTCCACTCCTCGGGCAAATCCATACCGACCCTCCTGGCGGTCAAGCGCACGCGCTCCTCCTCGCTCATGCCCATGCCGGGGTTATACCGCTCCAGCAGCGTGGCGTACATGCGCTGCGCCCGCACGTACTGCACGTACTGCGTCGCCGCCTGGTATTGCTGGTGCGCCGATGCAGATGCCGGCTCGGCCGTGAAGTGTGACCGGATCCGTCGGTGCAGTGGTGAGGGCTCCGAGAGTGGTCGCGCCGGCAGCTCGCGCAGGATGTTCCGGTAGAGGGAGCGCAGGTGGAAGGCGGAGGGGGGCCCGGCCATTGTGACCGTGAGCTGGTATATGCTGCTTCTTGGAAGGTATTTCGTAGGATCCGCGGTAGGATGATGGAGCTTATTTCGTGGACGGGGTGCTGGATGAGCAGGCTTCGTTGAAGACTATCAGAAGCGTGGCGGAGAAGAAACGTCGTGACGGCAACTGCCGTTGGACTGTCCGAGATCTCGAACTCGGGACGCTCGCTGCCTTCAGTCGCTCCGTGTGCAGAGTCGAGTGTAATGCGTTCCACTCCTCATGATGGCCCATTCAGGCTATTCCAACATTGAATAGGTACATGTCCACAGCCGGCAGCCGCATGTTTCCTTGGATCTCACCTGCACAATGGCGCCCTCGACGGCCCGCCTTCATCTGCAAAGCCTGCGTCCAGCGCATCCGCCAGTTTCAACGGCCCTTCTCCTTCACCCGTCGGGCGTCTCTTGAACAGCTGCCCTTGGACCTCACCCGGCCACCGCAATCCCGAAAGCGGCCGAGCCACCTAGAACAGTTGCCCATCTCCTCCTACTGGGACACCACTCCGCCCTCGCCGCGGGACCTGCGCGCCGCCGACCTCTTCTTCCAACGCTCCCCTCCATCCCTGCTCTGGTGCAGCAGCACTTTCCGCCAGGTGCCCGTCTCGCCGACCCACGCTCCCGAAGTCGCCTTCCTCGGCCGCTCCAATGTCGGCAAGTCCAGCCTGCTGAACGCGCTGCTCAACCGTGCCAACAACAAGATCGCCCACGTGAGCAAGCGCCCTGGCCGGACGCGGACGATGGACGCCTTCTCCGTCAATGGTGGCAAGCTGGTCGTGGTGGATATGCCGGGCTACGGCCACGGAAGTCAGGAGCAGTGGGGGACAGAGATCATGAAGTATCTCAGTAGGCGGAAGGAGTATGTCATCCCCCTTCCTCGGTGGGGCAAGGTCATTGATGGGTGGAACATTTGCTAATGGCGCCACGTACAGGATGCGCCGTGCTTTTCTTCTGGTGGACAGTACACACGGCTTGAAAGACTCGGACATGGACGTCCTTCTTCTCCTGAGGCAACACGCCATTTCCCACCAGGTCATCCTCAGCAAAGCTGATAGGATCCTCTTTCCCTCGGGTACTTCGGCCAACCCTTCCGAAGAGACTTTGACCAGGCGCATGGCGGAGCTGCAGAGGCAGATGGCCACAGTCAAGGAACTCATACAGCCACACGATGGGACTGGCCCTCCGGCCTTGGGAGAGTTGATAGCATGTTCCGCCGAAAAGGCGATTGAAAAGGGTAAGAAGCTAGGCGTCAGCGCTGTAAGGTGGGCAGCTCTGTCGGCAGCCGGATTGGAGGGAAGGAAAGACAAAGTTCAACCAGCGTATGCAGACTACGTGAGAGACATAGAGGCTAATGAAAATCCTTGATGAACTCGGAAGATTACATCTATGCACAACTATGGTGAACAAAGTACATCCGTGCGAACCACATTGGCAAAACAGATGCTATTCTGGACCCTTCTTATGCCTGGTCAGTTCCTAATGCTATCATACAACGCCGTTTTCTCGTATATCGACCAGCCATGCCCTCGGCGCCAGAAAACCCCTAGAAAGCCGTCTCGAAACCAGTGGTTAAAATACCGAGAAAGGCTACATCGACATGCGCTTGCAATGCTAGAATAAACGGCGGAAAATGCTAATCCATGCAACTCTGTTGATGCAACTCAAAGCGTACCGAATTTAAAAGGAAATGATCGAGGACAGAGAAACCGGCGCTTCAAAACTCATCCTTTCGCTGAAGCATGCGACTCAAAGAAGCGCCATTTCGTGAGAGCCGTGCGGGTCCAGTAAATATAAATGCGAGAAGTCATGATCTCTTGAGCCTACCGAGCAACCATCTCATATGGTGCCTGCAACATCATTGTCTGTTTCTTCCAGAGGATCATCAACCTCTTGACCGCGCGCATTGACGACGATCCTACGACCTCTCTTATCCTCAGGAACGCCGTCTCTGATGGCTCCAAAGTCCAGGACCTAAGTTGACACGAGATGTGTTAGTCGAGCCAGAGATATTATAGTACACTAGGACTTACCTCTATGTATGTCAGATTATTGCGTTGCACTGCAGCAACACAGCGTCGCTCGTCGAATTTGACCTGCCAGACACCGCTCAAATCGGTAAGGAGGTCTTTCACGCATTCACCATTTTTGATGTTCCACATCTTCAGCGTACGGTCAGACCCAGAGATGACCTTTTGCCCATCATGTTGGAAGCACGTAATTGCACCAGTATGAGCACTCAGTGTATTCTTGCACTGGCCATTTTCTGGATCCCAAATTCTCAATGTGGAGTCAGCAGCAGCAGAGACAAGACGGTCATAGCTGAGGTCCAATAGGCCGACTAGGGAAGTATGCCCTTCGAGATTGAAGAGGACAGTCCCAGTATCCAAAGACCAAACCTTGACAAGGTTATCCATAGATCCACTTATGCACCTATTGCGCTTGTGGTCGAGCACAACACTGTAGACCTTCTGTGTATGCCCTTGAAGACGGTGGATGGTCTGACCAGTCGAGATCTTCCAGACGCGGACAGTACAGTCGTAGCTACCACTAACCAAAGTATCCGCGTGGGCGGCAATGGCTCGAACAGAGTGATGGTGCCCAGTCAATGCGCGTACAAAGTATGGACAATCGGCATCATTTGCAGCTGGCCCTGCCTGATAGATGCGTTGATCAGCAGGTTTAGGTAGTCGCCATACCCTAAGGTTAGAATCGCGCGAACCAGTAATGATGAGAGGGTATTTGGGTTCAAGAATGGGTTTGCCATCTGTTGTCTGTCCGACCTCCGTCGGCATAAGGATTTGAAGGCATCTAACAGTTGATGTATGACCTTGGAAGACGTGGGTACATATACCCTTCTCGATATCCCACACCCTCACGGAGCGATCGGTGGAACCTGAGACGAGGGTGTTGCCTTCGTACTGTAGAGCCCAGACGCCACCCTCATGGCCCTCGAGCTTTGTACGAAGGGCTCCTGTCCTTGTGTCATAGACATTAATGTTGGTATCATCACTTCCTGTCAGTATCTTATCTGCGTCGAATTGCAGGCATGTAACAACGTGACGTTGATGAGCCCGGAATGCAAGATGGAGAGGCTTCGACTCTTCCTGCATCCAGCTCATCCTGATGAGGTGATGTCGGCGATAGATGGACTTGTAGAGATGCAGGTTCTTTAAGCTTGGCAGAGTTAACTTGGGGTTGGGCACGGCTAGTGCTGCAGCGTTCGCCGCCGCGTATGGACCTTCCACAGCCGAAAGCCGATCAATCCAACGGGAATGATCAACGGCATCAACTTCCGCTTTGGTCGACTCCTTTCGCTTCTGCTGCTTCACCCGACTTGAATACTTGGTCGTCGCCTTCCTCTTCGGTCTGCCGCTCGCCAAAGAAGTGGAAGAGCCAAGGTCAGAGATGGGCGCCCGGTCGCCAGTCCTCGAGGTGATGGATGATTCACTGTCAGATCTGGCACCGGATCTGGCACCTGAGCTGACATCTCGTTCCCAGTCGTCGGTGGCCTGAGGTTGCAGCCAACCCCATCCTTCTTCGATGGCTCGCTTAAGTTCGCCCTTGGCGAGGACGTATCCATCCCTGTCAAACAACTCCTTCCACGCTTTTTCGTCCGAGTTGACGATGTTCCTCCACTTCTTCGAGACTTGCGCTGCCCTACACAAGCTCTGTACATCGAGATAACGGACGACATTGAGGCTGAGTTCGAGAGGAAGCAAGCCAAGGAAATCGCATTTCAAAGCAGGGTTCACCACCTCGTTCACAAAATGTAGAGTCGGTTTGGGGCAGCGCCGAAGTAGTTGATACATGACATAAGTCTTCATCTCGGCAGGCATCGCATCGAAGTAATCCAACATTTGCGGGACATCCATAAGACTTGGCGTCGGTAGTTGCTGGTCCATCGCGTAAGAGCTGTTGAACATTGACATTTGCCTGGCTGAGGATTGTTTGGCGTAAGGATTCGCCGCTTCGAGACTTTCATCGTCATCGTCCAGATCCAGATCAGACTCGATGCCTTCTTCTTCATCTTCTTCGCCAAGTAGGAAGCCAGCATTGGCAGTCCGATTACGTGCTGCGGTGACAGGAGACAGGCTGGGACTTGGTAAGCTCGGGTCTTGCGCCAGTGCAGTATCAAGCGGCGGAAGACGAGAAGGAGCAGAAGTTGTTTCAGCCGGCTGCAAGTCTGCCTCCGCCATAGGAGGCGTTGCAGTGGCAGCCTCCGCATCCGTAGCCACCGGAGCCCCTTGCACAACTATGTTATCCTCCATCTCCGTGTCAGCCTCGACCGGAACAGCCGAATTAGCCGCAACAACAGTATCACTCGAGGAAGAGATCGGCTGAGAATCTTCTGAAGGTGATGTTGGTGACTGACGTGGAGGTGGCATCTGTAGCGGCGATAGTCTCCGTCTCACACTCCTAGATCCTGATGTCTTCCAGTTCGTTATTGAAGCATCCGTGTCAGGCGTTGCAGGGGTCGCTTCTCGAAAATTCTGATGGCGCTGATGACCGGTTGCTCCTGCAAGATCGAAAGAACTTTCGGGGAGTATGCCTTTGCCTGAAGTTCTGGGACGCTTGTGACTGCTCCTTCGTAGCCTTGCTTTCTCGGCCGCTTCGGATATGGAGACAGGCGTGACGAATTTCCCTAATCCCTCCACCTGTGCCGAGCCTTTGACGCCAGGGTTATCGGTAGCTGAACGAAGATCATGTTGTGCCGAGCGTGGAGTCTCAAAACGGGGTTCATGCTTGACAACAGATCGTAAGACTCCATTTGAAGCACGTAGAGACGTTTGTTCTTGGTTGTACTACAAACCGATGATCGTTAGTTAATTGGCCATTGAACGACTGCATTTTCCTAACCTTTTGTATAGTTTCTGCTGTATCATCCGCCTCTTCATACGAGATGGGTGTACCTCCAATCTCGAATCCAAATTTCTTTATCACCTGTGGAGTAGGAGAGGCGGCTAAAGGATAGAGTTTGGGATCGAGATCTTTCAGATGTCGGGGCGGTCGCATAACCAACGGGGGTAGAGACGTTGTGGTAGTAGTCGTGGTGGTGACCACAGTAGTTTTGGTGGCAGGCGCGTATGAGAATTGCCCTAGAGATGTAAAAGGCGGAAGGTCATCTGTCTGCGAGAGCAGAGAAGCCGGCTCAGCTCGGCGGCCATGCCTACCCGCTGCGAGCTTCCGCATTGACGGAGAGCCCGAGACGGACGAATAAGATGTCGAGATGAAAGAAGAATTCTCGGAGCGGCCTGAAGCCTTCCGCGTCGAACGCGCAGATTGTGGAGGGGGATCCATTTTCCCCTATGTGGATCCGGTTCTCTGCTCGTCGAAAACGCGAGGATGACACGAGGGAATCAAAGGCGTGTCAACGACGGCGAAAACATGGATAGAGGGTCAACGCTTTAGAAGATCGTGGCCACACGATGGTAACGTTTTCTGGTCGGTGAATGGAGGCGGTCGTCGGGGTGATTTCCTGACGTCGTGCGGAGGTGATGCAGGCGAGTTGGTGAATGCTGACCTTCACGGGGCGATAATTCACCAGATTTCAACAACAGATCTGCAGGGTCAGGAGAGCACTGGAGGAAAGAATCGGTACAGCACGAATCGCCAGAAGTGTTTTGCAGCAATATGGTTGCCGTTCGTGCCTCCCGGTCGATCTCTGTCCGTCTCTCTCTTGTCTCTCTCTGCCTCGATTTCTCCTGCAGTGAAGAGAATGGGGAAGGGCAAGGAAAGGCAGGCAGGCAGGCGAGAGAGGGTTCGTTCGGTTCGGCTGGGCACCGGGCACTGAGTAACTGGACGGGGCGGGCTGGGGGTCTTTCCGCCAAGCTACCTAGCAAGCCAAGCCAAGTCCAGTCCCCAGGGCAAAAGATCCCCATTCTTTGTTGTCCAGCTCGCATCACCATCCTCCTTGACATCAAACCTCGAGGGCCAAACATCCACAGCAGCCTCCCCCAACAGTGCTTTCTCGTCTCAAGTGCTGCAGTCAGAACATATGATGTATCAGAGAGCAAGCTGTGACTTGATGGCCGCAGCTTTTACCTTCCTTATTCTGGTCGGACTAAGACCTTATATAGTCCTTAGATGGAGGATTGGCTATCAGGTGGCCCGTCCAGATGACCCCTATTGACTGTTTTATCTTTTCTTTATTCCCCACGGCCCCCCATGTACTGTGCTTTCAAGATTAGGGCCCTCATATTCGTTCTAATTGGCATCGCAAACTTTCACTTCATTCTCCTTACACTCCGTAATTGGGACCTACCTACTCAAACGGCCCCAGTTCCTTGAAGCGACCAGAGACAACGATGTATATCGTCCGTATGGTTCCGCCGCGTTATGGACTCACCGTCATACCTAGACTGACTTCAATTCTGATGTCCGCATCTTTTGGGACTGGTGTATCCAAGCCAAACAGTTTCCATATATCGCTGTCAGTGTGCGTATTTAATAGCATCCATTCTCCCATGGAATGGATCCACAGTGGAAATTGATTGTGGAGACATAACGTTGTTCCATTTATGGCATTTCTGGGTCTTCCATTTTGCCGAAGTCGTGCGGCTGTAATGATCTTGCTACTCCATTCAGTATCCAAACTCTTATGCTCCTTGCGAGGTGCCTCCGTAATCACAACTGTTTGCCGAGTCCCAACGGCACCCTCATCATCCATACGCCTAAGTGCACGTTTATTCTTGATATCTACGCTACATTACTACAGCTTTAGAGTGTCAGACGTCCAGTGATGGCACAGCAACAGGTTCTACGGACGCGCCAGAGGGACAGCGAGGTCACTACACAGCAAGCCACCACCCGCGCTCAAGCCATCACCCACCAGCAGAGTCTGGAGACGGTACAAATTCTTCTTTACACTGCTGTAAGCTAAAACCCGTTCTTTCAAGCTCATCCCTGCTGGGCATGACGTTGACGGCATCTCAGGTCAGCTGTCTTTCCTACCTAAGGTACGACCTCCGGTATTATTGGCAGCAAATGTCTGTATGCTAAATCTTGACCTGCAGGAAGCTGTTCCCCGAAACCTGCTTTGCGGACAGACCTTATGGAACCCGTGCGTGGATGAACCAGCATTGCTCCTATGCCGACTTCATCGCTCACGGAGAGTCATCCCCACATAACTTGAAAATCGGTCGTAAGATGACTGATGTCAGCACATTATTGCGCGGCCGTCACGATTCAGCAGATCGTATGTTAGATTGGCTTGTAAGCACAACAGAGCTGCTGAGCTGCCACTCGTCTGATGAGGCACAGGAAATGGGGGTGTTTGATGCCTTGAAGCGCGGCCGGCTAGCTGCCCTACAGATCTCTCTTTTCGCGGATGAGTCAAAACCGAATCAGGTCATTGAAAGCTATGTCTTCAAAGTAACCTACTTGCAAGCTTCGGGACGAAGTGAAAGGACAGTGAGCGGTATACACCTTTCCGACCATCTGGCCACTCCTGTCACTATCAGTTCTGCAAAGCTCGGCGTATCGTCCGTCATACGAAACATGGTAGCAATTACGCAGACCTTGCCCACGGGACTCCCAGGTAGCTCTCTAGACTAACCAAACCCTCGACTCGGTATCTTCAACTGATGCTGATCCACATGCAGAACAAACATTCCTGTCAATGCATCTCTTCTATACGACCGACTGCCCAAAGGACTATGAACCACCAGGGTTCAAGAAGTGCGAGGATGACAGCCTTTACTTCGCCGAGCACAAAGACTGGGAGAAAAGGACTGATCCAATTGGAAGGGTTGACGCTGGGTTTCACGGGTAATCAAAAATACTACCAGTGAACTAAGCAAAACTGATATATTATAGTGTCACTGTAAAGGTTGCAGCTCTACACCCGCTGCAAAATATGGAGGAAGACAATACAATTCCTGCGGATTTACAATACAATACTCAGGCTTCCCGGGCCGAGGAGGTGGAAATGGATGTCCACGGTATGATTCAAACTGCAACCGATAGTGCGACGACTGCTCCAGCCGTGCCTACTACTGCGTGTGAGACCACACATCATGGGACGGCCGAATCTGCATCTAGGGAATCGCCAAGTCCTGGCATCGGAGTGGAGCATTCGAATGAGAATACTCACAGTAGTCAAGATGTCCAACAGCTACGAAGAGACCTTGCGGTACGACAATCGCTCCGTGGAATGGTAGGAAGAATACGACAATTCGTGAGCTCTTGACATACTAACAGACCCTAGCTTCAACCAGAGACCCCTGATGATCGGCTTATACCTACTCAAGTTCTCCAGGACCATGTCAGTACAGAGCATGCGGCAACCAGCAGCCATATCACACGCCAATCCCCTTCACGGGACAACAATGCATATTCCTCCCAACTGCAACAGGTGGAAAATCTGCAACCAAAGCTACGATATTCTCAGACAAAGGTGGCACTTCTGGACAAATATAAAATGGCCAAGCATACAAGCAGTGGCATTGGCAACGGAACAGAAACCCTTTGCGAGCAGACTAAGGCTAGTATAACAGGAGACGTACCTCGCTGCGAATGTGGACTTAATGAAGAGGATGGCGATATGGTAGTTGTCCACCCTATACTCTGCAAGTCATTGACTGAATCGGTCAGGCTCACTGTGAATATTGCGATACCTGGCAGCATTTATGGTGTTATGGCTACCAGGGGTATGATGATCCACGACTACCCGCGGTACACATCTGTTACCGCTGCCTTTTGCATGGAACCGAAGAGAAACTCCTCAGAGAGATGGGGAGTCTCTGTCTCTTCCGGAAGGCTCTAGCAATCATATACAAGGACGGTTATCCGGCAACGACATCAGTTTTCAGCGCTTTGCTGCGTAAGTGGATCGACCATACTGTCTACCTCTCTGACAAACGGTGGCAGACTGCGACTTACAGACGTCGAAGAGACTGACTCAGCGGTTGAAAAATGAAGGGTTCCTGACCCTGACACCCGAGGCACGTGCGAAGAAAGCTGGCCTGCGTGGGATACCGAAGCTCGTGGCTGTCAAGACAGAAAAGCAAGACAGGAAGAGAGCAGATTATTTTGATCCGACTTTGAAGATAGCACATCACGTGATTACTCGTCCCTTCGGACTCATTGTTTGGACTGACACTGATTTGGGCAGCTCGAACTTCAGTCACTGCCAATCAATGCAATGCAAATCCTGCCTAGTGACGGTACCCTCCTTGCCTCCCCGCCTCCTGCGCATGCCACTAGTGACACCGTCATGGGTGGTGCTGCCTATGTATCTCAGGAACGGACACATGAAGATATCACAGAAGATGAAAGCGATGAGCTTGTCGCAATAGGATCTCAAGGGAGCTCGGCCCGACCAGAGCAAAGGACGGGGCAGACAGTCTTAGAGAAGAGACCTGTACTGTCCTATATGTCCAACTCGAGAATGCCAACCACTCCGAAGAAAGCCATCAGCGCCGGAATGGGAGCCGCTGAGTCCAAGAAGAGACGAATGAACGTCTATAGTAGCAGCGGTAGAAAGAGGTTGAAGAGCAGCACTGTATACAAGCCTATACCTGTTGGTGGGTTTGAGGATGAGGAAGATGTTGGCCAAACTCCTATTCCTTGAGACTAAGTTGTTTCGGGACACTTGCGGTAGGGTTCGAAGTTCAGGGGGCACAGGTTGCTTGGCAAGGATTCGATAAGGGTTACAAATTTCATTGCAGATAGGAGATTGCAGATTGTCTTGCTGCAAATGGAGGGATAGCTTGTCGCCAACAAGTGTCCATTTGCCCCAACAAGAATATTGCTGATCTGGCTTCTCATTGAAAGTTACAAATCTGTGACAGCAAAGTGCGAGTAAGGATTGTTTCGTTCAAGCAAAGTAGCCTTAAGGTTGATGGGAAAGTGCGGCGATAACGCGTGAAGAGCACCGGCGGCTGTCACGTGTTGTCACCTTCCCAATTTTGCGCGCTAAAACTTTCTGTGATCCTCATCCTGAAATAATTCTGATCAAGCAAACCCCCCTTCCACCACCCCAATCCAACATCCATCTATCCTCAGAACACGGACGTGGCGCGATCTTCCGTGCAGTCCTTCTTCCCTCTCGCCCCACGGCTTCACAGACATAAAAAGCTCACAAAAAAAGTTGAAAACCCTCCCAAACTCAGTTGCGCACTTCGTACGCAAACCTCACCATTGCCTATTCGCTGTCGTCCGAAGGAAGTTCCACGCATCTCTTCAGCCCGCGCCCTACAAGCAGCTCTTCGGAAATCGCCTTTCAAGTCCGCTTCCGGCTCGTTGTTCGCGGAGCCTTTGTCCACTAGGCTGTCTTTATCGCTTTCAAGTGCGTACTTCGCTTTGTCCCCCTTATGCAAAGTCGACTGGCCTGCACTTCCTCTTCATCAACCTCCGAACTGACATCTATCCCCACCTTACAGGAGCCTTCTCAAAGTTACATCAAGATGTCTGCCACCGAAGCCGCAACTGCCCCTGTGGCCTCTCAGCCTGAACAGGCCCAAACCGACGGTGCTCCTAATGGTACCTCTATCGACCCCAGTAACATCGCACCAAGCGGTGCTCCTGTCGACACTGACAGCAGCACCCCTGCTTCGGCTGCCCCGACTGGCAACGCTGGTCAGCCCCACAGCGCCTCCCTCTACGTTGGCGAGCTCGACCCATCTGTGACCGAGGCTATGCTCTTTGAGCTGTTCTCGTCCATCGGCCAGGTTGCGTCGATCCGTGTCTGCCGTGATGCGGTCACTCGTCGTTCTCTCGGGTACGCATATGTAAACTACAATAACACGGCTGATGGCGAGCGTGCTCTTGAAGAACTCAACTACACTCTGATCAAGGGCAAGCCTTGCCGCATCATGTGGTCTCAGCGTGATCCCGCTTTGCGGAAGACTGGACAGGGCAACGTCTTCATCAAGAACTTGGATACGGCTATCGATAACAAAGCCTTGCATGACACATTTGCTGCTTTTGGACATATCCTTAGCTGCAAGGTCGCTCAAGACGAATTTGGGAACTCCAAAGGGTATGGTTTTGTACACTACGAGACCGCTGAGGCTGCGACCAATGCCATCAAGCATGTCAATGGCATGTTGCTCAACGAGAAGAAGGTGTACGTTGGTCATCATATTCCCAAGAAGGATCGCCAAAGCAAGTTTGAGGAGATGAAAGCCAACTTCACCAACGTCTATGTGAAGAACGTCGAATCCGAGACCACCGACGATGAGTTCAGAGACTTGTTTGAGAAGTTTGGTGAGATTACCAGCGCAACTCTAGCTCGCGACGAAACTGGCAAGAACCGCGGCTTCGGCTTTGTCAACTTCGTTAGGCACGAGAGCGCCGCCGCCGCGGTTGACGCTTTGAACGACAAGCCATTCAAGGGACAAAATCTCTACGTTGGCCGAGCTCAGAAGAAACACGAGCGTGAAGAAGAGCTTCGCAAACAGTATGAAGCGGCGCGTGTTGAGAAGGCCACCAAGTACCAGGGAGTCAACCTGTACGTCAAGAATCTGGATGACGAAATCGATGACGATAAGCTGAGAGAACTCTTTGCACCATTCGGGACCATTACTTCTGCTAAGGTCATGCGCGAAGTGGTGGAGCGGTCCGAAACCCCTGACAAAGAGAAGGACAAGGAAAACGATAAGGAAGGCGAGAAGGAAGACTCAGAGGCGGATGGTGAAAAGAAAGAGAACGTCAAACCTGAGAAGTCCGAGAAGAAGCCTCTTGGGAAGAGCAAAGGCTTTTGTTTCGTTTGCTTCAGCAATCCTGATGAAGCTACGAAAGCTGTTACCGAGATGAACCAGAGGATGGTCAATGGCAAGCCGCTGTATGTCGCTTTGGCTCAACGCAAGGACATCCGCAAGAGCCAGCTCGAAGCCAGCATTCAGGCGAGGAACCAAATTAGGATGCAACAAGCTGCAGCAGCTGCTGGTATGCCCCAGCAATTCATGCAAGCTCCTATGTTCTATGGACCCGGCCAGCAGCCTGGCTTCATCCCACCTGCGGCGGCTGGACGTGGTGGCATGCCCTTCCCCCCTCAGCCTGGTATGATGTTGCCTGGCGCTCAAGCCGGCCGCCCTGGTCAGTTCCCTGCCGGCTTCCCTGTTCAGGGTGGTCGTGGGGGCCCTGCAGGTCAGCAGATCCCTCCGAACATGTATATGCCCGGCCAGATCCCTGGTGCTTTACCTCAAGCTGGTCCAGCTGCATATGGTGGCGTCAATGGAGCAGCTTACGCTCAAGCTATGGCACAGGCGCAGGCTGCCGCCAGCGCCGCTGGCCGTGGAGCTCCTGGTGGGCGTGGACCTCTGCCAGGAATGCAAGGTATCCCGCCTCAGATGGCAGGTATTCAAGGAGGTCGTGGTGGTGCAGGTGTCTTCCCACAGGGGGCTGGTAGGGGTGGAATGCCCATGCGTCCGGGCCAGGCAGGAGGTTACACTCAACAGGGCCCTCGGGGTCAAGTCCCCTCTCAGCAGCAGGGCGCTGAAGGTTCCGGCCTGAATCTCGCAACTCTGTCCGCCGCTCCTCCCCAGCAGCAGAAGCAGATGCTCGGTGAAGCACTATATCCCAAAATTCAGGCCCAGCAACCGGAGCTGGCCGGCAAGATTACTGGTATGCTGCTCGAGATGGACAATGCTGAGTTGTTGAGCTTGTGAGTCACCCCATCTCCACTAATATTCACGTATCTAATATTCTCGGCAGGCTCGACGATGACAACTCCTTGCGTGCCAAGGTCGACGAGGCCCTTACCGTGTACGATGAGTACGTGAAGACGAAGGGCACCGATGCTCCTGCGGATGGTGCAAAGGCCGAGGAGCCCAAGGCCGAGGGTACCGAAGAGAAGGCCTAAACAATCTACGTTTCGACACTTCTCATGCTCATGACATGATTTTCCGCGTCTTGGTGCTCAAAGGGTTGGCCTTTCAACACAGTAGGCTTTGCTTGCGGCTTCTTTTTGCTAAGTTGGGCTGGCATGCATAAAAAGTTCTGCTGTCTGCGCTTTAGGGGGTTTGAGATGTCTCATTTTACAATTGCCTGAACGGGTTCTTGCTGAATTTGCAGGCGTCTCATCTTTCAATCTGATCCTTGTTTCCCCTTTGCCCTGTGGCCCATGTAATACTAGTTTCGTCTTCCAGGAAGCCCTTTGCAGGCTGACGGTCGGTCATGCTTGCACAGCCTAAGGAGGGTGGCCTTGAGAACGCTGGTTTATTGTCCATGGATCTTGCTGCGGGCTGATTCATTGCTGCGGCTGCAAGGCTTAGGAAGACGATAGATTCCAATTACGATCACTGCAAACATGTCCTGACCGTATTTGCACCGAACACCTAGCAATGTTAGGTAGATACAGTAATGAGTAGGGTAGTTTGTAATGTAGGCACTGGCTGGTCCGCAGAGCCATAAAAGGTTTTGGGAAAGGTCGGTGAGTCGGGCCGCACGAGCAGGCAGAATGCACTAGACCTCATTAGGAAAAGGCGCAAGCGGAACGGGGGTTATTATTCCCTGACGCCGAAAAAAAGTCCAAACCGGTCAAAGCACAGCGACGAAGCAGCACAAAGTGATTGCCTTTCGCTGTTCTCCTTCGCTCCAGAGCAAACATGCCGGGCAGACAGTATACCCGTGGCGCTCACCCGAACCCGGGCAACGCATCCAAGTCGAGGTCAAAGAAGGCTAAGAGCCGCTCACTAGATGCATTTGCAATCGCCGGCAAACAGTTCCCGGAGCAGACCAAGACTCGGCGAACCCGCCTAGGCCAAGTCGAGGACAATGGGCCACGACGAAGAGCCCGTGACGATGAAGATGACGAGGAGAATGAAGACGCAGATATACGAGCCACCAAGCGGGCTAGGAAAGGAGGAAAAAATGATCTGGACAGCGACAGGGGCAGCGACAGCGAGGGCAATGAGTGGTTGATGGGTCAAGTGGCTAGTGACGATGACGAGAGCATCGACAGTGATGAGGCGATGGACGAGAGTGACGAGGAAAAGTTCGAAGGCTTTGCCTTTCGCGGAAGCTCATCTACTAGCAAAACAAAGGGCAAGAGGTCACGAGAGGTCATGGCAGAGGATGGCGTGGACATTGACCTGAACGAGGAAGATGGGACGGACGAGGAAGGATCGGGCGCTGAAAGCGATGAGAGTTTGGGAGATGATGCGGTGGACCTTGCAGATATGCTAGATGCTACTGAGGAGGCGGAGGGAAGGTCGAACGGCAGAGCTTCCGTGTCAGAAGAGGAGGGCAACGGAAGTGGGACGGATGGCGAGGGGTCTATGGAAGAGTTCGATGAAGAGGAAAGCGAGCTTGCGGCATCTGAGGATGAAGTTGATCCCTCAAAATTGTCGGCCTTGCAGACGCTCATCACTTCAATGCACGCGGACACCGCCGCTACAGACAGAAGGCGCAGTCGCCCTGAAGATCCCCATGAGTCCAATGAACCTTCTGAATTCGGCGTCAGTGCGCAGCAGAAGCTCACATTGTCGGATCTCTTGCCATCAGTTACGGACCCACGCCTGAAGAAATCACTCAAGCTCCTCTCGGATTCGAAACCTTCAAACAAGCGACAAGGGATACCTGGTAAATTGCAAGCACCGCTGCCAAAGCGACAACAAGACAAACTAGATCGTGCTGCAGCTTTCGAGAAGAGCAAGGAGACCTTGAATCGCTGGATTGACACGGTCAAGCATAATAGGCGTGCAGAACATCTATCCTTCCCGCTCGTGGATCCTGATGCATCTGCCGTGCAAGGCACAACGCGTCTAGTACCTACAGATACGGAAAAACCCATGACAGATCTTGAGAGTACCATACAAACGATTCTTCAAGAGAGCGGCTTGGCGCCAGAGCCTGGGAAGTCCACAGAAGATAAGCTACAAGAGTTTGAGGAGCTTGAATCGAAGAAGATCTCTCTGGAGGAGATTAAGGCTCGTCGGGCCGAACTGCGTAGGGCTAGAGAGCTCCTTTTTCGCGAAGAAATTCGCGCAAAGAGGATAAAAAAGATAAAAAGCAGGTCATACCGGCGCGTGCACAGGAAGCAGCGAGAAAAAGAACAACAGGCCGAACGAGAGGCTCTAGCCGCTGCTGGGGTCGAACTTTCTGATGAGGAGCAGGAGAAGATAGACCGACGAAGGGCAGAAGAGAGAATGGGCCAAAGGCACAGGGAAAGTAGATGGGCTAAGGCGGTCAAAGACACTGGCAGGGGAGCTTGGGATGAAGATGCCAGGACTGGAGTAACCGAAATGGCCAGGAGGGGAGAAGAGCTTCGCAGAAGCATAGAGGGTAAGACTGTCCGAGATGGTGAAAGTGAATCAGATTTGGAAACCGACGAGTCCAGCGAGAACGAATATGGCTCCGATGAAGATGAAGTGGAGCGGCTTCAGCGAAGTCTAAACTCGGCCAACGGTGAGGCTGGGCTAGAGATGACTGGACCTGGCTCTAAGTTGTTCTCCATGAAATTTATGCAGAAGGCTGAAGCCTCCCGGAAAATGGAGAACGATGGCGAGGTTGAGCGGTTACGGCGGGAGCTTGCCGATGAGGATACACCTAGCGAGGCAGAAGGAGCAACAGTAGGACGCCGAAAGATGGGCCCAAGGGAAAACAAACCTGGACGAGGGGCAGCCAAGGTCATGCGCAACGAATTCGAAGAGGGTCCTGGATCAGATAATGAGGATGGTCAAGAGCAGGAGACAGCCGCTGATGGTGAGGTTGACTTCATTCTTACTTCGGAACACAATGCGAAAGCAGCCAGACCCTTGAAGACATCCATCTCGGATAGGCGTCAACCGGTGAAGAAGTCGGGGCTTGCTGATGCTGACAATGATGCTGAGAATCCTTGGCTAGCAGCTCCGCCGAAATCTTCAAACAAAAAGCGAAATGCCCCAATCACAGAACCTCTCTTTATCTCGACTGCCATGGAAACGCCAGCAGCAGAAGCAGTGACAACACATAAGGGGCGAAATGCGCCTCAAAGCAATGTGATGTCTGCTGCCACTTTTACAAAGGGTAGGCAATCCAACGGCGGAGTTGATAGCGATGAGGAAAGCTCTGAAGGCGAAGGGAACGTCCCCATTATCATGCGAAATCAGGATCTTGTGCGTAAAGCCTTTGCCGGGGACGAAGTCGTTGCGGACTTCGCGAAGGAGAAGCGTGAAGCCATCGAGGAGGATGAAGAGAAGATAATTGACAACACTCTGCCTGGCTGGGGCAGCTGGACAGGGTCTGGCATCAGCAAACGCGAAAAGGCCCGCAACAAAGGTAGGATCCTGGTCAAGCAAGAAGGTATCAAGGAGGCCTCGCGGAAGGATGCCAAACTTGATCGCGTCATCATCAACGAGAAACGCGTCAAGAAGAATGGAAAATATCTGGCCTCGGCACTACCACATCCATATGAGAGTCGACAGCAGTACGAGCGTGCTCTGCGGCTGCCTGTGGGTCCGGAGTGGACGACCAAAGAGACGTTCCAGAATGCTACGAAGCCTAGGGTTCTGCTCAAACATGGAGTCATTGCTCCCATGGACAGACCGTTGCTCTGAACATTTCCGTTACGTCGTATGGCACTATGAAGGTGTGGGCAATAATGATTACTGGGTAAACGACAGGATAATAGAAATCAGATTCTCTAGCATGACGACTGTCGTTTCGCTTTCTTTGACAGACCCCATGTAAATCTGAGACACGGACGTTGTTTGTCTTCAAAGCCTCAGAAGTCCCCGTGTAATAGACAAGCAACATCAAGCAAGCGGGACAACTTTTTCAAGGATAGACTGCTGCATAAACAATAGAGAGTTGATCTCATCAACTATTATCAATTACGCGACAATTATTTGCGCTCAATCCAAGGTCCATTTGATAATGTAGAATGATCGGCTGGACTGGCTGTCTTGGGTGAATAAATGTCTCTTGATGGGGAGACGTCAGCGCATTCCGCACGGAGCGAAGCAAGACCTGCCCCACTGCTTCTCCCATCTTGTCCAGGCAACCCAGGTTTGGGCTTGGCTGCTTTTCAAGTGTGTTCGAGCATTGTAAAATAAAGTCTTCGTTTTTCTCTCCTTCTTGCCTATGCGATTCTGTGATTCATCCTCTCTGATACATCAGACGACATCTGTGCCAGAGCAAATTTAGGGTGCGCTCCTGGCTACGCCTGGGCCACAGCAAGCTCTAGATCATCCTGGACCCCGATCTTTGCATCCCGGGATTTTTCCAAGCCTGATCGATCCATGATCCATCAGATGCCCTACATTCCTTGCAGGTACATTGCACACGAGGCAGTTGGTCAGGGTTTTGCGGTTCTGGGCCCTACCATACCCATCAAGGTTCATCTACATTCCCAACCTCGACCAACTTCGCCAACTCGGGCAACTCCATTCTTCGTCTCTACTCAACCGCCGTCAAAATCCACCAACGATTACGGATCGGGTTCACGCAGCGGATAGCGTGGACAGTGGCCGCGGCTCGATGACTTACTCGGCCCGCTACTTCTGCATGTTGAAAGGTCGATTTCCTGGTAAGAAGAGCTTGTTTTTCTAGCTTCCATACCTCGTGGCGCTGAGGAAACCATCCGTATTTGGCTTTATGTTGTGCCTCCACTATGTGCCTTGGTTGGAGCTCGATATATTCTTTCTCAATTTGCATCTATTTTTTTTTTCTCATCAATCATCATCACGGTCGTACCAGTATCATAGAGTACGATTCTCATCCAACGCTCGTCACTTGAGCGTCTCTTCCGTTCTTTCTGGGAAATATCTTCTACGATCTTTCGAAAACATACTTGTCTACTTTCTTTAGAAGCACCCTGCTGGGTCCTCCATCACACATCTAGACTCCATCCGATCCGAATCCAATCGTGTAGAGAAGAAAAAAATCTGTCGAGAAAGAGAACCTCAAGCTATATCGCTAAGCCGCTTTCCCCTTCCCCTATATTGACCTCGCGTTCATTGCATAATGGCGCGGCCGACGCTCGTGGTCGATATGACAAAAGTCGTATTGCTAACTCTCGTCTTACAGGTTTATCTAGCCCGCGCATTACCCATTGCGAACCCTGCTTTAGATCTTGAAATCGCAGCTCCAAATTGTGCTATAGATATCGAAATAGACCCAACCGCTACACCGGAGATATCTGTATCTTACACTCAAGTATCCGATGGCTGTGTCGTGATATTTCCGTCTGCTACAGAAACACCGGATACCACAGGGGTGAGACCTCCAACGGCTTCTATCTGGCTTTCTCAGCCGGGTTATCTGGAAAGCGT
This sequence comes from Symbiotaphrina buchneri, assembly GCA_001599915.1. Classification (NCBI taxonomy): domain Eukaryota; kingdom Fungi; phylum Ascomycota; order Symbiotaphrinales; family Symbiotaphrinaceae; genus Symbiotaphrina; species Symbiotaphrina buchneri. The sequence goes on from BCIG01000015.1 coordinate 655,098, forward strand.
ACAAAGGCTGATCCATGGCAGACAATCGCTACGACACTTCCCACCTCATATCAAGCGTATACAAGTGCAGCAGCTACTACAGGGGCCAGTTCAACCCTCGTATCAGTGGCTCCAAATTCTCCATTGGTGCCTTCATCAACCACTTCTGCGGCTGCTAGCAGCTTACTAGTTTCCTCAATCGCGAGCTCCTCGTCCCCCACCACCTCCGGAGGAGCATTCTATGTACAGACATCGTCTACCGCGACAGCATCATCACAAACGCCAACTTACAGCAATATGACTTCAGGAGCCGACATATTCCAACCAATTGCTACTGGTGCTTTGCCTGCTAACATTCCAGTGAGGAGTGATCATCCTGTAGCTCGACTAGGCATTGTAAGGCTTGTTATTCATTTATGCATCGACCAACTGCTAATGGGTCTGTAGCAAGCCCAAAACAACCCCAGGGCAACTAACAAATTTTATGCCAACCTGTTTCTCGGCACACAGACCCAGCCTGTTTGGACCCATCCTTACTCACTCGCCTGGGCTGCCGGAAGCGGAAATGCTCAAAGTTGGGGCTTGTCTATATCACATATCGAAGCTTCTCAGCGGGCGTATGGGCCAACGACAGGAGCAGATAATGCAACTCTGTACTTCATAAAGTTTGTTTTCCATGCCTATGTTTGTCGTGAGGCTCAGCTGACCGGCAAAGCCCCATCGGCATCCAGTCTGTCATCATGTCTGCTGCGGAACTCGGATCCTCGACCGCTCTGACCACTGATACGCTGCTGTCTTTCTCAGTAAATCTGAATCTATCCCCATCTAATGGCAGTAGTCCGGCCATAACCTTCCCTCTTGTCCAAGGCATGGGATTCGTCACCGGGATTTATCATGGATCTACTCCCATGATTCAGAGCAGCGTATTCTTCACGAACATTACTCGTGTCGCCACAGCACCAACAGGTACCATCAAATACAGAATGTCCCTCGAGGATGGAACTAGTGTAAGTCCTGATGTGCTTCTCATTTCATCGCATTCTGACTGATATCGCATAGTGGCTGCTTTATGCAGTCCCGGCCGATGGCGTAAGTGATCTGGGTTTTCAAGCTATCTCAAACTCTCAAATCAAAGCTACTGCTACCTTCAATGGCACGATTCATGTTGCCAAGAACCCAGGCGGTGATGCTGGAGAGGCAGTCTACGATGCTTCTGCCGGTGTGTACGCGACTCAAACGCACATCTCCGGCACTGTCAGTGGCTCTACTGGTTCCTACACACTGCAATGGCTGAAACAGGGCCTGACATCGAACACGCTCCTGATGTTTGCTTTGCCTCACCACATCCAAACGCTTGATTCAACCACTGCTGCCGGAACCACAAGCGTACAACTGCAGACAACCACAAAAGGCATAGCTACTGCCATCAAAGCTGACAGCTGGACTCTGGTGGAACCGGACCTCCCCACAGATCTAGGATTTGCTCCTTGGAGCCCTACGACTGGAAGTGTAACTTCCCTGTCCTCCACGGCTCAGCAAGCTGTCAGCAGCGTCGGTGCGACCGAGGTCACCGAGGACATGGTAGCAGCTGCGAACGTCGGTAGCATGTACTATGGCGGAAAGGCTCTTGCCAAATTTGCGATGATGGTTTATGCTCTCCACGACCTGGCCGGTGACACCACCACGGCGGCTACCGGCTTGGCAAACCTCAAGACAGCCTTTGCTTTGTTCGTCAACAACCAACAGACGTATGGTCTGACATACGAAAGTAAGTGCCTCGAACTAATTCTGTATGATGGAAGCGCTAATGGCTCTCAGCGGCCTGGGGTGGTGTGGTATCGAATGCATCTTATGCCACTGGAGACTCAGGAGCCGACTTTGGGAACACCTACTACAATGACCACCATTTCCACTACGGCTATTACATTTACACTGCTGCCGTCATCGGATATCTAGACCCAACATGGATATCAGCGAACAAGGACTACGTCAACATGCTCGTCCGAGACGTTGCAAACCCCAGTCTCAGCGACAACTACTTCCCCTTTTCCCGCATGTTCGATTGGTACCACGGTCACTCATGGGCTCACGGTCTCTATGAAGTTGCTGATGGCAAAGATGAAGAATCGTCATCCGAAGACGCCCTGCACGTCTATGGTATCAAGATGTGGGGTCAAATAGTTGGCGACGCGAATATGGAAGCAAGAGGGAATCTGATGCTGTCCGTTTTGGCACGAAGTCTACAGAACTACTTCCTCTATGAGAGCAACAACACCGTGCAGCCGTCCAACTTTATCCCGAACAAGGTTTCGGGCATTGTAAGTGCATCAAGGTGCTCATCGTGGATCCACGCTGACCATACCAAGCTATTCGAGAACAAGATCGACCATACGACGTACTTTGGGACGAACGCCGAATATATTGAAGGGTACGTGCCTGCCGAAGATCAGAATGTTCTTTACTAACCAGCGTAGAATCCACATGATCCCCCCGAATCCCAGCTCGGCGCTCACTCGAACCAAAGAGTTCGTCACGGAAGAGTGGGCGACGTACTTTGACAGTGGCCGTGTCGACGAGATCGATAGCGGATGGAAGGGGATTCTATACGCCAACTATGCCATCGTGGATCCGGTGACCTCATACAACTTCTTCGCACAGTCTGGCTTCAGTTCAACATGGCTAGATGATGGTGCAAGTCGAACATGGTATTTGGCGTATTCAGCAGGTAATGGCCCACGGGGACAAGTACGCTACGTCAAGGCTAACAGGATTCCCCAGGTCTCGGAGGAGCCTAGGTGGAAGAGGTGGAAAGATGGTGGAAGACTTTTACTAATGTACTAACGCAGTTACGATTCTAGCACCCTGTTTTACTTTCGACCATGTACGGTTCACGATGATAGATGGGTAATGTCGAGGAGGATAGAGAAAACGGCGGCCGATACGGATTGACAGATTTGACGAGCGACGGCTTGACGATATTCACATTTACGACAAACGACGAGATAGACAGCGACGGATTGTAGAGTTTTACGGAGGGCTTGGTATTTATGGGAAATGGGATATTCTATTCTGGAGTCAATGCAACAATAGGGACGGACTGGGACTTGGGACAGGATGGAAACGGATTCTTGTTGGATAGATAAAGCTTGGATGGAAGCGTGCTTTCTTCTCAGGAGCGCGCCGGTGGGCTTGGATCACGGATGAATAGAATTGACTTTTTGGTTCACGATGCCAAGAATGCATTTCTTCAAATCCTGCCTCGTCTTCTCCATTATCTGCTTGGCTGCAATTACATATCATGTACTCATACTTGCGGTATATGGAGCATCAGTCCAGTATGTGTATTGGATAGAAAATTATGCTTCTCCCGTATGGGACCTTTCTCCGACTTGGATTATCGGTACTTCGCATCTTGTAGGCAAGAAAATATTCATATGCACTGATTATTGTAGAGATTTGCGGTGGTGGTGGAGTACGGAGTTCGTACAGAGCCTGGTTCACCGAGGTGTTCAGGAGTCAGGGCTCAGGAGAGGTCAGGGGGTGTCTAAGGAGGTTGCCGAAGAGGAGCTAGAGGTGGCAGTGCAAGGTGCAACTAGACCCTTTGTAGAGCTCCCCACCTCGTACCGGTACGTCAGCGTGTTTCCGCTTCTCGGCATCAAGAGCATCGCCGTTGTACTCATATGTCGGGCGTCAAGGAAAGGCTCGAATGGATTAGAACTGGACTGCGGGTACGAAGTGTGCAGAGAGTAAGACGGAGAGAGTTCATCTAATCAACTGTCAGCCCAACCCTCCTCGGTCCTGGTCTGTGGTACGATCGTAACAACTACCCAGCAAAGGAACAGTGACCCCGACTGCTCGGCTTTCCCGACCTTACCGCAAACATCGTCCACCTCCTTTACCTTGTCCGTCAAGACACCACTGCCGCTGCCGCTGCCATCCCCAGCCTGAGCTAATTAACGCCCAGAACGTGTGCGAGCTCATAAAGCTCTAGAGAGCTTGGCTGCCCGCCCAGCTTGTACAAGATGTGTGAGTGTGCTGCGCCATATATTCCCGCCCTGCCTGCCCCTCAACTCATGATTCTTCTTCTTCGCGCTGCATACTCTCCCAACCCAGGCTCTTCGCTGACCTGAATGTTTACTGCCCATAGACAAGGTCAAACAAAGTCTTCGCCAGGCGAGGCGCAGCACCGGCGAGAGCATGTCGAACGGCGGCGCCGCCATTCAAGAACACATCAACGAGCATACGCGCCTTCTCTCGGGCGTTCGCGCAGATGGAGTGCCTTTCCGCGAGGATGAACGGCGCTGGGTGTCCTACCCCGCATATGCCATGCACATCTCCAAGGCGGTCCTGATCAGCAACTACGTCAACGTTCTCTTGATCTTCGTCCCCCTGGGCATCATCGCTGGAGCGCTGGATTGGAATGCTTCATCGGTCTTCATCTTGAATTTCTTGGCCATCATCCCGTTGGCCTCGCTTCTGAGCTTCGCAACGGAGGAACTGTCGGAGAAGCTGGGGCAGACCCTGGGCGGGCTACTGAATGCTACATTTGGCAATGCGGTGGAGCTGATTGTGAGCTTGTCCTTGAAGGGTACGTGCATAGGAGCTTACGATGAACAGGTCAGCATTGTAGCTCTGGTCAATGGCGAGATCCGAATTGTTCAGTCCAGTATGCTGGGCAGTATCCTGTCGAACATCCTTCTGGTGGGCGCCTCCTTTGTAATGAAACTGGAGTACCATTGCTGATTTCCCTAGGTTCTTGGATGCTGTTTCCTCGCTGGTGGTTTCACCCTCAAAGAACAGAGCTTCAATTCCACGGTCGCCTCCACCATGTCTTCCCTCATGGCGGTTGCGTCCGCGTCCCTGATCATCCCCGCAACACTGTATGCGGCTCTTGATCACTCCAAATCCGTCGATACAGACCAGAACATCTTGATTCTCTCGCATGGCACCGCCATCATCCTTCTGCTGCTCTACGTCATGTACCTTGTGTTCCAACTGAAGACACATGCATTCCTCTTCGACGAGGCGAAGGCAGAAGAAGAAGACGCCGAAGCTGGCAATGCCAGCACCACCAATCCCGGTCCTGATGACCCGAAAGAAGGGCCGCTTCTCTCGCCCATCGCTGCAGCTATCCTTCTCGTCATCATAACCGTGATCGTCGCAGTCTGCGCCGAGTATCTCGTCGACTCTATCGACGCGATCGTCGAGTCCTCGCACATCAGCAAGACCTTCATCGGTCTGATCCTCCTGCCCATTGTTGGAAATGCGGCTGAGCACGTCACGGCCGTGGTTGCCTCGTATAAGAACAAGATGGAGCTGGCAATTGGCGTCGCCATCGGGAGCAGCATGCAAATAGGTCTGTCCCGGCCCTCTCCCTTCTCATTCGTCGACTACATAGAGCTATCCGCTAATCGTCCACTCTTTCCTCCAGCCCTCCTCGTAACGCCCTTCCTCGTCATCCTCGGCTGGATCATCGGCGAGCCCATGACGCTGCACTTCCAGACCTTCGAGACGGTCGTCTTCTTCCTCAGCGTCCTCGTCGTCAACTACCTTATCCAGGACGGCAAGAGCAACTACCTCGAAGGCGCCATGTTGCTTGGAACGTACGTGTCCCGCTTGCCTTTGCCCTTGCCGTTGCACTCGCTAACATGGCATTCTCCCGTGTAGATACATCATCATCGCCATTGCGTTCTACGTCTACCCAGATGATGCGGGGGATATCGGCGGCCCGGGACCGGGGCCGGGACCGAAGCTTTGAATGCGTGAGGCGTGGGATCTCAGGGTGCCTATGAATGGCAAGGCAAGGCATGGCAAAGCAATGTAAGGCAAGGAAAGGAAAGGCAAGGCAAGACAAGGCAAGGCAAGGCAAGACAGAACAAGGCAAGACAAGGCTAAGGTGGGTAAGGCAAGGCCAGAGAAGGAAAATGGCCGTCAACTTTTCCTTTTACGTGGAGTGGAGTAAGGCAAAACGGCAAAAGTCTGTGGAGTGGAGTTGTTTGGCTTTTTGGCGTTATACCCTCGTTGAGCAGATAGGACTCAAAACGGTAAGACTTACTTTAACGGCAACTCAAAAGCTCATCATGACCATTGCGCGACCCTGCCCATAGGCTGGTCTGGCCAGTTCAGCAACTGCACTGCCTTCTGCGTGACTTGAGTTACTTATGTTCCGAATGTCGAGCCTGTTCATCGATCTATACGCCCTTGTTGTGTGAACTACAACGCGCATCCTGATAATGACAACATCATCATCACTTGCACGGCTGGCCAGACTCCACTCACTCCACTCCCCTCTACTAGAATTAAAAGTCCCACATCACAGAAGCACAAGGAGTGCTACATGCTACACGTTCCAAGGGTTTAGACAGAAAAGTCCGTTGTCCCTTTCTCATTGATATCTATCTCTGATCTCTGATCTCATTGTCTCGCGTTTCATTTTCGTCCCTTCCCCTTCCCTTTCCATTCCCTAATCCTTATTCTTATCCCCAATTCCTAGCCCCGTCCCACATCCGATCATAGCGGGGACGGAACATCTCCCCGCAACATCTCTCAAAAGAAGAAGGGAAAAGCAGTGTTGCAGAGTAGTGTGCAGCGTAGTGTGCAGCGTAGTGTGCAGAGTAGTGCGCAGTCAGCTGGGGCCATCTGAAAAAAAAGAACGCTCAAAGCGCATCATCATCCATGGAATTCATGCGCTGCCAAACCTCGAACATAGGGTAGGCAGGAAAAAGAAAATATGACCGACCGACCGACTCCTCACGCTGCGCCGAAGGGGAGAGATAGAAAGAGAGGCGCGCAGAACGAAAACTCCATGCCTGCCAGAGCAGGTCGACTATTTCCCTTTCATCGGGAGCTAGCCATAAAATCCCATAACCCGAGAACTCCCCGCCGCGGCTCGCAAGAGGGCGAGTAATGATTATAAGCGCACACTTTTTTGCACCCCGCCACCAAGTAACGGTCGGGGACTTTCAATCATCAACTCCCGCTGGATCGATCAATCAATCAATCTTGGCAGCAGCGAGCAGGCTCAAGCCGGGCTTGGTCAGGTTGTTGCTGAGGCGGACGGGACGCTGGTAGTAGCGCGAGTGCTTGCGGAGCTTCTTGCGCGCGACCATGACGGGTACGCTCGATTTGGTGACGAGGTAGTTGCTGAAGGAGCCTAGGAGGACCCTGGAGGTAGGGTGTTAGTGGCTGGAGAATGGAATGGAGATTGAGGTGAAGACATACCCTTTCAACGCGCTCCTACCCCTAGAGCCGAGGATCACCAGCGTAGGTTCGATGAAGTCAATCTGTAGCATATTTATTAGCTGTTTTACCCAGGAGAAGGTGGGTCAGCTTCATAGAGAGATTCGAGGAAACTCACCACTTCTGTGATCAGATGCTTTGGGCTCTTGCAATGAATCACCTCAATCACCACTCGTACCTGCAGCCGCGTCTTGCGGAGCAACTTGATAATACTCTGCGTAAGATCCTCCGTCGCCCGGATGCGCTCACGCTCCGCTCGGTTCTGACCAGATGGATCCCTGCTCGAAGCCCTGGCACTACCGAGGGCATTGGTGATAGGGGCCAGGGATGCACTCGAGGGTGCTAAGAGCGGATATGGCATGGCGGAGAGGCTGCGGCGCTTGCTCGAGCTGCGAGTCAGGCTTGGGCTACGCCGACCGATGCTGGGACTCCTGCCTGAAGAGCCTGCTTCCGCTTTTGCCGTCAGTGACCCAATGACCGCCGCTTGATCTTTGACTGCGAGGGCAGCGTCGCCAATTGCGATGCCTTGGGAGTGGGCATCATTAGCACCGGCACGTCCAGTACCAGTCTCTTCGTCAACCGCGTAGAGCGCGAGTAAGGTGTCGCCGTCACGGAGCACTGTACCAATGGTCCATTCCAAAGCGTGAGCCGCTTCGTCACTCAAGTCGGTGCAGACGAGATATGTGCGCTGTCGACGGAGGCCTTTGGCAGCTTCGTCCTGCAATTTGGAGAACTCGCCACGAATAATAGTACGGATAGTGCGGTGTGATTCGGGAGTAGATTGTATTGGCGATATGTGTACACTCAAGCGTTGAGCGCGCCGGATATCGGAAATATCTGCTTCTTCATCGGACGCGAAAGGAGTGGAGACGTTGGAGCCCGTATTGTCAAAGCTCGTTGTAGGATGGACACCAGGCCTTCTAGGATTTAGTCGTTCTCCGCTGGGTCCAGTGATGGTGACTTCCGGTTCGCTCAAGTTATAGGCAGAGGTATTTGCTTCTCCATCGTCTTCTGCACCTCCTTCCTCAGCGGCCCTGTCATCATCGCCATTCGGGGGATGCCCATTCTCTGTGTCACCCTTGCTCCATCTTCTCCTCCTGCCCCTCTTCACCTCCGAATCATCTTCGTCGCCGGAACTCTCGTCACTATCAGATTCACTGCTCTCAATGGCCTCGTCCCCATGGGCATCACGATCGATCTTCAGATCTCGAGGTGACATTGGTGGAGAGAATCCCTCTGTATCTGAGACCTCTCCAGGGCTCTCCAGCGGCGGGCTTGCAAGGCCGGTCGGGCGGGCGTTGATGTAACCTGAATAGTTTCTGTAAGCTTGGTTCGGTTCATCAATGGCTCCTTGATCCAGTGTTTTGCTCTCGGGAACGGGCATAAGGTTCGACGTACTAGTCCGGGGAGACGATGCCCGACCTAGGGGAGATGACGGTAGCTTCAAAATACCCCCTGGGATCCTACCCACAGGTGGACCGCCAAGGCTTCCTCCGAGATCTGTAGAGTTGACCACGCTCGCCATGGAACTTATAGCCACTGGCCTCTTCCCACCGTTGGGCGTTTTGCGGGGAGCATGCCGGACCTTCGTCTGAATATCGTAGTGCGTCTCCAATTCCTCGTTTGAGCCTTTCCTTGGTTTTGTAGGGGACGTTGCAGGGTCTGAATCGATCTTGCGCAATGGCACCACCTCCTCCGTCGTCCCATCCACGTCCGTCTTTGTAATCTCCGGGTCGCTCGTTGTCCTGGTAGGATGTGCCGGCGGCGGGGAAGAAGGTTCGCCCATGCTGTCGATACTGTTGGCAGAGGACGACTTCGGGGGTGGATATGGCGCGGTCCTGGAGAAGGAGGGCTTTCGTGGAGAGATTGGGACGTTTGGGTCGAGGATACTACGGCGGATAGGCGATCGGGAACCATGAGAGCTAGTCGACTCGCGCTTGGGCCGGTGCGGTCGTTCCTTCTCAAGCATCTCCACGATCTCTTGTCGCTCCTGCTCAATGGCCATCTCCAACGACATGGCGCGAGGCTTCCTCCTTGTCGACATTTTGACGGTGTTCGTGACTTGTGGTCAAACGCAGTGGATAGACGGAGGATGAGCAATAGTGCAACAAGTGAACGCGATCAGTTGTGTGTTGTGCAAGTCGTCTGTGGATTCTAAGAAGTACTTCGACGTCACGATGGTGAATGCCCCTTTCATTCAGTGAAAGGCGGTAAAGATGATGGTGACAAGGGACTCTATTACTGGACGGCGCATATAGCCATTGTTCGTGTACGTCGTCGTACCTAAAACACTGGACCAGCGATTGGCCCGCACAAAGACTGCGTAGGTGGAGCCAACAACGCTGGGTGATGGGAGGGAGTATCTACAATGGAAAGAAAGCTGTACGAAGTAATTGGGTGGTGGACGGGACGAGTAGCGATGATTGACTCCTTGGCTGTTGCCAGCACAGCCCAGAGCCAAGAAGGCTCGACGGGGTCGGTGCACAGGGTCACTGGTCATTGATGCGTGATGGTTTTCTTGGCGGTGAGGCAATCAGACCGCGGTGACCGGCAGTCGGACAGCGGCTGCTTCTGGCCAAGGGTCAACAATTGGAATTATTAAGGTAAGGAAACTAAGAGCCGTGTTCTAGGCGGAGAAAATAATATTAATGGCTACGGTACCTGTTCATTGTACAGTACAGTACAGATAGCCTTTCCGCGGTACTCTTACTTTTTAAAAAGCCACAAGAACAAAAGATGCGGGGCCCCCGACGACAAGGTTCCCGCTCTTACCAGTTGCCTATCTGGTCCAATTGTACATTATTAAGACATCCTCGTCCCATATCATGTTTGAACCTGACTCACTTCCGTTCGAGCGAGGAAAAGCGTCAAGCAAATAGTCTGCCTATCTTGGAAATAAGATGCCAAGGGCCAATTGCATGTGATGCCCGTTTGGAAAATGAAAGAGGAAAATGTGATAGACCAGAAACGGAGTCACTGGAAGTCCGATGCGATGCAGCTGGGTAACACAGCATGAAACATCGCCTTGTCTGTTACAATGCCCAACGGGACCATAGAACCCAGGCAAAAGGTCTCTGCACGTGCATGCAAGATACGCCACATCTTCCTCCTGCGATATTCCTGCATGAATCCGATATATTTTACAACAGTAATCGTTTTTGGTTTCTGGCGAAGCAACCCGCTTTTGGAGCAACCCCATTTGTAAGATACTATACAGCTCCTGCCAATTACGAGCAGATGCGCCCATGTCCGCTCTTCCCGCTTTTCCGCTATCCCTTCCGCCAGCAGCTCACTCGCGCCCGATGTCCCTATCCTACCTTCCACCCTTTGGACGTCTGAAATTGATGTTCGCCCGGTTACTAACCGCCATCTTATGTACTGCTGCTCTCTTCTCCCAAACTCCGCTGCGTCCCTCCACCACCGCGATCAACTCCTCCGCTACCCGTTGCGCAAACATGTCTTTCCCACTGCCCCTGCTCTGTCGTCTCTCCGCCGCATCCAGTATCCATTGCACAGCCTTCCGTCTCCGTTGCCGCAGATGTAAGGGTTGGGGGATCTGTAGAGCCATGCCACCTCCGGCAGCACCTTTCTGCGATCGGATCTTAAGTAGCGGTGCAATAGAATCCAGGGCGAGTGTAAGGTAGAGGATGGGGTTTAGAGGCAGATGAGATGGAGGAGGTGACCCTGGGAGCAGAGGGCGGTCAGGGTTGATCTGCGGAGGTGGGGCTGTGCGGAGGAAATTTAAGATGGCGGACATGTTCTGTTCAGGGCTGATCAGAGGACGAGTTGGAAAGAATCACAGTCAAATGGGAGCTTTCCATACCCTCTGCGCAACGCTCTTCTTCCCATCCCGCATCAGTAGGTTCGTCACTTGCTTCACCACAGGATCGTACCTGTAGTGCAGATGCGCGTCACTCGGAATTGGCAGCTCCGGTATCTCGAACTTGAACCCGGATATTGTGATATCCGTCTCGTCGACCGGCGAGACTTCCATCTGCGCCTCCGCCCATCGTCGTGCTGACGTCGAAAAAGATCTGGATCCCGTCGGGCTTGTCTTCTTGCTCTCCTCTTTCAAAATCTGAGGAGCATTCTTCCTTGCTTGCGGATCTTTCTTGAGGATCTGGACGAATGACTGCTGTCAGTGCACGGCAATCCAGATTGAGTATGACTGCACAAACCTCCTGCACCGGCGTCCCTTGCTCCAGCTCCGGCCCGCCTTCACCCGTGATCTCTCCTATCTTCGCAGCCTCCTCGCTGATGTGTGGAAGAACATCTTGATTTGGCCCCGTCGCATTGACACCCTTTTTATCATCCGTGAACCGTCTGCTAGAGGTAGAGAACCGCGCTGCTCGGGTCGCAGCAGCGGAGCGAGGGAGGGAAGCCGGACGTGGCCGGTACACCAATGCCTGTGAGGCTTTGCAGACTGGTATAGATATCCGTGGAGGCATTTTGAATATGATGTGATGATGCTGAAACTCCAATGTGTGGAAGATGAAGCTAGTGGACTGCAATGACAAGGTTGCTGTTCTCAGAAACGACCCCCGATGCGGAGATTGTAGGTCACGTGCAGACGGTCAAAATCCCTTTTACGAGGGTACTGAGGTCGCGCTACAAGCATATCGCGCTACATGAGTTCACCTTAGACGAATATATCTGGACCGCAAGAGACTTTCAGGTGCATACATTTCTAGGATGCATGGACTGTTCCAAGTAGCCCTGATACTGAAAAGAGTACTTGAAAAGCAGATCCTGATTGCAGCCATCATTCCACGATGTGTGAAACGACTAAACCCCACCAATCAATAACTCCAAATCGCTGTGCTGCCATGTCGCTTCCCAAGTATCCTCCATGCCATGAAATCAAATGCGAAGGAAGTATCTTTCCGACGTCATGGCCACAATCATGCTACGCTCCGCCATGCCAGATGAAACAAGGAAACACTCGAAGCCGTCAAGAAGATAGGAGATGGCATCGACGCCTCTTCATGCTTTGCGTCCTCGCTTGGTCTTCTTCGCGGGCTGTTCCGTTGCTTCAGGCGCCGCTGCCTTTTCCCCCTTCTTGCTGTTCTTCTGAAACGCTTCTTCAGGAGGCTCCTCCGCAGCTCTCTTCCCTTTGGCTTTGCCCTTAGGCGCGTACTTCTCCTCAAGCCTGTCCAGAAAGCTTTGACCCCTGTCCTTGTTTCTCTGCTGGATCAGGGCCGCCAAATCGTCTTCTTCAGAAGCTTTGTCTTTCTTCCCCTTCTTGCCGTCTCGCTCTCCAAACAGCTTCTCCGCAACTCCAAGCTCCTCTGCCAGTTCTCTGGCCTCCCGTTCTTCTTTCCTCGCGGCCGCCGCTCTCTTCTTCCGCTGGGCCTTTGTCTCTTTGGTGTAGGTATCATAGGCTTGCACTTCACCATCCGCGATAGCCTTATCGATAATCTTCCTGAAGCGCTCCTCGTCCTCAAGCGGATTACTGAGCATGACATCTTGGAAGACACCATCCATTTCTCCTTGAAACTTCTCATATGCTGCTAAGATATCGCCACGCTCCTCATCTGAGCCTTGGTATTCGCCCTTGAATTTCTCCAGTGCAGCGGTGGTGATGATGTCCTTGTACTGGAAGCGGAAGTATTCCGTCCAGTTGAAGTCATCATCGTCGAGGTCGAGCGACTCGTCAGTGCGGCCAGTCGTATCATAGCGTGAGCGACGACGAGGTTCAGAGAGGATAGCGTATGCGAGAGCGACTTCTTGGAATTTTGTATGCGCCGTAGCTTTGGCCTCAGGAGCTGCCTTGTCTGTATTGGCTCGATGGTGAGTGGAGCTGTAAGAAAAGAGATGGAATTTTCCAGTGACTATGACGAACCTGGATGATGCTTTAATGCCTGCTTGCGGTATGCGGTCTTGATCTGATCAGCTGTGGCACTGCGGTCGACTTCGAGGACTTGGTAAGGGTCGATGTTAGAGGGAGGTTCCTCGGAGGTAATATCTTCCGAGGTTGCAGATGGCATGGTGACGGCAAGCTGTGAGCGATTCAGATGGTTTGACGGACGTGAATCCGAGAGGGAACGGCGCTAGCAATAGAGAGCTATCATTCGCAAAGGAGTTGGACTGAAGTTGCGATTGTGGTGTTGGTGAGCCAAGGTGAGTGGACAGCGGAGTGAAGTACGGAGGTGCTTTAGGAAAGACGCGTTGCGACGCGCCGACACGTGCTGTGCTCGGAATAATTACTAGCGACGTCATCCACCTGTGAATGCTTTCCAAGTACTGTATCTTCCAGCATTCATCTTACTTGGTAGGCCTCAAATATTTATATTGAATTCAAAGATTTGAGTTACGGACAGCGGAAGAGTGGTCTGGGTTTCGTTGCGTGAGAACTCCAATATCTTAGAGAACTCAGGACGCAGCGTATGCGAGCTCTCTAAGAGACCATTCTATGTCTTATACACACGTCTTTAATGAGCCCCCATACCGGTGAGCTTCTCCCCTGCCTCTTCTCCATCCGTCACGCCCTCAATTCTCCTTTCCCAGAAATACTCCCCTCCACTTGGTTTGCACAATTCCGCCGCAAGCTCGCCCTCAAGCCATTTCTCGTCTAGTGACCCCAAAGTAATGCTCAGCATTTCCTGCCCCTCTTTCCTCCATGTCAAAGTACTGCCGCAGTTGATGCAGAAACCGCGGTAGTGACCTGGTGACGAGGTATATTCTCTGAATGTGGGTGCATCGGAGAGAGGAGGGTTCCAAGTATAGGCCGTACTAGGGAGCGGGAGGAGGTGGAGCTTCAAGGCTGAAGACCATTTGCGGCATTGGGTACATTGGCATGAAAGTGTCTTGTTATTAGATTTGCGTTATTTACTGGATCTTGCCCATCGATGGATCAGGGGAGAGGCAGCACAAAAGATGAGAGACGTACAGGTGGTGGCCAAAACGGGACTTTGATACTGAAATGGAGGGCCTCACACAAACAACCCCCGGTAATCTCAGACGGAAGTTCAGAAGGCTTCGACATTGTCATGCCACCTGGAGTAATCGAACCGCGCGATGATAGATGTTTAAACATTGTGGTATGCTCGAGCTACTCGGCGGGCTCTACCCCACTTATGCCGCCCCCATTCTGGACCCCCATATGCCAAAGTCTGGAGATCACAGAACTACGAATATTTCAGACGCAACTCCACCAATGCATATGCTCTAGCTCAAATGGACACCATTTGATAAGCCGCCATGCGCTCCGATGCCTACCGGTTCTCAGTGGCCTTTTCAACATGCCCGGCCTCAGCAACACGAAGTATTTCCTCCTCCAATCCCTCTACAACCACCACTTCCACACCCGCCTCCTCCAGCTTTCTCCTCCCCATATTCTCTCCCACAAAAGTCTCCGGTTCTTTGACGCCGACATAGACTCTACGTATACCGCCTCCATTCTCCCTCGTTCGCAGAATCCTCTCCACGCACGGCAGGTTGCCGCTCAACCTCTTTGCGCACGGCTCCACCGTAGTGTAGATCACCACCTCGCCCGCTTCCTGGCCCAAGAGCTCTCCCACACGCTCTTCAGGAAGCCCATGCGCCGCGGCGTACTTTGACAGCGCGCACTGCTCTGCGTGCGTGTTGCCGGGGAGCTCCATTGTGTGGCCCGTCGCGAGGATGGTGTTGGTGCTGGCAGATAGGAGCACGGCGCCCACGCGGAAGTTGGTTGGAAGTTTAGGAGCCAAATCCGCGAGAGACAGGCAAAGGCGCATGTAGGCTTCGTGGTCGCCAGCTGGGATGGGAGATGGCCCTGGTGCGGGGACCGAGGGGGTTGGTGCTGCGCCCATTGAGCCAACAGTAGATGAGTGACTAGCGTCCAGAACGCATCCAAGGAAAGCAGGAGACAGTCATATTTCGACCATCAGAAGAACTTGTTGAAAGAACGGAGGCTAAAGCTTCCAATCGAGATGTCTCTGTGCTGCGACAAGTGTCCTGAGGCGGAGATCCATGGCCGATCAAGGTGCGGGAGCTTCGCGGGGCCCAGACTATTTTAGCCCTGGATCGATAGAGTGGGGAACTCGAACCACCATCGAGGCGTGGGAGACCGCGAGAACAAGCCATATTGTGTCATACTTGAAAGTAGTGTGGTCAAAAAAGCAGTATTTCAATAATGGAACAATCATTATTTCGACACTCATGCAGAGGGGCTGCCTGAAGGTCGAATTTTGTCGAAGACGTTGCCATGTGAACAACCGAGCTAGTGTGCTGCGTAAATCCGAAAGTGCGCGTCGAGCCGTGACTGACACGTCGCGTCTTCCAACATTCAATTAACGATCCAAATCAAGCCCGCACCGGCAACAGACAGCTACACTGCGTCTGATCCTATTTGCCTTGTACATAGCGTCAGTCAAAATGACATGACCACATCGGATGGGCATTCGACGGCCTCCCCGCCCATCTACCCCGCTTACCTACACCCCCTCTCGCCGACGTTCTCCCAGTGGGCGCGCCTGACCGCCGCTGATTTCCACCAGCTGCAGGCTCATAGAGGCTTCGTCGAACAAGGAATCTATCATTACTCAAATCACCCAATACGATTTGTGCGTATCGTCGGACCTTTGGTGGCCGTGACCGACTACGAGAGAAGATGGGTGCTTACGGTGGATGACTCAAGCGGTAGTACGCTGGATGTGGTTGTTGACCGACCCGAGAAGCCCAAGACGCAAACGCAGCCTGGGAGGGAAGATGTTATACTGCCAGAAGAGCTGGCGAAGCAGCAAGCTGCGGCGAAGGAAGAACTGAGGAAGTTGGACCTCGTACTGCGGCTGAATTTAGATGTAGGGAGTGTCGTGAAGGTGAAGGGCACTATCGGCGAATTCAGGGGAACAAAACAACTCCTGTGCAAGCGACTCAGTGTGTAAACCCAGGCTCCAGATCCCCGGTATCAGTTGACTTCCTTGAAGCTGACAACGACCTGAAACAGCGCTTGTAGCCGACACCAACGCCGAGGTCCAAGCCTGGCAGGAGCTGACCACCTTTCGCACCTCGGTCCTTGCTAAACGATGGTATGTCTCGCCTGAAGAACAGGCGCGCATGCTGGAGGAGACATTGAAGGAGCGGAGGAGAGCAGAGGAAAGGGAAAGACGAAGGAAGGAGAAGGAAGAAAGAGCAAAACAACGTGAAGCGAGTGGAAAGCACACGAGGCACAGAAGCAAGAAAAAGATAGAAAGAGCAGAAGCGATGCTGACCGGCGAAAGAAAAGCGCCCAACCGACCCCGGACCCTGTGATGCCACGGGAAAAGGGGCTTTGGGATGATGAGATAGAGGAGAGACGAGAGCTGTTGGAGTCTTTGCGGGCAAAGAAGAGGGATAAACCCAGGAAAGAACGAAACTCACGCTGATATGACTCTACGATTGCCTACGCTAGAGATCTTACAGCGCAGACGATGGAGCGGATGTTTCTGGCACGTCTACTGGAGACCTAGGCTGGGTGGTACAGGCACGTGCAGAACTGGAATCAGGCCAAGCCCAGATACAGAGCGTGGGTCTAGCAGTCTTCGACGAGAACACCCATGGAACGGTATTCGAGGACTTCCCGTTACTGGCGTACTACCTACGGGGGCTTAAACATCACTCCGGTCCCTGTATCGAGTGCGGCGCAATAATGAGGAAACCAATTGTCAACTGGCCATGCAGGTATTTTTCAGCCGTGGAGGCCTGCTGGTTTGCGGGTGGGCTTGGCGCAGAAAGGGAGTCATTCTGCCGGCCGCTGTGTGGGAAGAGGAGGATGTTATTACCAGTTGGGCCAAGGCTTGGATGAAGTGGGCTAATATAAGAACAACTGGCTGGCGGACATGAGATGTGCAGGTTTTCAGCCTGAGCTTTATCTTTATGCAGTATACGGTGATGACTATGATGATAACATCAAGGGGAATGGATATGATATGCAGGATAGGTACGATTGCTCATGAACATGACTCCGTTATAACCTATAGAAAATATATACATGATGTAGAATCTCGAACTTAGCTCCCACCTATGTATACTATGCAATAAGAAGGATAGACGCATGGGGCAGTATTGGCCTACAGAAGTCTATCTTGATGCAAACCTTGAACCGATATGTTAGTCATTGCCGCCTGTATTCATCTGTGTGAGGCCTTACCTTCTTGAAAGCCATCCGGAACCTGTTCCGTAACTCCAACCAACACCTACAAAAGCCTTGTTCTACCTCCCACCAGCAGGCAAGCCGTCTACCATATTGCCCCCTTCGACCTCCTGGACAATACTCACTCTCCTCTTCTCGCCCGCACCATAGATCATCTCCAGGAGCCTCTCTCTCTGCCTCTCCCTCACGCCCCTCAGGTACTCATACGTGCCATCCAAGCCCACAATCTGCTCCTCAACGCTCAACGTGCTGCTATCATTCGCTCTCACAAGCGGACTGACGAGCTTTTTACGCAGGCTCTCCAGGCTCGCCTTCAGGCTCAGCAGCCGCCCGTTGTGCTCGACCAGGATGTGCTTGTTGCGGATCGTCTTGGCCCGCACGTTCAGCAGCAGCGCCCGGTTGCGCTCGTACTTGCGCAGCTGCGCCGCGTTGGGCCCCAGAACGCGCGTCCAGAGTGAGGAGAGTAGCTCGCCTTCTTCGCGCTCTTGTGCGGAGAATTCCCGTGTTACGCTGCGCGCGAGGTTGAGGAATTGCCGGTCGAGGGATTCGAAGAGGGCGAAGAGCGCGGTGGAGTGTGACAGCTCGGTCGTGATGGATTCTTCGAGCACGGCGAGAAACTCGTTGAAGGTGCGGTGTAGCGTTGAACGTGTCCGTTGGGGACCTGTTGCGCCGAAGAGAGAGGTTAGGAGAGCGCCTAGGGTGGTTGGGTCGCCCGTCGATGGGTGCTCGAGCACACCTAGACGGCACGCCAGGAGGTGGAGGTTGCTCGTTAAAGCAGTGATGGGGCTGGCTGGGCTGGATATAACTGCGGTGAGCTCGCGCTTGGCCCATTCCATGACGATTAGGATGCTGCGGGACCGTCAGTCATCTAAGGTAGAAAAATAGGGGCGAGGTGATTTACCCGTCAATGTCACCGTCAACATTGGCGAAGAACCTGGTCAGCTCGATGGACAATGTCTTCAATCCTTCGCTGAGATCATCAAGTTCCTTCACGATGATAGGAGCGGAGGTCATGTTTGCGGACCGGACCGATTCACTAAGGTCCCATACTGCCACACCTGTCTCTTGGAGATCGCCCACTTGCCGCACCCCATTCTCCGAGTAGAAAATGAGTGGTTCGAAGGCTTTTGCTAGGCCTGCCACCTTCACAAGGTCAGGCGCAGGAGGTGGTGGAGGCGGCTGAATGAGAAAACGGAGCATGGTAAACGAAAGCAGGAGTGTCATAGCAGCAAGCATAGTGGATGTCCGCGACTTTGTAACGCTGTCGATCTTTTGCCTCGCCCATGAGAATGCTGCTTCAAAGGGTTCAGTCCTGTGCTGTACTTCCGCTCGAACCGCGAATCGAATGTCTAGCCCAGATCAATACACGGCCACGAACTCACACAGAATAATACCTACAATTATTGGGGTTCTGTGCCACCACAACCGCTTGTTCTGACTCCTCGCCGCCAAACGTCTGTCCAAAATCCTTCTTCCCCGCCGGATACGGGTCCGGGCTCGGTGATCTCTTCTTTGGGGAGTCCGAAGGTAATCGAGCATTTGCAGCAGCGGTCAAGTCTCCCTCCTCCGCATCTTCGAACTGTGGACTTGGTTCTCTGGACCGTCGAGCCGGGCTTGTGCTTCCCCGCGGCAAGAACTCCTGCTGGTACGGCTGATGCGCATACCATGAACTACCGCTTGTCCCATGCCTCCTCCATGCCGGTGGCTCCCATGGTCCCGGAGAATCTGACCCGCGATCAGACTCCTCAGACTTGAAGCCTGAATGGTGAGAGGGTATACCGAATAGAGGGGACCGGTTGTCGTGTTCAAAATCTTCCAGGGAAGCGGAGAGAGAGGGGTGGTCGTCAAAGACGGCTTCGATATCTTCCAGGCTTGAAGCCGCCATTTTGCGTGCGGAAATTTCCACAACTCTGATAATCTAGGAAGTCAATGGTCCAACATGCGATGGCAATGTAGGAGGCTTCCTTTCTACATTGCGCTTTAGCTGCACAATCGCATCACCGACCCGCCTGGAGCACC
This sequence comes from Symbiotaphrina buchneri, assembly GCA_001599915.1. Lineage (NCBI taxonomy): Eukaryota > Fungi > Ascomycota > Symbiotaphrinales > Symbiotaphrinaceae > Symbiotaphrina > Symbiotaphrina buchneri. The sequence continues at coordinate 674,446 of BCIG01000015.1, forward strand.
ACTTACAACGACTGTAGCCTTATGTGCTGTGCCTGGTGCCTATGCTCTGTAAAGACAGGTCATGTCCTGGGTTGTTAAGACGGCCAATGGGAACCAGACGACGTCGAAGCCGAGTGCAATTGCGGAGGAAGCTGAATAGCCCGGTGGCCCGCGACAGCACAGTATCGCTCGTTATCTGGTGCGCTGCAATGCCAAGTTCAATCGTTCTTTACCCCTTTCTCCAGTTGCTCTATGGAGGCGACGGAGATCCAATCCTAAGGTATGAGTCTTCTCTTTCGGCACCGTCTGGGGCTGCGGTTGGACCAGGATGTGGAAGAGGAAGAGGTACAGTCGGGAGACATGATTGCAACAAGGCTGCGCTATCAGCCAACGGGGCCGGCGTATCTAGTGGTAGCTGCTGCGGCACCGCGCCCTGGTGAGCTGTCCGACTGGAGGTGGGGTGTCGCAGAATGGGAGGGGCTGGGCCTATCAGACGCTCAGGACCAACTTTGCTCGAGATGCATCAAGCAAGGGGTTGCTTAGCTTCAAGGGGGACGAGCGGGCGGAGGCGGGTGAGAGCAAACGTGTCAAACATGACAACATTGCAAATGTTGCAAATCTCGCAAAGCTCACATATACGCCGAGACAAGGGAAACCAGTCTTGGCTAAGAGTCGGTCCGTAACTTTCTCCGCAAGCCTTTAATGAGGATGGCACTCAGTAAGTGTCAGACCCGAGGAACTGGGACGTAGCAATTTGTTCTCATATCGATCTCTGTTCTTATTTTTCTGTTCATGACTTTGTGAGCAGAGATTGTCTCCTCCGTCATGGTGATGGTAATGTCAGTGATAACGGCTGGTATGCAATAAAGTTGCAAACTAGGAACGCGCATTGCGTTCTTCTTTCTCCACAGGGAATTGTACTAAGTATTGTATGATGTGGATTTTCTGTATATAATGGACCACATGAACCCCCGTTATCCTTGATTGTGGTCGCCCATTATTTGGGACGGTGGCTGTCTATAGGGTTCGATAGATATTGACATCTCAAGTGCCGAGCCTGTCTAACCTCTTGCTGCTAATATGAGCGAATGCAAATTGCTCTTCAGCGATACATACATTTTCCTAAATAAGCCAAAGCTCAGAAAGGCTCTGATGAATTCGACGGATGTGCAGCTATCCTCAATCTGATCACAGAGCATTTCTGCTCTGTCGTTGACGTATGACTAGTATCTCCGCAGGTTCTCTCCGCATTCCGGCCCCATGCGGATGAGCTGAGTGTTCATAGGTGTACTCCGTACCTTATCTGAGGTTCATACGAAGGAAACTGGGGAATGCTTCGTTGGTGTGGTTTCCCAAGGTCGGTTGTGGCTTGGCTGACGATTAAGCTACAGCCGGGCGCTTTCCTGGAATTTTCTGGTGTGGCGTTGATCCAAGCGGGTGACGTCAGGCGGCCGGCCCTTTCCTCCAATATTGTTGGATGGAGTGCTGATCGTCTCGCTCCAACTCCTATTCCGCATCCTTCAACCCCTGCTTGTGGCGCCCTCGTTGATCGCCATTTTGTACTCTGTACCGTTTTGCATCCGCGAATCATCAATTACTCCTTTTCCACGTGTTTCAACGCCAAGGCATATACTTTGATACAGCAAAAGCACCATCCTTTGTATATCAACATAGCATCCCCCATCAAGAGTTGCCCGTCATGTTTTCCCTATTGTCCCTCAGCGTCTCCCAGTACACAACGTTCACTGTGACGGTGTTCAAGCCATCACGTGCTTGAGCCATGGCGACTTTCAAAGAGAAATTAGACCGCAGTAACGACTTTGCTGAGGATCGCGATCCTCGACTGATCCCTGGTGGAACACGTGCCGATACGACCATGGGCACACTGCCTACCTCGGCCGAAGGTCTGCTCCATGAAAGTTTGTATCCAGAAGACGCTTTTGCCGGGCAGACCTACTGGGCAGATCTGCCTAAGGGCCGAAAGATCAAATGGATCAACAAGCAAGCCACTGAGGAGAGTCGCCAAGAATGGTCCTCCATCTGGCGTATCTTCAAAAATGATCCACTCAAACCAGGATTTCTTTATTTTCAAAATTATGCCATCACCGGCCTTGGGTTCTTTACAGAAGGCTACACTCTCTTTTCGGTCGGGAACCTACTCACGCTCTTTGAAGCAGTATGGCCTCAGTGCTACAAACAGTATACCACTTGCAACAAGACCTGGGTCCAGGCAATCAACTATCTTGAGATTGTCGGGATCATTGCCGGGCAGGTATTTGTGGGTATCATCGGAGATTGGATCGGCCGCAGATGGGGCATTATTCAAGATGCTGTCATCATGTGCCTTGGGACGGTCATGCTAACGGCCATGTGGGGCACGTCGCTCTCGGGCTGGGTTATTATGTACGCAATTTCGTTGTTGGTCTTCTCCGTCGGTGTTGGTGGTGAATATCCCATGACAAGCACAACGGCGATTGAGGGTCCTCATGGCGGGAGAACCGACAAAGCCGACAAGCTTCACCGGGGAAGAAATGTTGCGTTGGCATTCCTAATGCAAGGGTGGGGTCAGCTGGTCAACCAGGTCGTATTGATTATATGCTTGCTCATCTTCCATGGAGGTGGAAATCCTCCTTACAGCGAAACCTCCACACAATACACCTTCCGCGTCTCCTTCGCATTCATTGCGGTGTTCTTGCTGTTTTTAATCTATATTCGTGTGTTCAAGCTCCGGCAAGCAGACCACACCTGGAAAGCATCACGGAAACGATCAAATGTCACTGGCTACGATGTCCAGTCATTGAAGCTTGTTTGCAGCCACTACTGGCACCGCCTCTTCGGTACAGCAGTCTGCTGGTTCTGCAACGACTTTCCCTTCTACGGCAACCAGATCTTCCGCAACGTGTTCCTTCAGCTCGTTACCAGCAACTCAGACGAAGTGATGACGCTTTGGCTCTATAACCTTGTCAATGTCGGCTGTGAGCTTGTTGGCTACTATCTAGCGGCCATGCTCATCGACTACAAGCTCTATGGACGCAAGCGGATGCAAGCTGTCGGATTCCTCATGTCTTTTGTCCTCTTCATCATCGCCGCATCTATATTCCCGTCCCTGGACAAGAAGGGACCAGGCAGCCACGGGTTTGAGTTCATCTATTTCTTCTCGTCATTCTGGATCCAGTTCGGCCCCAACTCGACAACATTCCTGCTCGCCGCTGAAGTCTACCCTGCTCCCGTCCGCGCGACAGCACATGGTCTTAGCGCAGCCGTGGGGAAGCTCGGAGCTCTTTCAGCCACCGTTCTGTACAACTATATCGGCTCTCGCACGAAGTTCTGGGTGGTATCCTGGTTTGGCCTTGTTGGCTTCCTCCTTACCATCATCTTCATTCCGGACACCACCGGCCTGGACCTGCGTGAGCAAGAGCGCTACTGGCAGTACGTGCGTGAAGGGCGCGAGGACCAGTACCACGGCATCGCTATTCACCCACAGCACCTCTCACTCTATGAGCGACTCGTGCTTAAGCGCAACCGGAATTATGATCCGGAGTTGGACCGCAAGAGCAAGATTGACGAGCTAAGGACGCTCTATGAGAAGGCACAAGCGAGCCGGACTGAGGAGGGAGAACAGGAAGAAGTGGATGATCGTGTCGGTGCGTATTTTGAGCAAGAGCGTCTAGAGAAGCGCAGGGGCGAGGAGGATGCGGATGCGGCGACGTTGAGGAACGAGACTTCAAGGTAGGAGAAGGCGAGTGGCTGTTGCGGGATTGGAAAATAGCTGTCGCTGCATTGGTTACCGGCCCTTACCTGTATTATTACTCAATCCTTTTTACCTGGAGCATGGTTCAGCGAGGTGTATTAGTATTGCATAGCACATGAGCAGCATCATATACGAAGTGCTTTGATGACATAGAATATATATCATTAGCTAAAAAGTTTTTCTTACACATTTAAATTTAGTTCGTGGAGCTGATTAAATGGCGGTGGTGCAGAACCTTTTCTAAGGTATGCTTTGATTTATATCTGCGGCTGTGCAACGACGATGGCATATCCTGGCTGGGTGACATTGGACGACAGCGCATCCCAAGAACTGACACTGCAGTTCTCCAAACGCCAATGCAGAAAGCAGACAAGCTTGCGTTGTGACTTTTGCAGTAGGGAGCTGTTTGCTTGGGCAAACACGGAACACAGCAGCAGCAGTTGTGGTATTTGAAGTGGTGGGTGATTGATTTATGTGAGTCTTCCATACCTGGAACTCGGCGACAATTTCACTTGAATTTGCTGTACTAGGTTGGGTCGCAGGATTTATCTAATCACTTATATTTGAAAGAGCAGGCGAAAGCTTGGGCCGAACATCTGTTTCCCATCAGGTGGTCGTAGTGTTTGCGGAGGGTTCGCGACCCTTGGTGGCGAGATTAAATCAGGCAGTCGTTTGACATTCAGGGGTTGGAAAGGGGGTGAGCTGATGGCTGCCTACATAGGTGTTGGAAGCAAGCACTGAGCACTGGGTGAGTCATAGCAAAGACATGACACATTCTATTGGACATTTACCAGGTATAGAGGATGTGGGGTAAGGCAGAAGGAGCTTTCATACACAAAGTGCTTCCATTTAAGAGCGTCTCATAGAAGTGCACTTTCCTCTATTGGTTGGGACGCTCACTGCCTAGCCGAAATCCGAAGCCACAGCAGGTAAGGAAGGCACCGGCTTTCCCCCAATCCTTGGCATATCAGACTATGTAAGAGCCAGCCACAACCCACTTTGCATTCAATATCTATAAATTATCGGCGAACACGACGGCCGCTAAGAGGTACAGGTAGACCCGAGAACATGTTTTTCCACCAGCCTCGTCCACACGGGCGTCTGCCGCCTTGCGGATTCTACTACATAATCCCCAGCCAACCACCGCAGAAGCGCTACCTCCCCCAAGTGAAGCTCAGCGCCCATGCAACCATCCTGTCGACCACCTCAAGGACAGTCCTGACTCAGACATTTGTCAACTCCTCATCAGAAGGCATCAAAGAAGCTGTGTACACCTTCCCACTATATGATGGTGTCAGTGTCGTCAGCTTTGAATGCAGCATCGGGCAGCGTGTTATCAAAGGAGTAGTCAAGGAGAAGCACAAAGCTCGCGCCGCGTTCAAAGAAGCGGCTGAGCGAGGCGAAGCAGCTGGCCTATTGGAACAGGATGCAAATGCAGCAGATGTGTATAGCACCAAGGTTGCCAACATCCCCGCAGGAGAACAAGCCATTGTCAAAATCACATACCTTGGCGAGTTGAAGAATGATGCCGACCTCGATGGTGTTAGATACACTATCCCCACAATCATTGCACCGCGATATAGTGGTTACAACCAATCCTCTGCGGCGGCTTTCCCCACACAGGCTGGTACATTCGGTGGCCATGGTGTGGCCACAACTGCTGGAGGGATCGAAGTCACGATTGACGTGGTCATGGCTGAAGGGACCATTAAGAGTGTCCAGTCTCCCAGTAATCCTATCTCAGCCTCAATTGGGAACACATCTGTTGCGCCCGATGCAGCAGCTGCAATGCACAAAGCTTCCGCGACTCTGTCCTTAGGCACGACTGAGCTCGAGAAGGACTTTGTACTCATGGTACAAGCAAAAGAGACAGGGACGCCAAAGGCGATTCTGGAAACACATCCAACAATTGCGAATCAACGTGCATTATTGACAACGCTCGTTCCCAGATTTTCTCTTCCACAAGAGAAACCGGAGATAGTGTTCATCGCTGACCGAAGTGGGAGTATGCATGACAAGATCCCTACGCTTGTCCGTGCCCTCGAACTGTTTCTCAAGTCTTTACCTGTTGGAGTGAGGTTCAACATCTGTTCATTTGGTTCGAGCTATTCTCTTCTCTGGCCGAAGAGTAAAGCCTACAGCCAAGATTCTTTGGATGAGGCAATCCAACATGTTGCAGGGTTCGCCGCCGACTTTGGCGGAACGGAAATGCTAATGCCAGTCACCGGCGTTATTGAGAATCGATTCGAGGATCTCCCGCTTGAGGTCATGTTGTTGACCGATGGCCAGATTTGGAATCAGCAAGCCTTATTTGATTACCTGAACGAGCAGGTCAAACTCAGCCAGGGCCAGATCCGAGTGTTTACATTAGGGATTGGAGACTCCGTTTCGCATGCACTCATCGAGGGCATTGCGAGGGCTGGCAATGGCTTTTCCCAAGCGGTCATCGAAGGTGAACAAATGTCGAAGAAAGTTGTTCGGATGTTGAAGGGTGGCCTAACACCGCATATCAACAATTACACCCTTTCGGTTAAATATGCTGCGCCCCAGCAAGGTCCAGATGACTTTGAGCTTGTGGATAAGGTGGCCGACTGTCTTGAAGAGTGTGTGATTGATGAGCCCGAGGAAGCAGACACTTCAAAATCGGCGGAGGCGGAGAAGAAGCCCATATCGCTCTATAACAAAGATGCAGATTTGGATAAGGAGGATCGTCCAATGCCGGATGCAACCGGCGAAGGCAGATATGATCATCTCGCTACCGTTCATCCACCAAAGCTGCTCCAGGCTCCTCACAACATACCTCCTCTTTTCCCGTTCATCCGATCATCCGTCTATCTGCTTCTTGCCCCAGAAACTTTCCATCAACAACCAACATCTGTCCTTCTCCACGCCGAGTCTCGGCATGGGCCGCTGGAGCTCGCCGCTGGAGCTCGAAATCCCAGTACAGGCCCTGCCAACACCGGGCGAGACCATCCATCAGCTCGCTGCTAAAAAGGCAGTCCAAGACCTGGAAGAAGGCCGGGGCTGGCTCAATGACGCCTGGACCACTGACGGCACGTCCATCAAAGAGAAGTACCCAAGCCGGTTCGACGAGCTGGTCGAGCGCGAAGCCGTCCGTCTAGGCGTGCAGTACCAAGTCGGCGGGAAATGGTGCTCGTTTGTCGCGGTCGAGAACCAAGAGGAGGTCTCACGCAGCGAGGTCCCAGAGCCTAACGAGGGCTCAGTGCATATGCTGGCTTCGAGCAGAGTCGACGCGCGGTTCCGGCCTGCTGCATTTGGCGCGGGAGGCGCGCCCAAGCGCAAAGCGGCGGGTCGTGGGATCCCGAGCAAGATGGCGCGCCGTTCTGCTCCTTCTTTTGGGACGCAAGCTGTGCCGGCGGCGGCGGCACCTCCTCCGCCTGCTCCGACCGGGTCGAGTTTGTTCCCCAGGGCTGCTTCCGCAGTAGCGCCTTCCGGGGCCTTGTTCGGCGCGGGTGCCTCTACTGCGCTGCTAAGTCGTAGTGGGACCAACAACAAGGAGACAGGCGGTCCGTTCGGCGGGAAGACCGAGGCGGATCCACTCCAGGAGCTGGTGAGCTTACAGACCTTTGAGGGATTCTGGCGTCTGGACGATACGTTGCTTCGTGCTATCAGTGTCGATCCTAAAGAATCGAAGAGAGCTCTCGACGGCATTGCATCGAGTCTGGAACAAGAACTGAAGGAGGAGGTCTGGGCTACCGTATTGGTAGTGAAGTTCTTGGAGGTGAAGCTCTCGGATGAGAAGGATGCGTGGGAGTTGATTGTGGATAAGGCTATGGCTTGGTTGGAGGAGCAGACTGAGGAGGAACAAAGGGAGGAGTTGCTGGAGAGGGCGGGACAGATTGTTAAGGCATAATGACGGCCATCGACGATAGTAACGATAGTATCGACGAGTTAATGATTGATTTCACCTCTCGTTCCTCGCCCTAATTCCTCTATACGTGGAAGAAGTTACATGGAAGTGTAGACTGTCAAGATAGTATAATTGCGCCTGATCATCAACACGCCGTCATTCATTCTCACGATCTTGGCCCCTGCGAAGCGACCCCTGAATGCCAAGTTAGTTATGAATGATGATTTGGCGTCGAAAGGTTTCCAGTTCTTCAAAAGCATTGGATAATTCGAAATTCACAGAAGCTGATATCAAACGTTGAAATCAAACGTTGAACTTGAACCAATAAGATTCAAGATAAGAATGTACAAGAAAGAGCTGTACATGTGGTTGCTGACTCAAGCCAAGGGGGATTGTGCCATCGCAGCACCGAATAGCGCCATCTCACGCCACGGCATCCCCGCATTTCACCATTACGCCATTCGGAGCATGTGGCTCCATCCTCTCCCCCATCATTCGTCCGTCCCAGGAGTTGCTTATCAACACACCTGCTTGGAAATCAGGCATCCCAGAGTAATCGGGCGCCGGGACACCCGAAGGTCATGGGCCGGGTTATTATTTAACGACTCCCATCGGAGCATTGATCTGGTAGTCGTCTCCCATCACCGATCCAGATATCTCTCTACACGCATATTGTTGTATGGATAGTGAGCTTGGAACCGAATACTCCGACGACGAACTCCCCTATCTTTCTAGAGCATCATGGCAACATCAGCAGTCCAGAACCCCCCTTCGCTTTCGGCGAACCACTTCCCGAACCCAACCGCCGCCCTCAAAGAACAGCAGGAGCTCAATGGGACGAGCGAGTCTCACGATGTCGTTACGACACTGAATTACTACAAGGATCCCGGTGATGGCAGCGAGCCGCCGCCAAGCAATGTCAACAAGCCTGAGACGTACGACCGGCCTTCGGAGACTCAGACCGTTACAGTTCATGACATCCGCGGCAAGGAGGATCAGTATACGCTCGATAAGAACGGATTTCAGGTCTTCACCCGTGAGAGTAGCGAGAAGGACTTCTTCGATGATGAACGCCTCAGAGACCTTTACTACAAGGAGACGGAGCAATTGATCAAGGATGTGTATGTGCTTTCATGCTCCTATTCTAATACGACCACGATTGACTAACCTGTTCTATAGCACTGGAGCTTCTCAGATCTTCATCTTCGACCACACCATCCGGCGTGCTCAGAAGGACGTCCCCGCTGGCGGCGACCCTCGCCGCGGACCCGTCCAACGTGTGCACATTGATCAATCCTACAGCGCTGCGCCAAACCGTGTCTTGCATCACCTGCCCGACCAAGCCGAGCGCCTATTGAAAGGCCGCTACCAGATTATCAACGTGTGGCGACCCATCAAGCCCATCTACAAGGATCCGTTGGCTCTGGCCGATGCGTCCTCAGTGGATGACTCGGACTTGGTGCCGGTGAAATTGATCTATCCCGATCGTGTCGGCGAGACGTGCACGGTGCGCCCAAATGGCAATCACAGGTGGTTCTACCTGTATGGGCAGAAGCCTGAGGAGGTCATGTTGATCAAATGCTTTGATTCCAAGACGGATGGAAGGGCCAGGAGGGTGCCGCATACGGCGTTTGTGAACCCGGCGACTGTCGACAAGGAGCCTAGGGAGAGTATTGAAGTGAGGGCTTTGGTGTTCCACCCGAATGATACGGAGTAGGGGATCATGCGTTTGCGATAGGGATACGATCTCGATGCTGTTATGTGTTGAATGTTGAGATATACTTATAACCACTGTCGTTAATCAAACGGAAGAAGTCGTTAGCTGCCAATAACACAATTTCAATACGCAGTCCTGTAGACTTTTCTTGATATTCTCATCGCCCGTTTGCTACTTTTGTCTTCAGCGCATAGCTGTGGCATTAGTGAGCAAATATTCTGTGTGGCCCGTAGTGTGGACCCGTCTTAACGAGCATGTGCAAGCACGTCAACGACCCTAGTATGTTCGTGCTCTGGTCTGACACCCAGCACCTCCTTTCAGGAGCTGTCAATTGGTAATGCATCCGACACTTCCTATCTATGGCCATAGTTCCTGTCAAACGTCACTGGGATGGTCGTTGTCGCCATCTGATCCCTGGTTCCCTTTGGACGCCAGCGGTATCATCTTGAGCTAGAGCTTTATATATTCGGATGTGTTTCTTTGTTTTCTAACAGAGCAACCCCTTTCTTTGAGATAAAGCTCTATATAATGGCAGATCCACGACTTACAGACTCAACTGTGGGCGAGCAAGAGCCCCTAATATCCTCATCCTCCTCGTACTCCTCCAACAGCGCTACATCCGCCCTAAAACATCACCACAACCTCTTCAACCTCCCGTCCGAAGACCCTGTCCCAACCTCACCAACCGATCTCTTCCCACCCATCACACACCATGGGCGTACCCTCTCCGCCGCAAGCGCCTACATAATCATCGTCTCGCGGATGCTCGGGTCCGGCATCTTCGCAACACCAGGCTCGATCCTCGTCTCCGTCGGCAGCCCGGGTCTCTCGCTGCTCCTCTGGCTTGTCGGCGCTCTGCTGGCCTTCTGCGGCCTGGCCATCTCCCTCGAACTTGGCTGCATGCTGCCACGCTCTGGCGGCGAGAAGGTCTATCTCGAGACGGCGTATCCGCGCCCGCAGTTCCTCGCCAGCACATTAGTTGCCGTGCAGGCTGTCGTGTTGGGATTCACAGCCAGCAACTGTATCGTCTTCGGCGAGTATGCGCTGTTTGTGGCGGGCGTGCCGCCCACGCCGACGAAGCAACGGGCGCTGGCTGTAGGACTGCTGACAGCAATCACGGTGGTGCATGGCTGCGTGCCGCGAATGGGGTTAGCTGTTCAGAATGTCCTGGGCTGGGTCAAGATCGTCCTGATGGCATTCATGGCATTGACGGGACTGGCGGTCGTGCTGTGGCGCCCTGACGTAGCGACGGGTGTCAACGTGTTCAGCTGGGAAGCCCTGTGGAAGGACTCTGTCTGGGAGTGGGGAACAATCGCGACGCCCATATTCAAAGTGTCATATGCGTATGCCGGGGCGGCGAATCTGAACAATGTCATGAGGGAGGTCAAAGACCCGGTACGCACGCTGAAGAGGGTGGCACCGCTCGCGTTGGGTAGCGTGTGTGTTTTCTATGTGCTGATCAACGTGGCGTACTTCATCGTGGTGCCCGTGGACAAGATCAGGCACAGTGGGGAGTTGATTGCCGCGTTGTTCTTCACGACTGTCTTCGGAAACGATGTCGGGCACAAGGTGCTACCATTCTTGATTGCGATCTCCGCGGCTGGGAATGTCATGGTGGTGACTTTTGCCTTGGTATACACTCTATCCCCTCTTCTGCTCCTCCCATATGCTCTCGTTCGTGCGCCCCTTCAACAATCACAACGCTGACTTTACTCTCCTACTCCACAGGCTCGTCTCAACCAAGAAATTGCCCGTCAAGGCTTCCTCCCCTTCCCACACCTCCTAGGCTCCTCACGGCCCTTCAATGCGCCCCTGGGCGGACTAATCGTGCATTACATCCCATCGCTGCTAGTCATTACACTACCGCCACCAGGCGATGTCTACGCCTTCATCCTCGATGTCGAAGCCTACCCAGGCCAGTTCTTTGCCATCGCCGTCTCCCTGGGCCTGCTCCGGCTGCGCAAGACCAAGGCGGACCTCAAGCGTCCTTTCAAGGCCTGGCTGCCGGCAATCTGGGTGCGCATCGTCTTCAGCCTGGCCCTGATCGCGGCGCCGTTCTTGAAGCCTGCTAAGGGACGTGCGGATGTGCGCTTTTGGTATGGGACTTATGCGGTGGTTGGGACGGGCATGTATGTTTCTCTTGCGGCACTCTTCCTTTTTGCTGTTCGTCCTTTGAGGGATATGGAATAATGCTAACTTAGACACGCACAGTATCTTGTTTGGTGTCCTGTATTGGTATATCTGGACAGTGGCGCTGCCGCAGTGGCGGGGATACAGACTCGAGGAGAAGGTTGAGAGACTGGAGGATGGGAGGACGATCACGAGGCTGGTCAAAGTCGACAAAGGGCCTGATGCGAACTAGAAGGTTTTTGTGCGGCGTTACAATATATGGGATAAATAGATATTCTGGTGGAAAGGGGCTACATTAAAGATGAACGACGTTCTGTATGTTTATTCATTCAGTTCTACCCTTCCTGCCACCAGTCTCAGGGGTAGGTTTTGGAGATCGCTGTTAAGGGAAAGTGTGGATCTCGATTCGTGACGTGGAGAGAATCACTGATGATGTCCAGGAACAGCTCTGGTCCTCAAGGGCACCTGCCTATTCCCACCTCCCCCTAACCATCCCCCTCATATTTCCCTGGGCATCCACGATATACACGATCTCGATATGGCGGGTCATCGACATGATGGCGCTCGTCGCCCGCTGCGCGATGTTGATCGTGGCGCGCGAGCCCAAGGGCCCGGACTCGGCGCTGATGTGGTAGAAGGTGTTCACGAAGGTGCTGCGTTGGCCGTCGTGCAGCTGGTTGCGACGGTGATGGGGGTTGGAGTGGTGCTGGTGAGCGTTGTTGGGTGGATGTTGCCGTGGACGTGGATGTTGTGTGGGCGTGGGCGTGGAGGCTGTGGAGCTGCTGGTAAGATTCGAAGATCTGATGAGATCTGACACAGGAGGAGGGCGCTGAGTTTGTAAGTTGAGGATGGCGATGTGATGAGATGTGATACTGCAGCTGTTGTTGCTGTTGCTGTTGCTGATAATGCTGATGATGACGATGATCCACTGATCAACAAGGGAAGGACGATAGATGTGCTGTGACGTGTATGGGATCACGATGCTGCGCCAGATTCTATATCTAAGATTAAGCTCCCTTGATCACACGTGGGATTGTTCGGTGAATAGAATGGTCTTTTCCTCTTTTCTCTCCCGTCGATTCGATCGATTCGATCAATACAAGGGCCTATGTTCTAAGACAGTCACAGACAGTATATCGTGGTTTTGATATAAGCTGCTAGCTCGTTGTCTAGCAGTGGAATAACAGGTTAAACAAATTGTCCCAAAGACTGATTCTCTTTGTACAATGAACGTGAAAAGAGTGACTTTCTCTGACACAGGACACCAAGCTCTTTAGGCAATCATAGCGTTATAGATATCCAGCATCGTGACTGCCTACGAGCAGAGGGGACATGCCCGCTCCTGGAGATGCTGTGAACTGACAGATATCCTACCCTCGTTTTACTTGGGTGTTGTTTTTTCCACGTTTCATCATTCGTGTAAATAGGTGTTATGAGCTTGTGAAAAACTTCACAGACAAAGGGGAGGAGGGAGCTTTCAGACAGTCGACTAAGTTGTCTGGCCCGCACAGTACGTCAGAAGATATGGCGAACAAGGCAGTGGCTCAGGCAAGGAAAGAACAGGTGGCTAAGTTCAGCTTCCGCAAGATGGTAGAAGGAGCTCAGATTCAGTAACATATATTATCATTACCACTAGATCATTTCATACAGTTTGACTGAATGCATGTTTGGATGTTTAAAAACCTCTTCGTTCAAGATCGATCACAGAGGCCGTAATACAGCTCCTCTGCCCATTGGTGCACAACTAGGGGAAGCCAGCCCCTTACATAGTTATCTTATCCTCTAGGTATAACGCTTTTCCAACAACATCCGCCCTCAACGCCCAAGGCAAACCCGAAAGGAAAAGGCCCAACAGTCCACCCAGCGGGGTGCGTTCGCCCACCTTCCCCTTCCCACCCTCCCTCCTTCGCTCCTCACGCTCCCAATCCCCCCAGTGACCCTAAGCCGCCCAGTTTCAAGAACAAACTCCCCGCCTCACGGGGGTACTTAACGAGCATCTGGACCGCCGAGTCCTGGCGCTTCTGCACCTCCTCGGCGCGCGCCTTGGCGCGCTGCGCCAGGTCCTTGATGCTCTCGATGGCCAGGTCGGCTTGGGCGCGGCGCGCGAGTTCTGTGGCCAGCACTACGCGCAGATCTTCGGCTGGTTGTTGCGTGGAGGAAGAGGGGTTGGGAGAGGCGGATTTGGGGGGTGGGGGGATGTGGACTGGCTCGGGTTGGTGCTGTTGTTGTTGCTGTTGTTTTTGGGAAGAAGAGGTGCGGGGAGAGGATTGTCGCGTTGAGGAGCGCGTGGAGGATTTGGAGCTGGATGTGGAGGTGGAGGTGGAGGAGCCTAATGGAAGAGGCTAAATGTCAGCTATGGATCCCAGAGAGGAATTGCGATGTGCGGAAGAAATGATGGAACGAACCTCTCTTTTGGCCTCGGCCCTTTGCTTTCCCAGCATTGCTGCTCTGCTCAGAAGTCACGGGCGAGATGGGCGGCGTCATCAGCACCTGTGGCGAGACACACGGGCCCTCCTCGTCTTCTACATATACACGCCGCATGCCAGCCGGGCGCTGAGCTGCAAAGCTCGCCATGTCCTTGCGGAGATCGCTCCGTGGCAGGGAGGGCCGTTTCAGCGGCTCCTGCGTCGGAGCATTGAATTGTTGTTGTTGTTGTTGTTGTTGTTGTTGGAATTGCTGCTGCTGCTCGAACTGCTGCTGTTGTTGTTGCTGTTGCTGCTGCTGCGCTTGCTGTTGGAAATAGCCGTTGCCGAATTGGAATGGGGTTGGCGAAAGAGTCGCAGGCGGAGAGTAATATGTTTCGGGCACGCTGGGTTTCTGTGCTTGTGCGTAGCTGTTGGTGTAGCCGTTGTAGTAGCTGTTCGTGTTCGCATTGGTAGCAGGGTAGTTGGTTGAAGGATAAGTCGTGTCGCCCAAGTTGCTGAGATATTGCTCGGCAGAATCGAGGAAGGGATTATAGGTCCAGCCCGGGTTGTTGAGCTCCAGCGGGTCGGCGTAGGTGAATGGTACCGCTTGGGGTGCTGGCGGTGTTGGAAGCGAGGCGGCCATGTTGATGATAGAACGGAGTGCTTTTTATGGAGGTACACAGGACGGATGTGGCAGAATACGAGGTTCTTCTCGAGGAGAGAGCAAGTAATCGGAGTTGGGTGGAGGAGACCAATTGGTGCTATGCTTGTCTGTCTCGTTGTATAATGTATGTTATGACGAGAGACCGTGGACAGTATGCGACTCTTCTTTGAGAAGCCAGCTATCGGAAGGTCTGAGCAGCCGGCAACTGAACCGAACGTGGAAAGAACGTTGGGGACGCACGAACTAGATATAGTCCCCAAAAAGCCGCTCTTGATACTGCAAATAAGGGGGGAATGCAATCCGTGCGATCGATGATCACTCGGGCGGCAACCAGGCCAAATTGCGTCAAGGTTGTGTGTTGCCTTGCACCATCTGCTCATCCGGCCGTGGCCCGGTAAATCCATCCGCTGTCCGGATAGCAATTAGCATGCATGGGGGAACTTAAGGGAGGGCTGCATGCATTGTTACACCAATCACCGGACGCGGACCGGCCCATGATCATTGGCCCATGGCTGCTGAATAACCGGCTGACTACACACTTGAGGCATCAAGCTTTGGCGCCGTCGGGTTGCACGCGCAGTACACCTCCAGATCCCCTCACAAACGCTCGATCTCGGTTGTGCTGGGCCGAGAGAGTCGGAGACACTCCGCTCGCCCGCTAACGCTTCCTCGCGCTGCCCTGGCGCGCGTCCCACATGCGAAAGTTCGGATTCCCATGAATCCCATCTCTGATCTTGACCCCTCGATAGTCCGATCCCTAGCAAAAGCACGATCGTCGCTTAGTTGGGCCTGCCAGTGAGGGCAGCCCAAGGACCCACGAGGCCAGAAAACCTCGCAAACCATAAACTCCTGGCAAGGCTCAAGGGGCTCCTTGGCTCCAGGGTCTGCACAGAAGCCGGGAGAAACAGCCGGCTTGGAGGTTCAGATCCTCAGGGAATTCTCCGATCGTGTGCAACACTGAGTGCGGGAATGGCTCCCGAACATGCCATTGTTCAGCTGCTAACCGAGATTCCCACCCTTTCGAACATGGGATTCTGCCGGAGAGGGCGCTCCGACACCTCCGTCGGGCCAGTTTCGCTACTCCGTACGACTGGATCGACGATCTGGATATCCCTTGCACCACGAATCAGAATACAGGTGAGAACCCCTTATTAGTTGTGGAATGTACGTTTCGTACGAGTGCTTGATGAGGATGGAGAAATCTCTATTTCCATTATTCCAAAAGCCACCTTATCTGTCTATCAGGGCGGTGTGTATCATCTCTATATCCCGGCCTGCCAGAGGCTGTCCGCTTTCTCTTCGCTCCGCATCATTAGTTACCGGACAGCTGCAGAGCCGTAGCCCGAGTCCGTCGACACACCGAAGTGCCAAAGCCACCGACGCCATTTCAATAAATGCAAACCAAATTCAGCCAAAAGAAGTCAATAAAGTCAAACCCAAACACCCCCCCCCCCCTGCTTCTTCTCAAGAATGTCTCCGTCTCTTTTTAGGCCGCCGCTTCCACAACGCTAACGGTCACATTCTCTCCGCCATCCTTAACAGCATGCACGACGACCTCATCGCCGTACGTCTTGACTTCCTCGACGCCATCCTCGTACACCACAAAGCTGTTCTTCTTCACCTCCCCGCTGTCATCCAATAGCGCCCTCTTAGCCGCCAGGACCGCCTCGTCCTTCTCAAAGTAACAGCCCTCGACCTCAACACGCTGCACGGCGCCGCTGCGGTCCGCATCATAGTCGACCGTCGTCTGCAGGACATAGTATAGCCTTCCACTCACATGGCCATCGACGCAGAAGATACCCAGCATGTTAGGCGTGGTATCGATGCTAACCGCCAGCTCCTCGCCCGACGCGGCCTTGGCGTACACCTGCACGCCGTCGCCGTGCGTCCAGCTCTCGGCATTGCTGCTGTCACGTTCCTCGTACAGTGTGAATAGGTCCGATGTGTACCCCTCCTTGCCCAGCTGCTTCCGCGCCGCGGCTTTGGCGTACCCCAGCGTCGTGTACGTCCCGCACACGGCGACTTGCCGTGTTGCGCCGTTGGGGTCGGTGTGGTAGTCGACGAGCGTGCGGAGCACGTGGTAGAGTAGGTTGTTGGCGGTTTCGGGGGCTGGAGTCTTCGGCGGGGTGACCGGGAGTTGAGCTCGTGGCACGGAGTCTTCGTGTGAGACCTGCCGCGAGCAGATAGTGAAGAGTGGGCGGTGAGAGGAAAGTCTTGTTGAGGACCTCATTGTGGTTGTAAGTGGTGCCGCTGATGTGTGGTGCGACTTTTAATTGCTTGTAGGTAGGTTCTTATGATCTCGACGCTGGCTGTCGAAATCCGGAGTTTGTATGTTTGCGAGGTAAGTCGCTGTTCAATTGCTTCGTCCAAGTATATATAAAATATATCTTTGACCGTAATATAACACAAAGCAGACCCCCTCCCCTTCTCCCTCATCTTATATACCCTCCAACCCCCTCATCGACAGCCCCAAAAGACTTCCCTCCACCGGTCCGTCCAGTCTCCGTACTCGTACACCGTTCGCGCACCGCACGCACGCACGCACGCACGCACGCAAAGCAACGGAGTGTGGTGTGACAGGTCCCGATCACCCCAGCATGTGCTCGCGTAGTGCTTGGCCTGTTTGCATCTCGCCCAGGCTAGACCGGTAGGCTCCGCGTGCGCCGATTGGACGGAGCCGACTTAAGCGAGCGTAAGGCCGATCAGGAGATGGGGTGGTGAGATGGGGTTGGACACGCGATTTCTGCTGGACCCTGAATTACTGAGGACCACGTAGGACTGCGGCGCAAGAAACGGCCGGTTAACGGCACACCGGCGCGGTGGGATGGGGTGATGCGCTGAGTGAGGTGATGGCTGCTATTTTCGGTGGTGATGTGCACTGTTTATGCCTGCGGATGTGCGTATTATTGGCATTTTGGCATGTGTCAGTGAGCGAGGGCACGCCCGGGTCCGGTTGCTGTGGGGAAAGCCACAGGACGGATCCAGGTGAGACAAAGAATGGAATGTCTGGGATGATTTCTCCCACGAATACTATCTAGTTGTGTTGTCTACTAGGTGTACTTTTAATGAACCCCTGAGATGATCAGAGAGGCACTGCGTCTCTGGCTTCACACCTCCGACGGGGGTTCTTTGCAGATAAAGAGAATTGTAACCGCATCTGCTTCCGCGTGGAACGGATAGCTCTTATGAACGAGCATCAACCTCTGAGATGACAGGTGTTTAATTGTGCTATAAAATGATACCATAATCCTCCTTACAGGTATTTGGGACGGCGTATAGCAAAGTTTACGGGATGACCCGTATAGGAGCTCCTGCCCACAATATGCTTATCGGGGTTATCTCCGCTCCACCAGATTTAAAAGGGAACATTCAATGTGAACTTCAGTGAGGAAGTTGTGTCCGCCCGGGTTCGGACTTCAGTATGGATCTGAATTGCAGAGATCTAGGTTTTGCAGTGAGTTCCGGAGCAGAGGTCCTCCTGAGCGCTTCGGTTGCACCCCCTCGGTCCCAGCTCGCGCGATATTCTCCGCCTTCTATGGTACCCTCTTCGATAGCGGTCCAATTGCGAGTGCCACTATGGGGGAGACACCTGGATGGCCGGGAACGCCTGGTAGACCCGAGGGGGTTGTTGCAACATGAAGGAGCAAGCAGGTTCTTTTGTTAAGAGGTTGCAAGTCCCCTCGAAGCTGTATGGCCATGATCCCGCCGGGGGGCCCTATACCCATGAGCATGGCTTCTGACATCCGGTGAATCGTCAGCATGGTATATCACCGCGATGTCGCCAACCTCAGCAACCTTCATCATGATGGTCTGGATGATTCGTCGGAGAGGGATAGGATCACAACACATTATCTGCTCTAGACCATCTTTCCACCTTCACCTGCACTTCCTGCTACGCAGCACTCAGAAACCTATACAGCTCCAACGAACGATGGAATACCGCGGAGGCCAAGCAATGTCCCGCAAACCCGGGGGCAGCGCATCCGAGTCCTCGCGCCTCCTTCCGCTCTTCTGGTGCGGCGTGGAGACCAGAGTGTAAGCTGCTGGGAGAAGGCTCCTTGAGCCGCAATATGGGGATCGGGAATATTGGCAGAGCCGAGGAAATCCTTGCCCGTGTATGGACCGACACGGATATTATTGAGCAAGACTTCAGTCATACTGGTCCGGAGATGGTGACAGAACGTCTTAAGGCGCATATGCCGAAGCTCGATTGGAGGGCGATCCTGAAGGAGCGGGCATGGGATCTGATACTCCCACGACATGCGGAATTGTACTTACGAGCCTTACAGTAACCGATGTAACCCTCGCCAGATCCTTGCTAGCAGTGCATTGGAGACTTTGCTGCAAGCTTACTTGTGGAGAGGTATTGTCTGTCAATCACAGAAAATTGTTGTTGAGATGAGGCCCCCCAATATTGTTTTCGGAGGTGAGCATCCGATACGGAGTTGAGCGTGCCGTGGTCCGTGCTCGTCGGTAGAGAGCTTCCTTGCCCGCCTCGGAGTGATTGTACTAAATCGAATGTGTGTGCGGACTTGAGCGAAGCTTAGATACCGAGCCCAAAGTTCAACTTCCGGCCTAGGCAAAGGCCCTCGAAACAACAGCGTCGAAGCCGCTGTGCCTTGTTCCTAATATGATTTGATGATCAACAACGGACGAGAGCCTAGAGGCCCGCCTCTGCTTATCGGGAGGGGTTCATCGCCGCGTTATCAGCGTTCACCTGCCTAGTACGGCAGTTTGGCCAATCAGCAAACACTTGGCCGGCGTGTGTTTTACTCCTTCCAGCAGGTCCAGCCGTCGACGATATCAGCAGGCGCTAACTGGCGGGGCACCCACTATCAAGAATCCGCGCCGACATCTTTTTGTGCGAGGGGTCGGGGCCCCGAAGCAGGACCCGCAGATATATATATTATAGATTGCTTGTCTCCATATTCTATCCTTTCTTCATACCTCCTGCCATTACAGGGACAGACTTTTTTTGGGTCACGTCGATAGATTCGTCATTCACAATGTCTCTGTCCTTCTCCGAATCCTCCTCCGCGGGAGTGTCCTTGAACCTCCACCCTTTCGACCCCCTGACACCCCAGGAGATAGAACTTGCGGTCAAGCTACTGAAGTCTGCTTTTCCGGAAACCGAGTTGCGCTTCAAGCTTATCGATGTCAATGAACCTGTTAAGAAGGAAGTCATACCATATGTTGAAGCCGAGCGGCTTGGAAAGCCCCTACCGAGAAGGCCGACGAGAGTCCTAC
The DNA here is from genome assembly GCA_001599915.1 of Symbiotaphrina buchneri. Taxonomy (NCBI): domain Eukaryota; kingdom Fungi; phylum Ascomycota; order Symbiotaphrinales; family Symbiotaphrinaceae; genus Symbiotaphrina; species Symbiotaphrina buchneri. The sequence goes on from BCIG01000015.1 coordinate 694,210, forward strand.
ACATTCTGTTCCACCGATTGGATAACGGAAACTTCCTAAAAGCGTTTATCAATGTGGACAAGAAGGCTATAATTGAAGTCAAGGAGCTGCCTAAGGGGGTGCAGGTGCGTTGCATCCATCCGTATCCCGCCGCCGGGGGTGACATGCATGTTGCGGAGCCAATATCTGATGCTCGTAGGGTCCCGTGGATGTTGACGAGATGATCGAGATTGAACAATTGTGCCTCCGACACCCGGCCGTGCTGGCTGAGATTGAGAAACTACAGCTACCGGAAGGCATCACGGTGTGCAATGACCCCTGGATCTACGGCACGGACGACGCAAACGAGACACGCCGGCTCTTCCAATGCTACATGTATCTCGTCGACTCTGATCATCCCGAGAGCAACCATTATTCGCTACCATGTGCCTTCTCTCCCGTATTCGATGCCATCACACACGAGCTCGTCCGCATGGACTACTTGCCGACAGGGGTGGATAACACGGTCAGACCGACACAGCCATGGAAGCCAGTCAAGGCTGTCCATTATGCACATGATCTACTGGAAGAGCCTCTCCGGACGGATCTCAAGCCTTATATTGTGCAGCAGCCAGAAGGTCCGAGCTTTAATGTCGACGGCCAACTTGTGTCGTGGCAGAAATGGCGGTTCAGGGTGGGCTTCAACAGCCGGGAGGGATTGATTCTCTATAATGTCACCTATGATGGTCGGAATACGTTTTACCGGTTGGCGTTGTCGGAGATGACCGTACCTTATGGAGGTAAGTTGGACTTTCCACATCACCCCGACGCCCTGACCCTCGCGGGCATTACCCCCGTGTCCGACAGCTTGGTATGATCCATCGGGAAATTGTTGCTGACCATTGAAAAGATCCTCGTCCACCGTACCACCGCAAGCAGGCCTTCGATGTCGGTGATGTTGGTCTCGGTGTCACCGCCAATCAGCTCGCTCTTGGCTGCGACTGTCTCGGTCATATCAAATACTTCGATGGGTACCGCACCGATAGCAAAGGTACACCGCTACTACTCAAGAACGTGATCTGTCTTCATGAGCAAGACGCTGGTCTACAACACAAGCACACCAACTACCGTACTTCCGCCGCGACCGTGGTCCGCAACCGTCAATTGGTCGTACAGATGATCTGCACCGTCTCCAACTACGAATACATCTTCGCCTGGATTTTCGATCAAGCAGGCGGTATTGAGTTCGAAGTCCGCGCCACGGGCATCCTGTCAACCATGCCTTTGGACAACGAAGACGGGACGACTGTTCCATGGGGCACAAATGTTGGGCCCGGTGTCGTGGCTGCATTCCACCAACATCTATTCTCCCTGCGAATTGACCCCGCCATTGACGGCTTCGCCAACACCGTCACCTATGAAGACAGCGTCCCAATGGACACCGACCCTGTCTTCAACCCCTATGGCGTAGGCTACCAAACCGAGGAGACTGTCCTCCGCACAGCCGGCACAGCGGAAACAGACGTCGCCCGTCACCGCGTATTCAAGATCCGCAACGACTCGGTCATCAACCGCATCAGCCGCAAACCCGTGGCCTACAAAGTGCAAACGCTGCCCTCCCAAATGATGCTCATGTCACCCCAATCCTTCAACTCGGCCCGCGCCGGGTTCGCCTCGCACCCAGTATGGCTGACCAAATACCAAGACGGCGAGCTTTACGCGGCGGGCGAGTTCACGAACCAATCGAAGATCGGCACGGGACTCGAGCAGTGGGCGCGGCGCAACGACAGCGTCGAGAACGACGACGTCGTCTTTTGGCACACGTTCGGCCTCACGCACAACCCGCGCCCGGAGGACTTCCCCGTCATGCCGGTCGAGCGCATCAGCGTGCTCCTAAGGCCTAGCGGCTTCTTCGAGAAGAACCCCGCCCTGGATGTCCCGCCCTCGAACCAGAGCTTTAATCGCAGCACCCTCCATGAGAAGGAGGCGAAGTTGAAGATGCCCACTGCGGCGGATGCGTCGTGTTGTGCGAAGGGGAGTGTGGAGCAGGGGTCGAAGCTGTGAGGGAGATGGCTGGGAGGTGTAAATGACGGGATGGTGGACATGTGTTTTGGGCCCCCTTGAGATCGGAGTGAGGATACTGGTTAGAGGGCCAGAAGGCCGGGTTCAATATGTCAGACGGCTCGAGAGTGAAGCTATAGATTCCTGTCAATCGTTTGGCGGATTCGTTTATATACTACCTATCCATCCAGACTGCCACTCTACGTTGTCTGTGACAGGGTGTATCTACAGAAAGGAACCCATTCATGTCTTAAGAAACGAAATTCAAAACTTCATTACTGAATCTATTTGAGCTCTCATTTTCATCAAACCAGGCGCCGAGTAGCCAGCCATGCGTCGTCTCCGCTGGGGCCCTCGACAGCGCCTCAAGTCGACCCTCCGTCGACCACTTCCCTAGGCTTCCCATCCCCTCCACGGCCATCTTCTTCAATCGCATTCCTCTCTATCATTCTGTCCACTACCCCTCTGGCCCACCACTTTATCTCGGAATAACCCCAGAACGTAAAACAGACACCTGCAACAACACCATACGCAATCTCACCATTGACGGTATTCCCGCTCAACTGCAGGCCCAGTCCCGCATTGATGCCGCCCAGGATGAGCGCCGCTCGACCGAGCCAGACATGCGCCAGCGTCACGATCGTGCGGCGGCCGGTGCGTTTGTAGATACGATGGTGCGTCAAACCGAGGATCGGCTGTGCGCTCCAGGCGGCGAAGACGATGATTCCGATGAGGGGGTGGCCGTTGAAGGAATTCCACTTTGCGGAAGTCGTCAGCTTTCGAACGGTCTTCTGCTTTACCAACGGAGTACAGCATTTGCATCCCAGGGGCCGTGGAAGCGGAGTTCGCGAAGCACTCACCGCATCCTCGACTTTCGCAAGCCAGATTCCCATCCCAAACCCGGCTATCGCGCAGGTGTAGCCGAAGACCTGCCAGTAAGCGTGGTACCAGACGACGTTCCGACCCTGGAGAAGGCGAATCCAGACCGCGCCGAGGGGAAAGATGAAGCCCGCCGCGAGACCCATTAGAGTGCCGTGCGCGATGATGATGTGGTTTTGATGGGATAGAGCGCTGGGACTGAGCTGCTCTTCTTCTTGAGCGAGGGTGAGGGGGAGGTGAATAAGAGCTGGAGGAAGTTAGCTCCGTGGATCTATGAAGAAAAGAATGGGGAATGGCCGTACTGAAGATGAGGCTGAGAGCAAGGGAGATCCGTTTTACACGAGTTGGTGGAGCAGACATCGTGAGGTCGGCCATAGAAAGAATTGTAGTTGAACGAAACGTGAAATAGAAGGAAGAGATTTGAAAAGAAAGATATGAATGGGGAGCCGCAGCATTTATACACCGGTTCCTGCCTCAGCAGGCAGCTTCCACGTCAGCATTCAGGTATCACCAGCCCCCAAAAGGGTAAGCAGGCAAACATCTCGATTGAAACTGTGTCTTGTGTGACCAGACCCCAGGGGCAACTCGAAAACGGCTCTCGCGGACCATTCCGCACCTAACCCAAAGCTGTACAGTACCATCCAGGCATTGTAAGACACAAAGTGGGCGCTGCTCATTGGTCTTGTGGATCTGTATGGCTATGCACCACTCGGGCCTTTTGATATATGTGCGTGTCATACGTTGATGACATTTGCATCGATGGTGATTGGTGGTGATTGGGGGACAAGGAGTACAAGAGCTGCAGGCACCCGGGACGAGGCTCACGACGGGTAGTATCCTTTCTCTTTGTACGCGGTATCGCTGGTGAGACTTACTGACATCTGACTTGTCTCCCATGGTGTTGTTAGGGAATATGGGGAGTCCTGTGGAGGCGGCATGGAATGTGGAGGTTGTGGAGCATTAACGTCAACCTTAACCCGAACTACTGCGTACGATTGCTGAACGCAGCAACATCCGTATTAGCATTTTGCCAGCAATGAATTATTTTTACCTGCAACTGCAAGAAGTACGAGCTCTGTATCCAGCTGCGACGGATTTGTTCTCAGTCTACATGTATTTGCTGCTTACTATTCAGAAAGGATCCCTGCCAGCTGACCTATGCGAAGATGACGTAGACGTCTGATCATGTTCCTCCCTCCACACAACAACAACCCCGCCACACGACTCTTGAAGCACGATCACGATCCCTATCAACAAACTCACTCAGAACGGTGCAGTACCCATGGGGAAACACTCCTTCTTCACAGTAACCCGCCCCGGCAACTCCCCACAGCGGCTCGTCTGCCCCTGCGGACGATGCTACACCGCCCGACGACGCACATCCGAAGAGCTGCGCGAACTGCACGACCATGAACAATCCGAACAGTCCACACACGAACCCGCAGAAGGAGAGGCGGTGACGGAGTATGTGGAAGATACGGGTATTGCGCGGCAGAGTAGCGAGAGTGTGAAACGGGAAGGGCAGGTCGCTGAGGAAGTGTAAGTTGATTCATGTTTGTTGTTTTGTGTGATTTTTGATAGGGGAGAGTGGTTAGGCTGATGTGTGTGGGCGGAAGGGAACATCATCATCATAGTGGTGAGAGGTGGAAGAAGTGGAGGATCTGGCATCATGGGCATGTTGCACTGCTGTTGCGCATGAGGCGTCGTAATGTTATTGGGGCATGTTGTCGCTGTGGATGGGTGTGTCTTGTTGGTTTACCTTTGACGGCTCCTTCATCATGAGTAACGAATTTGGAACTTGAACTGAAACGAATCTAATTCTAATTCATCGTTGTACTCTATGTGGGACTATGGCTAGGAGCTTGCCTTTTCCCTGTGGCTATGGAAAAAGATTCAGTTCACCAGTTACAATGTACTCAGCGCCGTGGCCACAACGTTCAACGCTGCTATTGTTCTAATCCTAAGTTTCTAAATACATACAATCCGCCGCGCCCGTCAACCCTCGAACATTCCCATTTCATCAAACAATTCTATCTTGCCTCCCCAGCTACCTTCCTTCACTACAGCACCCACATCGCCGCCGCAATGACCACCAACGCGCCGACGATACTCACACCGCTTCTCCCCGCCGGCGCCGTCCCCGCAAACGCACTACTCGTAGCAGCCTGCGCCGCCGACGCCGCCGCGGGGCTGGGCGTTGACGAGAGGCCGCTGCTGACGGTGGTGTTGTCGGCCGCCGACGTGGTCGTCGTAGTGCCGGTGCTGTTCGTGGCGCCGCTGGTGGTCGAGTTCGTGCCGGCGGCGGAGGCGGTCGAGGAGGAGAGGACGCCTTTGTTGGGCCCCGTCGAGGGGGATTTGTTTGCGGTCGCGTTGCTGGCTGCGAGCATGAAGGCCGCGAGGGTTTGGTTTGCGGATGCGGGTCTGGTGAGAGGGGATGGCTTGTTAGCCGGGGGTTGATGTATGCTGGGGATAGGGGTGGGAGGGTATACGAGGTGGGACGTACGGATTCACGACCATGACCATGCCCTCTTGGCAGTGCTTGCCCTGCGAGCAGTAGATCCACATGGGATCCGTGCTGTTGACTGTCATGGTGAACGTGGTCGTCGCGGCGCCGCTGGTGGTGGGCACGAAGCCCGAGTAGACGCCGTCCGAGAGCGGCGAGCAGGGCGAGGAGAAGGCAGCTTGCACGACGGAGTGGTTCTGTAGTAGATGTGTCAGTAGGTCGGTTCGTGCCTAGGGATGGGATAAGGAGATGGGCACGCACAGATGGGTAGTATTGGAACTCGATCGTCGAACCCACGGGTGCGGTGATGCTGTTGGGTGTGAAGGTCAGGCCGCTCTGGCCTACGCTGACGGTGATGCTGGCGGCTGAGACGAGGCGAGGAAGGAGGAGGGCTGCTGCTGCCAGCAGAGCAGATGGTTGGGATAGTGTGGAAAAGCGCATTGTGTCGGGTTTTGAAAATGGTTCGTCTCGGACGAAGAAGAAAGAATTACAAGAGTGAAGAAGAGATTGAGATTGAGATCGAAAGTAAAAAGTTGAAGACTGGAAAATAAGGAACAGTCGAAGAAGCTGAGGCGAGCAGAGAAGGTGATGAAAGAGAGAACCAGCCTTTCTTTACTCGATGTAAAGGAGGGAAAAGCATAAGATAGATCGGGCAGAGTAATAATGCATATCCAGCGTGGCTGTGCCTCCTTACACGCATTGTTTCACGGCTCTCCCGTCCCTGATCGACAGGCGTCCTGCAATCAGCGGCGGCGGGGATGCTATGTCATCTCTTAAGTGTCTTCGCTGGTGGAAAGGGCAGTGAGACGGCTGTTGTATCAGAGTCTTTCTTAGTGAGGGGCCGGTCCGTCCACGTAAGCAGGTGGGTAGGGCTACGGGCCAGGATTGAGTGCTCGTAGAAGGTGCTTGGGGCGAGTATGATTTGGAAGTGGAGAAAAGGAAAAGGGGCGTACACTGGGGTAGGAGCGCTGTTGTTGCAGAAACATAGACGAGACCGTTAGAGGACGGAGGTTTGAAACAGGCTATGCGACGGCCGCCCCTGATGGGCCTGCAGGCCCTGTTTGATCATTGCCGGGGCTTGAATTTGGTCACCGCAGCGGAGAATAAATATGGAGAAGGAAGACATCCCCAAGCATGAGTTCGCTGTCGCGAAACACTCGTATTGTTGTCGCCACAGAAAGAGGCGGATCTCCAATTGGAAGAACATCGTCACTTCAGAGCGCGCATATCGTCAATATTCCCGAGACATGAGACGATACGTTCAAGTTAATAATTCCATCAGTCGTATCCTAAGACATCTTGGGGCATTGAACCGAAGTTGACGTGCTGTTGCAATATGCGCTGCTCCTGTGCTTTCGTCGCAGCTTCTAGGGTTTCGCAGGGTGACGAGCAGAACATCGGTCTTCAGCCATGGATATGGGAGCGACTGCCGGGAGCAAGATTCCTCAGCAGGCTCAAGGATACGTTCCTGGGTCCGTTGACCGATTTGATGGAAGCGTAGCAACAGTTGTCAACATTACTTGTACCGGGATGATTCTCATGGGCAATGTAAATGACAGCATTAACAGAAGTGCTCCTCCATCTCTATGGACGACGGTCAGACGCTATGACTTGACGATCGAGGTCATATTTCCTCAAGAGAATTCTCCAGGCCAGCATTCAGTAGGCTTTACAGACAATTGACTTGGTAGGCGTCAATATCTCTGGATGATTGCATTGAGACACTTCTTACTGCTACGGACAATCTGAAATCCCCGGAGGCCCCCGACGGAGTAATTATTATTGTTCTTCCGGGCTGCGTGTTGCACCGCCCATTGCACTGCCCCCTTAAAGTGCCGATCAAACTTCCAGTTTGCTGGACAATTGCAGGCAGCTTTGCGATGATTAGATAAGCGAACTTTAAGAGTCTGACTCAGCTGGCGCGCAAGCCCGTTTCTTGAGGCACGCAATCCCTTAATCTGCCAGGGCCGCGTCAGCAACAAGGGGCGCAGAAGGAAGAAGCCCCAACCTTACAAGAAGTTTAAATTCCCTTTCGCAGAGGTTTTCCGTAGATGGATGATTCCGCGATGGCCATGCTTCTGTCAAAAGCCATTATTGTGTTGATTGTAGAAAGCGAGGATGGTCTTTGAACAAGCACGTGAGACATTTCCATCTGGGACCCTTCAGCCGAGGCAGTCAAGACTTGCAAGCGGAACGGGAACTTGAATCACCGCTTGCTGGTTGGTGGCCTTTGTCCCAAATTGGCATTTCCCCTGGCTACGTAAATCCAGCCAATGGGAGTCGAGAAAACCAGGCTAATTTCCGCGCCCAGCCCCACCGGCCGTAACAGCAGTTCCCAGATCAGCGTTGTGTTTTGATTGTTTGGCACCTGATTCGATGGGTTCATCCGTCGTCAGTTCTCGGATGCCTCGTGACCCTTTCCCCTTTAAGCCTAAGAGCAGCCACCGTCGTAATGTGGAAACGGGCGCTTCTGCTTCCGATACGCCTCAGTCGTTGCTTCAGCACTCTAGTGTTCCGGTCCGGCGCACTCACGGACAGACCAACAGACAAGCCGCCGTTTGGGAATTACGTGGGTTAGTTTTGCTGTGTGCGCGTAAAAATTCTGCTGCCTCGTCACTTCGTACTTTTTCGCACTGCCTGTTGCTATATCGGTCGTCGGGATTTAAAAGCTTCCGTTGATAGAGGGATGCGATTTGCTATGATCTTCACCGCCCTGGCGCGCACTTTGCACTGCAGGCAACAGTAAATAAATACGAAGAAAAATAGCGTATGTTGGGGCTTACGCGCCGAGTCGTGGGGCTGATCTTCACCCCTATGTATTTCGCTTCTGTCGCTTTCGCTACCAGAACTGAACCTGCGCCCCGTTGTCCTTGCCCAGGTTGTTGCCCCTACCGTATTCACCTTCACTCCTAATCCTTCTCTCCACGCTCACCCGCACCACTTGCTATCTCTGCTGTACACAGAGCCAGAGGGCTAATATTATCTATCTTTCTGTCATTCCCTTGCATCGACATCATTTGGTTTCGACTTTTCAATTCGTTTGTTGATACTTGAAGCCTGGCGTTGAGGGCACGTGGCCGTGTTACTTGCTCTTGACCGTGACGTGGGCAATTCAACCCTGAGATGCAGTGACGGCCAACCACGACTCCTCAGACATACATATCTAATCACATTAACGACCATACATCCTCGCTTCATCGTCCAGCGACATCTTTTATCTGTTCTTCACAGTCATCCAACTGCGTCGAAAGACTTAGAGTCTGGATTTTTGGTCGCGTGCTCTTTGACGCTCGCCAGCGAGAGCAATGGCGTCCCTGACCAACACCACCCTCCCTGGGGATGATCCCAAGTGGGGGAAGCCTCAACTGTCACCGCACACATGGATGGAACCACTGGTAAGTCATCCAACCCGCAGCAAGGAGTAGCCACTCACGATGTCGCGATAGGCGGCCGTGTTGATCATGCTCGCGTCCATGTACTTTAATCGGAAGCGCAGCTACTCCATCATCCCTCCCTCGTGGCGACGGGGCTATAAACCTGCTGGCATCCTCGATGAATCGCCTTCCCCCAGTCCGCGCGACTCGATCGACGACATCCGCTCTCCTTACCTCTCCGACAACGACTCCAATACTCTTCTCGACGCCTCCTACGCCACAACTACTACTTCGCCCAAGAATCCACCTAAAGACCGGTCCTGCTGTGGCCTCCTTGTACAGACACCCAACTCTTCGCGTTTCTCGAACCATATCCAGTCGCGCCTAATACAAAAGTTTCCGTTTCTGGTGGAGATGTTTTACTGGATCATGAACTTTGCATTCTATTCTCTCAGTCGGGGGCTTTGCCAGGCCATTTTCAACGCTGAAAATGTCTGGAACGTGGCACAAAGACATGCGATATCTATATTGGAGTTGGAACATGGAGAAAATAGTTTGTTACGTTGGGCTTTCCCGCTGAAAGAGCTCGACGTTCAGCGTTGGTTCATGCATGGACACACGAGTGGTTTGACATACCTCAACCGGGCATACAGCCTTTTCCACATTCCCGGTACTGTCGCGTGAGTCATCCTAGGTCTTACGGCTGTTCTAATCTCAAGATTTGCTGACTCGTCTGACAGCTTCCTCTCGTGGTACTACTTTGCCGCTCCCTCATTCGTTCATTTCTCCCTCGTCCGCCGTACCTTGACCTTGGCCAACTTTATGGCCTTCTGCATCTTCACTGTGTACCCTGTGATGCCTCCGCGACTTTTGCCGACCGAGTATGGTTTCGCGGATACTGTTCATCGAGACAACGCCGAGAGTGTATGGCAAAGAGGTCGCTTCGTCAACTCTCTGGGTGCCATGCCGAGCCTGCATTTTGCCTATGCTGGCACCGTTGGATTTGTCATTCTGTGGCATGGTCTTGTCACTCTAAACGCTCGGCACACCGTTTTTGCACGGTCATATGCTGGCGAAAGTCGGTGGAAAAGGATCCTGCTTCTCGCATTGAGGAAAGCACCTTACTTGGTAATTGGACTGTGGTACCCACTCAATGTTCTCACAGCAATTATCGCGACGGCAAATCATTTCTGGCTGGATGTCTGTGCAGGGTCACTGGTCGTGTTCCTAGCTTTCCTGGGGAACACCGTCTGGATGAATCTATTACCGCTTGAGGATATATTGCTGTGGATCTTGAGATTGGAGAAGCCGGTGCCGACCACGGGGTGGTATTGGAGCCATTGCCAGAGACGCAATGAGGAGCAGGACGCGGCAAAAGTCAACGTCGAGCGATACGAAAACGCTGAAGGCAACGACGCTCGCGTCTGAAGCAAAGACCTTCTGAATTAAAATTTGCCTGGGGCGCTTGTAGGATTCAGTTGGGAGCTGTGGATTTGTATCTCGAGCGAGCATTGTCTATAGAGAGAGCGGAGACCCCTTTTATGAGTCCAGTACCTTGCATTTGTGGACGGCGCATTTGCAAGCAGGAACAAGGCCTGCTTGAAACCTATCTGCATGGCGATGCATTTGGTCGCATTTGGTTTTGATTGCTCTTGCTTTGCTTTGCTTCGTGCCAGCATCTAGAGCCTGCTTGTTACCTATTCTGGTGCCCGTTTGCTGTGGATGTTAGATAGTCCTCTCAACCTCGACCGTCGCCATGGTCACGCCAGCCGGCTGAAAGAGTCGGGGGGCGTGGCTGTGGTGGAGGGTTAGTAATTCCTACTGTGATGATGATACCAGTTCTTCTCCCCACCTTGGAACAATATGAGTAAGAGTAGTGGGAAGTGATAGACTTGATCAGCCCGTGGAATACGACACCGGGACTCTGGATCTGGGTAAGCCGCGATTAGAATCATGTAATAAATCTATAGATCCAGTGGGCTATTTAACTCTATTGCCATTGAGATTTCTGGAGATATCACATAATCCTATGCGGGTGTTTCTACCTTCTTAATACCGTCGACTTATCCTTGCACTGATGACTGTAGGCCTATGGTTGTCTGTGTCGCCACTGGGCAGGCTATATTCGAAGTGATCAAGAGAGAGTCAAACAAGAAATTGAGGCTGACGAACGACGGTCGTAACTTCCTCTTTGATTCGAATCATGGTCAGGAATATTTATCAGTGAGTGCTTCTAAAGCTGGTGGTAGTGCGCTGGCCGGGTCGATCCACTGTACAGATGGGTGGACCTTCCCTTCCCCCACTTTCGCACTCTTGACGTCCAGCGAGCACACAGCAGGTAGTGTCAAACGTTTATCCGTGGAAGCCGGCCAGGCCTTGTGCTTCCTGACAAGGAGAGGCGACTCTGATATCTCGAAAATTATCGGACTCCAGCATCTAAGACCCGGCTCAGCCGGTCTCCAATACATTTGCACGCTCGCAGCGTTTCACATCTTCCTCGACCTCTTATCTATCTATCGGACATATCAGGTTCTCGAGCTCACGATATCGCAACCATGCCTCTCGCGCCCTCCGCCTCAGTCTTCACCAGCCGCAGCTACGACTACGTGGTCATCGGCGGGGGCACCGCCGGACTCGTCCTCGCCGCGCGCCTGAGTGAGGACCCGCGCACTCACGTCGCCGTGCTCGAAGCCGGGCCGCCCGCCTTCTCCGAGCCCGCCGTCACCGTCCCTGGACGCTTCGGACAAACCATGGGCACGCAATACGACTGGGCGTTCAGCACGACTCCGCAGCCCGGCCTCGGCGGGCGCTCCCTGCCCTGGCCGCGCGGGAAGATGCTCGGCGGCACGAGCGGCATGAACTTCCTGGTCTGGAACCGCGGGTGTAGGGCGGACTACGATGCCTGGGCGCAGCTGGGGAATCCGGGCTGGGACTGGGATTCGCTCGTGCCGTATTTCAAACGTAGTGAGCGGTTGACGCCCCCGACTGAGGAGCAGAGGAGGGAGTTTGTGGCGCGCCCGAGGCTGAGTGATCATGGCGCCCAGGGACCGGTGAGGACGGCGTATGCACCGTTTTTTGCGGCGACGCATAGGGTGTGGCATGAGACGTTGGGCAGGCTGGGTGTGCAGACGAATGAGAGCCATTTTGGCGGCTCGAATGTGGGTGCCTGGACGAGTGTGGCCAGTGTGGATCCGCAGACGCAGACGAGGAGTTATTCCGCCTCGGCGTATTTTCTGCCCGCGAGTGAGAGGGGGAATCTTGACGGAGGCAACGGCGAGGGAGGTTGAGCTTGAGAGGAAGAGTCGGCAGGGTGAGGATCTTGTGGCGACGGGCGTGAGATTTGAGTGGCGTGGAGAGATGTTTATGGTCAGGTGTAATAGGGAGGTGATCCTCAGCGGGGGCAGTGTGGGGTCGCCGCAGTTGTTGGAGTTGTCTGGGATTGGCAACCCGGAGATTCTGAGGAAAGCGGGTATTGAGACGAAGGTGGAGAATCCGAATGTGGGCGAGAACTTGCAGGAGCACATGAGTACGTGTCTCGCTCCTTCTCCCCGTCTGGCTGCTCAGATATTGCGATATCATGGCTATAATACTGACCACTACCTCAAAACCAGTGACCATGACCGTCTACGAGCTCCAGCCCGACATCATCACGCCCGACGACTACGCCTCCCCAGCCTTCACCGCCGAAGCCGACGAGCTCTACAAGACGACCAAAAGCGGGATGCGCACCGCCACGCCCGCGTCTATAGCCTACTACCCCGTGCACACCTTCCTTCCACCCTCAGAAGTCTCCCAACTCCTTCAACGCGCGCACTCCTACACCTCTCACACCGCTCCCCCAGGTTCGGGAGACCACCTCCGATCCCACCTCCTCGCGCGACAGTTCCTCCCCGACGCGCGCCTCGGCCAGGTCGAAGTCGTGCTGGACCACTCCAACTACAGCCCGTTCTTCAGCGCCGTGCCGGGCCGCAAATACGCCACGCTCATGCAGATGCTGCAGTACCCCTACTCGCGAGGCAGCATCCACATCGACGCCTCCGACCCGACGGGCCCGCCCGTCATCGACCCGCGCTACTACGCCGGCTCCGGCGGAGACATCGACTTCGACGTCACGGTCGCGGCGCAGATATTTGCGGATCGCATCGCGCGCACGGAGCCGCTGAAGAGCATGGTCGTGCGGCGCGTGGAGCCGCCTGAGCCGGAGAAGGAGGGGGAGGAGGTCGACTGGAGGCGGTTTGTAAGGGATAAGACTATTACCGATTGGCACCCGGTTGGCACGTGTGCGATGCTCCCCCGCGAGAGGGGAGGCGTGGTGGATGCGAGACTGAGGGTTCATGGGGTGGGGAATTTGAGGGTCGTGGATGCGAGTGTTATGCCGTTGCAGATTGCGGCGCATATTCAGGCGACGGTCTATGCGGTGGCGGAGAAGGCGGCGGATATGGTCAGGGAGGATTGGGAGGGTGGAGAGAGGGCGCGGTTGTGATGGGAAAGAAAGAATTGAAGAGGCTAGGGGGTGTGTGGAGGCTCCTTAACTATAGGGGGCTGCAGAGGTATATAGATCTGGTAGTACTGGTATTTGGCATGAAGTATTGCCGACGAGAGTTCGTTCACGCCTCGTATCGAGAGATGTATCTAATAACACTCGACTTCTAGTTGGCCAACAGTGAACAATAACCAGCCAAACGTTTATGGATTCTGCTTTGGGGCACCTTCATAGCATTAGAAGTGGAGGGGTTACCGCTCCTTCTATAGACTCAGCAATATTAATTTCTCCAAAGAGTGAAGACGCCTGACCTGCACTAGACATCCTCATCCTACAGCCTAAAACGAATAGTCTTAACGGTGAGAAACTCTGCGATGCCCCATCCACCTCCAAACCTGCCAAACCCGCTCGACTTGAACCCGCCATGCGGCAGTGTAGGCTCATCATGCACCGTGGACCCATTTATATGTACCGCCCTGAAGACTCCGTCAGTAGAACATCTCTATATACGCAAGGGTGCTTTCTCTCCACTTACCCGCTTTCGACGCGCTTTGCAACTCTCAAGGCCCGGCTTAGGTCCCTGCTCCAGACGGCCGCAGAGAGCCCGTACTCAGTGTCGTTCGCTACCCTGATGGCTTCTTCCTCATCGGGCACCACAATCAGCGAGATTGCAGGCCCGAAGCTCTCGGCGTAGTAGAGGTCCGTGTTCTCGACGCCTTTGACGACCGTAGGGGCTACGGCTCTGCCATCGTCGTCCGCAAAGCCCTTGCTGCCGATAATGATGTCCGCGCCTTTGGCCACGGCGTCATCAAGCAGGTTCTTGACCTTCGCCGCCCCGGACTTTTGCACTGCCGGCTGCGGACGGAATCCTGCCGGATAAAGTTCCGCGTAGGTCTCGCGGAGCACCTGCTCGAACTGCGCTGCCACTCTCTGCACGACGATGATCCGTTCCGTGGCCATGCACACCTGGCCTGCATGGGCATTGGAGCCGTGTGCGGCGCCCTCGGCGGCTTCCTTGAGATCTGCGTCTTCGAGCACAATTGTGGGCGCCTTCCCGCCGAGCTCCAAGAGGATGGGCTTCAGTTCTTTTGCGGCCAGCTGCGCCAGGATCCGCCCTACCGCGGTCGAGCCAGTGAAGTTGATCTTCTTGACGCCCCGGTGCGCAATCAACGCCCCGATGACTTCGGGGCCCTTGGCCGGCGCGTGGGCGACCACGTTCACGACACCGTCCGGGAAGCCCGCGCGCCGGAAACACTCGCCCAGCAGCCAGTGCGTGCGCGGGCAGAGCTCCGAGCTCTTCAGCACGACCGTGTTGCCCGCAGCTAGAGCGTAGGCGATGGCCCGGATGCCCAGCAGCGCCGCCGCGTTCCAGGGCGCAATCCCCAGGACGACCCCGAAAGGCACCTTATAGACCAGGGCGGTGGCGTTAGGCTCGCTCGAGGGAGGGAGCTCGCCCGTGATGCCGGACACTCGTGCAGCGACCTCGCGCACGATCAGCACGGCTGTCTCGCAGTCGAAGTCGGCCCAGCCCTGCTCTGCGGCGGTTTCCTGCATCACGTAGCTCTTGAGCTCGGGCAGCACTGCTGCGAGGCTGTCGGCGGCTGCGTTAAGCAGCCGTCGTCGCTCAAGGTAGGTTGTTTGTGACCACTGTGGGAATGCAGCTTCCGCTGCTGAGGCTGCCGCGTTGGCTTGGGCCGCCGAGGCACCGTAGGCGATCCATAGAGTCTGACCGGTCTTGGGGTCATGCACTGGGAACTTGTCGTTCGTTTTGGTGGGGGTGTTGTTGATAAGGAGAGGTACATATGGTGGATCCATAATGCTGGCTGCCATCATGGAGAGAGCTCGAAGCAAAGATTGGCGAAAGAAATCCACAACGAGAAACAGGATATGCACGTATCTTCTTCCGTTCCGAGGACTTTGGACGTACGATAGCTCCGACGGCGCCCGTTGGCCATCTTATCCGTCGACAGACTGAGCATTGCCCAGTTGAACAAGGTTCGAAGCTAAGCATAGGTGGGGCCTGGATGAACGTCGCCATAAGACAACGGACTCGTCAGACGTTCAAGAGAGCAGCAATAACCGCTTATCGTTTATCGCCCAATCTTCCATACTGGCTGTGCCTCGGTCCATGAGGTAGGTTCGGTGTGCTTGGGCAAGTGTGGACTTAAAGTTCAAGCTGGTCAAGCGCCATGTCTTTGCTCCCCCACTCTTGAGCTGCTCTGATCTAGTTGTGAACTGCTTGCCACTGTGCCACTCTAGGAGACTCATATAATAGCTGGACGCCAGGTGCGGACAGATTGGTACCATGGACTTGTGTAGTAAGACATCGACCTTTGATTGCTTTTTTTGGCCAGCAGCATTCCGGATGTTGTATGATGTGGCACGGGACCAGCTGCGATGGTAGACAGTCTTGCATGATGTGGTTAGCGTTGACGTTGTGATTGTCATCTGAGTTGCTGTTAACACCATCGGCCGGGATTGCATGGTGATCACTCTGTGACCGTGTCGTTGTGATGATGCCCAATCAGTAGGACTTTAATCGGGTTCTTTCGAAGCCTGGTGCGTCTTTCACACTCGCAGGTTCCCGGTGCGAAGTAGACTTAGCAAGGGTGGACAAGGTATTCTCTTGGAAACCCATGGAAGAGACCCCATGCTGCCCATTGCTTTTGACAACTGGTGAACACAATAGAGTGATCTGCTGCAAATGTCGGACCTGTGTCTGAGGTTCGGCCACCCAGACGAATATCAGGCTCGCCCAGTGCAAACGCTACGGCATATCAGTGAGCAAGGAACAACAAGAACGTCCTCGGGCCAGTCGATGCATCATACCGAACTCTGTATTCACGCATATACGCGTCATCACATTTTCGCGTTTCTCACAGGCTTTGGCGACGTCGCTGAGGGTTTCACAACCAGAACAGTAGTAGAAGCAGAGCAGTATCAGCTTTGGATCATCGACCCCTTGTGTACTCGCATTTCGTGAAAATGCCGTCAATGTCTCAGAAGTGCAGCAGTGAAGGGGACCGAAATCTTCAGAGACTGACCCCCTGAGGACTTATCCCTGGTAAGGCGGAAGCTGTGTCTGACGTGAGATCTGAAGGTCTCCTCGGAGGCCGCATAACCATCGGTGGCCCAACCAGTAAGCCTCGCTGAGACTGTACGGGAGTTTAGGGATCGGGAAAGAGATCGAGGGTTACAATGATACGGATGTGATGGAATACGAGATACGAGATAGGCGTCCACTGTGCTGTATGTGACGACGTATTCTGAGTTCTTAGCGTAGGGAGTCGTATATGCGATATGTATTGGAATGAATATGAGTGTACATGATCAACCGACTTGAAGATCATAAGACCGAAAATCAATTCTCGTATCCGGGTTGTATGCTCCAGGGACGGCACGTATGACTGTATGTACTTTGCCCTGGAGGGCACTACTCATGCTTGTCAACATCCAACCCTTGTATCACCGTATTGAGTGACCCGTGATACGAAGTCCTAAAGTCTTTGCCGTCCTATAATGAAAATCCGACATCGAGAGAGTAAAACATGCAGCAGGGAGCTGGAGGGTTTGAGTGGATATCATAACGATATACGAATTTCTTCAACCCCTTAAGGTGCACTGTACCGTAGATGATGCTGGATCCATGCTGCCACGGTGAAATCCAAGAGAGAGCGCCCGCTGCACACCTATAAATCCAACCTTCCCGTCCCAGTCCACTCCTGTCTCCTCTGTCCATCAACAACAGCTCAAAGCCCAGCATATCCATCATATCTACTTCAACCGGGCCCACAAACATGAAGCTGCTCTTCCTCGCCCTCCAAGCTCTTCTCACAACCACCACGCTGGCCGAGCCCATCCACAAGGTCTTCGACCGTGACCTCAAACTCCTATCGGGCGTCTCTCGCGCTCTGCCACTCGATCACCCAGACATCCTGAAACGCGATGGAGGGTTATTTGCCAGGAACGGTCAGTCCTGCGTTCCCTGCTGCTAGCACCCTTCCTTGTATCCTTCTGTTTCCCGAAGCGTGGACGGGCAGCAGATGCGTGCTGACTGGTCCGTGGGATTTGGGCAGATGATGGCACTGAGTGTGCGTGTGCTTTTTGTTGCCTCGCTGGCTGTGATACTTGTACTTGTGCCACCTTGAATCCGGATAAGACGGGATATACAGAGGGATGCTGCCCTATTTGTTGAGGGAGTGACTACGCGGATGAGAGATTGATTGTGCAATGCGGAGAATACGAATTGGACTATGATTGAGCGGCCTCTCTCTATATTGTCTAGCAAAGCCATTCGTTACTGGTCCAATATCAGGATATCAGTACCCCGGAATTGAAGTGGACACTCCTTTTTCTTATCAAGATCATTGATATCTCACGGTCGTTAGGAAACTTTATGATTCACTGGATTGCTCTGATATAGCCTGCACCGTACCTCGTTCATTATGCTATGCATAGTCCGGTATGCGTTTGACATTAATAACCCCTGAAACCCCCTTGTTCACGCAAAGCTCTCCACGCCCATTGCAAACTGCTCAAACAACTCAATCGGGAACGCATTCGCAATGGCTTCATACCCCGCCACATTCGGATGCAAATAATCTCCAGAATTAAACACCGGATTGAGCTGGGTACCATTATTGGGATCCCTAACAATCGCATCAAAATCCACCACCGCATCAAACAACGTGCCATTCCCCGTGCCATTCCGAATCCACGCATTGACCCGCTGCCGGGTCGCCTCGCGCGTCGGGTCCGCATACGCCTGGATCGTACTATTCGGCGCTCCAAACGGCGTAATCGTCGCCGCAAAGATCGGGATCCCGAACGCATGCACGCGCGTGATGATCTGCTGGTACGCGAGCAGCAGGCGGTTGCCGACCTCAGTCTGTGCGGCGGCCGTCGTGTCCGCCGTGCCGATGTCGTTGACGCCCTCGAAGATCATGCTGTAGCGCACGCCCGGCTGCGCGAGCACGTCGCGCTCGACCCGGCCCTGCGCGTTCGGCCCGTTGCCGTCGTATAGGATCCGGTTCCCGCCCGCGGCTTGGTTCGCCAGCCCGATGGAGGAGGTTAAGGGGTTGGTTTGCATTTTCGCGAGTACCAGGTCGGGCCACCGGTTGTTGGCGTCGGTGGTGCTCCCCCGTCCGTCCGTAATGCTGTCCCCGATGATGGCCCATGCGGACGTGCTGGGTACGGCCCAGGTAGAGACGGCGGAGATGAAGTACCTGATAGATGGAGAGGTCAGTTCAGGGTTTCAAGTTATGGTGCAAGGTTGTCTGCCACATACCAATGCTGCACCGCCTGCGTTGACGGGTCAGTCATGTTCTGCGCCGTGGTATAGTCTCCAAAGGAGATATAGCTAGTCGCTCGACTGCCCGGATGGCTCGTAATAAGCGTGCCCTGCTGCCCTTCCGCGAGATACATCGTCACGGTAATCGTGCTCTGGGGCAAGATCTGGAAGTCAATGGGATCCGAGACGGCCAGCGAGCCGTCGGGGATGATGATCGATGTATTGCCACTGAATGTTAGCGTCTGCAGCGTGTCGGTTTTGATGGCACTGTCGCCCGAGGAGCCGTTGCTGGGCAACGCTACGGTCACGGTTGTGATAGGCAAGTCCACTGCACCGAAGGCGTTGGAGATGGTGAAGCGCAGTTGGGAGCCTCCGATCGACATGTGAAGTGTCTGCCGGATGGTGGAATTGACGAAGACGGCATTGGTGCTGTTGGTGGCGTTCTATAGGAGGATAATGCATTAGAACGAGTCTCGGAGCAGGTGATGGGAGACTTTACAAAAGGAGGAGGCGGCAGGTTGCTGTATTCTGTGAGCTGCGGCATCGACGTCCAGGTGTCAACCCAGTGTCCGCCGAGGATCAGTGGCTCAATTGGAGCTGCTGCACCTCCCAGGGCTAACAGCAGCGCCGTGAAGATATGAAGCCAATGTGAGGCCATACTTAGAGACCTAATCTAGGGACGCAGGCACGCAGAAAGTGATTTCAACGGTTCTGCTTTGCAAAGGCGCATCCTTCTCTATTTATCCTCTTGCAGTCTGGATGCCATCGTGCCTGGACCCGAATGTCCCATTTAGCCGCCATGCAAGGGCTCCCCCACATGATCGTTCCCCGCAATCCGTCACTGGTGGAATAGCTTGGATAAAAGGTTCGTTCGGGAAAATGGTGGAGTGAGGACGGGCGTGGGGTTGGCTTCCACGTCATATATGCAGCTAATTAAAGCTTGTGCAATACTTAGGCTAAAACGATGAGGTGAGCTACAGGCTGCAACTGCCCCTCATTAATTGGGAACGGTGCGGCACTTTTGCCGCTTCTAAGGGCCCGAAAAGGAAGGCGTAACATTTGTGTACAGAAAAAGGTCCATGGCGGTACAGCTTTCCCGATGCCCTTAAAAGGAAGCATACATATTACTTGTGAAGATATAAACATCTCGGTAATACACCGAATATATACACCACTCGATATATCAAGCATACATTAAGCATACATCAAGCGCTCCTCCGTCCAACCAGGCCTCAGATACGACGCATCAAACCTCGGATCAAACGCACTCTCCCTGACACCCGTGACATTCCAGTTCACATCGACCTTCGCGCCCTCGACACTCTGCGCCCACACCGACAACCCAATCGTGTTATTCCCATTATAATCCAGTATGCCCGGCGGCACGGGGAACTCGATCTGGTTGCCCACCCACGGCACAAATCGGCCATACTGGTATCCATTAACAAACAACTGCGCACGCAGCTTCGACGCCGCAGGCGACATCAGCACGAACGAGAGGTACACATCCAACCCCTCGGGGATCTCCAGCGGGACTACAGTGCGGTAGAACGTCACGCCCGGCGCGCTCAAGCCCTCCGAAGGGGCCGCGGCCGGCCACGCGCTGTCGTCGAAGCCGGGCAGGTGCCAGCCCAGGCGCTCGCTGGTCAAGCCGCCTTCGTTCAGGATGCCGCGCACGGGGTCGATGGCGCTGTCGCCGCCCGCCGTGCCGGCGACTTTCCACTGCGTGAAGGTGTTGCCGAGGAGGGTGATGTTGGTGATACCCCGCGGGTTGAGCGCGCCGGTCGTCTCGTCGTGCCCGTGGTTGTCTTGGAGGACCAGCAGCACGTTTTCGTCGCTGGAGACGGTCGCGTTGGAGAAGGAGAGTGTGAGAGCGCCGAGCTCGACGTTGGCGCCTAGGAAGGACCCGATGAAGTCCCCGTTGAGCCATGCGCTCCAGCCGCTGGTGGGTGTTAGTAGAGGAGTGCAGAAGGGGAAGGTGGTGACGTACAAGGCGGTTCCGCCGGTGATGTTCAGGTAGACGCCCTCCGCTGGGCCGGTGAAGTATCCTCGCCATAGGTGGGCGCCGTAGTGGAAGCCTATCGCTAATTAGCCCTGCAGTGTGTGCTGAAAGAGCAAGGGAATGGAAAACCCACCATACTGGTCGACATAGAGTACAGGGAGAGTCTGCGGAGGGAATGGATTAGGGGTCGTCATGTTGTCCGCCACTACCCGGAATCAACGATGTTCTCCATGTGGGCGAAAGGTTCATTGACTTACCAACCCATGCAGGACCTGAATCGTTGTATGTCGGCAACTTCTCAGGCAAGCTATCCATGGCCTTCCAGCAGTCCAACCCCGGCAAAACAATCGTCACATTCTGGCCTGGTATAACCGCCTTGATACTGCCATAGCTGGTTCTGGAAGCGGATATAGGATTCGAGTTCCAAGTCACAGACTGGACGGTGCTTGAAACAAAGATCTCCATGTTAGTTTCCCCATCAGAATCGCCTGTCAATGCTAGAGTCGTCCCGGTTAAAGAGGCGCCTCGGACAAGATTCGGGCCTTGTACTAGTACTAGATACCATTGTTAGTGAGCTTACGGAGGGCCAGTATAAACTGTAATCATACCAGTCTCATTATCTAAGGAAAAGGGGTCTTCCGAGAGAATCGGAGCCCAGAAGCCGTACGCAGCCGGACGGTCCAAGACCACCACCGTAACGTCGCTGCTGGAGCACATGGTCATTTTTAGAACCGTCATCCCAGCACCCTGAGTCAACGTGCCAATGATCTGGTCATCTCCTGGATAGAAGCCCACAGATGAACAGCCCTGGCAGGCGGCTACAGACCCTGACGTGGCACCGTTGAGAGAGAACTCCACCATCTCACCCGTGGGGACCCATAGGACAAGTGTCTCTGAGCCGTCTATGGTCGCGTAGGTCAGGACTTCTCCGGTGGAGTAGAGGAGTGTTTGAGAACCGAAGTGGAAGTCTGTCACGATGATTTTGGATTGGTGCCCGTTCAGCACTATTGAGCCTCCTTTCTGGGGTATTGTCACTGCGATATCTTGTCAGTCTACTCTCCAGTTAAACTGGATGGACACATACGTGGACCGGTCGACGTGTTGACCTTCAGCTGGAAAGCGTCCGATGTGCTAATGGTAGTATTAGCGTGGACCGTAACGTAGAATGCAGCGTCTGTCTCAGGATTCCGCAGCTCCGTCGCCAGAATGAGAGGGTTCGTGCTGTAATTAGTAGACTGAAAAGTCACCATGTCAACCATTACTCCTCCGCCCAAGGCCGTTTTCACTTACATTGCCAAGGAAATCAGTAACGAGCACCTCCCTCGCCGACCTCAGAAAGAAGCCCAGCAGCTTCGTCTCCGCATACTTATCGCCAATACTCCTATCCTCGGAGATGGGAGCTTCGTAGTCATAGCTGGTGCCCACAACGGGCGCCGCGAACGCGCCCCACGAGGTGCCTCCATACAGCATATACAAGCTCATCATCGTGACACGCGAGGCCACATTATGCCTGTAGAACAGGTTCGCAAAATCCGCTCCAATATCGTTCGGGCAGCCACCCTGCGGGCCGCCCCACGGGTTATAGCTGCCGCCCTGGAACTCCGGCAGGAAGGCGGGCTGCGAGGGCGTGATGGCCTGGAACCAGTCGTAGTAGTCCATGACCTGGTACGCGACGTAGGCGCCGTTGGTGCCGGTGCATTCGGAGATGTTGCAGCTCCAGCATGACGGGTACGAGTCGACGCCGGCCATGTCAACGTTGCCGCCGTAGGAGGAGTAGTCGACGGACCACGAGTCGGTGTTCATGTTGGGGTTGTTGGCCGTGAAGGGCACGTTGATGCCCGAGGATCGAGCGGATGATTCGAGCGCTTCCATGTATTGGATCTCTGGGAGATCGGGTGTTTTGGCAGTCACGTTTGTGAATTGATCGCCGAGCTCGTTTTCGATCTGCAAGACTTGTCAACCAAGTAGCAGCGACTAAGGAGAGAGCGGGAGAGACCTGGTAAGCAATGACGTTGCCGCCATTCGTGATCTGATACTCGCTGACAATCTTGCTCAGGGTAGTCCAATACGGCATGTAGGCGTTGGTATATCGCGTATCATTATTTCGCAACTCTCCATATGCGCCGGTGGTGATCCACAGAGGAAAGCCACCTGCGTTGGCTTCTGCATTGACGTACGGACCCGGCCTGAAGAGTACATATAGACCGATTTTCTTCGCCAAATCCAGCAGACCGGTGAAGTTATGCGCGCCGTGTTCGAAGTCGAGGTTCCCGGGACTGGGGTTGTGGTAGCCTGCCGCGTGTTATTGTTCGAGCACTCTTTAATCTAAGACATGCGTGCTCTCACCCCAATGCGCATAAACGGAGAACGTGTTGAAGCTGTGCGGTAGAGACACGGTCAGGTCCCTGCGCGCGAGAGGATACTGGCGAAAAGTAGTCTCACCCAGCAGCTTTGATCTTTTGTAGAATATCCTCCCATACTTCTGGTCTGCAGCGCGTCCATCAGTTGAAGGCCGCTGCCCGCGTTTTGTCACCTACACTGGGATCCTCCAATAGTGCATCTGTCGCCGTCAGCAAGTTCCTTGACATTAGCACTAGAAGCGCTGAACATACCTCTCCAGACCAGACATACAACCTCGTGCCATTGATCATCATACTGTAGTGGTCCCTATGTGCTGATCAGCTCGCCACCGCCTGTCGCATGCACTTCCCCCACTGGCCACTTACCATTGGATAACATCATTCAATCCATCGCTATGCACCGGCCAGCCCTCAATCTCCTGCGCCGTCGCAAGCGGGTGTAAAAGCGCAAAGAACCCAAGCACAAGGTGCAAGACCACGCAGGGCAGCTTCATTTTGTTGGCACAGTGTTGCGCAACGTTTCCGTTGCGTCCCGGCTTTCTGCACCAATGTGTACTTCCAGTCGTTCCTGGCGATCATCTGCATCTTTATAGCTACCTTATATACCCCAGCCCGGCCCCGCCGATGCACCCAGGAATTGCCCGACAGGCATCTCACGATATGACCCCGAACTGCCGGAGCAACGCGGCAATTTACGCTGACCTCCTGCCCAGAAACCGCCAGTTCCCCGAGCATGGGATTTCTCCAGGCCGTCGGGCCCCACTTGGTTCCTAGGACGGTGTGCTGCTAAGCTGCCTCCCCCGCGTTTCCTTGCTTGCGCGCCAATCAACTGCCTCGGATGGCGCGGGATGTTGACAGGGGTCGGCAAATCAGCTGTTAGGCCGGACACCAAACGTCATGCAACTGGCGCTTTTTCTTTTTACCCCTCTCGCGGCGATTGTGAGCGGTGAGCCCCAGGGGAATCGCATGGTTGGACCTGCTGTTTTGCTGGGGTGCAAGGACGGGGGTTTGTGGAACAGGGGAAAATAATGTCCTTTTTACATAGTATCCACTGTTGGGTTATAATACGGTGCAGAAATCCGAACAGGGTCAACGCGTTCAAGCGTCTCAATGATTGATGGGACAGATATAGGCATGTATTCAGATATCCGCAGAGACGTTGCCTTTCAAGCAAGCTTATACTCACGAATGATCTTCTCCGCCGCCATCTCGCCAACAATGTACGCCGTTGACTGCGTACGCGACGCTTTCCGCGGCGACCAAGACGCCCATAGACGTGACGCTGCCCCAGATCGGGACGTCGGCTCAAGAGTGCTACGAGGGCTTTGGCCCCAACAATGCGACCATCGCGCCCTATACGAATTTGTCGACGTCAAACGTCGACTTTTCCACCTCAAAAGCCGATCTTACTGCTCCCTGCCTGTGGTCCATTCCCGTGTGCGACTGGGTTACCTGGATTGACACCGCTGGTGAGTCAAAGTAGCTCTGTTCCCAACGTTTGAAGCTCCAGCCCATAGGAGAGAAAAGCGGCTGGCATCATTTCTGTGCTGACACGATTTGCTTTCTGCAGTCTCGCAGTCGGAAACCGAGGGAAAATATCAGTACAGCGGCAAGGTCGACGGCGCGACACACTACCCGCTGACGACTGAAGAACAGATCGATAACCTTGCGCAGTGGTGTGCATACCGTATGTTCCCTTAGACCCAACTTCTCTCGTTGCGGCAACATACAATGCCGAGGCTGACTTGTGACCCCGCAGAGTTTGGGTTCAACTCGGAGTTCAAATGGTGCGCGGATGTGCAAGATTGTGATCTTTCGGGCAACTGTGACTACAGGGTAACGAAATGTTCTAATCATAAGTGGTCGAAATTGATAACGGTGCAGTCGTGAGGGTGCAGATGGGTAGGTTCGCGGTGGAAGATGGCGGCTTGGAGGAGTGGTAAAATGGGCTGATTGTTGATGACGTTGTTGTTATGGAGGATTGCTGCTTAATTTGTTGATAATGAAAATGGCCAGAGGGACACTTGGTTTGTTTCCGAAGGTCCAAGCGTTCTTCTTTAGAAATCAGGAGCAGCAGTAGTGTCACGTATGATTCTTCCAGGAAAGATATCCACCTCCGCGGGAGGATCGCCAGTTTGGCCCATGTTTCCCGCGGTCCCAGCTAACCACCGCACCCCAACCCACGCAGAGCAGTTCTCTCCGCGGTCTGGGCCCCTTCCACTTTTCACTGCCCGTCTCAAGAACACGCCCAGACCCATTTGGAGCCGGGTGGGGACGCATGGGGCGCCAAGGGCCAGCGGGGGGTTTAGGGTGTGGGGTAAAAGAAGGGGAAGCAAAGGACAACTGCAACTGCCGAAGCGGGGCAAAGGAGCTCCCAAGGCGCCTTCCAAGACCTGTCCAAGGCCGTTCCAAGACACATTCTCTGCACATTCTTCCGCAGAGCATCGTTGCGGAGAAAGAGTGGGGTAAGGGAAGAGCTTTGGCTTGGCTTCTTTGGGGGAAGAAAGGGGAGAGTCTTTCGTACTCGACAGGGGTCTCTCCTACCCACCACGATAACTGCAAGCGCCAATCGTAGATTGTCGTTCTCTGGGCTTTTGTGCCTCCAGCAGCCCTTGCGCCTGTCAATCAACTGCCTCCTACGGCATCACATCTGAATCTCCGCGCCTCATCTCATTCCAGCCATGCCCAGCGCCACTCACCCGCCGCCGCCCTTCCGCGTCGCCATCATCGGCGGTGGCATCGGGGGGCTCTGCACCGCGCTATCCATCCATTACCACTGTCGGGATC
The DNA here is from genome assembly GCA_001599915.1 of Symbiotaphrina buchneri. Classification (NCBI taxonomy): domain Eukaryota; kingdom Fungi; phylum Ascomycota; order Symbiotaphrinales; family Symbiotaphrinaceae; genus Symbiotaphrina; species Symbiotaphrina buchneri. The sequence goes on from BCIG01000015.1 coordinate 719,907, forward strand.
TCGCCACGCCACCTCAGATCACCATCTACGAGCAGGCGCCGCAATACCGAGAGATCGGGGCCGGGGTGGGCATCGGGGTCAACGCGGCCAAGATCCTGTGGGACCTGGGGGTCGGCAAGGAGGCGCTGAAGATCGCGGGCCGGCGCAGCGGCATCTGGATCAGCTTCCGCAAGTTCAATGACGGTAGCGATCTCCTGACGATCCCGGCCGTGGAGAGAGGAGAGGTCCAGCAGTTGCCTGTCCATCGTGCGGAGTTTTTGGATTTGTTGGTCAGGATTGTGAAGGAGAAGGGCGCGGCGGAGATGTTTACAAATAAGCGCTGTAAGAAGGTCGAGGTGAGTCCCGCGCTGCATTTTGAAATAGGGTTGGTTGGACGGGGACTTCGCTGACACTGAACAGGAGGGTAGCAATGGCGAGGTAGTCGTTTCCTTCGAAGATGGCACCACGGCCAGCGCAGACCTCGTCGTGGGCTGCGACGGGATCCACAGCGCAGTGCGGGGCCAATTCGCAGTCGACAAGCCCATCTACAGCGGGCGGATCGCATACCGGGCTTTGATCCCAATCTCAGCCTTCGAGTCATGGTGGCCGTTTGAGACGTACAGCGTTACGTGGTGCGGCAAGAACCGGCACTTCCTATGCTTCCCCATCTCGCAGAACAAGACGCTGAACATTGTGGCGTTTGTCGGCACCAAGGAAGAGGAGCTGGGCGACTTGAAGGAGAGCTGGACCACCACGGGCGACCGCGCCGAGGTCGAGAAGGCCTTTGGGCTGTTCGAGGATAAGGTACATCGGTTGATCAAGCTCATGCCGGAGAAGCCTAGCAAGTGGCTCCTGAATGATCGGAACCCCCTCGACGAGTGGGTCTATCTCAATGGAAAGGTTGTGTTGCTCGGCGACGCCGCGCATGCTATGTTGCCGCACCAAGGTACGTGTCCTCAGCATCCCACAGAAATCACACGAAACACACCATATTGACATGAAACTCAGGCGCCGGCGCGGGCCAAGCCATCGAAGACGGCTATATCCTAGGTCGGGCTCTCAAGGACTACCTGTCCTCGCCGGACCGGGATTCGGACAAGACGCTGGAGCAGTGGATGCACGTTTACCAGGCGGTGCGGCTGCCGCGGGCGCAGAAGGTGGCGGCCGGGTCGCGCGAGGCGGTCGAGCTGTGGGAGGCGACGGCACCGACGATGCTCGACAAGCCCTTCGAGGAGTGCGTGCCGGAGATCCGCGAGCGCGCACAAAACCGCATGAATTGGATCTGGACGGGCGATATTGATAAAGAGTATGATGATATTGTGGCGGAGAGGAAGTTGAAGCTGGGTTAGTATACTCTAGGAAGTGTGTGTTTATGTGCTTGGCATGAGTGTTGATGGGGTTTGGTTTCGGAGATACAGAGAGCCAAGATACAGAGAGCCAGGATACAAAGAGCAGGCTGTAGACCGTTATTCTATTGAGTATTTACATATATACGATGTGGACCACTACATTCACATTCAGCTTTTGATATTTACATCTGGAATGGAGTAAATTCGCCGCGAGGAACACCGAGAAGATCGATTCGTCCTTTGTGTTCCACAGCTAAAGGTTCCGCTCAGTAGATATAGTATCTCCTATTATACACAGCTAAAAGGCGAAGCTTGAGGTCGCTGCTCTCCCAGGTCGGTTGCGAGCAACCAGTACAACATCAAGGGATGATATATACGAGGGAAGTACGATTTCGCACAAAGGTTAGGCCTTGTGCAGCTCCTAGTCAACCAAAAAAGAGCAATATGGAGTCCCTATTGTCTCAGGGACCCTATTTTATTTTCTCAATATCGTTGCATCCTGACTTGGCTACTACCCCTACGTTATTCAGTGGCACGCCGCAAGTCTTGCCAAGCCCCTGCAAAATGACAGCCCCGCCTCCATCGATGGCGTGCTCGCGACACGACCTCGGAATGGAGCTTTATCGCATTTGTCATCTTCGCTGTGTGATATCATAATATATATCCGGAGTAGCCGTGGCCGGCAAGTCAGGGCACCGTAGTGGTCCAAAGGAGACTGTAACAGTCCATTGCTCCAATACTCATCTCCGACCAACAACCAACTAGAAAACAACCATGACGGAGCCCAAGAAGAAGCTGCACCTCACCGCATTCATGCGGCCGGTCAGCCTGCACACGGGCGCATGGCGATACCCCGGCTCCTACCCAGACGCCAACTTCAACCTGGCGCACCTCAAATCCTTCATCCAGAAGGGTTAGGGTTAGGGTTAGGGTTAGGGTTAGGGTTAGGGTTAGGGTTAGGGTTAGGGTTAGGGTTAGGGTTAGGGTTAGGGTTAGGGTTAGGGT